>JANBXA010000007.1:88717500-89317500 GCA_030556225.1 Cricetiscus sungorus
AATTAAAGAAGATACCAGAAAATAGAAAGATCTCCCATGCTCTTGAATAGGTAGGATAAACATAGTAAAAATGGCAATCTTGCCAAAAGCAATCTACAGATTCAACACAATCCCCATTAAAATCCCAGCACAATTCTTCACTGACCCTGAAAGGATAATAATCAACTTTATATGGAAAATCAAAAAACACAGGGTAGCTAAAACAACCCTGTACAATAAAGGAACTTCAGGAGGCATCACCATCCCTGAATTTAAGATCTACTACAGAGCTATAGTCCTGAAGAGAGCCTGGTATTGGCACAAAAATAAACAAGTAGACCAATAGAATCGAATCAAAAATCCTGTTATTCATCCACACACCTACGAACACATGATTTTTTGACAAAACTGCTAAAAGTATACAATGGTGGGAGGAAAGCATCTTCAACAAATGGTGCTGGCACAACTGGATGATGGTGTGTAGAAGACTGCAGATAGAACCATGTCTATCGCTATGCACAAAACTCAAGTCCAAATAGATCAAAGACCAGCCACACTGAACTTCTTAGAAGAGAAAGTGGGAGGTACTCTTGAACAAATTGGTATAGGAGATTGCTTCCTGAACATAACTCCAGTAGTACAGACACTGAGATTGACAATTAATAAATGGGATCTCCTCAAACCTAAAAGCTTCTGTAAGGCAAAGGACACGGTGGACAAGACCAAACAGCAGCCCACAGACCAGGAAAAGATTTTCACCAATCCTACATCTGACAATGGGCTGATCTCAAAAATATACAAAGAACTCAATAAACTAGTCAACAAAACACCAAATGATGCTATTAAAAAATGGGGTAAAGAACTGAAGAGAGAATTCTCAATAGAGGACATCAAAAAGACTAAAAGACACTTAAGAATGTGCTCAACATCTTTAGCTATCAGCAAAATGCAAATCAAAACAACTTTGAGATACCATCTTACTCCTGCCAGAATGGCTAAAATTAGAAACACCAATGATAGCTTATGTTGGGGAGGATGTGGAGAAAGGGGAACACTCCTCCACTGCTGGTGGGAGTGCAAACTTGTACAGCCATTTTGGAGATCAGTATGTCGGTTCCTCAGGAAAATGGGAATCAGTCTACCACAGGACCTGGTAATCCCCCTCTTAGGCATATACCCAAATGATCCATATCCATGCAACAAAGACAAAGACATGTGCCCAACTATGTTCATAGCAGCATTATTTGTCATAGCAAGAACCTGGAAGCAACCTAGATATCCCTCAACTGAAGAGCAGATGAAGAAAATGTGACACATCTATACAATGCAATACTACTCTGCGGAAGAAGACAATGGAATCTTGAAATTTGCAGGCAAGAAGATGGAACTTGAAAAAACCATCCTAAATGAGGTAACCTAGTCACAAAAGAGGAACATGGTATGTACTCACTCAAATATGGATTTTAGACCTAGAACAAAGGATCTCCAGCCTAGAATTCAAACTGCCAGAGGAACTAGAATACATGGTGGATCCTAAGAGATTCATATAAGGTACCTCACAGAAGGGGGAAGGGACAAGTTCTCCAGAGCACATGGGGAGTGGGGGGGCAGTGAGTGGAGAGGGAACTAGAGGTTTTTCTTAATCTGAAACTGTCTTTATTGTAAATCTTTGTCTTTTTTTGGCCACGAGTCTTTTATCTGCTAAACAACATTGCTAAAATGAAAGCCATGGCTGTTTTAGCCACAGTCTATCCAAGATGGCAGGGGTACGTTTACTGCGAGCCCTGAGAGCTGTGCTCATCACCTTGATCTGTGGTGTCTTCCAGAAGCATGCTGCTGGTTGGAGATGTGGTCACTGCCATTGCCAGCTCTCATATACATCATTCAGTTGTTAGCAGGGTTGCTTTTGTTTTAGTTCATTTGTTTGTTTTGTTTTTTACCGCTTATTCTGAGTCAGGAAACCTCCCTTAAAGGAGCTGCACAAATCTGCTTGTCTCTAAAACAGAGCCCACTTGAGAAAATTGCTGCTACCAAGAAGACTTGTTTGGCTCTGATTGATATATAATATATATATATATATATATATATTTTTTTAAATCCTTTCTTAAGCTTTTGTTAAGTTTTAAGTGGAAGTTCTAAGTACCCAGTTCTAAGTTACGAGCACTTTCCTGCCAGCCTGGTCCCCCAGCTGTATCATTCACAAATAACACACAGAGAAGTTGTATTAGATATAAAGCTGTTGGCCTAGCATTTCTTACTGGCTAGCTCTGTCTTAAATATTAACTCATTTCTATCAATCTAATTGTTTCCACGTGGCCTTATCTTACAGGAGAGAGGGTCTCAATATCTTCTCTCAAGTCCCTACATCTTGAATCTTCTCTACTGTATCTTCCAGAATCCTTCTTGTCTCTCAGTCCCACCTATCTTGCTTTCCTATTGGCCAACAGTGCTTTATTCATTAACCAATAAGAGAAACGTATTTACAGAATGACATCTCCCATCAGGAAGCCATAAAACTGATGGCTCCAACCAAAGAAGGAGTCTAAGGGGGCCTTTGTGGACACTCCAGTGATCTCTGAGAACTTATTAAAAGCAGTTAAAATCCATTTGACATAAAGGAGAAGGCAGCACAATGTATGTACCCAGTGATCAGAACATAAAACCCTCAAATATAACCGTTGCAGACCAGAAAATACTACTACTCCAAAACATTTCTCTTTGCACACCTATTCAAACTCGTCATATTAAGAAATTGTAGACTTTGAAGCATTTCTGGAAGTTGCCCTTGTGTGAAGGAATTTTTCATTAGTGAAAGAATAAGGAAGATAGTAGATGTTGGCAGCTTTCAATGTTTGAGAGGCTTTTATCTGCACAAAAAAGCCAGAGTCCTAGTCTGATTTTTTTTTCTGGCTTAATGGCTGCACATGAATCAGCTGATATTTAAATTATAACCTGCAGGCCCAGAGCCCCAAAATCAGTGTGACATTGGCCACTCAGGCTGCAGCCTGGTGGGGCTTCCAGTTCACTGCCCTGCTTTGCCATGACTACTACAGGTAGGTTTAAATCAAGTCTCTATTATTCTGTTTATCAATAAGCCTCCGGAGTTAAAGTCTGAGGTAAAAACCGGCCACCTCAGAGAGATTGAGTAGCAACCGGCTGACCTTGCTTTCTGGCCAGAGACACAAGAGGAAACCCTCTTCCCTCATCCCAGAACCCACAAAGGAAGTTCAGTCTCTAGTCCCTGCCCTTTCCTTCCTGTGTGTCTTCTCTATCGTAATTGTTGGCTTCTATATGGCCAATTCCATACAGCTAGTTGCTGGTTCTGTCCCTCGGTTTATGGTTTAACTTTATTGACAAGTCTCAGGAGTGTCAGAGTGTGATCAAAATAAACCACAACCCTAATCAACCACCTCCTTCCACAATTTGTCCCCAGGCCTCCCAAGGAGCCTCAGAAACCCTACTCCTTTCCCTGACTCAGGATGCTGCTGGTCAAGTTTTAATTTTCTGGATGCTTTCTTGAGTCTCACATTTTCTTGGCCTCTCACGTGTTCACAGGTGGTTAAACATGATTTTTCTCTTAATCACCTATTTTAAGTTATTTCAATTTAAGATAGCAGGCTACAGTGAAGGGTACTTTCCTGGGCTTTAGATATGCACACTGTTCTGAAGAGACAACTGAAGGGAAATGCTTCTGTGCTCTTTGTAAGGCCCAAGGAAAGTAGGCTCACCAGTCACTCTGTGGAGAGCACAAGACCACTCAGCTGTGAGCTTGCCCCATCTGTCTTGCTCCCTCCCACTGCGGTTGTGAACTCGAAACTGTGTGGTATGTAGGTTTAACACATTTGAGGTTTATAAACTGAGACTCACCAATAATGCATTGCTGTCATGTTAAGGATAGAAATCAATAAAGCACTTCCACTTACTGTCATTTGACCAAGAGCGACCCTAGATTTGAACTATGGTCTCTCTGTGTCTTTTGTTGTCCCTGTCTATCTGTTCTATGAGTCTGAATCTGTGCCTCCTTGAAGCTGTCTTGAGGATCTGTCTGTGTTTCTGTCTATATGTTACTCACAAAGGACTCTGCTCTCTCTTTTATTACACAGCACAGAAAGTGTCACATGAGGTAGGGACACTAAACAGAAATCCTCAGTAGTTTTCCAAGGGATGAAGTCACTGACTCCAACTGAACCAAGTGACAAACAATTTCTATAAACATCATTTATCAAGCATTATTTTTCTTATTTTTTTTACATATTCTCAACATTTTTCATATATTTTCTTCAATAATTATGGCTCCTAATTTTATTGCTTTCAACCTATATTTCTGTTTTCAGAAAATGATTTTTGCAACACACATATAAACACACATGAGGTACATTAGCTTATGTTGTAGTTTATTGCATGGCAAATAGAAGGCAAGTAAGTGCAGTTATTACATTATTATCTTCAAGAGAGTCAAACAAACAGGCTGAGTATATGGGATAGCAGCCTTAAATCTTAAGTGACTTCAGGATATATTATTAACTCTGGCTGTTAGGTATAGCAAAAAGTGCCTGTCTCTTAGGACATAAGAGATATTCTTTTTGTAATGCATTGCCACTCTTTGGGGTTGGTAGTGCATGGTCCCAGCCACTAGAAAGCTGGGACTGACAACAGGATCATGTTTAATTCTTCATGGTCTTATGCCTTTCTGTAGCCAGTTTCCGTTATCTTGCATGTACATGGGTGTGAGTCACCATGTGGTTGCTGGGAATTGAACTCAGGACCTCTGGAAGAGTAGCCAGTGTTCTTAACTGGGTGAGCCATCTCTCCAGTCCCCCAGTTTCCTTTATCTTTATGAGTGTCTACATCTCTCAGCTGGCCACCTTGGGTGACTGACTTTGGAAGAGGAAAGAGTTGGTCTTAGATATGAATCTCTGAAACCAATCTTGTCTTTTGTGTGTGTGTGTGTGTGTGTGTGTGTGTGTGTGTGTGTGTGTTTCCGAGTTTGCTGTGTATTGTGAAAATAGAGGTATTCTAAAATAGAGTGATGCATTAGTACACACTATTGCTGGCAGGGTGACTCCAGTGTTTGTGATTCACAAAATCTAATTCACTTTCCTGGGCTTTAGACAAGATCAAACAAAACCAATGGGTCTTTGAGGGAACTCCTAAGTGGTTCTTCAGGTCCTAGTGTTGTGCCTACAAGGTTTCCTCAGCCTCCAAGGAAGTGATTCCCAATTGCAAAAGCAAAAGGTTTTTATTGCTAAGAATCAAGCTGGCTGGGACCTCACTCTACCAGAAGAGTAAGGCACCTGCTTACAAATGTGAAGCGTTTTTAAAAGGGAAAAGGGAAAGGGAGGCTTGAAACTGCTAGTCTCAGCTCACAAGGTTTCCACGGTTGCAGAGATTTTACAGAGTATAAAGTTTCTTTACAAGGTTGGCAGGCTCAGTGGCCTTGTTCTCAAGATAGATAGGGCAGGGAGGATGCTGGTGCTGGGCTCTGGCTTTCTCCTTTATCTTTTGGGCTCTGGTTCTGTACGCTGCAGTCAGGGAGTTATCTTCTCTCTAGTTTTCCCTTCTTGCCATAAGCCCTCATTTATAACTTTTAATTATTAATTTCCATCACACCAGTTGTCCCTTTAAGATTTCTTTTGTTTCACCTCCTGTCCAAGTATAGTTTCCATGGTGAAAGGTGTCTCCCAATTCAAAATACAACTCAGGGCCAAGGAGCTGACTCAGTGGGCAAAGCACTTCCCATGCAAGCATCAACACTGGACTTTAGATCCCCCATACTCATAAACACCAGGTGGGTGCAGCAGCTCACTGGAAATCCCACTGTTTGGGAGGTAGAGACAGGGGTTCTGAGGAACAAACTCTCTGGCCAGATTAGCCAAACCAGAGAGCTCTTGATTCAATAAGAGGCCGTGCTTCAGCATATACTGTGGAGTGCCTTTAAGAAGGTCACCTAGTGACAAGCTCTGGATTCCACAAGAACGTGAATACAAGTGTATGCATGCATATCTCACCTGCACACGGCCAAGTTAACTGTTTAGAAATTGAAACAAAAATGAAGATCAGTATAATAGAAACAAGCATGATTAAAAGGGATTTTTTTCTCTTATAAAAATCTGAAAGAAGAAAATTTGAGATTTGTATGTGTGGTGACATATTATTTATGATCTATTAAAGCTTGCCTGAGGATTCAGAAAGCGAAATCAGCCACAAGCCATAGAAGCCATGTGCACACCTATAATCCCAGCAGCCAGAAACTAGGAGGTAGTGGTACACACCTTTAATCCTGGGACTCAGGATTAAGAGATAGATGGATTTCTGTGAGTCCAAGCCCATCCACATCTACAAAAGAGTGAATCAGTCTAAAAGAGAATTACAGCTCACACCTTTAATCCTAGGACTCATGAGAGGTATATAAGTCAGTATCAGAATTGAGTATGAGGCATTCATTCTCCAGCCACATTGAGAAGAGGCCGCAGTTTGAGAATTGATGAAGAGCTCGAGTGTGAATCAGCCCTTCCAGGCCGAGCTAGAGGTGAGAGTTAGTGGCCTGCTGCTTTGTTTCCCTGATCTTCAGTTTGAACCCCAGTATCTGTCTCTGGGCCATTTGTTTTTCATGTTATAGTATAACACTTCTTTTTAATTTTTAAGATGTATTTATGTGTATGTGTGTGCACTACATGTGTGCCTGATACCACAGAGGTCAGAAGATGGTGACAGAAGGTCATGAGCCATCTTGTAAGTCCGGGGAACCTAGGTCCTTTGCAACAGAACCCAGGTCCTTTGCAACAAATGCTCTTAACTGCTGGGGCCATCACTCTGCCCTGGTATAGTATGTCTATGAAGTAAACAATGTGAATCATCTTTCTGATACTGTAACAAAATATTTGACATAATCAATGCACAAAGAGAAAAAATAGTATTTTGGCTCTGTGTTTCAGAGGCTTCAGTTCAGGTTCCACAACTGCCTTGATGGCACACTCCAGTGACCTAAACACCTCCCAGTAGGCCTACTAAAGATTCCATGACTTCTACCAGTGACCTGGGAACCAGACCTTTAGTACACAGGCCCTGAGGAGATCATTCACAATC
Organism: Cricetiscus sungorus; assembly: GCA_030556225.1. Classification (NCBI taxonomy): domain Eukaryota; kingdom Metazoa; phylum Chordata; class Mammalia; order Rodentia; family Cricetidae; genus Cricetiscus; species Cricetiscus sungorus. Next base: position 88,724,566 of record JANBXA010000007.1, read on the forward strand.
AAGTGATAGCACCCAGCTACAAGTTGCTGATGAATCACTTTCACATTTTTATGTCTGTCCTCCAACATCTCCATCCAGCCACTGCTGCAGCCTCACCAGTTGCACAAACTCCCGTTTGCTCAGCTCTGCCTGCTACTTCCAGATCGGTACAATAATAATAATAATAACTACAACAACAACAACAACAACAACAACAACAACAACAATCTGACAACTCACGGCAATTTTCTGTTTCTCTGATTTCCAGCTGTGGGAGAGTTCAGAGCAGATGGCATGGAGCAGGCTGACTCTGATCATATGCTCAGGGCCTACAGAGCAGAGTTCTAGTCACAGAGGCAAAACTAGACAGAATGTGTCATGGTTATACCAGAGGAATACTGAGCTGGATTGATTTCCTCCCTGAATATAGCTAATTGTAAGCAGACGGAATACTACAAGAACTTTAAGAAGAACATTACAATGATGTTTTATATTTATATATCATGGTACCCACTAAGGAGTTCTCTGAGGAGTTGGTTGCTTGACTAATAGTTACAGCCATTGATTCTAGGAGCTGAGGCAGCAGGCGGGATCATTTGTCAACCTTATTTTCATTGTCAAATTTCTATGAGATAAGGAACATCTATTTCAACTTATCCCAGAACGACCATTGCCAATGTTTGGAAGCATTTCCTCCTTTATGCATTAAGATCTATGCATAAATTTTCTTTATGTGTAAGATTAAAAGCAAATTTGACACTGGAGTGGGCTCAGTAGTTAAGAGCACTTGCTGTTCTTGCAGACGAGCACAGTTCAGTTCCTAGTATTCATATTTAGCCAATGGCTCACAAGTGCTCGTAACTCCAGCTGCAGAGAATCTGAGGCCTTCTTCTGCCCTCCGTGGAACCTATATGCACATGCATACGCACTCACATGTGCACACACACATGTATAAGCAATACAAGTTTAAAAATATAAAAACAATGAAAAGCAAATTTGGCTATAGGCTGTGTATACAGTTATCACAAGGTAGCGACTATCACGCTTTCCTCTGGTTATTACATTATTTTAATAGTCAAGTTAAATGCCATTTAAATATCTGATTAGATGTAACTGTTTTATTGTTGGCCTACGTTGGAAATTTACAGTGTTCTCTCTGTTTTTCTTTGATGAAAGTATCAGTGCCCATAGATTTCATGTGTTTAGAATTACTTTCCTGGGAGAAATTCCCACGAGTGGAATTTGGAGGGTCTCTAACCAGTGTCAGCACTGCTTTCCGACATGACTGATCTCATTTCCTCTTTCCTTGGTGTAGGACAGCACTGATTACACCATGTCTGTACTAGCCTGGCTGATGTTAGAAAATTCCAGCACAGGAAGGTAAAGTTGAGTTTGAAAAGAAAAGCCAAGCTGCCCCTCACCTCTAAGGAATGTCTCAGGAAGGCAGAAAACTCACTATGCAGAGGGACATCAGGAGATGTAGCCCTTCTTGGAGTAAGAAAATCAAAGAGAGACTTTGAAAAGCTTGAAACAATTATTTTTTTTTTGCTTCTTGTTTCTCAGTGTCCACTCAGGGGCACGAACATGGATGCTTCTGTAGAGACACCATTAAGAGCAGGCATTCGTTTTAAGACAGTGATCCAAGGCTCCTGTCATATCCTTCTCCACTCACGTTAGCCCAGGCTCTGACAATGACATGGAGGGGAAGGGAAGGACAGGGCAACCCTAGGGCTTCTTTCAGTCCCTACATGCCTGAAACTGGGCTTTAAGGAGTGCTGGGAGAGAGTCCCGTGTTTCTGCCATTTTGGAGGAGCAACTCTGCAAGTTTGTGTGAAGCATGAAACCAAAACTGTGCAGCCTTGGAGACACAGCAGGACCACTGGAATCATCTTGTGTTTATGTTTAAAGTCAGCTTTGAACAGTATAGAAAGGAATGAAATTCACAGTGATAATTTTCAATTTTGTTTTCTTTTAGTTTTCTGCCTAGAATGACATTAAATGACAAACATGAAACATTGGCAAGGATGAGTTGGGGTAGGTATGGGGAATGCTTAAGAAAGGGACACTTCCATCTGTAAAATGGACACCTACACCATGTCTGTTCCCATCATCCATTTGGGAGAGCTGCAAGGGGCTAGAGTACCCCACAGTACAGCTGGAAAGTTGTGTCAGTTCCAGACTCCCACATAGGAGGAAACACTAAGAAACAGCTGTGCCATTCCCATGCAAAACTCTTTATAGACAGTTGTGCTGATAAAAACAGTTGAGATATGCCAATTCATACTGGCTTGACAAGTTTGCTATATGGAGTGGTGGCCTCTCCTGTGACCTGACTCAAGAGTTCCAGCCAACAGGGTTGTACTTGTTGGGAGATAACCAGCTGATAAATAGACTCACTTTTCCAGAGAGTTTTAAACTGATGGGTGGAGAGCACCATAAACAGGAAATTGTAGGGTGAGATTTGAGCTTAGAGGAGCCATGTAGAAGGATAAGGGAGGTCAGATTTTGCAGAGGTGACAAGACGAACAGGCTGCTTGAGTTATTCCTGGGTCACTGAGGTGACTTGAACTAAAGTGCAAGGGCAGGGAAGAAGTTGCCTCATTATGCCTGAGGATGCTGAGGGCGCCTCCTCGAACATACAGCCTAGGTGATTCCTAGTCAACTTCAACAGAAATGTGGAAGTGGGGAGAAGACTATGTCCTGTGAGCATAGTAATAGCTGGGAGGCTTAGAACCCAAATGCCACAGAGTAGCTGTGGCTTGTGTCCATTGTTCCTGTACCATGCTGCTTCTCCAGGTGAAAGACCCATCATATCCTTGGACCCCTTTCTCCGAGAGACGAAACAGTGACTACTGGATGCAAGCACAAGAGGATATTTATTGTTCACACAGGTACCTGTGGACGCTTCAATCTTTCGGGAGACTGAGCGGACCCAGGCCAAAACTTCAGAGGATTATATATGGTTTGGGCAACAAAAAGTGGGCTTATAGAAGCAGATGCATGGTTACAGGGATTTCATTGGTTCACTCAAATAAAGCTGTTGGGGTCAGCCTGGGGCAGAGTTGTTTGTTCGGATCCGGTACAAGGAATTCAGTTATGACTATTTCAGCACTCTGGTGGTTAGGATAATGTAGAGAGCCACAAAGTGCCACGCTTTAAAGTGGCGCTGGCTTCCGCCTTACACCTTCCGGCTGGTGAAGGCTCTCTGGCGTAAACAAGCCCTTAATTGGTTAAGTCTGTTCAGCCTGTCTGCTTCCGCATTAGAGTAGCCTATCTGCAGGGTCCAAGTGGCTCACTGGAGTTGGTTAAGCCTGTGCAGAGGTCCCCTGGCTCTCTCTCTCCCCCTCCCTCCCTGCGGGCCAGAAGCAACATGTTTAAAGGATCCTGATTAAAACTGCATGAAGAAGATCTACCCGGAGTCGAGTCTTCCTTGCTGGCGAGAGCAGGCGCGTACAGGATAAGACGCTTCAAGGACCCTCTGTTCCCTCTTGTACTTGTCCCCACCTTGACCCTTTGCAAAAGCAGCTCAAGCAGGCGAAATGCATGGAAGGGGTCTTTCACAGGTAGGCAACCCACATGGCCTTGTTCATGCACATTGGACTAATGTGGCCAGTTAAAACATACCCAGATGAATAAATGCAGAAATATAATTCTTCTCTCAGGATCCCCCAAGTTTCTCATCCCTGGCAAAATGTCTGAGAGGCTCATTCAACTTCAGGGTAATGTCTAAAAACAAGCTCTGGGTCAAAATACACATTAGACCATTATAGGAGTGATACTCTCTGTGGAGGGATATGAGGACCTAAGGGTGGCTTTATGCTATCTCTTGACTGTTTTTTTTCCTCACATAAATTATACATTGTGACAAAGTGCTTCCTTCTGGCTCAGCAGAATGCCACAGGTGGTGTTTGCTGGGGCCTCCTGAGGCACAAGCTGCCATTTAAGATTTCTTAATTAGCAGTGTGCTGTGTTGAACTTTGTTATGTGCTATTCTCAATTCTTTGGATAGGTATGTGTTCAAGTAACACTTGTGAATACACTTTTTTAAATCCCCATTTTTCTTTAAGAAGTAGTTTGATTCTCTGAAATGTGCTTTATAAACGTACTAAAGGACCCCAATTTGGTCAAGCAAAGATAAGGTCATTAATGCCACTTTGTAATAGTCAAACAACATAGTCCCATCAGGATATGGGAAGATCTCTTAGTGTAACCTCTAGTCTCAAGTTAGGAAAGAGGAGGAGCCTTTAGATCCATAAGATTTAGGGTCACAGCCCTTGGGCAGGTTGGACTGAGGTTGCGTTTCACTTGTTTTCCACTTAGACTTGTTGCACACATTGGAGGATCAGTACACATTATTAGTCAGCACATGGGTGGGGTCTGGCACACGGTGGATGTTTCACACCTCCATCCTTTGGCACCTCCCACAACTGACTTCCAACTTTCACCTAATTGGGAGTTATGGATTCCAGGGGCTGGTGTGAGGTTAGTAAGTCTCTCCCTGGGTGGAGGCAATGGATACTTCCAGTGACAGATGAAGCTCTTGTCTTATTGCCCTTCATGGTGGATGGGATTACGGAAACAATGTCTAGCACACCTGTGCACTGGTCCCCGACCAGGCTCTGGGCCAAGAAGTCCTGATGTATGAACAACCTTGAAGTTTCAGTCTGTTTCTCCTGTTTCTGCTCTCCAGGAGCCCCTGCCCAGTGTCCTGTCTCCTTGCTTATGCCAGATTTATTTCCTTGGTGATATGGTGATCCATCAGGGGGATAGTGTATCTTTCTCAAGTATATTGTCCTGGGATTTCAGCACAATGCCAGGTCCAAAATACATGTTGACTATAAACCTGGTGGGACGTAAGCTCTGGCTAGATGATTGATGTTTCCTGAGGCCTTAGCTATTACAGGTTTACTAGCATTGTGTTGCTCTGGACAAGAGTGTGCAAATTGGAGGTCATTTTGTCTAGACTTTGCATAAACTGGTCTGAAGATTAGAGAGGTTTACTGTTTTCCCTAAAGTCCCAGCCAGAAAGTGATCAAGGAGGAGTTTGAACCAGGATTCACCAGACTCTGCAGCTTGTCTTGTTCCTACCAGGATACACACTTCTGTCCAGGGAGTCCCTGAATGTGGAATGCAAATATCTCAAAAATTAAAGGGCTAGAGTTTATTTGTGTGAACTTTGTAACAGGCCTAGGGACTTTTAATCATATCACATGAGGCGGATTGGGGATAGACTGAAGCAGAGTTGACACAGGTGGAAAGATGATGCAAGGAAGAAATAGAATTCAAAGAAAGTTCTAGAACTGAGTCCTGCTTCTTTTACTTTTACTTTTCTTAAGACAGACTCTTGCTAAATAGTCCAGGCTGACCCCAATCTATTTACTATCCTGCTTTGCTACTTAAAATCAACAACAGTAGCAGCAGCAACAGCAGCAGCAGCAGCAACAACAACCAAAAACAAACCCCCAAACCAACAAACAATTATGTAAACGCATTCTGGTGGTCTTGGTGGTGAAGGCTTATGATCCTAGACACTGAGGAAGCAGAAGTTGTATTGCTGGAAGTTCAAGACTAGCCAGGGCTACATAGCTGCATAGCAAGATGGTCTCAAAAAAGAATGTGGATCCAGGAAGAGTCACCTGATACTGGCCTCTGACCTCACATTTGCACAGGCATGTAGGTTTTTATTTTCTCTTTGCTATTCACTTTTTGGGACCACCATTTAGTTCCTGAATAAATACATGGAGACTTATTCTTTCTTATGAATGCCTGGCCCTAGCTTGGCTTGTTTCTATTGAGCTTTTGTAACTTAACTTATCCCATCTATCTTTTGCTGCTGGGCTTTTACCTTCTCTATTCTATACAGTTTTCTTTGCTTCATACTCAGTGGCTTGCTGTGTGGCTATGTAGCTGGCCCCGGTATCCTCTCTCCTTCTCTTTTTCTTGCTTTTCCTCCTTTCTTCTTCTCCTATTTATTCTCTCTGTCTGGCAGCCTTGCCTATATTTTTCTGGCCTAGCTATTGGCTATTGAGCTCTTTATTAGACTAATAAGGAATTTTAGACAGGCAAAATAACAGCTTCACAGAGTTAAACAAATGGAACATAAAAGAATGCAACACATCTTTGCAGCATTAAATATTCCACAGCATAAACAAATGTAACACATATTTAATATTCTACAATACAGGGATACACACATAAACATGTACATACAATACACACACACACACACACACACACACACACACACACACACACACGGCCTAGAATACAACTCAGTGATACAGTATTTGCCTAGCATTACTGAGCCTTAGGCTCTGCAAAATAAACAAAAACCAAAAATAAAACAAAAGCATTTAAAGTGGTTCATAGACTGTCTTTAGGCACACACACACATTTTTTTTCTTTGTGATACATTAAAAACAAGCTTGTAGGTTCAAGAGACACTCCAGATGATCAATGGTCTTCATTTCTGTACATTGTAGGCAATCATACCAAATTGTTTAGACAAGTTTGCTAACAGATATGATCTCTTTAGCTAAACAGATATTAATTTTCCAGCTCCTTGACCCTCTGACAAATTAAATCCCATTGGAGCTACATCATAATGGATTACAGTAAAAGCTGAGGTGGCAAATGATTGCTGAGACACTTCAAATGAGATAAAGTATTGTCACACACATTGCCTTTTGGTTTAGATGCACATGCACAATGTCAGGTTAGAGGTTGTCGTAGTGTCATTTCTTGTGGCTGAGATAAAATAGCCTAACAAAAGCAACTTAGAGGGGAAAATGGTTCCTTTGATTCACAATTCCAGGTGGCAGAGGAAGACTGTAGGATACCAAGGCTACAGGAACCTGAAGTGGCAATTTGTACCCACATCTATGAGCAGAGAGAGAATAAAGGCATGCTTTCTGGTGCTCAGCTTGCTTTCTCCTCTTTTACATAGTTCAGGATCCAAATCTATGGGATGGTGCTGCCTACTTTTAGGCTTGGTCTTCTCACATCAATAAATGTAATTATGAGCCAATCTGATCTAGATAATCCCTCATTGAGACTTTCTTCCTAGATGATTATAGATTGTGTCAAGTTGACAAAACCAACATTCACAGAGATGATAGTCTACATACACATGTTCATAAAGGCTGTTATTTAGCAAACAAATTTAATACAAATAAGCTTGTATAAATCCAAATGGATCATTGGCCATTTATTATTTCTGGTCCAGGTAGTAGAATTCTGGCCTTTAGGAATGATTCTGTCTCTAGCATTCTTCTTGTAGACTCTTTGACACTACACTGCTGCTTAAAACACTTGAAACATTGATAGGCTACAAAACAAAACCAAGTAGGGGTTGTCAGGAGTACATGTCCTTCTGTGTGATGTATGACCATAATTTGGGGTTATCTGTGATTAAAGAAGTTGCTGTTAATCTCAGTAGATGACTTTTCCATCTGTAAAATGCAGATTTCTGGGGCTAGCAACATAGTTCAGTTGGTGAAGTACAAGCACCAACCTAAGTCTGGCTTCCCAGAACCCAGGAAAAAAAGCCAGATGTGCTGCACATCCCTGCAATCCCAGTTCCTGTCCCAGGGAGGTAGAGTCAAGAGGATCCTGAGACTTTAGTGACTAGCTAGCCTAGGTGAATTGAAGAGTACCAGATTCAGTGAGAGACCCTGCCTCAGTGAATACAGTGAGGGTGATTGAGGGAGATACATGATGTTGATCTATGACTTCATCACTCACACGTATGCGCCTTAGCATCCACATGCACATGTATCACACACACACAAACACACACACACACACACACACAACGCACGCATGCACACACTCATGCACACGCGCACACACACGCACACACAGTATCAATACTTTAGACATTTTTTTTATTGTGTGAATCTGTCCTAGATTGTAGGATATTTAAGGTTACCCCTGTTCATTGACCATGAGATACCACCAGCATTCCTTGGCTGTGATAGTGAAAAAAAAAGTTCAAATGTTGTCCATATTCCCCAGGGGCCAAAAATTGCCTCCCTGTCAGGCGTCTGCAAAGTTCTACATGCTGCCCTGGTTTTATTGATAGCTGCAGGGGATGTCAGATGAACCCTGCTTTTTATAGCAGTTATTAACATGAATATTCTTATTTGTAATTTTGTTAGCAGCCTGGCAAGGAAGATTAATGGGGGGGAACCAAAAATGTATTCTTGTGATATTGCAGTACTCTGAATTATACACACTGAGGTGCCAATAAAAGAAACAATAAATGCAATAACCTTCAGTTGAAGGCTGTGTTTCCTAAGGATGCCTGCCTTCTGTTTTATGGTGTCCCTTAATAATAGCCTATCTTTCTGGATCAGTTAATTGTATGTTTCTTTTTAACCTTCATTGGCATCACCTGTAGTTTGTTTTCTAGTATTTCATTGTTTTATTATCACCAACCAGTAAAGCACTGATACCATTCATCATTAAAAGTGTCAGTTTGTTTTTCATTCCATATATCTGGCTCACTTCCTGCTTGGATGGATGGAGAAATCTATTAGACTTTGATGGAGTTAAAATTATGTTTCTATTGATCAGTGTCTTTTGCATGGTAGATCTTGTTGAAATAAAACCATAGAATTTCAGCCTGTGCAGTTGAGCCATAATACTGAGGACAGCTCTCCATTAATAGGCAAGAGTAACCTCTTCGGCTACATCCCAGAATATACCACTTAGATTACATAATAATGTAATTTGACTGTGAATATAAGAATGCTATGCATTTTTAAAGTACTCTAATCTTCTCACTTTGTACATGGGAGCGCTTAAGGTCAAGAGAGAAGACAAGAAAAGTCACTAAGGATGTATGTAAGATTGGGGCTGGGGAGATGGCTCAGTTAGTAAAGTGATTGCCATGCAAGCATGAGGACCTGAGTTCAGTTCCCAGAATCCATGTAAAGAACTGGGTGTGGTGCAGACTTCACCCAGTACTGGGGAGATAGAGACAGATGGCTTCCTGGAGATTGTTGATCAACCAGCCTAGACAAATCAGCTGGTTTCAGTCCAGTAGTTCCAGACCCTGAAAGTAGGTGGGAAATAATATCCAAGGCTGACCTCTGGCCTCCATATATATGTACATATACACACATGTGCACATGCAGCCAAAACTACATGCACTTTCCTATACTACTATAAATAAGAACACACACACACACACACACACACACACACACACACACACACACACATGAACATATGGTAAAACAGATAGTTTCAGAAATAAAAGCCTTTGTGAAAGATTTAGTAATGGTCTTAATCCAGGGGTGATAAACTGTAGCTCCCAGGCAAACATGCTTGCTGCCTGTGTTTCTAAATAAAGTTTTATTGGAACACTGTTACACACACACATTTACATATTGCTGTTTTCATTCAACAATTGTGGAGATGAGGAGTTGTGGCTGAGATGGTATAGTTCACAGAGCCTGAAGTGTCTTCTAGACAACCTTTCATGAAGAGCTTGCACACAATGACCAATGCCCATTTCCTTTATTTTGTATTTTGCAGTGTCCCTGTTATGGTTAGAGTGCTAAATGCCTCTCCCAAGCCCATGTATTTGTACTGTTGGTCCCAAGATAGTTGTGCTGTTTTAGGAGTGTCCTGGGATAGTTTTATATCAACTTGACAAAAGCTAAAGTTATCTGAGAGGAGGGACTCCCAATTAAGAAAATGCTTTCATAAGATTGTGCTAAAGGCAAGCCTGTAGTGGACTTTCTTAATTAGTAACTGATGGGGGAAGGCCCAGCCCATTGTGGATGGGGCCACCCCTGGGCTAGTGGTCCTGAGTTCTGTAAGAAAGCAGGCTGAGCAAACCATGAGGAACAAGCCAGTAAGTCATAGTCTTTCCTGGCTTCTGCCATCCAGGTTGCTTGAGTTCCCTGTCCCCTGAATTCATTTGAGGATGAACAGTGATATGGATGTGTAAGCCAAATAAACCCTTCCTCCTCAAGTTACTTTGGTTCCAGTGCTTTATCACAGCAATAGCAAAGCCTAACTGAGACAGAAATGGTACCAGAATAGTGGGTTATTGCTGTGACAGACCTGACCATGAATTGTGGAAGGACTTTGAAAGGTTGGGCTAGAAGAGCCACTGAGTGTTGAGAGCTCAGTGGGCTGTCCTGTCAGAGCTTGGAGGAAAAGGATGTTGAGGGCTGTGCAGATGATGGAGGCCTGGCTTGTGAAGTTTCAAAGGGAAGCAAAGACTCTACCAGGCCTTTTGTGCGAGGAATTTGTGGTTCTGGTCAGCTGAAGCTGAAGAATCAGCTGTGATTAAAAGAGACCAGAACTATTAAAACGAAACCTTTGCTTGGCTGGGGCAACGGATGCTGCCCAGCTAGAGCTGAGAAATTAGCAGTGAGAGCAGCATCGTTGAGGTGCAATCTTCTGGGAAGTGTTTCCTGAGAGTCAGTACACAGAAACTGTGTTTCAGAGCCAGCCTGAGTTGTACGTCACACTTGCAGGGGAACTTGGCAGTGTAAGAGTCACCCAGTGGTACTGGCTTAAAAGGGATGAAGGGATCATGGACAGCAGCTGAAGCTTGGCATTGTGAGAGGCCAGAGGAGGCCGTTGGTGAAGGTGTAGTCTCAATAGCAGTTGGAGGCCCAGGACTGAAGGGGTCATGTGAAGAAGTTGGGGAGTTGGCACCATGAGGAAAACCCATGAGAAACTATTAGTGAAAGTGCAGCCCAGGTGTTGCAGAAGACCCTAGCATTTTGGAGAGGCCAGTACCATGGGAAGACCACCGAGAACAGCAGCAACAGTGGATGGAGCCAGCCAGTGCCTAGAAGACAGGTGTGTGTGCTGCAGAGGGCAGAGCTGGAGAAATGACCCAAGCCATTTGGAAGAGCCTGGAAGATGGTGAGTGGGTCCCAGACACTGGACATTGTGCTATATACACTGTAGGGAGTTTGATTGTGCTTTGATCTGATTGTGACTGTGTTCTGATTCTTCTTTCTTGAAGTAAGAAATTAATTTTATTTTTATTTTTATAGGAGACCTCAGCTCAGAGACTTTAAACTTAAGCAAAAAAGATTTTGGAGTTTTACAGAGACTTTGGATTTTAAAAGGGATGACATTTTTAAAGAGACAACTTTTAAAGTGTTTGAATTTGTAAGGCTGTAGGACTTAAGTTACTAAAATGTTTTATATTGCGAGGTCTTTATTAATGTGGGGTCTTGGGGATGAGTAAGAGAGGAAAGGTTGTGTTTTAACAGTAATGTGTTTGTGTGGCAAGTTGACAAGGGGTCAATTGTGCTGAATAGTTTTATGCCAACTTGACACAAGCTGAAGTCACCCGAGAGGAGGAAACTTCAATTAAGAAAACACCTCCATAAGATCAGGCTGTAAGCAGTGCTTAGCATTTTCTCAGTGACTGATGAGGGAGGGCTCAGCCCATTATGAGTGAGACCATTCCTAGGCTGGTAGTTCTAGGTTCTATAAGAAAGCAGGCTGAGCAAGCCATGAGGAGCAAGCTAGTAAAGCAGCACTCCTCCATAGCCTCTGCATCAGCTCCTTTCTCCAGGTTCCTGGTCTGCTTAAGTTCCTGTCCTGACTTCCTTTGATGATGAACTCTGGTGTGGAAAAATAAGCCCAATAAACCCTCTTCTCTCCTTTGGTCATGGTGTTTCATCACAGCAACAGTGACACTAAGTAAGATGAGGAAATTGTGGGACATTTTGGAGGTGGTGTCTGACTGGAGTAAGTCTCTTGGGATAGGGGCAGGCTTTGAGCATTGCAGCCCAGCTCCTCTTCCTGTTGTCCATTGGCAGCTGCCAGTCTACTGCCAGCAGCAAGCTCTTACTTCTTGTCTTCTTCGATATGATGGACTTTAAACTCTGGAAATTCTATTGTCTCCCACTGCACCTTCACCTCTAGGCTCACCCATGCACTTTGCTTTGGGCTTGCTCATTCTTGTGCCTCTATTGTTGATATGAAAAATGCCAGGCTAGTCACTGAGAAGATGAGAGATGTGTGGGATGGAATCAGTGTCTCTTAAGTTGTCCCACCTCAGGCAAGCTTCTACCCACTGTCTCCAGCCAAACTCCAGGCATGTGAGCTGGAACAGACAGGACCTGCAGCTTCTAGGCCATGAACAATAAATGCCAGTTACTTATGTACACTAAAGGATACAACTCTCTTGACAATTGCATGGTAGGGAAGGACAGATTTTAGAGACAGATAAACCCAGTTTCCAAGTTTGAGCTACTTCCAGTTAAATGGTGACATTACTGCCTTTCAAATCATGTTGTGTCCCTCCCTCCCATCTGTTTCTCACTGGCTTTTGCAGACACAACTGATGGGAGATGTTATTCTGTAAATATGTTTCTCATACTGGTTAATGAATAAAGCACTGTTGGGCCAATGGGAAAGCAAGATAGGTGGGGCTAGGAGACAAGGAGGAAAGAGGAAGTAGGAAGGAGGAGTCAGCATGTAGAGTCTAGAGGAAGCAAGATGCCAGCCTGCGGCGTTCGGATAAGATGACCACGTGGAAATACTTAGATAAGGAGAAATGGGTTAATTATTAAGACAGAGCTAGCTGATAAACAATAATAGTACTGGCCAACAGATTGTATCAAATACAGAGTCTCTGCATGTTATTTGGGGCTGGTGTGGCAGCCGGCGGGGAGGAACAAAGAATGGGGCCACCGGCAGCGGTGGGGGGAAAATGTGCTCGAAACACACAACTGATTTCTTGACACTGGCTTTGGAGACACTGAAGATTGTATCTCTCTGTCTCCTGAAGATGGGCATATTTCATGACTTATCATGGTAAACAGACTGTGGGCAAAAGTCACATTTCTGACAGGATCATCCAGTTACCAGTTTCCTCCTATTTTCTCCCCCAGCCATGGCGCCAGAGAATAGGTTGCTGTGGGAAGCAACATTTAAGCACCCTACTGGGTATAGTCTTATGATTGAATGGTAATCGGGATTGGAACCACAGGGAACCTGCCAGGGTGGGAAAGGGGGCAGTTAGAACACAGCTTTTGCTGTGTTAAACTACTGGAACTTAGAGGATGTTAGTTGCTATGGTTGAGCAAATAATTTTTTGGTGACACTTTTAGAAATGGCTACAGATAAGCAAAGTTGCAGTAGAGAGATTTAACCACTTACTTGATGGGAGATGTTACTCTGTAAATATGTTTCTCATACTGGTTAATGAATAAAAGCACTGTGGCCAACGGGAAAGAAAGCAAGATAGGCGGGGCTAGGAGACTAGGAGGAAAGAGGAAGTAGTTAAGAGGGGTCAGTATGTGGAGCATGGAGAAAGCAAGATGCCGGCCTGCTGCTCTCCGGTAAGATGAGCCACGTGGAAATACTTAGAATAGTAGTAATGGGTTAATCATTAAGACAGAGGTAGCCGATAAGCAATAATAGTAACTGGCCAACAGAATTGTATCAAATACAGAGTCTCAGTGTGTTATTGGGGGCTGGCGTGGCAACGGGACCAGACCGGTGGCGGGCGGGCTGGTGGAAAACAGACAGGCTATACTTACTGAAGAAGGCCTACCTCTGGGCAAGGAGTAATAGGAGAAAATGAGGCTGTATGTTGCTAACTTCTGGGATCCAAACCAGACTCTGCCACAACTATGTACCCACCATCCTTTAAGAGATGTACCCAGACTGGTTTTAGAAAGTTGTGCTGGATTCAAGGAAGCAGTGATAGGAGGGTACATCTCCAGACTTGTAGAAGAGTTGGTCTTCTTGTCTGTGTGACAGGCCAGGGCCCTCCTGGGAACCTATCTGAGCCATGGACTCTGGGTTATACTTGGGGAGGTCCTAGGTCACTTCCAAGGAATACTAAGAAGATGTGAGAGGATCTTAGGAGGAAAGAGGCCTGAAAACGAGATAAAGGAGGATCAGGGGACATGGTGGCATTGGTAGGGGCACATCAGGAAACCACTGGAGGCAATATAGAGGCCAAGTGCAGGGCCTGGGGGCTGAGTAGGCCTAACTTTGAATTTTGGATTTTCTCTTACTTGTTCTGTGACAATGGGTAACTTATTTAGCCTCTCTGGTTAAATAGGCTAATTATAGAATAAATCTTTCTGGATTGTTGGTAAGATAAAAATGTAAGACTAGCGATAAAAGATGAAATCATTAGTGATATTTAAACTTTATTTTTTAATTTATATTTTATTCTTTCACAACCTCTCTCTCTCTCTCTCTCTCTCTCTCTCTCTCTCTCTCTCACACACACACACACACACACACACACTATCCTTTGACCATAGCTTCCTTTTCTTTTATCCCTTTCTCTCTCCATTGAACTCTTCTTCCCAAGTCTTATCTCACTTTCATGTCTTTTCTTGTGGCCACTGCATTTAATTAGGATTGTCTTCATGCACATGGGTTTGGAGATATTTACTTGGATGAAGATAATGTACCAATGGTTGGGGAATTAACATCATTGTTGAACTTAAAATACAAATTTAGGGGCTGTGCTGGCATGCCGGAGTCAAGTGTTGTCTACTTACAATATCCACACAGTATACAAAGCTAACATTTCTGGAAAGGGATATTCTGATACTATGGTGGTCTGAACTGCTCACCTGCACTTTTGCCAATGTGGTGGAGAGCCTGCTTGGCCAGTATTTGTGCCTCAAGGGCATAATATTGTGGAAACAGACTGAACTAGCTGAGGCATAATAAGTTCTAGGCCTGATGATACTAAATAAAAGCATGCCCTCTGGGGGCCTTGTGAACTAGACAGTTTCATTTGAGCCTGCCTGAGTGACTCTGTAACAGGTCTGTGAGAGCTGGCTCATGATATTTTGAATCTCTTATCCCAGAGGGCTCCAGTGTGAACTTGGACTCCCTGAGAGGCTTTAAAATCTTTACTCCTTTCAACAGGGGAGTTAGAGAGGGAGAATTAAAGTTTCTTAAGTTATCCTCTGGTTGCTTAAAGGTTAGAAGTCCATACAGATTAGATTATGTGGCAATTTCTATTTCTACCTGGGCAGTGTGAGCAGTTTTGGGATCATGGAAAAAGAACAATTAGATTTTATACAAGATGAACGTGTTCCAACCAAGTACCTTTGGTCCCTTCTTTTAATTGTTAAGTGCCATGGGGGTTTTAGCTTATTGGAAGAATCAGGAAGCAATATTTAAGTGGGCCAAGCTCCAGAAGTTGGGGATGAGAGCAGGAAAGCCTTGCATTTCTCTGGCAAATGGGAGGGACATGAATAAATCACCCAGCTTGGTTCTCAGCATGGATTAGTAGATGAACCCAGCAGGGCCTATTGCTGGGAAGGCACAAAAGAGGCCCCTATGGAAGGTTCTGAGTTGGTTTTTAATAGCTACCAGTGGACATTTGAGGACACAATTTCAAGCTTACAATTACATTTTTTGGCAGCAAAGTCATAAAGGACTTAATAAAGGATGTTGCAGATGAACTATGCTTGGAGCTAAGAGTTGGTGTGCATACCATTAGATGAAGAAAACCTTTTGTAATGACAGGCAGACACCTTGTGAATTAATTTTCAAGCACTCATTTTTTTCTGTGGGTATTTCTCTGTGCTAGACTCGTGGCATAAAACTTAAAGAGCCCAAATGACAAATTGAAAAGCGTTTAAGATGGGGAAGCTTGTAGAGGAGATTCTGTTTGCACTGGGGATCTATGAGTCTGGGGTGGTTCCTCTCCATGGCCAAGTTGAGGATGGTTTCAGAGTAGATATTAAAATGCTTTTAAGAGACAAGCAAATGTGGTTATGGTTGTATATTGTGCTCATCAGTAGAGCTTTTACAAAAGAACTTATCTCATAGGAATTCAATGACTAAAGCTGGTTCTAAAAATGTAAGCAATACTGCCATATTTGATTCTGCAGGGGCAACTTTATTTATTTATTTATTATAATTTAATGGGACTTCTCTGTGTATCATTTTAGTTGATTTGGGTTATGGGATCTCTTTTGAAATATTTTTTTTTTCAAGTCTAAATTTTAGATGAAATCAGTTTGTTTAGGGGGAATCCTTGGAAGGATCTAGGTACTAAACTCACACATTTTTTTTTTCCTGGTTTCAGAAAATAAAAGGATGGTTTAGCATTGTTGTGAAGCCCACTTAACATGCTCACATTTTTTTTTTTTAAATTCCAAGCTAACAGTGGCTAGATAAGTATGAGATCATGAGATAGTGAGTTGGATTCTTGACTCTTACAATCTGGCGATATGTGAACACTGGATAAAAGAACTTCTGGATTACATATCCAGGTCATTACAGTGTGCATTAGATGAGTGTGCACATACATGCATGCATGTATGTTTTGTTTTCACAGTTTCAAACAAAATTTCTTCACACAGGGACAGACATTCCTCAAAATCCCCTTGTCTTTAGTCTCAAATACAAGTTGATGGTGAGGACACACTCTGGAGAAATGTGTTGCTGTGGGGCCATCACAGAATGCACTTACACAAACTGAGATGGAAGAGCCCACTACACTTCCAGATTACACAGAAGAGTCCATGGTTCCTAACAGGACTGTAGTGAGTACTCTTGGGAACTGTGACATGATGGCACGTGTGTATCTAAACACGTGGAAACAGAAAAATCCCATTACAAACACCAGGCAGTAGAATGTCACAGAGCCATTATAATCTTAGAATACCAGTGTCACATATGTAACCACAGTTGTTGAAGGAAGCTTTGTCTTGTGCCCCTTGTTTGTCAGCTATGTTTGTAACATGCAGTGCCGTCGCCTCCCATGTTTTATGTGTAAGAATATAGCATATTAATGCATGATGAAGAAGCCAAAGCAACTTGCCTTTGAGGGTTGATGAATCTGGCTTTAGAAAGAGGAATGGGGCTTATGTTTAGCTTAGCCTAGAGTCCCAAACTTTCCACCAGCATGCAGAGCGACCTAAAGGCCAAGAAATCACATGGGGAGCCTTATCATCTTGGCCCAGGCTGGCTTCCTGGGGGAATCTAGGACTCTGGAAGCCAGAGGCAGAGTATTTGGAAGGAAACCAAAGCAAACATTTAGGAATTAGGAACACTTGTTTGAAGTCCATGATTAACAATGCCGATTAAGAGGCTTCCAGGTCGTCCCCACTGAACCTTCAGCCTTCTCTTCTAGCCCATCCCCATTCCTTTGTGTCAGTTTCTGACCCTCAGAAACACATTCTGCCAGGAAACTCCAGTGCCCACAGTGGGCTGGCACTCAGGTAGCTTTCACTATCTTTTTTTTGTCTCCCATTACAAACTAGATGCCCATCAATTGAATGGATAATAGGAATGTGCTAAATTTACACAATGGAATGTTCTTTAGCTGTTAAAAATGAAATCATAGGTAAATGGATGGAGCTAGAAAAATTCATCCTGAGTGAGGCAACCCAGATCCCAGAAGACAAAATTGTGTTTTCTCTTATATGTGGATATTAGCTTTCAAGCCTTCAATTACACAATTGTGTGCTACAATCCAAATACCATAGGAGAGGATCTCCTAAGGAGGAAGGTAATAGAATATATTGTTACACAGAGATCAAGGGGAAACTAGAATAGGAGAATTAAATAGGGAATGGAATGAAAGAGAAGGGTAAAGGAGGAAATATTGGGAGGGACAGCTAACACTAAAGGGCACTTAAAAACCATATGGGAATTTACTACTGTAGAAGCATCCTAAACTGTATATATAGATGAAAAAAATCTAAATGAAGTCATCATGTAACAGGGTGGATAAACTACCAATTATACTTTGTATGCCACCAAATAAAACCTCCAGTGCCAGGGATGAGTTATATCTTGTTGAGTGTCTGGCTAAAGGGGATCCATGGAAACCTCCAAACACCACAGGCTATTACCAAGTCTAACTGGTTACTCTACAACTTGATGGTAAGGTTCTAGTGCTAAAGGTAATACTTATATACATCATGGGATATGAACAAGTCAAGCTGATGCTCAACTAGAAGCTTCGCACCCATTGACTAGCATGCAGAATACTGGTGGAAGGGTCTCTGCATGCTACCAGAAGAGAAAGATAATCATCAATATCTCCTGGCTATAATCCCTGTGATCTACAGAAGTGACCTGTCTTCAAGACATACTGCTGCAATAGTGGCACTAATGTTATGGGAGTAACCAACTACTTCATGCTTGGATCTGAGGCTCACTCCATGTAATGGAAACCAGGCCTGACACTGTTCAGGTGGCCAAGAACCTGAAACTAGATAGTTCTTGGACTTCAGGGAGAAGCTAATATTATTATTCTGTTAAGGGAACATGATTAAATAACTGCTAATGGCATATTACTACAACCATAAATATGTGCCTTGCTCAGCCATCATCAGAGAAGTTTCTTTTTGCTGCATATGAGAATCAACACAGAAACCCACAACTGGTCACCATGCAGAGAATAAGAGACTTCAGGGTATGAAGGGCTTTATTGAAGCCCTCTCCTTAAGGCTTAGGGATTTATGTGGGAGAGGAGGCATAAAGATTGGAAGAGCCAGAGGTGATGGATAACACCAAGGGAATGTCATCTAGACACACGACTAGTGCTGTATCAACTCATAAGGACTGTCACAGCAGGCACATGACCCTCACAGGATCCCAGCATTAGATGGAGAAGTGGACATGGGCTTCCACTTAACCAAGAAGCTATTTCCAATGATAACCACTGACAAAGAAAAAAACTCAGTTTCATTAGTTACATTAACCTAGCCTCTGGGCAGGCCCCATGCTGAGGAGTAGTTGGCCAACATAAAGTGAATTCTGTTATTTTTGTACTTTTTGTCTCATTTTGTTTTGTTTGGGCAATTTTTTATCTCATTCATCTTTTGTTTGTTTATTTTGATTTCTGGTGTGTGTGTGTGTGTGTGTGTGTGTGTGTGTGTGTGTGTTTTATATACATGTGTTCTTTGTTTATTTTTGTCTTTGTTTGTTTGGCTTTTCAAAATAGTCTTTTTATGTAGAATCCCCCACTGTCCTGGAATTCACTCTGTAGACCAGGCTGGCTTTGAGCTCACAAAGATCCACCTGCTTCTTCCTCCTGAGTGCTGGGATTAAAGGCTCGCACCACCACTGCCTGGCCTTGTCTTTTTTTTTTTTTTTAAGAGGAAAAAAGAACATAAACATAACATGGGCAAGGAGGGAGGGATGGTCTGGTGGGAATTGAGGGAGGAAAACTATGGTCCAAATATATTGTATGAAAAACTTATACAAAAGGTTTTTTTTTTTTAAAGAACCATTTAGGTAGAGAATAGAATACCTATAAATTTGTGTTTCTGACCATATCTGCAGGGGATAATGGATTATAAGCCGGTGTATGCTGATCATAGTCTCTGCCTATGATTAGTGACCAGATCTCCTTTGATTGCCATTGCAAAGTTCCCTTTGCAATCCCATAACTAACCCATGGTCACAGTTTTCTTCCCCAGTGGAGTGGCTCTGGCTGACACTGGTAGGCATCCCACAGGCTAACGTAGAGGCATCAGCATACCACCAGAGGAAAACAGCTGGCATGTTCTGGGAGCGGACATCATTGTGGTTGAATTTTATTTTGCTGACTCTTGAATCTACCCAAAAATATTTCTTAAGCAATCTTCTCATTGTAACCCTTCAATTAATTAGAATTAGACCTGGTATTGACTGGTCTATCACATTATTGGCATGATTTAAACTGTATCAAATCTAGGATTTAAACAGTGATGAATCTAGAATGGACTCACCGAATTGTCGGAGGAGATTTTATTTGTTCCTGTGATTATTTGAGGATTTCCCCACTAAGAACAGATTCCCACCCACAAAGAGTATTTTCTTTATAAAACAATTTTACCCTTGAGATATTTTTATTTGAAGGTTGTTCTAGTTGTCACGATTCTATCAGATTAGACTTTAACCTTTTAGAGGGTGGATACATGGCTTTGAATTCATTTTGCAAATAAGGTAGCAGGACATGTGTGGGGAATATTTTTAACATATATATTCTATAGCATTCTTCTCAGTTCTGGAGTCATGCTTGATAGCTAGGAAAGAGTATTTAACATGGTGTACATGACCTGTGTGTGTTTGGCTGTTTTTGTTCTATTTGAAGTGGATGGCCCCAGATTCTGGAAGTTTTCTTGCAGACTTGAAATCAGCTGGATTTTTATATCTCCTAGTCTTCCTCTCTCTCTTCCAGTCTCTCCCTTCCTCTTTCCAGTATAATCTCTGCTTCATAGAACATTGCTGATTCCCGCTCCAATGAGCTCTCTCTCTCTCTCTCTCTCTCTCTCTCTCTCTCTCTCTCTCTCTCTCTCTCTCTCTCTCTCTCTCTCACACACACACACACACACACACACTCACCCTGTAGGGAACATGCAGGTGAGGAGGCTGCAGGCTGGTCTGCACTCTGCATGGGGCCCTAGGTGGTAAACATCAAGACTGAGTTAGATAGGGTGTCAGGGCCACAGTCTAGGTGATGGATAGTGTTCAGGAAGGAAAACTCAGAAAGCAAAACCATAAAACTGCTCAATTTGTAATGTATTCTAAAGAACATCTTTTTCTACTTTTTCAACTTGAGACAGGCTCTCACTGTGTAGCTCTGGCTGGTCCAAAACTCACTATGTAGGCCAGAGTGACCTTGTGAATCACAGAGATCCACCTGCCTCTTCCTTCTGAGTGATGGGATTAAAGGTATGTGCTACAATGCCCAGTAGGTCTACTGCATGCTTTTATAGTGGACTAATAAAGTGAAATAAGGCAGGAAGGGAGATGACTTCATCCTTCCACCGGTTGGTTATAGAGCCCAGAGAGAAAGGGGAGTGAGTTCACTCAGCAGGCAGCCAACATTCATAGAGAATCTTCTTAGAGTGTATAACAGACTATAACATCATACCATACAGCCAGCCTCCTGCCTTAACTGGATGGCTGGTCTCCTAGTCATAAACATAGCCATTCAGGGATGGCTTGAGGATGGTGAAAAGGCAGTTGACCTAGCAGAGACTGTGATAGGCTGACCTGCAGGATGGTGGGAGGAGCAGATACAGCTAGTGCACTAAGAAAAGGACCTTAAGTGGGCACCAAAACCAAGTGTGCTTTATGACTTCTTGTGCTACCTAGCGACTGGCAGCCAGAAGGCTATTACCAGATTTAGCCTCTCAATCTTAATAAAATAATGTTTTAGTTATTCTTTGAAGATATTTATGCTTATATGTTTTGATTATGTCTATCCAACTCTTTCTATTGACCCCTCCCATCTGTCTTAGTTAGGGTTACTATTGCTCTGATGAAACACCATGACCAAAAGCCGCAGAGAGGAAAGGGTTTATTTAGCCTAGGAAACCAAGGCAAGAACTCAAACCCAGCAGGACCTGGAGGCAGGATCTGATGCAGAGGCCATGGAGGGGTGCTGCTTACTGCTTGTCCCTCATAGCTTGCTCTGCCTGCTTTCTTAGGGTTCCCAGGACCACCATCTCAGTGTGGTGCCACCCACAATGGGCCTGTAGCCTAATCCTATGGAAGGAATTTCTGAATTGGGGTTCCCTCCTCTGAGATTTATGTTAAACTGAAATAAATTAGCCAACACACCATCTCCCTTCTAACTTCATGCCCTCTATTTCCATCTTCTTATTGTTACTCCCTCCTGAATCAAATTAGTCCTGCCTAATAGTTTTTCTCTCCTCTGGCAATAGGTTTCTCTGACAACATAGTAAGCCAGATCAAGCTGAATTGAAAAAGTATAACAGGTTTATTTAAGCAAAGTAACTCCCTAGCAGGTTCTCCAGCCCCAGAGATTGAGGCTGGAGAAGTTACACCCACAAACAAAAGCAGGGTGACTTTATAGAGTGTAGGCGAGGAGTGATGATGTGTCTGCCACTAGCTGGGTTTGTGCTCAAGTATGATCAAAAGCTGAGGACTTGAGCAGGTGGCAACTTCAGGGGTGGAAGCTGCAGCAGGACCAAGAATGTGGAACTGGGCTTTTGGCACCTTTCTTTTGTTCTGAGATTCTCTGAGTGGATGGGGTTCGGAGAGAGAAACAGGAATAGGGCTTTCTGGATCATGCAGAGGTGAGCTGAAGGTTCCAACCAAACACTTCCCATATGTGCATGGGTGTGGGGCCATTTACTGAGGCACTGGCAAGCTACCAGCAGCAATGTCCCCAAAGAAGAATGATGCTCCCTCCCTCAGTAACCATCCATTGTTGATAGTCTTCTGTCAAAAGTGGGACCTCAGGACCCCTCCCTTGCTCAAGTTGGAATTTTGACTGGTTTGATATCATGTAGGTCATGTGCAGGTAATCTCCACTGCTGTAAGGGATAGCTTCTCACCCTTCAACCAGAATTGTGGTCCTTCCCCCTCCCCCAGTAAATCTCTTATTCTGTTATTATAGCAGAAAGTGAGTTAGCAGGACATGAAAAATAATTTTATAAAATGAAGGAGGAAAGAGGTGAAAAAAGATGGGTAGGAGACAGCAGGGACCAGGACTGGGAAGAGTAGAGAAGGAGGACGTTTCTATCAGAAAAGTTGGGGTGGTGGTTCTGTCACATGCTTTGAGACTTGGGAGAGGGGGGAGTCTGTGTGTGTGCATGTGTGTGTGTGTGTGTGTGTGTGTGTGTGTGTGTGTATGGGTAAGGGGATGGGAGTTGGAAAGAGTGTCTTAGGAAGTTCTAGGACATTACCCTTGAAGAACTTAGTCTGGTGACTGAAGGTGACAAGGAGAGCTGTTAATAACTGTTGAAAAAGCTTGGTCATTAGTTTGACAGCTGATACTAAGCATCTTGTCTAGAGGAAGCCACATCAGTGAATAGTCTCAAGTGTTCTGGAGCTCACTCTTAAAGACTTTTGTGTCTCCTGTTTGCTGGTCTGGCAGTCAACAGCAATGGCTTCGTGGTTAATTTGTGGCTTTGTGGTCTACGTTCTTTCTATGCCATGAGGGAAACACACAAACAATCAATCCATCTATCTATGTTCTTTTCGAACCTCTGGTTTTAATAAAAAAAATAATTGTCTGGAGAAATTACTTTTCTTCTGATTTTGTCTTCCAGTTCTTTCATTTGCATAAATAGTTTCTGTACACTAGTAAATTTACAGGACTAATTTGTGAATGTAACCATCATTCCTGGCCTCTGTAGCTCCCATTCTTCAACTTTAAAGCACAACTATGAAGTGTAGCTTAGAACTGCAGAGAAATGGAAGAGTCTGTGGAAGGCGTGAGGAAACAGGGACAGTTTCTGAGTCCTATCCATACCTAGGGAGCACTGGCAGCCCAGGGTGGGGTGGGGTGTTTGGCTTTCTCAACCTTTGAGCCCCTTGCAAGTGGATCATCTGAGATGCGATCTCAACACTCAAAGATGAACAAGGAGTGGCTCTCCAAGCTAAGGCAGCATCTCTTTCACTAGTGAGTTGTTGAATTTGGTTTGAGACATATTAATTCAATTGCCTGGTGCTGTGGCTTCATTTGCAATGAATATTTGTTTGCTGAGCTGGCTGAATTCTGTGCCTCACATTTGCTACCTTATTTCACCACCCTGGAGAGCAGAGATGGAGATCAGCGCATGGTTTGAGGGTGGATTAAACCACCCTTCTCATCCAAAACGGAGCTTTGTGCACTGAACTTTTGCTCAGCCGCTCTCTCTTGGTTCCCTCGAGGCAGCCATTTGCCTGGCTTCTCTTGTACTTCCTTGTGAGTTGAATATGAGTGCATGGATGCACCCCTTCACTTCATTTTCGTCTGAGGAAAAGATTCAAGGTTCTGGATGTCAAAGAGAACATAGAACATTGCTTCTTCTGACAGTTGGGCTTGTCTTGGCTGCTGTGAGACACTGGGCACACTCCTTACTCCATATCCACCTCATTCTGCACAGTCTGAGAAGTTAAGTGATCTGCAGACTGGCTCCACCAGGTTGGAAATATCACAAAAACTCAGTAGAGAGGGGTGGGAAGTGCCGGTTGTGATGACCCATGGAAGTAGGGTTTTCTGAAGAAGGGGGAAGCAGGAGGATCATGGGAGGGTTTGGGAGTGTCCGTTTTAGAACTTGACATTAAAAGAAAGAGAAAGCTTTTACAGTGTTCTATATAGTCTCCCATGCTGGGATGTGAACCCTGGGTCCCTGGCTTCCAACTCACTCTAGCTCACTACTTAGCATCTTGAATGCTGTCAGTCACATGGCCTTCCCTGCCCTTAGCAGTTGTAAATTCCACTGTGTTCCTGAGGAAAGTACATGGCTCTGCTGTTTCTCTCTACAAATCAGTCAGCAGTGACTTTTATTGAGCCCCTGCTTGTATGCCAGAGAAGCGTATTCCTCCCACACCTTTAATTTAGTGGCTCTGACCCTTCTTGAGCTTTGAATTTAACCAGTCACATATAGCTCTGGTGCAGTGTGGCTTTCACCTGCTTCCATCCATCATATACTTTTGATGGCCACAACTGAGAAGATGCTACTGGAGTGGAGGTCAGGGAAGCCTCCCAGCATCCTCCCGATCACTGGGCAGTCCCCATCACAAAGGGTTATACATCCCACAGGGTCAGTAATGCAAGGTTGAAGGAACCTGCTCAAATGCACAGTTATGACATAGTTTGGCATTTGGGGGAATACTGGAGTGCATGGCATTTTAAGCATGCGATGTCTCTAGTGCTCATCCCAGAGCTGAGTCCACAGTGAGAGCCTAGTGATGTTCCTACTTATAAGGATTCAGTTGCTGCCTCTGTAACCTACAGGCACATGTGGGACTCAACCTGATTGGCCCTGCTAGGTGAGCATGGAGTCCTTTGGAGCCGAGTCCTTCAATGTCCGTGGAAACAGAAGCAAGCTGTTGTTTTTCTTTCAAGGTTTTCTTTCCTTTCTTTTTGTACTGAAGGTGTTGACTCTATCCATTAATGAAGCTAAGAGCCAAGAGATCTTGCTGTGAATGTTTTTTTCTTTATTACCAGCAGTGTTCTTCCTTCCCACTTCCAAGAAAACTGCTAGGAACAATAGTTTAATAAGAGACGAGAGGCAGCTCTTTGTGTTTTGATCTAACGTTTTTCTCTGAGAGTACAGAGTGCTTGGCCTCTGACGAGGTCTTAACCTTTTTGGAAAGAATGAAGGTGACCTACCTGTAGATAGGATGAGGGGAGTAAGAAAAAAAGGGGGAGGAGATTGAGGTGAATTTGGCTGGATGTGTGAAGATGCTACGGAGGAGTTGAAGGATACAGAGAAGGGGGAACCTTAGTAAGGGCTTAACAATCACTCTGCAAGTGAAGAGATAGCTTGCAGAATGGGACAAAATTCTTGACAACTGTACATCTGACAGGATTAACGTCTAGAATCTATGGAGAACTCAAAAATATCAAATGCTCCCTAAATAAGCAATAAATGTGTGAAATAAATTGAATAAGTAGTTCTTAAATGAAAAAAAAATATAAATGGCCAGAGTTATTTGAAAAAGTGTTATTTGAAAATTGCTCTGGGGCTGTATCTCAACCCAGGTAGAGTGGTCATCACCAAAAAAAAAAAAAAAAAAAAAAAAACCCTACCACAAATGCGGGTGGGGTGAAGGTATGGGGTAGAGGAACGGTTATACACTGTTGATGGGGATATAATCTAGTGCAGCCATTATGAAAATTAGTGTGGATGTTCCTGCAAAAGCTGAAAACACACCGACGTATGACCAGGCTCTATACCACTCCTGAGTATACACCCAAAGGATTCAGAGTCAGCACATTGCAAAGATATTTGCAAGCCCATGTTCATTGCTGAACTCTTCACAACAACTAAGAACCAGTCTGTGGTGGTTTAAAAGAAAATGCCCCCCCAAAGGGAGTGGCGCTATTGGTGGGTTGGTCTTATTGAAGTTGGAGGAAGTGTGTCACTGAAGGGGAGGGGGCTTTGAGGTCTCTTTTTTTCAAACTTCACTCAGTGTTGCCTTCTGATTAAGATGTAGCCAGCACCATGTTTACCTGTACACCGCCATGTTCCCAGTCATGATGACAATGGACTGAACCTCTGAACTGTAAGCTCCCACCTCAGTTAAATGTTTTCCTTTATAAGAGTTGCCGTGGCCATGGTGTCTCTTCACAGCATTAGAAACCTAACTAAGACAGAAATTAGTACCAGGGTCTGGGGTATTATTGTAATAGGTCTGACTGTGTTTTCATTTGGAGAATTTGGACTTTGGGAGTTTGGGTTAGGAAAGCAGTGGAATGCTTTAAGCACTGCTTAGTAAGCCATGCTAGCAGGAACATAGAAGATAGTGGTTATTTGAACTGAGAGATGCTGGCTCAGGAGGTTTCAGAGTAGAAGAATATTAATATGGGGCCTAAAGATCATTATTGTGATACTTTGGTGAAGAATGTGGCTGTCTTTTGCCTTTGTCTGAAGAGTCTGCCTGACTCTTCAGAAATCTCAAA
Source organism: Cricetiscus sungorus (assembly GCA_030556225.1). Lineage (NCBI taxonomy): Eukaryota > Metazoa > Chordata > Mammalia > Rodentia > Cricetidae > Cricetiscus > Cricetiscus sungorus. Next base: position 88,750,886 of record JANBXA010000007.1, read on the forward strand.
ACAGCCTAGTATAGGTTCTTGTGTGGTTATTAGTGGTAACACTAATGAAGATTTATAATGAAAGGGAGGAAGGTGACTAAATAAAAATACAAAATATACAGATTGAAAAAAGGCGCACCAGGAAGTGGAATAGACCCTGTGTTCAAGGAGATGAACAGATTAAGAAATGGAATAAAGGGAGTGGTGACCTCAGGGCAAGACTCCACCCAGCTAAGTTCCCAACCTGTGCAAAGGAACTAAAGAAAAGTTTAGAGACAGATGTAGTGGTACACACCTGTAATCCCAGCCCTGGGAAGGCAGAGGCTGGCAGATCTGACTTTGAGGCTAGCTTGGTCTAGAGATCCAGTTTCAGGACAGCCGAGCTTAGGCAGAAAGCTGGTGAAAATGTAATCTTCTAGCCCCAGCAAGCAGCAGAACTTGGCAGCTTTGGCTTCATGGTTCTGACCTTAGAGTTAAGGATAGAAGAAAAGGATTATAAGTTTGCGTCCATGCCAAAAGAAAGTTGCTGAGGCCAGGCATATGTCAGGGGCATCCCTGAATGGAGGCCTAGTAGAGAGGTCATTTTGTGAGCTGTGAAGTTGAAGCCAAGATTGCTTTGGAGTCCCCAAGATGTTGAAGATGCCAGAGCCATGGGACATGTGCCAAGGAAAGCAGCTAACAGGGAGTAGAACCAGCCCAAGAGAAAGAGGTGTGTGGCAGTCAACAAAGCCGAAAAGAGCTGGAGATCTGAAGAGCACCTTGACATCAGACATGAAGATGCAGAGTTTGGAGTTTGCCCAGATGATTTTTGGTCTTGCTTTTGTTCAGTATTTTCTCACTGTGCTCCCTTCCCTATGTTTTGGAATGGTAATGTATATCCTGTGCTATTATATGTTGGAAGTATGTGATCTGCTTTTTGGTTTTAATATTACAGGGGTTTACAGTTAAGACACTGTCATGATGAGTCTCAGAAGAGACTTTGAACTTTGAGACAAAGACTTGTAACAGACCATGGGGACTCTTGAAGTTGGACTGAATGTATTTTTGTATATATGATATAGATATCATATATATATATGATATAGATATCATTCATACATACATACATATATATATGTATGTATGTATATATATACATATATATATATGTATGTATGTATGTATACTTTTGGGAGGGCCAAGGAATACGAGTAGTGGTTTGGAAAAAAATGGCCCCCAAAGGGAGTAGCACTATTAGGAGGTGTGGCCTTGTTGAAATACATGTACCCTTGTTGGAGGAAGTGTGTCATTGTGGGGGCAGGCTTTGAGGTCTCTTTTGCTCAAGTTTCATTCATTATGAAAGTCTGCTTCCTGTTGCCTTCTGATCCAGATGTAGCTAACACCATGTCTGCCTGCATGCCACCATGCCCCAGACATGATGAGAATTGACTGAACCTATGAACAGCAAGCCACCACCTCAATGCAATATTTTCCTTTATAAGGGTTGCCTTGGCCATGGTGTCTCTTCACAGCAATAGAAGCCCTAACCAAGACACAGCCTAAAGGCCTATCAACAGATTAATGCATAAAGAAAATGTGATACACATCCACACTGGGATTTTATTTAGCTGTAAAGAAAAATGAATGATGGCATCCACAGGAAAGTGGATAGAGCTGTTGATCATTATTTATTAAGTGAAATAAACCAAACTAGAAATTACATGCCTTCCTCCTCCTTTTAAAGGCATGGTCTCACATATCATAGGCTGGCCTCAATCCCTCTGTGTAGCCCAGGATGACCTTGAATTTCTGGTTCTTCTGCCTTTACCTCTCCAGTGTTGAAATGGCCACACCTGATTTATGCTGGGGAGAAAAAAATCCAGGGCCTTGGGCTTACTGGATAAGCACACTACCAATGCAGTTATGCCCCAGACTCCCAAGCCCTTAGCTTTTAGCTGTCATCATCCCTTCCCTCAGGTTCCAAGACCTGGCAATCACTAATCTTTCTGTCTTCGTGGACTTGCTTATTCTGGACAATTACAATTCTGTAATAGGATCATAAACACAGGGCTTTTGTGACTGGCTTCTGCTCAGCATGTTCAGGATTCATCATATTCTGCCATATATTGGTACTTTCTCCCTTTTTACAGCCAAATAACACCCCATTGAGTGTTCTGATAATCTAATCCATCAATAGGAAACACTGACACATGCCCAGTGGTTGCTTAGACACATTTGTTCATTCAGTCTGTATTTACCGTTGACCTACTGTGTGTCCTACATTGTCCTGGGGTTGGGATTATTAGTGAACAAAACAAAGCTTCTATTCTGGAGCTTGTGGTACAATGGGAAGAACAGGCAGGTCACAGATGAGTTAGCAATGTGTGTGTGTGTGTGTGTGTGTGTGTGTGTGTGTGTGTGTGTGTGTGTGCATGTGTGTACATGGCAATTGTAAGAGCTAGAAAGGAGCTGAAGAGTGAGATATGGATGGAACTTAGAAGCTTCATGATTTTACACATGACCACAGGTCCATTTCCTTTACAGCATCCCTGATTTTACATAGAAGAATGAAGCAGCAGTGATTGGTTCCAGGAAAGGAGCTGACCTGTAATTACTACTCAGAAATTAGGTTTATTAGGAGAAAGAAACTCAACACCCTGGTTGGCCTTGAGGTGGAAGGGCCTGGGAAAGGAATGACAGTGTATTAGAAACAGTGTATTATATTAGAACTTTAAAGGCAGAGAGAATGGGGCCAGAGTGATGGCTCTGCAGGTATTTGCTGCCAAGCCTGATGACCCTAGTTTAATTCCTGGAGCCCACATGATAAAAGGAGGGACCCAAACTTGACCTCTGCATGCATGCCCTGGCAAGTACACATATGTGTAGCGGTGTCTTGCCTACGAACCTGTAAGAGTGGCCACACCCATTTGGACGTAGCTTCAGGGGAACGACAGCAAAAGAGGAAAGCATGAGGCATGGTCTCTCTTTTGCAGGCTCTTTCTCTTGGGTCAGCAGATCTGATTGGTGCGAAGGGTAGAGAAACACTGTGGCAGTCCTTTACTATTAGCTGTGTAAGTGTTCCCCAATAAACACCCATTTATCATTTATCTTGGGTTAAATCATTAACCCTCTCCTGCAGATATGCACATACACACAATAAATAAATGTAAAAAAATTCTTTTAAAAGAAAAGAGAGGGATAGCTTAAAAAGGCAGAGGGAGGCTAGTACACCAGATGGCTGCGTGGCCCACAGGAGTCTTCAGAGAAAGTCATGGACAAAAGAAATAATCAAGGTTTATAACCTATGTGGAGCTGACAGAAAGTTTTACACTATGTGGTTTAATTTAGGATAGTCTACATGACAAAGAGCATGGAGGAACCAGGCCCATAGAGTAGGAGCTGTTAACTCACTCACGGCACCCTACAGCTTCTTTCCTGTCTCAGGGTGAAAGCTGCTGAGGGTTAGGGGCGGGGTGGGGATGGCCTGATGTCCTCTGGCTCTGGGATCTGGCCTGGAAGAGTGACCAGCATCTTAAAGAAACTGGCCATGCACTAACACTGGGTTCCTGTACTGCCCAGAGAAGTGGGCGCAAAGCCTGGCGAGAACCTAGATGCTAGGCTAGAAGGGCCTAGTGCTAGGGAAGAGTGACAGAGTGCATGCTTCTCTGTACATCCCACAATTACAGTTTTTCCTTAGAGAAGGGTTATGTCTCCTGTCTCTTTCCTGCATGCCATAGTCTACACCACACAGGTAGGTATCCAAAGCTGTAACTAACACCAGCAGGAAGGTCACTGTCATTTTGCTACCTTTTGTCTTTGTGACCATCATTTGTTCCCCTTTTTATCCAAGGATTTCACTTCTACCAATCAGCTGTGGAGACAGCTATGTGGCTCCCTTCTGAGCCTGGTGCTTATGAGCACCCGGAGGGTCCCTGGTGCTGAGGGACAACCACTTCAGTGTCTTACAGAACGGCTGTTTTCTCTTCAGTGGCAAAATTGACCATCTGCTTTGTAAGGGTCAGGGTGGGGAGCTCAGTAGAGAAGGCTCAACTATTGAGATCATTTGCTGCTTTTGCAGAACATCTGGGTTTGGTTCCCAGCACCCACATTGGCTGGCTCACAACCATCTGTAACTCCAGCCCCAGGAGATCCGACCCCTTCCTCTGGACCCCCCAGGTACTAGCACATACATAGCACTCTCTGTCTCTGTCTCTGTCTCTGTCTCTGTCTCTGTCTCTGTCTCTGTCTCTCTCCTTCGCTTTCCCCCTCCCTCTCTCTCTCCTCTATGTGCAGAACTGTGGGTTTGAAATAATTAGAAGTGGGAGGTTGAAGTTCACTTAGAAGAAAAACCCTTTGTCACTGTAGCATTTAATGAAACTGTCTTTTCCATTTGAATATTTAAAGCTGAATCCTCTGTGTCTTCCTCCTGAAACAGAGTCTTTATACTTTCTTGATACTTTATACTTTCTGACTTGGGGGAAGGTGACACCTGACACTTGGTACCACTAATGAGACCCCCTCTGCTCTGCAGGGTCAGAAGTCCAGTTAGGAAGGCCTCCTGTTCTCACCTTCCAGGAAGTCCATGGTGGTAGGGGGCACTGTTTGAGACAATTTATTCATCCAAGTCAAAGCTGCTCACTGCCTCTGGGAGCATGTGGGGGCTCCTGGAAAACCCAGCAACCAAAGTGCTGGGAACATTTTTTTCCTTAATTGAATGGTTAATGTCCTTGCTTAGGAACAGAAAACTGGGACTAGTGATCACATTTGGGGTGACCATACCCTTAATGAAAAGCAATATAAAAAGGGAGCATAGACACTGAGATCAACAATTAATAAATGGGACTTCCTGAAACTGAGAAGCTTCTGTAAGGGAAAGGACACAGTCAACAAGACAAAACGGCAGCCCACAGAATGGAAAAGATATTCACCAACCCCACATCTGACAGAGGGCTGATCTCCAAAATATACGAAGAACTCAAGAAGCTAGTCACCAAAATACCAAATAATCCAATTAAAAAGTGGGGGTACAGAACTGATAGAGAATTCTCAACAGAGAAATCCAAAATGGCCGAAAGATACTTAAGAAAGTGCTCAACATCCTTAGCCATCAGGGAAATGCAAATCAAAGCAACTCTGAGATGCCATCTTACTCCTGTTAGAATGGATAAAATCAGAAACACTAACGACAGTTTATGCTGGAGAGGATGTGGAGAGAGAGGAACACTCCTCCACTGCTGGTGGGTGTGCAAATTATACAGCCATTTTGCAGATCAGTATGGTGGTTCCTCTGGAAAATGGGAAACAGTCTACCACAAGTATCTAATTCTTTATCCTTTGCTCTGTCACCTTCAATAATCAAGACTAGCAAGAATTGCTATTCAACACAGTGACTGTTTTTCAGTAATTCTCTCCACATCTTGTTTTAATTCTAACTTGTCCCTGATTTCATACCTCTTGTGGGATGACTGAGATGTTATAGAACAACCCTGAACTCAATGAAAAAGGTGGAATTTCTTCTTCACATAGGCCATTACATACAAGGAAGAATCAGAACAAACCACTGATGCTATCAAAGAGTAAAGTAAATGGTCCATGCTAGAGGGTTAGCCATCAGAAAGACTGAACATCATCTCTTCTGGGCATAATCATTATTTAGACTATTTTTTTTTTTGAGATAATATCTTGCTATGTAGGTTGGTCTTGAAATTTTCCTACCTCAGTCTCCAAAGTGCTAGGATTACAGGCATGCACCACCATGCTTGGCCCAACTATTTTTTATAATTATCAAAATAATTTCTTTGTGGCTGGGTATATAGCCACACTGATCACTGATCTATGACCTTTTAACTTGTTCAGTCATTAGTCATTTGTGTCTTTTTTGGCATCTTCCACTCACTGGAAATCAACTAACTCCATGAAGGCAAGGACTCTGTCTCTTTCAAGGACTCCTGGTACAGGGCAGGACCTCAATAAAACCCACAGTGAAAGAATCTGATGAAACATCTGCCTGAATCAGATGAGTATTAAACTTTAGGGTTTTAACCCTTTGTCAGTACACAAGGACAGACCCAGGATAAAGAAGATGTATTACATTTACACAATGGAATGCTACTCAACAGAAAAAAAACAATGGAATCTTGAAATTCACAGGCAAATGGGTGGAACTTGAAGAAACCATCCTGAGTGAGGTAACCCAGTCACAAAAAGAGGAACATAGTATGTACTCACTCATATATTGATTTTAGACATAGAGCAAAGGATCACCAGCCTACAATTCACACTGCCAGAGATGCTATGATACAAGGAGGACCCTAAGAGAGATATACATGGTCCCCCATAGAAGGGGAAAGGGACAAGATCTCCTGAGCATATTGGGAGTGGAGGGGAGGGCAGTGAGTGGAGAGGGAGCTAGGAGAAAGGGAAGGGGAGAAGAGGAGGGGAGAGGAGAACATGAGGGGCCTGGATGATTGAGTCAGGGGACAAATAGATGAGAGCAAGAAAAGAGATACCATAATTGAGGGAGCCATTATAGGTTTGAAGAGAAAACTGACTCTAGAGAAATGTCCAGAGACCTACAAGGATAACCCCAACTAACAATCTGAGCAACAGTGGAAAGGCTAACTTAAATGCCCTTCCACTAACTAACTTATACGCCATCCTATAGCCCTCGTCTAGTAGCTGATGGAAACAGAGGCAGATATCCACAGCCAAACACTGAGCCAAACTCCTGGAATCCAGTTGCAGAGAGGGAGGAGTGATGAGCAAAGGGGTCAAGACCAGGCTACAGAAACCCACAGAGACAGCTGACCTGAACAAGGGGGAGCTCATGGACCCCAGACTGATAGATGGGAAACAAGCATTGGACTGACTCAGACTCCCTGAACATGGGTCTCAGTTAGAAGGCCTGGGCAGTCTAAGGGACCTCTGACAGTAGAACCAGGATGTATCCCTGGTACATGAAATGACTTTGGGAGCACATTCCCCATGGAGGTATACTTACTTAACCTAGAGATAGGAGGGAGGGCCTAGGCTCTACTCCAAATGACTCGACAAATTTTAGTGATTCCTCCTAGAAGGCCTCACCTGCTCTGTGGATCCAGTGGGAAATGGGATGGGAGGGGGGTTGGGGGAATATGAAAGGATGGGGGGGGAGAGAGAACTGGGATTGATATGTAAAATAAGAAAAACTAATAAAAAGGTAATAAAAAGGTAAGAAATCTAATTACTAAATTTGCATGTTACACAATCTTTATTTGGGATTTAGTTTTATTTCTTTAAAAATATTGTACAGGAAATGATGTGGTCGCATAGACCTGTACTCCCAGTGTTTGGGAGGCTCAGGCAGGAGGATTGTGATTTTGAGGATAGCTTGAAGCCTGGGTTCCATAGAGAGAACATGTATTAAATAAACCAGTTAATCAACCAAGCAATCAAAACCATAAATAGAAACCCTGAAGACTACATAGGGTACACATGATCATTAAAAAAAAAAATCCAAACAGAGCAATGAATGATAAAAGCATAAAGCAAACTCTCCCTCTCACCTCTAATCCCCAGTTCTCTCAAAGGCAGAGCACTATACATTTTGTTCCAAAGATGTATCCTGTGCTTCTGTCTGTACACTTGTGTACATGTGGAGGTCTGAGGACAACTTCGACTGTTCCTCACTCAGATGCTGTCCATCTTTCTGTTTTTTTTTTTTTTTTATTTTTTGAGCCAGGGTCTCTCACTGGCCAAGTGGAACAGGCTAGCATGCCCCAGGGACCTGCCTGGCTCTGCCTCCCTACAGCTGGTATAACTAATGCACACCATAAAACATCACACTTGAGGTTTTTGTTTGTTTTTAAAATGTGAGTTTTAGAGCTTGAACTTGGTCCTTGTACCTTCAAGGTGAGCACTTTTCTGACTATGTCCACAGACCACCTTGTTGCACAAGTGTTCCCAACATTGAGGCACTTTCTTGGTGGTGAGTTGTAGACAGCTGTCAAGCCAGGATTCATGCTCTGCTCTAGCCAATTTGACGGCTATTATTTGTCAGCTTGACTACATATGGAATGAACTACAATCCAGGAATGGAGGGCACATGAGCTTCTCAGTTGCTACATGCACTGGGGCATCTCCAAGCCCTGGGAAGCCTATCTGCTGGGGTCTGCTGGTGCTGAGCAAAGTGAGGTAAGGGATGGGGGTGGGAGGTGGAGTACAGGGTGGGGGCAGTCAAACTCCTGCTGCTATCAGGATGAGAAAGTTTTAGGCATGCTCTGACCCCTCCTTAGCTTCATGTCATATGGCATACAGGATACCCTGTCAATCAACAAACAAACCCAAGTGAACCCTCTTTCCAAATTAAAATGCTAGCACTTCCAGGGCTTTAGAGATGGCCTCTTAAGAAGGTTTTTGGTGTGTAATTTCTCACTTTTAAAAATCCTATTTGTTTAAGGATGAATAAACATTCCTTTTGGGAATGATAGCTGCAAGCACAATGCATGCTGTGAAATGTGACCCTTCTTTGTGCATTCAAGAAGGAAAATATAACAGACCCCAAGGGGTCAATATGCTACAAACTTTTCAAAGGCCTTTAGGCAAGGAAGATATGAAAAGGATGCGCCTGGAATATTAACAACTTCAATGAGTTGAGAGTTTAATGAGGTAAAACACAGATTCTACTTGATGTTACCAATTAATTTATCATTAGTTTGTTGAATGAACTTAGGTATTGCAAAGTCAAGATTTCCTTCTGAATAAACCCAGGTGAACTTTGATCTTCCTGCCCCTAATTTATCTAAAAGCAAAGCAGACAGTATTAATGGTATACAAATTGTTAATGAAGTACAAGCGTTGTGCACATATAGTTAACCAACTGCCTGTTGGTTTGGCAGGCTAGCTTGACACCAAATTCCTGCCAATGTTACGTACATGAAGAATTGATAAGTTGAAGATATATTTTATGTGATGAGAAATGAGCCATAAATTCTCTATAAACAGTAGCAAGTTACAATAAATAAGAAAAGTCTACAGATTAGGTATTGACACATCTTTGTTTCATTTCAGCAGCTTAAGCAAACATTTTTATTGGTTCTGAAATAAGAAAAAGCTACTATGGACACATCTTTGTTTTCCCAAAACCTTTTCCTATATTAGGGATTTAACCAAGGGCCTAGTCAATGCCAGGCAAGTATTCTGCTACAGAACTGTACTCAAGTTCTTGACACCATAATTTTGACTGACACATAATAGTTATAGCTTGTATTCATGCAGCAAGTACAATAGTTAGCTATGTAAAGACTATATAATGAGCACATTAAAACAATGAGCAGATTCACCACCTTGGATATGTATTATTTCTTTGTGGTGAGAACACGGCAAGTTATTCCCCTGTGAAGCATATACTAGGCCTTTTGTAGCTGTGGTCACTCTTCAGTATGTTACAGAGGCAGTTCTTCTGTCTAGCTGTACCTGTAGCCACTGAGCAGCCTCCTACCCTCTGTCTACTCCTCCACTCTTCAGTCCCATATCCACCATTCTACTCTCAGCTTCTGGGGGGCCCTTTTGAGCCGCCACATATGAGATCATAAAGAAAATCACCTTTTGAGACGATTTTCTTTCCTGTTGTAAGACTTCATATTTAAAACACAAAGTTTTGTTAAAAGAAATGCTAAAGGGACTCTAATGTCACATGTTATAATATACTAGCTGTATAAATATAGTGAACATTTACAAAAGAGCAGATTTTTCTAAAATATCTGCAAGGATAGAAGGTAGAGTGCTATTACCTTTGTGAATTCCACTTGCCTGATTGACTTCTGTGTAGTTTGCGGCTGGTCCTTATAGCATCCATGAATTTGGTGAAATTCCCTTTTTCTTTAGTGTGTCACTTGTCTTTCCCCACCAGAATCTCTTGCATTTGTACCATAGAGTTCACATCATGGTGTTTGTTTATAGCACATTCATATTGTTTGGTTGCTAGAGAACAGAGCATTATATCCAAGATATTATATCCAACAGATATATATCCAACAGATATTATATCCAAGGAATGGCTCTGATAGGGTCCATGGCCTCCAGTGCCACTGAGACAGGCATTCAACAAGTTCAACATAGCTATCCCTCTACCTGAATCAAAATAACTTTAACTATTGTTCAAGAGAGTGTAGTCTTGCCTCGGAATCACATTCATTGTCAGCAGTGGACCTCTCAAATCATAGAGATGACTTGATTTTCACTCTGAGGAAAGACATACACATAGTTTTAAAATAATAATGCCATTTTTAAATGCTAAACAGCTGGGAATAGTATGAGAAATGCCAGAACCTTATTAGGAAGGATTAAGTGATGGGAGATGTTATTCTGTAAATATGTTTCTGGTTAATAAATAAAGCACTGTGGCCAATGGGAAAGCAAGATAGGAGAGACTAGGAGACAAGGAGGAAAGAGAAAGTAGTTAGGAGGCGTCAGCATGTAGAGCATGGAGAAAGCAAGATGCCGGCCTGCTGTGCTCGGATAAGATGACCACGTGGAAATACTTAGATAAGTAGTAATGGGTTAATAATTAAGACAGAGCTAGCCCATAAACCATAATAGTAACTGGCCAACAGGATTGTATCAAATAGAGTCTTCGAGTGTTATTGGGGGCTAGTGCAGCAACGGGACCTGACCTGCGGTGGGCTGGCTGGCAGAAAACATACATGCTACAATTAAGGCTAGAGACATAAATGAAAACCAGTAGAGCACAAGCCAGAATATACACCGGGGGCACGAGCCTGTGCCTGTAAGGTAGATTCATAGGGTGTTATGAGGGTGAAGAGGAGGGAATGAGGTAGGACAAGGTAAACAAGGTCAATAATTAGATGCTGGCTCATTGATCCAGTTAGTGATTTACTTAAAGCACTACTTGTACTGCCACAGAATGACCCAGAGAAAAAGCTCAAACAATGGGCCAGTGCCCTTAACCTGATGCCTGCCACATACACTTCTATAAAATCTCGCTAGTTTGGCCCAGCCCACCTTGTGGTTTTAGAACATAGATTGAGAATGCCAATGGACTTGATAGAGAGGTCTTTCAGGGGCTTTGGCCAACTGGTGACATCTCCTTTCTCCCACTCTCATTGGTGTCAGAGTACTTCTTCCAGAAAGATTCCTGGAGCAATGAGAGAAGAGGGAGAAATGTTTTTACTATATTATAATCTCAAAAATAATAGAAAAATGAAAAAAAACAAGTCTTATATAAATGTGCTGACATGGAATAAGAGAATACTCATTTTTTTGATGTCAGAATAACTTTGAGATGCAAAAACATACAAGGAAATTGAAAAGAACAAAAATGGCCAAGAAATAATCAAATAACCACACAATAATACAATGCCAAAGAACTCCTGTATATTTTCATGTATATTGTTTTTTTACACTTAATAAATATAATTTTAAAAACTCCTCTCCTTTAAAAAAGGGAAACAAAGGAATGAATCTGGGAACACGCTGCTGGTCTTGCACTAGATGTACCTGGGATGGCAGTCAGTGGCGGAACGGAGTTATGAATCAATCCGTAATCACTTGGAGACTGAGCAGCAATAATGTAAGCATCATGGGTCTGTGGGAAGCAAGCCCAGCTAGGACTGTTTCATTTCCTTTGAAAACAGCAGCCAGTCACAGAGGCAAGGAGTGGGCAGACTGAAATAACCCATGCATACTTAAGTAGTGCTATTTTACCTTTAACTCATTGTTTGTCTAAATCGAGAAGTAGGGAATGAGAAATTTCATAGCTGTGGTAACCACTGACACTGGCTTTAAATAAACCCATACGGTGCTTCAGTGAGCCTATCTCTGAAAGCTGCTAAATGTGCACGTGTGTGTGCTTGGAGAGTCATTTAACAGTGGGACCATTCCTAAGCCCCAGTGTCTGGAACTAGCACAAAGCACATTTCTAAGATTGCTGTCCATTCACTCCAACCTTACCTCCAAACTCTGTAGAAAATAAGCAGCTATCTGTGCTCTGTGGGTCCTACTGGTCTCCGCCAGGTGAAGCCTCCTATATCCAGCATGTCCCTCACTCACTGAAGCAGGTAGTAAAACCCCATTTTAGTTTCCAGTTCAAGGGACAGTCATCTTATGACAGACAGCCTTTACCAGATTCTTCCAGAATTGTTTCAAAGATGCTCACTGGGAATCATTCTGTGTGTTTTTTTGTTTGTTTGTTTGTCTTTGTTTTTGTTTTTTTTTTGGGGGGGGGGAGATACCAGAACACACATTTTATTTGTCCTTTGTATTTGCTGTTAGGTAAGTCTGTCTCAACAGTAATTTGAGCTATAACCAGTTTCAGCTGGTTCTCGTTGCTGAATTGTTATCTCCTCCCTTACCAATTGTTGTTTTAGTGAACTTAGTTGTTTTGTTTTGCTGTTCTGTGATTTGTAGCTTCGGGCTTATTAAAGGTAAGATTATTAGTTCTGTTGTATCACACAAGGTCACTAGATATTTTGATTTCTAGCCATGGAATTTGTCTTAAAAAGCTAGATTTAAGTATTCATATTAAGTCAGAAGCAGTTTTAAATTATGCTGAATTGTTTGACTGATATTTTTATATTGACCTGCTTAGTTCTTAGTACTGGCTGATTTGATTTTGCAATTGTGTGTGTGTGTGTGTGTGTGTGTGTGTGTATTCATGTGCAATGTCTAATGTGTTTTTATAATTTCCTGGATTCTCTTGTATTTATTGAAAGCTTGAGGAAGTGGTCCATACAAAACAGCATGGGTGAAAGCCAAATATACCTCCCATCCAATTGAAAGTAATCTTGAAGACTAACAGTGGAGGTCTCTGGGCTAGTGCTGGTTCGTTAAGGGGACTGAACAAACTGCTTTAGGTCCCCTTCAGAGTCTTCACAAAGACACTCTATGAAGTCAGTTGGACATTTCTTTGTTGAGTACATTGTGTTAGTCTGGTTTCTGATGCAGCAACAATGCCTGAGATAAATCAGCTTATAAAAAAAAAAGGTTCCTTTGGCTACAGTTTTAAAGTTTCAGTCTATAATCAGGCAGACATGTCCCTCTAGGCCTCTGGTGCCCTGGGGCGGCACACCATGGCAAGTGTGTGATGGAAGAAAAGTACTTCCCTCATGGCCAGAAATGAAAGACAGAAATAGGAAGGGATGGTGTTCCACTGGCCCTGTTAAAATCATACCGCCACTGAGACCTCCTAATAGGCTCCATATCTAATAGATTCCGGAACCTCTCAACAGCTGGTCACCAAGCCTGTGAGACCTGGGCCCTGACAAACTTAACACATACTCTGTAACTATTAGTTACCTGGAGGCTGAATGGATGACCTCTTTCCTGTTGGAATCCTTCTCCATTCCCCAAGAACAGTTTCCTACAGGGAGCTGAGTTGCAGTCCTAACTGTTGTGATGGGGGATGTCCTTCTGTATATATATATTTTTAATGGTTGATGAATAAAACACTGCTTAGCCAATAGAGGCAAGAAGATAGGCAGGGTTAGAAGATGAGGAGAATTCTGGGAAAGGTAAGCAGAGAAGTGCCAGAAGGGAATGCCATGGAGGAACTGGGAGGATAGGACACACCCGGCATTCTCCGGTAAGATAAGGCCATATAGAAATACATAAATTAGTAGTTATGGGTTAATAATTAAGACAGAGCTAGCCAATAAGAAGCCCTAGCCATTGGCTAACAGTTTTATAATTAATATAGCATCCATGTGTTCATTTGGGGCTGTGAAGGGTAGTGGGGCCTGGGGGGACAAGAGAGCCTCCATCAACACTATTGTGCTTTCTTTAGTAAATAGCGAACATAATTTTTATTTATAATAACATTGTCCATTTGGGTTAACTGTTGGTATGTCTAAGTTATAGGGAGGACTCTGGGACAATTAGGAAGTAGTGGTAATTATCCAGCTTTAACGGATTTTCTTTAAAATGGAAAAGCATTGACTCTCACAAGATGAAGCACTGAGTATAATTTTATTCTGTTTTTCAAAAACAAAACAAAACTCCAGTTCACTCCCTTTTCTATCACCTGAACCCTCCCTCCATGCACACAGCCCTGCCACCTTCCCCTCCCAGGTCAGGAGGCGTCCTTTTCTGCTCCTCTGTCCTCTCTCTCCTAAGTGAACAATCCTTTCTTCAGCGTTTCCTTAGAGAAAAGAACAACTAGGTTATAAAACTGCCAGTGTGAAAAGCTGCTGCACAGAAACAGATTTTGAATCACAGTCTCGAGCTGAGGAAGAGTAATACTTAATGATCTTTAAATTTCAGTAAGATAGAAGTTTGCAGAATTAGTCATTTTATTAACTATTTGATGCTCGGGATCTGTGAATGTGTACTAACCAGTTCATTCAATTGTCAGAGCTCTCTGATGGGGAAGAATGACTGGAGGCATGGAGTGAGAAAGTGCTGTGGAATATTCCTTTACACTGTGTGATTGCTGAGATTGGTTTAAAAAACAAACCGACTACCCAGTAGCTGAACAGGATACAGTTAGGTGGGAAAGCCAAACTGAGAATGATGGGATGAGGAAGGGTGGAGTCAGAGGAGTTGCTAGCCAGATGCAGAGGGAGGAGGAGATGAAGGTGGAAGGTGCCATGCTAATAATGGTTCTGACACATGGCAGAGCATAAACAAGGAATATGGGTTAACTTAAAATGTAAGAGCTAGTCAGTAATAAGCCTGAGCTATTGGCCAAACATTTACAATTACTATAAGTATCAGAATGGTTATTTGGGACTGGGCAGTCAGGACAGGAAACTTTAATTTATAGGAAAGACAGAGGGAATGTACATAACACAGGCTTTTAGAGGGTAAAGATGCTAAGCAGGGTATCCATCCCAGTAAGCCACTGTAGAAATTTTTCTCTAAGGAGGGTTGGGGAAAGAATCACAATCATAGATAAAATAAAGATGAAATAATGATGAATTAATAGGAGGCTCATTATAAATCTCAGGATAGTTAGGAGAGAGGATAACATGAAGGAAAGTTAAGGGTAATAGGCATGATAATGTTCCTGACTTGATCACTATGTTCATGATGCAAACTGAGAATGTGAACTATGAGTTCACATTGCACTCTATTCCGTGGATGTGCACAAATGTAACTATCAATAAGAAATTGGCTGATATAAAGATCTCAGGAAACTTCTAAGCAGTATTTAGGATAGATCAGGCAGCAATTTAACTTTATCTTCTCATTTGGTATATTGGTTTAGTCCTGAAATGGAGAATCACATCATGAGTAAATAGATTCAAGTGGGAAATTGCCAATTTCAAAGACCTCTCATATTGGATGATTTTCTTAAAAAGCAAATAAACTAGAAGTGCAAGCAGTCTTTTGGATTTCCAGCTATAACAATCAGCCCTTTAATATGAAAAGGACAAAATTGGATAAAAACTTTATGCATAAAAATCACTGGGGATACTTGCAAGAGGGGCCATTGGAAGAACCAGTGCTTCATGTTGACAAACTATGCTGGGCATCCTAAACCTATCCAGTGATGCCATCTGAGGGCAACATCAGTACACCCAAGCTTTTCCTCCTTCCCCTAGACTTCCAAGGAGAAGTCAGAGATGCAGGTTTTCTGTTGATTTAACTGTTAGCAACCACTCTACCCTATGCACACTTCCTCAGAACATTAGCTTTCTGGGTTCACACTGGGCAGTGGTCTGTAAAGCAATATGACAAACTGGTAGAGAGTGAGTGAGAAAAGATGAAGGCTAGTTTGATGTTGAGGTGTCTGGGTGTGCCAATGTGTGAGTAAAATCTAAAATGCAAACTTAGAAGGTAAACTATAGAAACACAGGAGAGAAACTTTTCTTACCTCGGTTCACTAAAATGACCCAAGTAGTAGACCTTACTATAGCTTGAGTCCTATCTCATGTTCCAACTGCTCATTTGGGATCCAATCCAGAAGGCTTTTGCTATCTGTCATGGGACCTCTATACATGTAAGGGATCTGCTTTGAATGTACAAATTATAGGATGATGTTCTGGAGAAAGCTTACTTTTAGAAAATTCATTGCATTTTTAAGTATATGACTAGATTTTAGTGGATCTGGACAACAGAAGCCACATAACCTGCGGAATAGTTGAAAGTCAATTATTCCTTAGAGTCCAAGCCTCCACGACACAGGCAGAAGACTTTCAGGCCTGATGGGTAAAGGTTTTCAGTGGAATCTTCACCCCCACATCTTTCTTTGGTTTGATGTGGGTGAACACCGTGACCTCAGAAGTCACAAATTTGCATATTGCAGACCCATGAAATGAAGGAGTCTAGATACTGGGTCAGTTTAGGTGCAGGAACTCAGGTGCTAACAGAACAGAAGGATGGGAGGGACAGGACACATGGCTGTCAGGGACAGCTTTCAGGTGGGGCTCTGGGTTTGCTGTCTGTAGAAGCTGAAGGTTCTGGAAGGAGGACTAACCCTCCCATTTACTCCTCAGCTCTCCAGGAGGACTCAAGCCCCAGTGGGATTGGGGCACAGATAGTCCTACACAAAAGGTGGTGGCCTGATTTCTGAAGATTTCACCAGCAGCATTCTGGAAATTTCCAGTAGAATGAGCCAGTCCTCAGAACCCAGGCTCTCTCTTGGGTTAATCTTGGTACTCCCTGTGTTGGCTGCAGGATGCAGAAGGCAAGACAGACCTGTAAGTATAGGAGGTTGGGTAGGGGCATGCCAGTGAAAGGTAGAGAGGAGAGACAGGAAGACATGCACGGAGAACTCTTGTATTGTGGTTGGACCTTAGGAAACGGGAAGGGAGGTGAATCTGTAGGATGAACTGCAGGCTGCAGTGTAGCTCTGAGAACTTCTCCACAGGGGAGCCTAGGATGAGGACTGATCACAGATCACCCTGTGCCAAGTGAGAGGGTGATGAGCAAACCTCTGTGGCCTCAGTCCTTAGGTAGGGGTGTGTCTAGGGGACTGTGGCTCAGTGTGAAAGCTGTGGCTTCCGATAGCAAAGGGAAGCTGTCAGCTGAATCCACTTGACATAGTAGGTTTTCTTTTGTAGAGCAACTTAGTGGTGCTACTCTTGTGTCTCCCACCTTCTTGGAATCATGACTGGGAGGAGACTTGGCCATTGATTGCTATACCCACTTTAAGGTGAGCAAGCGATAGAATCACCCTTTTTTCCTCTCTTTCTCCCTCCCTCCCTCTCTCCCTCCCTCCCTCCCTCCCTCCCTCCTCCCCCCTCCCTCCCTCCCTCCCTCCCTCCCTTCTTTCCTCCTTTACTTCCTTTCTTCTTTCTTCTTTCTTTTTTCTATGTGTATGTGTGCACATTCATTGTGTGTGTGTGTGTGTCCTGTGGATGTGTGCATGCACAGTGTGTATATGTCACTCAGAGAGTGACTTCAGGTGCTGGTGCACAGATGCTTTCCGCCTTTCAGTCTCATTGGCTTGAAATGTCACCATAATGTCTAGACTAGCTGGCCTGTGAGCTTACACTAACCTTCCTGTTTCTGCCTTCCATCTCACTATCCCTGGGATTACAAGTGTGTGATACTGTGGCTGTTTTTTACGTGGGTTCTAGGGTTCTGAACTCAGTTTTTACAAGGCAAGTGTTTTTTGGATCAAGTCATCCCACAGCCTGAACTTCAATTATTTTAAGGGTCTGAGTTTTATTGACATCTAATTAATATTTGTATGAAGAGCATCTAATATGATTCTCATTGGTCCCTGACTTCAGGTTTCCTGCCTTTGCCTGTGGGTTGGATCTAGACTCCTAATGGAGTATGAAAAAAATGAGCTGTCATTTCTAAAGGAGATAATTAAAAGCCTGTTACTTCTCTCATACTCTGAGGTCTCACTCCAGGGTGTGTGTGTGTGTGTGTGTGTGTGTGTGTGTGTGTGTGTGTGTGTGTGTGTGTGTAAGAAGAATGCTGTGAGAAACCCCAAGTGGTCAAGATTTCTAACCAGCCCAGCCAGGACCTGGGTTTGACCAGTGAGAATGTGGAAGTGGATCTTTTGGGGCCTGTCAACAATCAAGTCAGTGATCTTGGGACACGCAATTCATGGACCAGCATTGGCTCTCACACATAGGTCTGGAGATGACTTCACACCTGGCCAGCATTGTTAAGGGACCATGGTAAACTCAGAATCAGGGCCACAGTGAGGTTCAGAAGCCTGTTCCTTAGAATCTATGAGATAGTATGTGCTTACTGATTCAAATTTCTAAGTTTTGGGGGACATTGTTACCTAGCAACAGATTTAAAAAAAATACAAGCATGTAGACACTATTTTGGTGGGATGGATTCCTACCAAACATTTGGCCTGAAAGTTACTATTGAAGGAGAGTGGGGATGACAGGATCTGAGGATAGGAAGGAACTTAAGTGCTGTCTCCTCCCTTGGTCCTCTACCTTGTTGCATATTAGGATAATTAATAGAATTAAAAATAAAAAGACTCTGATACTTAGGTTCCTATTCTGACCAATTAAATCCAGGATGAGATTTATAACTGTCATTGAGATACATAACTGTCTTTGTTTTAAAAACTTTTGGTATTTGAGATTGATAGTCATAAGTGAAAACTGCTGGGCTTATTATACTGTATTCAAGATTTAGTGTAGCATGCAAGTATCTAAAAAATGGGTCATTTAAAATGTATGTTTCCAAACAAACCCCTCTTCTCCAAGGTCAGATTCAGTCACCATAGGAGGAGCCAAGAAGTTTTCTTATTTCACATTTTCAGGTGATTCTGGTAAAGATTTCTATGAACTATACCCTGGGCAATGGTGGGTGCATGGGGAGTGAAGGAACCTGGAGATGAATCAAATTTGTGATATGAGAGTGTTGGCATTACAAAGGAAATGAACCTGTGATTCAAGAGTGTAAGCATGAATTATTTTTGGCTTGTCAGGGTTCCACCAACCTTGATCTCCAAATAAACATACAGACAAATATTAATGGGGTGGCTTGGGGTTCTTATTGGCTAGCTCTATCTTAATTATTAACCAGTTTCTATGTATTTGCACATGGTCTTGGCTTATAGGAGAATGCCTTGTGTGTCTTGTCTTCTCGGGCTCTTCATTATGACTGTCGTCTGCCTACATTTTCCAGAATTCTTCTCATCTGGTAGCCCCGCCGATCCTTCCTGTCTGGCCACTAGCCAAACTGTTTAATTCATTAACAAATAAGAGGAGCATATATACAGAAGGACAACACCCCATCACAAGAGATAGTTAAAAGGACGGTAGGTAGGGCTTGGTAGTCCTTTGGGATAACAGAAAGGAAGGGTTCACTGATGCCTCTTGAATTGTCAGCTTGGTGACTGGACACAGGTGGAAAATGATACTCTTAGTAATATTGGGAGTGCAGAAGAGCCAGTGCAAGAGAAAGGCGATTGTTTCCAATGAGTGGAAGACTAAGAGGCAAATGAGTAAGAGGGTCTACTGTGTCTATGGCACCAAGTAATCCAGGCATCAAAACAAGGGCGAGAAAGCTGGAGAAAGAAATTGAAAATGGCATTGGAGAATAAAAAGGATAAAATAGCGTTTCAAATGTAGCTTAAAATTGTCTAAGGAGAAGAACGTGAGGCTTTTGTGGAGTCAGAAAACAGGTTAGGGGAAAAGCTAGGAAAGAGATACAGAAGAAAAGTCTGGGAATGATCATAGTTACCCACAGACAGAAAATATAAATAAAAATTTAAGACTCAGTTGAAGGAAACAAGTACAGTGTTAAAAATGAATGCTAATGCCTGGTTTTAGAAACACTAGAGTTGTAGGAAGTTTAGGAGAGCAGCAGAGAAGCAGCCATGGACTCCAGCCTGATTGTTTTTCTGTCTCTGACACTGCATGTCGGTCTGGGGCATTGTAAAGTAAAGAGTTGATGAGTTGGAACTGGTGTTATTAACTTAGTCCATCTTTTAAAGTGTATCATTATCATTGTCGTCATCATTATCATCATTGTCATCATTTGTCTGCACATACATGGCAAGTGTGTTCCATGACAGCTTTCAGAAGTCAACTCTCTTCTTCCACAGTGATTTCCAGGAATCAAACTTTGTCCTCGGGTTTGGACAGTAAGTGCTGAGCCATTTCCCTGGCCATCTTTGCTCAGATTTCCATAATCTGTCCTAGTTTTTTTCATACTCAGGACCTCATTTGAAGTGCACTTTACACATGTTTCTCGTGTCTCCAGAGTTTTCTGGTTGAGGGCAGTTTCTCAGTCTCTCTTTGTCTTTGGGGACTTGGGCATTTGAGAGAGTACTGGGTTTTACACAGTGTCCCTAGGTGGATTGATATGATTGTCTTGCAAAAAACAGAGTTTGTATGGTTTTATTGTTTTTATGGTGGTATGGAGACACTCTGGAAGTAAAGTGCCATTTGCATAGCCCCATGCCTGGGGTAAAACTCTCAACACAGCATGGATGTTAAGTTTTGACCTTGATTCTCTGGCTTGATTTCATATTGCGATATTGGCTTTCTTTTCTGGCTTCCCTTTATAGTCTTATTGCTTTTGACCAAAAGCAACATTTAAAAACAAACCATGAATTGCTAAAAATGCTGGGGATTACAGGAATGTGTACCTTGTACAATTTAGGTCAACTTAAAAAAATTTAAATCAAATACATCAATTTTAATTTTCTTGGGAATTGTAATTAAGTCAGAAAATTTGGCTTCATCACTCCCAAATTTCTTTTCTCACTGTCTCTGCTTTTCTTAGGCATGTTTTATGTGGTTTCCTTCACCCAAATATTTTTAAAATTAACTTTAGAGATCAAGAGCCTCTTTTTATGCAGAAACAATATTATTTTATTTCATATTTCCGAGTCTGTGGATTTTGTTTATTGGTTTTGCTTGTAGCTCTTATCTTAGCCTTTGGCTACTGGCAACGGCATTTAACAACCTAAATTCTAGGGGCATTTGTTACTAAAATGTGTGTGCCCTATTGTGTATAATCTCAGGATAGTGTTTAGAAACAAAGTCAAATTTCTACAAAAAAAAAGTACAGAACACATTCTTTTAATTTATTTATCTGTAAGCCTTTTTTTATTAAAAAAAAATCAGACAATACATTTTGGCTGTGTTTGCCTCATTTCCCAGTTCCTCCAAGATCCTCCATATCTCCCTACCCACTCACATTTGTACTTTTCTCTTACTCTCTTTAAAGCAAAGAAAAGCAAAAACAAAACAAAATAACTACACAAGAAGCATACCTCCCCCAACACATAGAAATAAAAGTTAAAATGAACAAGCAAGAGACCAATAAGACAAAAAATGTCCACATAGAGCAAAATGTCTACAAAAATACTGGTGAGTTCATTTTGTGTTAGCTAACTACTTACTCCTTAGCATGGGGCCTGCCCTGAGGTGTAGCTAACATATCCAGTGAAACTCCATTGGGAAAAACTGAGTTTTGTGTTGACCAGAGAGTGTCAATTGGAGAGAGATTCAGTTGGAGATGGGAGCCTGTGTCTGCTTCCCCCTCTCAGTGCTGTGACCCTGTCTGTACCGGTCTTGTGCGTGCTACCCCTGCCTCTGTTAGTTCATGTGTGTATGAGTCCTGTTGTGTTTGGAAGACTGTTCCAGAGTACTTTATTTAAGCTACAAGAACCATATTTTTTTTTCTTGCCTCCATATGTGCTAGGAGAATAGCATTACACGAACAGGAAGACGTCAAAGGCAGCCAACTTCAGGTTTGATTCTGGTGAACATTCAGTATAGTGCTATAATCAAGAAGTGGGATATGGAATGGGACTAGGGGAAATTTGAGCAAATCGGTACAAAAGCCTTGACTGAGCTCAACACTTTCGGTAGGTATGATTGTGTTACAACTATTCTTTTTTTTCTTTTCTTTTCCTTTCATTTCATTTCTTTTTTTTTTTTACATTTAATGAGAGAGAGAGAGAGAGAGAGAGAGAGAGAGAGAGAGAGAGAGAGAGAGAGAGAGAGAGAGAGGGAGTGAGCACACACATACCACGCATGTATAGAGGTCAGAGAATATTTTGAAGGAATCAGTTCTTTTTCACTCTGTGGGTCCCAGGGACTGAACTTACTTAGGTTATCAGCTTGGTGGCAAACACCCTCACCTACTGATCCATCTCACTGGTTGCATAATTATTTTGAGAAGGATTTCCCCTGCCCCCCCCACACACACACTGGTTCCTTTAAAGCATGGGACTTGCAACCTCCTGGCTAGACTTGCAACATTGTACCTCCAAGTCAGTACATAGCTCCCTGGAGCCACTTTCTTATATAACATGGTCAATGTACTGCTGAGTAGCCTCTGAGTTTTGAAGACAGGTAGGCAAAACAGCATCTCACTTGAAATTCTTTTTTTTTTTTTAAAAGTGTGTGTGTGTGTGTGTGTGTGTGTGTGTGTGTGTGTGTGTGTGTGTGTGATCACACAGCATATGTGGAAGTCAAAGGTCAACTTGTAAGAGTTCTCTCTCTCTCTTTCTCTTTCTCTTCCTCTCTTTTTCTCTTTAAATTCTCTCTTTGTATCCTGAGTTTCAGGGATCAGACTCAGGTAATCTGGCTTGGCAGCAAGCACCCTTATCCGTTGAGCCATTTCACAGACCATCAGTTGAAATCCTTTTGGCTAGAAGCTTGGTTGAGTAAGCTGACCACCATGGAAAACATTATTTTTTATGCTGTATCTTTGGGGACTGATTGTTCTTTGCTAAGGCACAAGGTCACACTGTGCTGTTTAGTCTTCTTCTCCTTGAGGGGCATGGCAGAGCTGTCAACACCTAAAATGAAGACACAATTATGAGAAAAGGAATACTGTGTCATCATTATCGGTAATATTGTGTCATGATTAGAGGTAACCTTGGACACATTAACAGAAAACTTCACAAATATGGCTTTGTGCTTTTTGTCATTTTTGAAGACTTATGAAGTAAATAGACTTCAGACTAATGTGCATTAGTCATGCTACCCAAAAGTGCATATGGTGGCATGTAAAATTAAGAAACTTCAGCAACACATTAAAATATGTAAAGATTTAGTATTTTATTAGGCATGGAATGCTACCTACAACTTACTGGAATCCCCCTTCCTCCAGATGTCTTTGTTTCACTAGAGAAAATATATAGGAATTAATTTTTAAGTTGACTATTAGAAGTAAATTGTGTCATGATTTCTACTCAAATCTTATTTTGGAGAAAGAGCAATACTTTCCTGAGCATCATTAGGCACTTTAAAATGCTGTATTTTGTGTAATTATCATAAGTATATTTTCCTTTTTTAAACTCGTATTTTTATTAGTTCGTTGAGAATTTCATGCAGTATATGTCTGATCATACTCCCCCCTCCCGTTTCTCTCAGATCCACCTCAGCCTCCCTACCCACCCAACTTTGAGCAACTCTTCTTTTGTAACTGTTGGGTATAGGCCATTCCCTGAAGCATTGTCAATCATCAGGGATAATTATGGACTATCCCTCTCCCTTCAGCTGTCAATTTCTAGTATCTCCCATGCTTGAGGTGGACTTGGTGTCTAATTTCCCTGTCTAAGTTTTGTCTGTTGAACTTGTACAGCTTTTTGCATGCTGTCACAATCACTGAGTTCATTTGTGCAGCTGCTCTGCTGTGTCCAGGATACTGTTTTGTTTTAGTCAGCTATTGCCTCTGGCTATTACATTTGTTTTTTTTCATTCCCTCTTTTGACTGCTGAGCCTTGTGGGGAGGTGTGTGATATGTGCATCCTATTTAGGACTGAGAATTCTGTATTTTCTTATATTATTACATATTGACAGTTGTGAGTCTCTGTGTTAGTTCCATCTACTGGAAGAGGAAGTTTCTCTGATGAAGCTCGAAAGATGCAGTAATCTATGGGCACAGTGTGTTATTATAAGTTGGTTTAATATTATGTACATTTAACAGAATAATAATAGTAGGTTTTCCTTTAGGGCCTATCACCTATTTATCCATAGGTTCTTGGCCCCACTAATGGTGCCAGGTATTAGTTTCATCTTTTGGAGTATTTGCTTACTTTCATAAACAGCCACATCATGATCACACCAGTAGGCATATTTTTTCAGGCAGGTCCTTAACTAGCTCTTAGATTTCACAGATGTCAAGATTGGTGTTCATGTTTCTCTTCTGGTAACATGTATAGCACATTCCAGCACTGTGCAGACTAACAGTGATGAGGCTTTTATATCAGTATCAGGTTGATTTTCTCCATGCCAGATGACTCATACATACATACATACATACATACATACATACATACATACACACACATACATGCATGCTCTATGACTCAAATATGTGGTGTCCTAAGCAACAGGGTCTTATCATCCAATTCTGAAGGGTAACCAGGATAAATGACAAAGTTTGTAATGCTTAGGCATCTATGGGCTCCTACTGCCTAACAACTCTAAGAGAAGTACAGTTGTTTTTTTTTTTTTTAAGTTGACATAAAATTGTACATATGTCTGGACTACAGGGTGATGTTTCAATACACATATACAATGTTTATTGATCAGATCAGGATAATTAGCCTCTGCACTTTCCATTGCCTCTTTTTCTTTGCAAAGACAATGTCAACTCTATCATGTCCTTTGATCATATCCCACCCCATACCTTCCCTTCCTGTCCCTTCTCCTTTCCCCTTTCTGCCGGTCTCCCTCCTTGCTCAGTCGTCTGAGGTTGCAAAACTCTGTTCTGCTCTCACTCTGCTGTTGGAGTAGGGCACTCTCTCATCAGAGCCAAGCACTCAGGAACAGACTCTGGACTCTCCTGTCCCACATACTAAAGATTTTCTTCATTTGTTGCTGAAACTCGTGTTCCTTAAGATGTAATCACCCACTTCATAGCCCCTGTTTACTCCCTGCAGTGTATCAAAGCCCCTGTGTGGTTGTCACATGCTGTCTTCCTCCTTGTTATGATTAAGCTTTGAAAGTGACACGACATAACGTGCCTGGACATTTTATGAAGTGTGGTAACCTTTGGTGGCATGGGAGATTACCGAAAGTAGGAAGTAAGCTTAGTCTTGGGCAGGGCTGGTGATGGGTTCCATGTGTGCCATTCCCATCTCTACTGATGGTCTCTGCGACATAGTCAAGTGTCCATCCATGTCTTCTCAGCTCAACATTTTTTTTTTTAATTCTTGGAGGACTATTCTGACTCCTTTTCTTTGGAGAGCCTAAATACCTTCAAATTCTTTAGTAGACATTGACCTCTATTTCTTTTAATGATGGCAAATTCCAGGATAATAGAGGCATCTGGGCTAGAATCTATTCTCAGGTATTGACAGCAGGCACTTTTAGTAGCTACTTCAGTGACTATTCAGAAAGCAGATTATTATTGTAATGAAGTATTTGCTCATTCTTTGTACCTGTGCTACACCTCCAATTAGGGCCACTGAAATACACTTCCCATTAAGGCACAAGGTGAATCTGGTCCCTCTTCAGGACTTGTTGTGTTTGGTTTTCTGGTTTTGTTTCGTGGTTTTATATGACAGTATTCCATTGTAGAAAGTACTTTAATAGTCACTGCTCAATTTCATTCACTTATTATATGTGTAATTTTGAGTTTTGGGCACTGTGTTAAGGAGAAGGAGTGAGATATAAGTACAGCAACATATGCTCTCAAGGAGCTGCATCTATGGGGAAGGTGACAGCATGACAATTGAGAAAGTAGAGCTCTCCAACAGGAGAGATCAAACAAATTCAAGTATGTGTCTTGATTATAATAATTATTACTGACACACCTAATTCTCAGGAGAGAGAGAGCAGGTCTGTAGAGCCTGAGAGCAGCTACTTCCCAAAGTCATATACTTACACATGTTACACTCTCACATCACACATGGGACCTTCCATGACTTCAGCATCTGATTTGCTATAACATTAAGGCCATGCTTTATTCATTTTCTTAGGGACAACAGCACTCAACTGAGGACGCCTGGATTTCTCTCTCAGGCTTATGAAAACTGTGGGTCCAAGCTTGTTGCCAGGGTCTTACATTGCATGCTGTTGGTATGTGATCAATAACTGTCTTGGCTTTTTGTTTTTCTGGAACTACAGAGCTGGGGAGGGCTCCTGTGTCAGCCGGAGGATGCCAGTTGCACCCCCAGTCCAGTCTATTCTTTGTCAGTTTAGAATTCAACTTTGGGCTTCCTAATGTTTTGCTTTCAGCACTAGGTTCAGGGGACACTGCCAAGCAGTTCCCCAACAGAGGCCATCTAGCACCAGTCTGATGTTAAACACAAACTTTGCAAAGAAAGCAGATCTTCAAGGACCTTCTGAATTGCACTCAGGGGTACCTGCCATCCTCTCACTGAAAATTGCTTTCAAGAACCAATTGTTAGCACTACACCAGGCCTGCATTTTTGCTAGGAAGCCAAGGAAACAACTCAAGTTGCTCAAAAACAAGTGATATTTATTAGAGTGAACGATTTGAGGTTTAGTTTAGGCAGAGGGTTAAATAATATCTTCAGGATTCTCCCACTGCTCAGACGGCTTCTCTACATGAAGGGCAAGGTGACCACCGTGCCCTAGATGTTAGCTCAGTGGTTCTTCAAAGACATGATGTCATCCTCAACAAGCTGTGGAGACTGATGGCCATGACTAGGTCTGTGTCCTCCTTTGGGGCTGAGTGCGGGTACCACATCACAGCGGGAGCCTCCTTGATAGAAGAGTTTTCAGACAAAAGGAGGCAGTAGTTCAAGAGAAATAGAAAGAGTAGGGGTCATCTGTATCTGGCATCTTCATCTTAAAACTCATAAGTGGTCCAGGGTCTGTTATAGGGCAGAATTATCATATGTAGTGTATTACCTCTAAACCAGGTCTACAAAAGACCCAACACCCCCCAAAACACCCTAGGATTGATAGGCAGATAGGACTCTAACATTGAGTTCTATTTGTCACCTTATCTCCCAAGCTTCACAGTGGGGTCTATTCTATAATGACCCCACAAGATGTGAGGTAAATGAATATTTTAAAGAAATAACCTAACTGCAATAAAAAGGGCTCCTTTCCTTATTTGCAAGGAAATGAGATCCCATTTCTTACTTAGTCCATCTATGGAGAACTCCTCTGTGTTTCATTGTGCAAGACTCTAGTTTTACTTGGATTTTAAAATGCATAGGCTTCCCAGCTTCCCAGTTTCAATTTGGGAGTATAACAGGTGCAGGGCTCAGCACTGCAACCTTTGCAGGCAATTTATTTTCTCCATTGTTTATTATTAACGAGATACTGTTAGAGGTGGGACCAAGATGTCACAGGTTTAATTCAACTTTGACAAATAACACTGCAAGTAAAACTGGGATCTGAACACTCCTACATGGTCAAGACCCACACTGAAGATACAGGAACCTGTGGAAGATTTTTCTCTACATTAATTACAGCATTTTTAAATAATAGAAATGAGCTGAGTGTTCTACCCAGTGCCAACGTAGTTTGCTGTGGCTGCTTGATTCTTACATTGCATTAATTCATTTTGGTTTTATAGGGGAAAGTTTCTGGCTTTCTCTTGTCACCCTCTTATCAGAGGATGTGAGAATCTGATTGGACAAACCTACCTCAAACTGTCTAGCAGGGTTGTAGGGATTCTCAAGGGTCCCAAGAAGTAAAGACAATAAGGGAACTTGAAAAAGAAATAGAATCCCCTTTTCCATCTTCGCCCATCCTTCCTCATCACACCTATAACATGTCCTAAGCATGCCATCTATCATGGAGCTTTACCCCAGCACTTTGTCACCATTCCAGAGTCACCTCTGATGACTAGCTCAACAGATCTGTAAATTGGCAGTGGCTTTCCTGTTCTTCCCTGTCCCTTTCTGATCCCCCCTTTCCCTTCCCTGCACTTGGGGACCAGTAACCCCCACTCCCTACTCCATTTCCAGTGTCCTCTTCTATGTTTTTATGTTCAAGGCATCTTTATGCCGTCCCTCAGGGAACTCCCAGGAAAGTGTCTTGTAGCGTGTATGTTTCCGCCAGCCCGCCAGTCTGGGCCCTCAGCCGCGCCAGCACCAAATAACACTCAGAGACTCTGTATTTGATACAATCCTGTTGGTCAATTACCATTATTGTTTATGGGCTAGCTCTGTCTTAATTATTAACCCATTTCTACTTATCTAAGTATTTCCACGTGGTCGTCTTATCGGGGAGCCGCGGCAGGCGTCTTGCTTCTTCCTCGGGCTACATCTCGACTACCACCTACTACTTCCTCTTTCCTCCTCCTGGTCTCCTAGCCCCACCTATCTTGTTTCCTATTGGCCACGGGGCTTTATTAACCAGTATGAGAAACATATATACAGAATAACATCTCCCATCAGTGTCTAGTGGTAATCACTGCTTAGACTCTTCTGGCTTCATACAACAACAACAACAACAACAACAACAACTGATAAAAAACAAAAAAACTTCTCTTCTGGCCTGCAAGCTCCCCCCGCCAGATCTGGCTTTGTCCTCTCTCGGGTCTCATTCTTTTTGTACTGTGGCCACCCTGGCATTCCAACCAATGCCCCCACCTTGTTCTTACCTTGGAGCACTGAGCTTGCTCTTTCTTTCCTGAAAGAATCTCTGGAGATTCACATGCCACCTCTCAGCTCCAAGGTCACCTCTTCGAGGAGGCCCACTCTTGACTCAAAAGATCCTTTTGGTCACTGACTGTCCCATCACTCTGCCTTGTTTATTTGTAACATATAAGCATATCGTTTACCTTATTCACACATTTTATTCGTCTCTATGTGAGTCGCACTGTGTTGCCAGGACCAACCACCATACCTGGAATGCAAGAAGTGGGCAAACAAAA
Source organism: Cricetiscus sungorus (assembly GCA_030556225.1). Classification (NCBI taxonomy): domain Eukaryota; kingdom Metazoa; phylum Chordata; class Mammalia; order Rodentia; family Cricetidae; genus Cricetiscus; species Cricetiscus sungorus. The sequence continues at coordinate 88,779,536 of JANBXA010000007.1, forward strand.
CAAAACAGTAAGTTTCCCACATTGTTGGTGATGGTGGATTCCATTCTATGACAGATAATGATTTCTGGAGAGTCACAGATTCCTTAAGAGAGTAGGTAATAATTTTGAGTGAATCCTATTTACAGTTTCTCTCTTAAAGCCAGAGAGGCACAATGTTACAGCATCTTTGGAGTTCCCTGGCCCAGATTCCCTATAAGCTTTGAGAAAATCATCAAGCCTAGGCATGTCTCTGGCTTTCAGGATCCCAAACCCTAATATTAGGTCAATCTTGACTATATTAGTGAAGGTTCTCAAGAGACATAGAAATAATAGTATTTAGTGTAAGTATTTAGTATAATAGTATTTAATATAGTACATGGAGAGATGTGTTATAGGAATTGGTTCATGCCATTGTGGAAGCTGAGAAGGTCCAGGATCTGCCGCCTGCAAGCTGGAGACCCAGAATAGGCAGTGGTGTGATTTCAAGTTAAAGCTGAAGGCTGGAGGAGCAGGGGAGCTGATGGTGTAATCCCAATTGAAGGGCAGAGGAAGACCCATGTTGTGACTCAAACAGGCAGGCAGAACACAGATGGGCCACTTCTGCCCCCCCCCGTGCCTTTCATTTTCCTTACACTGTCAGTGGACTAGATGATGTCCATCGATGCCAGCTGATGTACAGAATTAACTGTCACACTTTTGGAGAATGTTCTGGCTGTTTGTTTTGTTTTGGTCAACTTGGTATAAGCTAGAGTCACGTGAGAGGAGGATGGATATTCTCTGTAAGACTGGACTGCAGACAAGCCTTCCTTAACTAATGATTGACGTGGGAGGCCCTGGCCTACTGTTGGTAGTACCACCCAGGGTCCTGAGTTGTATGAAATACCAAGCTGAGCAAACTATGATGAGCAAGCCGATAAGCAGAACTCCTCAGTGGTTTTTGCTTCATTTTCTGCCTGACTTCCCTCAATGACGGATTGACAGGGAAGAGGAAAACAAAATAAGCCCTCTCTTCCACGAGTTATTTTCCTGTCAGAATGTCTGTGTCACCGCAGTAGAAAGAAAAGCAGGACAGATGCTTACCTGCTACGCTCACCCATTTGCTTCAACCTGTTAGTATTATTTGTAATCTGATTTGACTGGTGAACTGACGAGGCACCATGCCACATGACCGCTGGGCACATAAAGAAAGGCCAAGTTCTCATTCCTTCCTCTTGCCCACTTGAGTCACAATGAGACTTTGTGTCAGTTTTGTGGGTGAGGTAGAGACGAGCTGGTTCACATACAAGGCGTATGAGTCATCTGTTCAATGTAGAACCAAAATTTAAAACAATCTGTCCTTTTGAGGAATTTCTTCTGAAACTTATTTTTCCCTTAAAGTTGTCTTCTTCAGGCCCCATGTTGGAAGCTTCTGTCGGGCAAGTATGCTGCTTAGCTGTTTCCAATCACTCATTCACAGGGGAATATTTTGAACATGTGTTCTTATTTCTAATGTAAAGGAAGAACGGCATCTAAAAGGACCCAAGGGAGAACAAACACAAAGTCTTGCACTTGGGGTAAAACTTCTGCTCTTGTCAAATTCAAGGTAACACAGAATCATTTGCAAATCGATCATGTCAGACTAGTGACATGATCCTTTAGGATTTCATAGCTTGTTCTTTTAAAGCATCGTTAGCCGTTATTGGAAGATCAGTACTTGGTCTAGGTTTAATATTTTTCTTTTATTGATCTATAGTCATGGTTGGGTTCAAACAGACATTTCTTTCAAATATGTCATGTAATTGGGTCTAGCTATTTTAAAGGAAAATCTATATAGTTTGAGACGAAAGCTAGCAGTGTGGTACAAGTTTTACATTTAGGCAATATTTTCATAGACACCTAACACATGCCCCCTCAGAAGTTTATGATATAGCTCTAGAAAGGAGTCTGGATGATATTAATAGCCAATGGCTCCCAGGGAGATGACATAGAAAGTAAAGTGTTTGCTGTGCAAGAGTGAAGACTTGAGTTTGAGTCCCCAGAACCTTGATAAAGGAGGACACGGTAGCACATGTCTGTGACCTCTGCTCCTGTGGTGACATGGGAAACTGAGACAGGAGAATCCCTGGGAGCTAACAGCTAGCCTGCCATACATAGTGGCAAGAAGAAGCAGTGAATCCCATGATTCCTACTGGACACTTTGGGCATGAGTGAAGATGTTTTTATTATTTTGTTTTGTTTTTTCAAGTCAGCCACTACTGCATTGTGAAAGTCAACCTACTGAAGCCTGAAGTCACTCAGCCCTTGAATTAAAAATTTATTTCACTAGTGACTGGTTCTAGAGTTCAAAGTTCAGAAACAAACAAACACAACCAAACCAGAGGAGAAAGGTTCTGCTCCAAGAGCACAGGCTCTGTTCCTCTGCCTCCCATGTCCTGCTCAGCACCCCCACAGTACTCTAGCCTGGGGCTTGGATGTACAAATTAACCTTATATATAACTTCATAATTCTTTAGTTTCAAGAATGAGCATTTCTGAGATACAAAGCCCATGTCAGCTTTCCAGCGAGAGCCTCTTCCATCCATCTCCATCTCCAACATGGCAGCCTAGTAACTCAGGCCTGGGCTTCGTCCTCTGAGGGCAGCTTTGAGCTCAGGGAGGAGCACCTTGGCTGGTAGCTCTCAGACACTCATAGCTGTGAAGCTGTCTACACAGGGCCTCACCTATGGTATATAGTGATTTGAATAAGAATGGCCCCCATAAATTTATATATTTGAATGCTTAGTCACCAAAGAGTGAAACTGTTTGAAAGGACTGCAAGGATTAGGGGGTGTGGTCTTGTCAGTATAGGTGTGGCCTTATTGGAGGAAGTGTGTCACTAGGGGATGGGCTTTGAGATTTCAAAAAGCCAAGCCCAGTGTGCCTCTTTCTGTCTACCTGCCAGCCTGCAAATCAAAATGTAGCTCTCAGTTACTTCTCCAGTACCATGTCTGCTTGTTTGCCACCATGCTGCCCACCATGATGATAAAGTACTAAACCTCTGAAACTGTATGCAAGCTCCCAATTAAATGCTTTGTTTTACAAGTTGCCTTGGTCATGGTGTCTCTTCATAGGAACAGATCAGTGACCAAGGCATGGTGCCAATGAAAATGTTTAAAATGGTAAAATATTCAAACCAAATCCATAAATTAGCCATTCTTTCCATGATTTTACCATTTCCCTGATCCAGCTCTAAATTTTCACCCAAATGGTTCTATCCTTCCCATTCCCAAAGAACATACCAGTGACAGCCAAAATCACATACATGGAAAAATGTAGAGTTAAAACTCTTGGGTTGTGGAGGTGCTGTGCTCACCCACAGACCCAGTTCTGCAGATTCTGTATCTTGAAACACTTGCCTTGTCTTCTCCACAGGACAAGTGTGCAAGCCACTTGGAGCTACTGTGGGCATGGGCACTATGCTGGCCCTTCAGAGAACATCTCAAGGCACCTTGACACAGAGATAAAAGAGCCTGCAGGCAGAAGTGGCAGTACCTGGCCATCAGGAGAGTTAATTCTTAAATTTTCTTGTTAACATTCCCTGAAGGGTAGGGTTGCCTGATTAGCCTGTCCTATAGAAGATATGACAATCTTGTGGGCACTTGCCATTGGCTTCCTTGGCAGGGAACATCTGTCTATGCCATCAGAAATATGACCTCTTAGCTGGAGTTGCAGCTTCAGTAACCCCAGGCTCTAAATCCTGGGGTAGTCTCCTGACTTTTCTTTTTATTCCTCTTTGGTTTTCTCACCTTCCCTCCACCCTTCCACTTTTCAAAGAATCAGAATTAGGTTACTTTAGCCTCCCTCTGATTTGTCTTGCCTGCTGCTCTCTGCAGCTCTAAGAACTCAGCAGTGGGCTCTACCTGACTGCGACTGTGGGGTTCTCATCAGAGAAACCCTTCTGTCTTATGACATCTCATGTGTTCCACACTGCCCTTGATGACTTAGTGGTCAAGAATAAAGCTGTTACAGAATATTCGATTAACTATGCAAAGATGTGTTGCGCTTGTTTAGATATATAAAGATATATGGCTATTTTACCTTACCTGCCAAAGGCACCTGATTGGTCTAATAAAAAGCTGAATGACCAATAGCGAGGGAGGTGGGATAGGCGGGGCTTCCAGTCAGGGAGAGTAAGTAGGGGAGTTGTTTAGAATTGAAAAGAAGAAGAAAGAAAAGGATACATCAGGGAGACCCCCAGGGCCAGCCAGCCAGACATGGAGGAGGCAGGAGAGTAGGACATATAGAATGAAAGCAAGGTAAAAAGCCCCAAGGCAAAATGTAGTTAATGTAGTTGAATAGAAACAAGTTAAATTAAGTTAAAAAAAAAAAAAAAAAACTAGCGGGACAAGCCAAAGCTAAGGCCAAGAATTCATAATTAATAATAAGTCTTCTTGTCCTTATTTGGAAGCTGGTTGGCTGCCCTCCCCAAAATACCAACTGCATGAGGCCCCTTGCAGAAGCCGTGTATGAGAGGCTTGGCCAATAGCCTTTACCTTAGGTGATCAATGGAGTCTTGTCTGACTGAGCTATTTACCAAAGGAATGCAGTCATTTTGTCATGCCAAGGCTAGCTGCTTACCCCTTGTTAGTGATGGAAAATGATGGTCCTGGGGAAAGATCAGAACTATAGGTAGTGGGAGCCTCATGGAGACTCTTGGCTTTCATTGGTTTATTTTCGTTTGTGCAACTCGAACAATCACTTATTCTCCTTTGCACTACATGGGTCATTACACATTCATGCTTCAACAAACTGAGAAGATACATTTAAATGTACTTGCACACATTTATGCAAGTGAAGCAAGCTAAACATACCAGTAATATATTAGTGAGGTTTCTCTAGAGGAACATAACCAATCCGATATGTACATAATTATATAGGACATTTCAGGGCTGGGATGCAACTTGCCTAGCATGTACATAGCCCTTGGCTGGATCTCCAGCAATGAATAAACTGAGAATTGTGTCACATGCCTATAATCCCAGCACTCAGGAAGTTGAGGCAGGAGAATCTGAAGTTTAAGGTCATCATCAACTATGTAACATTTGAGAGCAGTCTAGACTACATGAGATCCTGTCTCAATAATTAATTAGTCATTCTTTGCACTGGCCTATATAATAGTAGCAGACTGGGCAGTTTAATAGTAGTTTTTTTTTTTTTTCACTCTACCCTGGTAACTGCTTACTTCAAGAATTTGGAAGCTTCAGAGCAAGAAGGACCAATGCTTCTATCCTAGTCAAGGCAGGAAGCTTGGAAGCTCCCTGGATTGCTGTTGCTGGGTCTTTGTTGAAAAATTAAAGGCTCCTTAATGGCAGGAATAGACTCACTGGCTTATAAAGAGTGGGTGGAGCTTCTGGCACACAGATGACTTTGACCTTCATGTCCCCCCCCCCAGGGTAGTTTCCCAGTCCATTGGGTCGTACTGTCCATATCCCCATGTGTCTACTAATCTCCTAGGTATCTCCCAATCTAGTCAGGCTGAAAATTAAGACTAATCACAATAGAGAATAGTTTAGGAAAAACCTATATTCCACCCACCCAGTGATAACCATATCTGATTAGGACACAATAATATTCTTCCTTCCCCCTGTGCTAGGTCCTAATTCCTGGAATCTGTGACTGTGTTAAATAAATACTGCAATGGGAATGAAGATCACTAATCAGGTGACCTCAAACAAGAAAGCTCCCCTTGATTGTATAAATGGACTGAATGTAGTCACAGTGAAGGAGAGGCAGGAAAAACCATGGAGAGTTGGTGGCCCAAGAAGACTCTTTTTGCTGTGGACCATGACCCAGGGAACACAGGTTGCCTCTACAAACCAGACAAGGGAAAGAAACAAATTCTCATCCTGTATCTTCCAGACAGGAATGCACTTTCCCAGCAGTTTGACTTAAGTCCTGGAAGATTGTCCTGAATTTCTGATACACAGGACTATCCACAGTGATGGTAGACCAGTGATGCTTTCAATCATTAAGTTTGTGGAAATTTGTTATGTCAGTAATAAAAGCTAATGCATCCCCGCTTGGCCATGGAAAGTGCATTCTCTGACCACTCAGTCTAAGGATGAATTTCCCATCCTGCCTCATGTCAGTGCCGGGATCGATCTGATAAAATGTGTGCGTCCAGCATTTATGGCCAGTTGGGTGTCATCAGTCAGTCACTGCCTGGTAAATAACTTCCAACTCCAGTGCTTCAGACAGCTCTGGACACCATGTCTGCTTTGGAGCTCTGTTTCCTCTGTCCTCTCCTTATTTTCCCATTTCATAAATGATTTGTGCTTACCTCTCCCCAGGATACGGTTTTTAAAAGTTATTGTGTAATAGTTTATTTTCTCTAGACTCGGTGACTTAGGGGATGGCCATTTTTCTTCCTGTCCGCCATTCTGAGTTTTGTGTAGTGTGTTGTTTTCAATGTTCTTTGTATTCTAAACCTATTTGCCTCTGTGCTTCTATGTGACCAAGGGGAGTATTTGTTTCCTATCCTTCTGGAAGTTTCCTTACACCCCCCCCCCTTTGTTTTTAGGATGTTATCTGAGACAATGTTTCTTCATTTTGCTTTAGCTTAAGAGAGACATACATTCGCCAGGACAGTCTGGTGCTCCTCCCAGCTCTCTTGCCTCTGGCAACCACAGGAGACATCAGTGTCCTCTCTGTTGTTTGTTGGAGTTTAGATGTGAAAGGTTCAGGATTCTGTCTGCCACTCAAGGAATTCTGTTTTGAATCACTGTGCTAATCACCATGCTAAATTATCAGTGCAAAAACAGCTCCCTGGCCCTGATGCTCAGGCACCAGTGATCAATATATCTATATGCAATGGATGGTGACTGTGGCTGAATCATAACCAAGGAATCTGAGTGGGCACGATGGGCACTGATTCAGACCTCAGTGTGACATTGCCAGCATGCTGTTTGCTGTTATTGTCCTTGGACCACCCAGAAGGCCCTGTACTACAGACACAGTGAGTGGGCTGTGTGAAGGAAGCTAATTTGCCTTGTTCACCTGTCCACCAGAGCCAGATGACCATGTGATGATTGAGCCCTGATCCACTTTTCATATATTTAATATTTGAATTCTAAGAATTAACCATAACAAATACATTAGACAATTTGATTTAGCTTTAAGTGGGCCTGTAATTTTTTTTAAAGGTTTAAATTTGTTTTAATGTTTATTAAGGAAATAAAAATATAACTAGCTTACCAAAGCCCTGACTTCATACATGTTATTACTTAGGGATAGTCAGTATTCAGGAGAATAAAGTAGTAACTTGGGGTGGGGTGATCAAGCAGAGCTATTAGCAGTGACACACATGACCAAAATCGATGGTCAGCCTGCCACGTAGAGTACTCATGGGGCACAGGGAGGGAAGGGCCGTCATGATTGCCTACACCAAACTTTGGGGGTCTGGTAGCAGAACAGATTAGTGATTCAGTTTTGTGACCTTTAGATGATATATCTGGGTACTTTGAGGAGGTCATGCCTTCTCTGTCTTGACATTTATTCTCTTGTGACTTTCATTTGTCAATAAAAGGATTGCAAAAAGAGCCATTGATTCTTTCCTTTCTCCTTTCCTTCAGAGTTTTGCAGCAGTGGGCGGAGAAGCAGTGGGTGGGGCATCAGTGGGAGGATCAGCAGTGGGCGGGGCAGCAGGGGGCAGAGAAGCAGTGGGCGGGGCAGCAGTGGGCGGGGCAGCAGTGGGCGGGGCAGCAGTGGGCGGGGCAGCAGTGGGCGGGGCAGCAGTGGGCAAAGCTTCCTGAGTGCAGCAGTGGGTAGGGCTTCCTGAGGGTCGTTTGGTTTTACTGTTTTTTTTTTTTTTTTTTTTTTTTGGCTTTTATTCTTTCCCTAGTTGGGTCTCAGGTACAGTTTTGAGTTACCCTCAGCAGGGTCCCTGTCATAGGGACATGCTTCATCATGCATTTTTTCTTTCTCTCACCAATTGGGAAATGTCTAGGGGGTTTCTATATGTCCTTTATTTTGTCTGCATCCTTGTTTGATGTGCGCTTGGATTTGGATTTATGTAAATGGTATGTGGCCCTAGATCCTACTGTGATTTCCTTTCTCCCAATGCTAACTCACCCCTTTGCATTCTTATTTGCTACAGGATGCTTATCTGATTTGCTGTTTTTGCAGCACAATGACCCATAGCTTTCCTCCTTCCTTTTCTTACCCATCTCCTGAAGTAATAGACTTTACAAAGTCATTCTGCTCTGTGAGCCACGATGATCTGGAGCCTGTCTCTGTCTGAGAGAGAAGCTTAGGTTTAGCCAAGGAGAACTAGAGAGTCACGAGGTAAGTAGCACTGGCATGCAGTGGCAGCTGAAATCTGTAGAAGCAGGACACTGACAGGGAATGCTCTGCTGAGGTTTTCAAAGTCCCAAAGTTGATTAAGAAGTGTCTCACCTGAGTTTAAAAAAAAAAAAAAAAAAAAAAAGCATATGGATGTTTTGCCTACATGTATGTCTGTATACTACATGCATGCCCAGTGCCCTCAATGGCCAAAAGAAGGCATTGGATCCCCTAGAGGTAGAGTTATACATGGTTGTAAGTGGCCATGTGGGTGGTGGGAATTGAACCCATATTCCCTGGAGAAGAGTAGACTGAGCCCTCTTTTCAACATGCTGAGCGCCATTTTAAAGCATTTGTTTTGAAGTTGCACAAATGGAAATATGCACATTTAAATGTGACACATTTAAAAGCTTAGATGAAGTTTCACACCTGAACATTAGCCGATGAGCAGACAACAATGAGAGACCACTTGGTATGTGCCGATGGGGAAGAGTGGGCACTGAGGTCCAATGGAAGATACATAATCTAGTTAGAGGAGCTCATCCTGGACAATATTTGCTAGGTGGGAGTGCAGACCCAGGTAGCCAAAATCTTTTTGATTTTCTTATTTTCATGGGAATTTGTTCCAGGCAGCTAGCCAACAAACCAGCAAACAAACAACTCAAACACATTCATAGAATGGATATATTCCTGGTGACATACCATCTTTTACTGTGAATTGTGGAGGGGATTTTCTACTTTTGGACTGCCTAAGGATTCGTAGGGACATGGCTTTCTTACCTAATTAACTTGCATGTGCTCAGGAGATCAAAGGATTCTGTGCAAAGAGACTTTCTACACTAGTGCCTGATGGCTGCATCAGTGTGAAGGGGAAGGTGTCTTGTGCTCTTGGGGGCTATGCACTGTCACCACAGCTGCATGCTCAGGAGACAGGGACTGTACACTATCCAGCCACTTCTCTGTACTCAGGGTGTTCTGTGGTCCAGCTGCACACAGGAATAGCAATAGCTGTGAGATTGTCTGCTAGGTGTAAGTAAATCCTCGCCCTGTTCCCCAGACTCCAAGGACCAAAGCTTCAAGGAGTCTCTACTTTCCCTGTGGCTAGGTATGTCCCGAGTTGTCCTTATGTGATGTCCTGAGTTACCTCCAGGGCTCTGAGTGATGGCTTAGGCAGTCAGGTATTTCCTAGGTTTCTGTGGGAAAGCCTTGCTCCAATGGCAGTCAGTGATGAGGGGAGGATTTCAAAAGATCCCTGCATGTGTCTCTTGCTAACATAAAAAGTTTGTTCCTTCAGGCATGCAGATTGGATTGTAAGTAGTCACTTCTGATTGGTTGATGCTAACTGCATGTAGAGCTTAAATAGAAAATGAAGGTGTGATGGGTGTGCAGTGCCAGCCATGAACCTGAGCCACGGCGACACATTGGCCATCGTTTCACCGCCTTGTTTATTATTTGCTAAATTATAAGTGAAAATCAATGCTCAAAGCCTGGGGTGGTGGTTAACATGATTTAAAGATGAAAGAACTGTTTTAAAAAAAAAAAGCCCGAAGCCTGAAAAGTTGTCTGAGCCCCCATTTGAAACAAAATTGTTCCCTAGCAACTTCTAAAATTTTTTTTCCCACAATCTGCTTCTCTAAGCTCAACAATAGAAGTGTATGTGCGTTGCTGTTTGTGTATGCCTTTGTATGTGTGGTATGTTTGGGGGATGAGTGTGTGTATGGTGTGTGTGTGCAGTGTGTGCGTGTTTTGTTGGTGATTTCAGACACTGATTGAAGCCCTCTGTAAACTGAGTTTATCTGACAGACTTAGCTGTGCTGTGTGTCAGGTCTGTGGACAGATGCCCTTCAGGGAGGGGACAGAAATGAAGCAACAAAGGGACTTAAAGTAGAAACATAAAGCTTCTGGAATGCATTTGAGATGCTTTCCTGTGAACTTCTTCTTTAGGTCTTGCTAGTGGGATTTCTAGCCAAGGTCACCTACACAGCAGCTGATAATGCTGAACTCACACTCCAGGCTAGAGAAGTCTGCCCAGTGCGTTGGCTGCAAACATCACAAAGTCCTGTAGCTAAGATGTCATATCGACATGGTCATGTTGGAACCAGCACCAGAGATGACAGACTGCAGGTGTAGAATTTGAAGTGACAGGATTGATAGGCACTGTCTGCCTGATATGTGGTACCTCATTTCACTGGATCTGATCAGAGCTCCTGTCAAGAGTGACCATGGTTTCTCTGTATTGTGTCCTAGCTGTCCTGTGAACATTTTGGCAACACATATACTAAAATTGGAACAATACAGAGAAGATTAGTATGGCCCCTGTGCAAGAGTGAACACAGTTTTAATGACAAGTGCTTGTATTAATTGATGATCTCATGCATTTATTATTTAACAGCAAGTTATTGAGGCCGTTAAAAATGTCAGGCACCATGCTGTGTGTTGGGAATTCATTAGGGAAAAAGGCAGGTGTGTTGCCTGGAGGTTGTTGCTTAACAGAGAAACCAGGCAGAAAATGAACAAGAAGGAAATAAGTTTCTGGGCATTTTCAACTGCAATGGAGGCATGAGGAAGAGATGGGAAGACAGGAGTGTCAGAGCAAATCTCTGACAGGAGAGGGCATGTAGGCAGAGGTAAGAAGCTCACAAGGGATCGGAGGGAGCCAGATGAAATGTCAGGTGTGTGTGTGTGTGTGTGTGTGTGTGTGTGTGTGTAGAACAGAGGACAACTTGGCAGGAGTCAGATCTCTCCTTGTACCATAGATCCTTGGGATCAAACTTAGGTCATCAGGTTTGGTGACAAGTTTCCTTAATTTGCTGATACATCCTGGTGACCATATGTGTGCGTGTGTGTGTGCTCGCGTGCGGCGTGTGTGTGTGTGTGTGTGTGTGTGTGTATATATATTTCTTTTCAGCATAATTTTCCAGAAAGCAGTTTTCTCAGTTTGTTTTTCTTGCAAGAATCAAAGACTTGTTGCAGAGGTGGGGCTGTTGGAGCTTGAGCTAATGGAAGCTCTTGAGTCTAAGAAGAGGCATTGTGGGAGACTGAAGGCAGAGAGCAGCATTGTGGGGAGGACTGGGGCAGAGAGCTGCTGTGCCCATTGCTCTGAATCTACTTTTAGGAAATATCTAAACTCATCTTTTTTTTCTGGAAATCATTAATACTGTCCCGTTGGAGCTAGATAAGGCACACATACTGAAGGCCCAAACATGTGGGAACTAAGATCCTTGGATGAGGACAAGTACTCATGAGACCTTGTCCCTCTGCCTCATCCCTCAGTTGTACCTGTCTGTAATCTGGATGTGATCATCCATATTTCTTGCATTACTTTAAGGTTTATTTATTTTATCTCTTAAGTGTGTGTGTGTGTGTATGTGTGTGTATACTACATGTGTGCAGGTACCTGCAGAAGTCAGGAGAGGGTATTGGATCCCCTATAGCTAGAATTACAGGAAGTTGTGAGCCATCCAATGTGGGTGCTAGCAACCAAACTTTGGTCCTCTGGAAGAACAGCCCATGCTTTTTAACTGTTAAGCCACTGCCCCAGCCCTTTCTGTATTATTTTAGTGTTTTTGTTTTATAGTCTGTATCAATGGCCTTTTCTAATATATAGATATGTTCATTATTTATTGCCATTGTGTTCTATGACATCTCCATGAACACTAAGAAAGCAAGTACCAAACCATTGTTCCTAGGGAAACACAGGCTAGGTTCCCACAGCCCGTGGCCATCAGTCCATTAATACATAGCTTTAAAAAAAGTATACGTTTCTATATAAGACACCTTCTTTATTATATTTTTTGTGCATATTTCCTCCATATTGAAACATTCTTTTCTGGAGCAAAGAAGAAGGCCCATAAGATGTAGGAAGTGAACTTACCAGGCTCAAGAGGCTCATGAAACTTACAGAACTCACAAGACCCCTCCCCAAGCTTATAAAAGCAGTGACTAATGGCTGGGAGAGGAGACTGCTCAGTGGAGCTGCCTCTAAGCTGGACAGGGACTTCCAGGGCTTCAACTATTGTGAGCTCTCACCCAGGCTGGGGTGGAATTTTTGGTGATGAAGCTGCCTTTGAGTCACCCATGATAATCCTTCACCCATACTTCTGTAAATCACTCAACGGAGCCATTAGTTCACTAAGCTAGACTGGGGTGGAATCATACATCGGTCTGTTCTTGGTGGCCTACCTGTGGTGAGCAGGCATTTGTTCATATCAGCCCAGGAAGAGCCACACAATGATATTGTGAACCCTAGGCTTGCAGTGCCATAACCTATACCTGTGCAAAGTTTAGCTGACACTGCATTATTCCCTTAGGATCCCCAGGCAGCAGCTTAGCACTTTGACATTTTGACAGTGAAATCTCACCCCGAAGCACAGCATGCAGAAGACGGTGGCATTAAGGAGCCCTGGAGAGGATACTTGTTTACTGTAGGAGGGCTGAAGCAGGACATTGCCTTGCTCAACCTCAGCTGGGGAAATGCAGGGGGTGGCTCAAAGCTTTTGCTACTCTGCATCTGTGAATCTCCATGAGAGCAGCCTATGTACTGATTTGGGAAGAAAGTGAATTTGCAGATATGAACCCTCCAGATGACAGGTGTTGACGTGACTATGGGCTGGAGGGCAGGAACAGGGGCGTCAGTGGTACTTGGGAGACAGGTGACACTTAGGAGACAAGTGAGATGCATAGTGCACTGGATTCTGAGCCAGAACTTGATCAGAGCATGGAAACCTACCCACCTGCCATGCACCTTGGTGTGATCACAGACAATCCATTTCTACTCTGAGCCCCACCCCTGTATGATGAGAGAAGGTGCATGGCTTAAGTTATATCTAGGATTCTTTGCCTTCAATACAATTTGTTCTCTTCTCAGACAGGAACCAAGCTGGTGGTGCAGGATTTAGTGGTGAGTCCACACACTGATCTGAGGTAGAAATAATTGCTTTTTTTCTTCGTGTCAACAGCATGATACTAGATGTTCTCATGACAAGATCCAGAGGCTTCACATGAGAAGACTGCTTTTAATGCTTTGACTTGCAAAGAAATGTCCTGAATTAAAATTGTGCAAAGAGCTTCATGATAAGCTGTAAAAAGCACCTTTGGAGCTTTTCCTAAGAGGAGGAGGTTTTTGTTTTCATTTTGTTTTGTTTTTAAATGGTTCCAGGTTAGACATGGACAGAGTTGACAACAGTGGTGTCCTAACTGAGCAGGTGAAATGGCAAGAATAACCTAGGAAGGTTTTCAGAGGGAAAGGAGCCCAGAGGAGAACTTTGCTGCCACTTTTGATGTGAAGAGAGAGAGAGAGAGAGAGAGAGAGAGAGAGAGAGAGCAGAGACAGAGAGAGAGAGAGAGAGCAGAGAGAGAGAGGGACACACAGAGAGAGACAGAGAGAGAGAGTATGAGAGAGGGACACAGAGAGAGACAGAGACAGAGACAGGGAGAGAGACAGACACACACACACACACACACACACACACAAGAGAGAGAGAGAGAGAGAGAGAGAGAGAGAGAGAATGATGAGCATGTGGAGGCCAGAGGACAATCTCGGTTATCAGTCTCCCCCTTCCATCTTGTTTGAGACAGGCAGGCTCTCTATTGTTTTGCTCTGTAGGCTAGCGGGCTGGGAGCCTGTCTCCACTTCATATCTCCCCATGGAGATGCTGGGATTACAGGCATGCAGCTTGCCACTCTGCATAGAGCTGAGGATTCTTACTCAGGTCCTCACCTGTGCAGCAAGAGCTCTACCCAGTGAGATTCTTCCCAACTTATAGCCAAGCAAAAAACAAAACAAAACAAAAAACTCAAATTATAACAGGAAATGACCCATTAAGTATTCATTAGGATAGCATGGACTAATTAAAGAAGACACTATGTATGCCCTGTGGGCTCTCCCTGTTTTTCCTTCTTACCATGAGCGAGAAGGCACCAAAAATGTAGAGAGGAAGGCGACTTTCCAGGTAGGCAGGTTAGAAGCTGCTGCCGGACATCCTGAAATTCACACCTTCTACCATGTTTCTAATGAGCTTGACCCAGCTCCCGCGGGGAGGGGAAGGGAATCCATCATGTGTTAGAATGCTTTGGTTTTTTTTCCCCTCTCAAGCCAGAACACAATTTGTCACAGCCAGATACGAAGTGAAAAGGTCATCTTCTCACTTTGAAATTTCTGAATCATTTAATGGCTAATTTGTACTGCTAATTACTACCTTTCTCTTCTGTAATTATTTTGAATTATTGTCCTCCCGCTACTATTAATGGGCAGGCAGAAGACAATAAAACATTGCTCTAAGCGTCAATGGGTTAGCGTGGCAAATTGAGCCCCTTAGGCGTGGCAGACAAAAACTTGCTGTTCTGCTCAGTGTTTCTGGGTCTTTGGCAAAAAACAAACCCCAGCATCAGACCATTATTTGTAATTTTCTATCTAGAACTGCTTTTCACTGGTATTTGTGCAGTGACCTCCTCTTTGGTCAAGTACCAGGGATAAATTAAGTGTGTTGCCCCTGCAATTCTACACACTTCTTGGTCCCCTAATATACAAGACTTACCTGTAGGTTTAGTTCGTGATCCACAGCCTTTTGCAAATCTACTTACCAGTCCTGTGCCCAGAAAGTATAGGAGACATTGTGATCAGAATCTGAGAATTCACTGAGATGACATCCTGACATGATTTTTGATGTTATAATTCTGCAGTGAAGTTTCTGTGAACGTAGTCAGGCTACTTGTAAAGCATGCTGACGAGATTTTGCAAGTTGACCTCAGACACTCAGCCATGATGACAGGGTGTGACAAATCACAGAGGTCTTACTGTCCTTTATTTCTCTCCCAAAAGACATACTATATTCTTTCCTTTAAACAGAGATTTCTTTGGTTTTTAAGAGTGCTCTAAAAAGTGGTGCTGGAGAGACAAGCCCAGGGGTTAGCAGGAACAGGTGCCGCCTTTACAGAGCCTGGAGTTCAGGTGCCAGCACCCATATGGGGCAACTCACGAGTCTATGGGATCTGATGCTCTCTTCTGCCTCAGTGGGCACCTGCACACACACACACACACACACACACACACACACACACACACACACACACACACACAACCAATAACAACAAAACAAGTACCCTATTTATGAGCAGTTAACCCTAGGAAGCTTAGCATTCCGAATCCTCTTTGATTCCCACCTTGCCAGGGTGTCTATCTTGTGAGGTCCCTGAAAGAGGGGTACTTAAAAAAAACTTATATTTATTTGTGTGTATACTTATATTGTGTGAGTGTATGTGACTGTGTATGTTTGTAGGTAAGCATGTGTGCACATGCCATACAGTGCTTGTTGAGGTCAGAGGGCAATTGTGGGAGGCAGTTTCTCTTCTTCTGCCATGTTCATCCCTGAGATCAAACTCTGGTGGTCAGGTTTGGCAGCAAGCACCTTTACCAGCTGAGCCATCTCTAAAACTCTGCTCTGCAATCCACCTTTACCATAACATTTGACAGGATTCCTTAGCATCTTTGGTTTATGCACTTTACGTATTGTACAGATTCAGTGCCTTCATCGGAATGGATCACGTTGGCTGCTATTGGGTATATGTGAAAGAGAGCTTTGGTGGATATGTCAGGTAGATGTTCAGAGGTGACATCATTTGGGCACGGCCGTTTGCTGCCACTGTGGAAGTGGTCTGGCTGAAGGATTAATGTAGTCTAGCCTTCTTCCCTTATGGGACAGGAGTGTCAGCATCAGAGAGCATATTGTCTTTGATTGTTCTCCAGCATTATTCATCACCATCTGTCAGCTGCAGCAGAGGGCTCGTGACATTGTAAGTATAGGGCTTGGAGTAATAAATGTAATAGCTGCCATTCATGAAGCCATTGCCTCCAAGCTGTTGCTGGATCAGTTACTCTCATTCACTGTCACGATCCACTCCCCTGATGGAGAGACCATGATGGTTCCTTCCTATCATAAGGTGGGTTAGTCAAACTTTACAAGGCAGTCAGCCAGGATGTAGTGGCTGTTCCTGAACTGGGGTTCAAAGTGATTTCTTTTTTGTCTGCAAGAGCTCACATTCATCACCCATTTAAAGCTATTTTCAGGAGTTCTTTCTAGAAAGTTTTTTCTTTGGGTCATAGGTAAATGAAAGCTTATATTATGAATAATGGAAAGAAGGCTTGTGTGGCTTAGGAAAGTGAAAACACATTGAGGAGAAGGTGTCCATGGTGATGGAGCATGTGGAAAGCCCAGATCCCAGCCCCCTGGCTGTGTGTGGTGTAGACTGGGGACCGTGTTCAGCATTTGATGCTGGCTGGAAGGCCTTTCTCCTGATCCCTGAGAGCTTTGTTTTACATGGAAGTCCAGAGAGGCCACAGTGGCTTCACTTCACAGGGATCCTCAGCCTCTGTAGTTGCAGACACTTGTGGGGAAGCCCAGAGCCAGAGGGATGCTCAGGTTTTGCGCCCCCCCCTAGTTTCTAGCACTGTGGAAATTCGAGGAGACCTTAGACTTTCCAGATCTGTAGAATGGGTCGGAAGAGGCAGAAAGATTCCAGTTTGCACTGGGTCCAATCCAGACCCAACCCCTTCATTTTACGCCAGGGGAAATGGAGGCCGGATAAACGGGGCCAGACGCTTGTGCATGTGCCACACACAGCTAGATCTTCTCGCTCCAGTCTGCTTCTGTCTAGTGTCCCAGAATTGCTGAAATCCCAGATAAGAGCTTCCATGGAGGCATCAGCAGCCACTCAGGTCTTAGTGACATTGCCTGGTCTGTCTGAGAGCTGATGCTTTCTAGTTGGTACCAGGAAAGGGAGCGGCCCTAACCCCTTTCACTTCTACTTCAGGCGCTACATATAGGTGGTACCTCTCTCTCTGAGCCAAGCACATTGAAGCACAATGAGATAGCACGGAGTACTGCATGGATAAACAAAGATTTGGATGGCCACTGTTACCGCCTTCAAGTGTTGCTCGTCTCATTGCTGTGGCAAAATGTCTGACAAGAAGCAACGTTAAGGAGAGAAGGGTTTATTTGGTTCACAGTTCCAGGAGGTATGGGGAAGGCATGGCAACCGGAGGAGGGGTGGCTGCTCACCTGGTGCCCACAGTCAGAAAGCGGCTACGGCTGCTGCTGCTCAGCTGTCTTTTTTGTTACTCTCTGGCAGTTAGGTCTTCCCACCTCGTAACCCCAGTCAAAGACAAGCCCACAGATATGTCTCCAAGGCAATTCTGTGTGCTGTCAAGTTGTTAGTCAATCCGCTTTGTCACAGTGTGTTTATTAATGTGCAGGTGTGTGTGTGTGTGTGTGTGTGTGTGTGTGTGTGTGTGTGTGTGTGTGTTGTGAGAGAGAGAGAGAGAGAGAGAGAGAGAGAGAGAGAGAGAGAGAGAGAGAGAGAGAGAGAGAGAGAGAGCGAGCATATGTGTGCAGGTTGAGGCTGGGGTCAATGCCAGATAGCTTCCTGGATCTCTCCACCTCTTATTTTTTTGAGACATACTCTCTCACTGAACCTGGAGCTTACCCAATCCCCTGGACCCGAGGAAGCGCTAAGGAGTCCCCTTCTCCTTCTTCTGCCTCCCCAGATCTTTGCATGGGTGCTAGAGGTAGAATTTGGCTCCTCATGAGTGTGCAGTAAGCATTTTACTGGCAGAGCCATCTCCTCGGTCCCTTCCATCTTTCAAACTTAATTTATTGTCATCTGATCAGTGGCCCTTAAAGCAGCCTACCAGCTATTTTACCAGGCAAATCAGTACTTGAGAGAAAGAAAGAAAGAAAGAAAGAAAGAAAGAAAGAAAGAAAGAGAGAAAGGAAGGAAGAAAATCATCTTAGAATTAAACTTGTTGAATGTAGAAGATTTTTGGAAAAGATGATATTCGCCAAATAATGACATGCATTTGACTAGTAGATTTTGCACTGCTAATGAGGTGGGTCAAGAGGGATATTCTTTAAAAGAATATGTAAAATTTAGTTTGAATATGATGTGCATATTTTACAGATAAAAGAATTTTATTTTGATGAAAAATTGAAATATGAAGGGATTCAGAATGAACACAGATAACCTTGAGGTCCTACTGTGGAATAACTGTAATGGTGGGTGACAGAAAGGTAAATGAATTTGAAATAAAAATAATGAATTTCTTTTGCAACCCCTTGAAAGAGAGCAGGGACCCAGATGCTCCATGGGACAGTGTGAGCTGTGGGATTCCATTGTAACAAATTTGTAGAAATGGGATTTAAAATTGCATTTCATATATTAAAATTTAAGGGCTCGGGTTAAAGAGTGTTCTTAATTTCAATTACTTAGGCCTCGATGGTCCACTGTGGCAAGTATTGGAGGGCTGTTTCCACAGATGTCATATATTCCCTTTGTGTGCCTGGCTGTGTCACTTGAGAATCTTTTTCCTTTACCTGAAAATCTTGCTTGGCTTACAGACTCTCCCAAGGTCCCCAAAGCCTGGTTTTCTTGGTCACTGAGTCTGACATTTTCTGTGAATTGGTTGAGGCAAAGACACATCCTGTCTGCCGGAGAAGAGATGTGGTGCATCTGGGTATTTGTATTTCTAATTAAATGAAATGTTCCCTTCTCCAAACTTCTTTCTTCAAGGAATATGTGTGCTGTGTGACATTGACGTGTTTCTCCTGTTAGTCTAGTTTCCTTATAAGAAATATGAAGGGACTCAGAAGTGTTTACAAAAATAAAAAACAAAACAACCCCCCCAAACAAAACAAAAACAAAACAAAACAAAAAAAACCCTGGGAAAATTGTTGTAGTTCTTTTTTTCTGATTACAAAATAGAAATGTTTCCTCTAAATAGTTTAGGAATGATAGCAGTATATACTAAAAAGGTGACACCTAGGCTGCATGCAGCTAACGGTAGAACAAGTGCTTAGAGTGCAGGAAAGGTTTGGCCATCACTCCTAAGACAGCAAACAAACCAGCTGGGATGCCCCACCCTCCAGCTCTCCTATTTGTGTGATGTTTGGGTGTGTGGTCATCTAAGATCTCGTTCTTCTGTGTTTAATGTCAGCTACTTGACATAATCATAGTGCCGTATAATATATATATAAGCTTTAAAAAGCTTAGAAATGAGCTTTTTAAAACTTAACAGAGAAGCTAAGAAACAAGGAGGACCCTAAGGGAGACATACATGGTCTCCCAGAGAAGGGGAAGGGACAAGAGCTCCTGAACATATTGGGAGCACGGGGGAGGGAGAAGGGAGCAGAGAAAGAGGGAGAAGCAGAGGGGGAAAGAGAACATGAGGGATCAGGAAGATTAAATCTGGGGATGAATAGAGGAGGGCAAGAAAAGAGATACCTTAATAGAGGGAGCCATTATAGGTTTAAAGAGAAATCTGCCACTAGGGAGATATCCAGAGATCCACAAGGATGACCCCAACTAAGAATCTAAGCAATAGGGGAGAGGCTACCTTAAATGTCCTTCCCCTATAATGAGATTGATGGCTACCTCAAATGCCATCCTGGAGCCTTCATCCAGTAGCTAATGAAAGCAGAAGCAGAGATCCACAGCTAAGCACTGAGCTGAACTCCTGGAATCCAGTAGTAGAGAGGAGTGATGAACAAAGAGGTCAAGACCATGCTGGGGAAACCACAGAAACAGGTGACCTGAGCAAGTGGGAGTTTACAGACCCCAGTCTGACAGCTGGGGAACCAGCATAAAACTGAAGCAGGTCCCCTGAATGTGGGTGACAGTTAGGAGGCCTGGACAGTGAATCAGTATTTATCCCTAGTGCATGAATGGACTTTGGGAGCCCATTCTCCATGGAGGAATATTCTCTCAGCCTAATTTTTACACAGAGGTAGAATGGAGGGATAGGGGTGGGGGATGGAGGGAGGCCTAGGCCCTGCCTCAAATAAATTGACAGACTTTGATAATCCCCCATGGAAGGCCTCACTTTCCCTGGGGAGTGGATGGGGGCATTGGTAGGGGGTCAAGGGAAGATGGGAGGGGGAACTGGGTTGATATGTAAAATAAGGTTGTTCCTAATTTAAATAAAATATTAAAAAAATTATTGCATTTATCCTCATTCTTTACTGGAATTCTTTGCTTCTTTGTGTATGCTGAGACCCCTCCCCCCCATTTTATTTATTGCATGTGTCGTCTTTCTTGGCTCAGGAGAGGGTTTGATATATAGAAGAACTTCAAACATCTGTTGATTGCTGAGTGTGCTTGCTTTACTGAATTCTGCTGTTTTTTCCACTAATGAGTGTTTTTGCCTTTTTATTATTGGCTTTGATGAACTTTTTGTAACACTCTTAGCTCTTTGTCATATAGAGTATACATGTTTTTATGAGATTGGTTTTTACATTATACCTTTGAAGAGTTTTATTTTTGCATACATTTTTCTTAAAACAGGGTTAATAATGTTAACATTTTCTTCAGTTTTATCTTTCTTGATTAGCTTGAAACAGAATTTTCTGTTTCAAATGTGTGATAAAATTGTCGCCTCAATTTTTTATAATTACCTGTAATGGTTTATTTGGAAAACATTAAATTATTCATATCCATGAATGTCTTTCAGAGAGAGAAAGGGGCTTACCTGGAATGGCTAAGTCTCAAATGATTTGCAAATTGTCTCAATCTCTTCTTGCCCCTTATTTTAAGACCTTTGAGGATGAGTTGGAGGGAGAACACTTACATTTCTGGAGGGTCTGTTCTCCAGACATATGAGACTTACAGTAAGTACATACTCTACTCCACTCTCCCAGCACAGCCTCGCCAATCACATTAGCCTCAGTTTGCAACTGAGAAGGCTGAGGCTTAGAGATGCAAAAAAGCACGTGCAGAGCTATTGACTAAGTTCAGAGTTGGGCTCCTTCCTGGCATTACACTGTACTCTTGGTCCCAACCTTTGCATCCTCACTGTCAACAGAATATCCTGGTCTATAGCAGAAGTGATGCATTTCATAGTGTCAACAGGAGACCTACTTTTACCGGAGGGGTAAAAGGCGCTGGTTCAGTTGGTGAAGAGCTTGCTGTGTAGATATGATATGAGTGAGACTATGAGTTTGATCTTTAGCAGCCACGTGAAAATCAGATACAACAGGTACATGCTTGTAATTCTAGAACTGAGAAGCAGAGGATTTCTGGGGCTTGGTGGCCCACCAATCTAGCTGTAAACAATGAGCTCCAAGTTAAATCAGTGATAGATATGGTCTCAGAAAAATAAAGTGGAGAGTGATTGAGAAAGATACCCTATGCATGAGCAACAATCCCCACCCACCCACACACACAGGAGGATAAATTTTTGAGTTGAGAAATTAAAGGCAAGCAAAGATGAGTTTGTTGCCTTTCTCTCGACTCTCTAGTCCTGCTACCAGCTTGTGTCCTTCAAGTAGGATTTTCTTTGCTCTGGGACAGGTAGTCAAAGAGAATTGCAGAGTTAGAAGCAGTGGACGACACAGATAATGATTATTATTTAAAATGTGTAAAATATACTCAGAACCATGTCTGTTTGGCTGTCCTAGGATGGCAAGCATTATTATTTTATTGTTAAAACATAGTTAGCACTGCTGATTGGGCACCCAGACTTCAAATGATAAGTTTAAGGCTCTTTGATGTACCATCAGCTTTGCTGCAACTACAGTGTTTACCAAACTGCCTATTCCAAATTGTGAGCTAAATGTGCATAATCATTTGAGTGTAATTTGAATGATGTTAGGAATTCAAATTTGCAGCAGGGTGAATCACCGACAAGCTGATACATTTATGATCTTGAAGGAATGTAAAACAATTGTGCATTTTCTGAGACTGATGGGTGTGCAGGTGGTGCATTTTACACTCATTTACATTAATTGGACACAGTTAATTTGAAACAAACAGGGATGAAAATAATGATTTTGTGTTTTGAAAGAATAAATAATTAAATATTGCAAATACATTTCTCATATATAAACATAATATAATAAATAACATAGGGCAGAAAGAATACATGAATTCTCTTCTTGGAGGCTCAGGGACCATCATAAAAGAGGAAGTAGAAAGATTATAAGAGTCTGTGATCAGGGAGGCCCAGTGTAAATGACTGGACTAGTGCCCTCAGGAACTCACAGAAAATATGGTTACCTTCACAAGACCTGTCTAAAAATCAAAATAGAAGCAGTCAAATCAACAGCACAGAGGGCTAGGGGCTTATGAGCCTGACCCTCCCAACTGAGCCAATATTGGCAGTCCATGGCTCCTGGGGGGGGGGAGGGAGTTTTCTTTAAAGGTATGACTCCTGGTGGGTCAACCACATTCTAGTGGCGGGTCCAACACCTGTGAATATATGGGTAGCAAAACTTATATCTGGTGGGTTATTAAAAACCCCAACATGATCAGGAGAGACAGTTTAGTAGTTAAGAACAATGTTGCTTTTACAGAGGACTCACGTTTGGTTTGCAACACCTACATTGTAGCTTATAACCTTTTGTAACTCCAGTTCCTATGGAACCAATGTCCTCTTCTGACCTCTGCAGACACCAGGCATGAGTGTGGCACACATACATACATGCAGGCAAAATGCCCATACACATAAATAAATCTAAAAAATAAACAGAGCAAAAGACAAACAAAAGAGGACACAAAATTGTGAGGGAGTAGTAAAGTGGGGGAGTGAATCTCATCAAAATACATTGTAAAAAAATTCTCAAAGAATTAATAAAAACATTAAATGAAAATGCCAGGACAACAAACAGAAGAACAGTTTCTAATCCAAATATAGAAATTATACAACTTGGCTACAATCAATATACATGAACTGTGTAAGTATATTACCTCTAGACAGAAGTTAAGATAATTCTAAAGAGACACTTCTGTCCCCTTTGACAATTGAAATAAGTTGCTCTAAGAAGTTAGAATTTCTGTAGGAGTTTAATGGTGGAAGAAAGAAAAGACTAAGGTCCTGATGCTAGTCAGAGGAGAACCTTGACTCCAATATGTATGTATGTCTAAAAACATGTGTTCTCAAAAGCTTTACTGTTGACCAGAAATGGCTTTAAGACACCTGTTACATAATTTACCATGCTTGCTATATATTTCTCATGTATTGATAGCAACATGAACAGTCATCAGAACTGGCTTTATCAAAACTTAAATTTTCTTTTTTGCATTCAATTTTTTCCTTCATCCTATTTATTTTTGTCTAGTACTGAAGAATTAATTTCCTCATGTTCTTATCTAGTTTTCCTTTATTCTTCAGAATCCATATATTTATACAATGAAGTATGAACATATGTTTTCCAGTTCCTCCTCTATCTCTTCTACCATGTCTGCCTCTCAACTTAATGTCTTCCTGTTTTTCTTTCCTTGAGAACTCACTAAGTCTAGTTAGTGCCACCCATATGTGCATGGGTGTAGGGGCATCCCCTGGAGCATGGAGATCCTCCCTGTTGGTACAGGCTCAGTGAAGAATGCCTCTTCCTTCCTCAGCAACTATGAACTGCCAGCAGCTCCCAGTATTGGGTGAGGGGTCACCTGTCCCGTCTGTGCTGGAGTTTTATCTGTTATGATCTTGTGTAGGAGGCCACAGCCTCTCTGAGCTCATGAGTGTGATAGCTGTGTCACGTCCAGGAGGTCGCATTTCATAGCATACCTCCCCATCCCCTGGGTCTTAATCCTTTTTGCCTCTTCTTTCTCAGTGTTTGCTGAGCCCTTGATGGGTGGAGAATTGATGAAGGTGTCCTGTCTAGGGCCCAAACCACAGACATCATGTTTTCCTAGAGACATTTGTTGAACCTTGGTGCCTTTATCAGCAATCAGCTGTGTCTATGTAGATTGGTTTCCACGCATTGCATTTGTGTCTGCTATTCTCTGTGTACATCCAGGATGAACACTGCCAAGCTGAAACTTTAGAGTAAGTTCTGAAGCTATATGACACAACTTTCCCAACTTGGCCCTTTCTAATTGTTCTTTTTCCATCTACCTTGATGTACGTAGGTGTCATAAAGACATTACCTTATCAGTGATTCACACTGCTACAAAATTTAAATTCTTAATGTGATTCAAATTACACCCAGATAATTATGCACACTTAGCTTGCAATGTAGAAAAGCACTGTGGTAAAATAACTGCATCTTCATACACAGTTTGTTTGGAAGCCATTTGTTAATTTGTGCAAAAACCCATGCTGAGATTCTAAGAGGAATTATGCTGATTCTGGATCAGTTTGAAAGTATTGGCAGCTCAGAGACACTGAGATTTTGGAGTCTATGGGTGTACTTTATGTATACATTTCTTTACACATGTTTTAATTTTTCTTGATGAGGTTTTGAAAGTTTCAGTGTTTAGGTTGTATATATCTTTGAATAAATTCATTCCTAAACTCTGATGTACTTGGATGCCAGTGAGTGTTTTACAATTGCTGTTGGTAACATACATACATACATACATACATACATAATGCGGTTTAATAAGGGTCAGGATAAACAATTAAGCCGAATAGATGTTTATTCAGGGGGAAATAACTCACAACATAGGCAGATGAACACGGCAGGTTCCACAGGATCCTATCCTCTCAGCGTCCTGCCAGCAAGAGAGAGCCTCTGACCCCCTCCTCAGCCTTTTCCCCCAGGTCACATCCGGCCCTGTCTCCACCCCCAATGGGCGTGGTCTAAGCCACAGGTGCAGACAAGGTGAATATCTCACTACACACACACACACACACACACACACACACACACACACACATTCTTCTTGTATGTCAATATTACATTCTAGGACATTATTAGTTAATTCTCATAGTAGTTACTAAAGTTATTATAATCTAATAATAGTTATATAATTGGTTATTCAAATGTTATTTAATTTTGTGTTCTATCTTAATTATATGTCTGCATGTGGCTAGATACACATGTGTGCAGGTGCCCACAGAAGCCTGAGGCTGGGGTTACAGGCAGTTGTAGCCTTCCAGATGTGGTGCTGGGAACCAACTCATGTCCTCTGGAAGAGTAGCACATGTTTCTAAACACTGAACCTCTCTGCAGTCCCTCTCATATTTTAAAGAAATTCTGTAGGGACTTTTTATGCTGTCAACACAGAAAGGAAGTTTTACCTTTTACTTTCCAGTTCTTTTACCATGTATCTTTCTTGTCCTATTGCTTGGCTAGAATTTTCAGTCTAGCATTAAAACCTGTGAAGTCTGTAACACCACATGGTTAAGTGTGATGTTACTAGAGACACCTTTATTAAACTGAGGAAGTTGTGCCTTTAGTCTGCTGACAATTTTTATAGAGAATAGTTGTATTTTGTCCAATTTCTCTTCTGCCTGTACAGTAATAATGATTTTTGCCTTTATTGTATATATATGGTGAATCACCTAGACTGATTTTCCTTTTTTATTAAGTTTGTTCTTTGAATATTTCATATGTGTAAATAATGCCTTCTGGTGAATTTTTCTCATTCTCAAGTATTGAGTTAATATTGAATTACTGAGATGAATCTCACCTCATTCTGAAGTACTGTTCTCTTCATTTATTGACGAGCTTTTACAATATTTCATTGAGGTGTTAAAGCTGTAAGTTCATGAAAGACACTGATCTGTGGATCTTCTCTTCCTTTGAAAGCACAGAGTTGGGTTTCATAAAATAAGCTGAGTGTACATTATCTACTTCCTTTTCTGATGGTTCTGTTTAATACTGACATGTTTTCTTTCTTAATGTTGGCCTTCACCACAATGGCAAAGAGAAAATCCTGCAAACTCCATGGAAGTAGACATGAGGCCCGATGTGCCACCCAAAGCAGTTTAGAACTCCCCAGTACAGCAGACAGCAGGAACCTCCCCTGCCTCAGATGGCACAAGGCGAGGGGATGGAGTCAGGTGGTGGCTGTATTTGTAGTGGGTTGCCCTGTGGTTGAGAACCCTAAGACAGTGTTTCTGTGTGTAGCCCTGGCTATACTGGAAGTCACTGTATAGATCAGGGTAGATTCATACTCTGTGTCTGCTGAGATTAAAGGCACATGCCATCATGCCTGACTTAGGAATTTCCTTTTACTAAAGACACAATTTTTTTTTATGCCACAATGATATCTTATTTCTGGAATCAGCTTTGGAAATTTGTGTTATTTGAGGAATTTATTCCATCCAATTTGACATAATTATTTTATGTCTTATTTTAATATCTGCAGGATATATTATCACTTCTTGAATTAGTGTTTTTGATTTTTCCATTTTCTAACTTATTAGTCTTGCCAAGGGTTTTTCAAGATCTCTTCTTCAAGAGTCACATCTTGATTTTGTAAAATTTATTTACATTTTAGTTTATTTAAAGATTTTGGTGTTTTTATCTTTACTCTTTGTTGATATTTAATTAGTTCCTTATATGACTTTAAGATTTGAGACATGGTTTCCCTACATAGCCCTAGTTGGCCCAGAACTGCCTTTATAGACCAGACTAGCATTGAACTCACAGATATCCACCTGATCTGGGATCTATAGGTTTGTGCCACCATAGCAGGTAAAGTCTTTCTATTTTCAGTATAGACATTAAAGAAATAGCTTCCCCTCTGGGCCTCCTTTAGCTATATTCCACCAATTTTGACAGTGTTTTTTCACTGTTATTCACTATTTCACTGAAATGCTTTCTAATTTATTTGGGATAACTGACTCACTCACAGTCTTATAAGAGTACTTGCTTATATTGATATCAATGTTATGACTGATATCTAAATATCTGATTTTTCTCTTGATAAGTTTCCTTTTTTCTTTTAATTTCTGTATACAGTGTTTTACCTTAATGCATGTCTGTGCCCCATCTTGT
Organism: Cricetiscus sungorus; assembly: GCA_030556225.1. NCBI lineage: Eukaryota > Metazoa > Chordata > Mammalia > Rodentia > Cricetidae > Cricetiscus > Cricetiscus sungorus. The sequence continues at coordinate 88,806,525 of JANBXA010000007.1, forward strand.
GTGTCCTTTGAGGTCAGAAGAGGGCATCAGATTCTCTGAAACTGGAAGTATAGATGATTGTGGGTGCTGGGAATAGAGCCTGTGTCCTCCAGAAGAACAGGCCAGTTCTCTTAACAGCTGAGCCCTGTCTCCAGCTCCTTGATACGTTTTTCTTATTAGTTTGTTTTCTGTTAATAGCTAACTTAAATTCATTGAGTAATACATTTTATAAGATTTGAATCTTTTGAAATTTATTGGAACTGGTTTTATTTGTTTAGTTTTAGTGTTCTGTAAGTTTCTGTTTAATCAGGCTGGCTTAAAGCATTGATAGCATTGTCCAGGTCTTCACACTTAATAAATTTAAAAAAAATATTTTTATTGCTCATTTAAATGTAGATACTAATTTAATAGCTCCAATGATGAATGTGGATTTGACTTTTAGTTCTGTCATATTTTTTGGAAGTTTTTTGTTTGTTTGTTTTTTATTATTCATCTATTTATTTTACATCCTGGCCACAGCCTCTCCCATCTCCCCCTCCTGGTCCCTCTCCCCCCTCCTTCCCACAATCCCCTCCATCCTTTTAGCTCCATCCAGGAAAGGGCAGGTCTCCCATGAGAATCAACAAAACATGACATTTGAGTTGCAGTTAAGACTAAATACCTCCTGATGTATTAATGCTGGCCCAGTAAAGGGACCCAGTATGAGGAGTAGGGTCACAAAAGCCAGTAAAAGAGTTGGAAACAGCTCCTGTTCCTGCTGTTAGGAGGAGAAAGGACTGTAGGAGCCAGAGCAGTCAAGGACACCACATGAAAACCCACAGTCAACTAACCTGGGCTCATAGGGCTCAGAGACTAAACCTACAACCAGGGAGCCTGCATGGGCATGACCTTGGCCCTCTGTATATATGTTATAGTTGTGTAGCTTGGTCCTCTTGTGGGACTCCTAATAGTTCTGTCAATTTTTTCTTAATGTATTTTTTAAATAAAACGTCTATTATAGAACACATGTATGGTGTGGAACATGTGTGAGGTCAGAGGGCAACTTGCAGGAGACAGCTCTCTCCTTCTACGGTGTGGGTACTGGAGATCAGCTTCGGGGCAGGCTTGTTGACAATTGTCACCACCTGCTGAACCATCTCACTGGCCCCACTTCTGATATCTTAAAGTTTTGCTATTTGTTGTGTGATTGTTAGATTTTTTTTTTCCTTATCCAGTGATTCTTTGTTATGAAACATGCCTCGTTATCCCTGCTGATATTTCATTCTTGGCTTTAGCATTGCCAGATAGTAATGTAAGCACTTGACCTTCATATGGCTGTTGCTTACATGGTGGTATATTTTCCATTCTTCACTGTCAACTTGTGTATTTTTATCTCAAAGTTCATAGTAATTGAAAATGTTAGGTTAGTAATTTATCGTGTTCATATTTCTCTTACCTACTTACTTTGTTTTTAGCTTAATAAAACATTTTCTGTAATCCTTTTGTTGCCCTTTACTGATACCTCAGTTGCAAATTCTATTGTATTGTTAGTGGTTGATCTGGATCATAATACTCCCTTAGTTTTGTTTTCATTTTGACACTAAAATTTGCCTTGTAGCCCAGACAGACCTCACGCTTATCTTTGTCCTACCTCAGCCTCTGGGTGCTGGGATTCCTCATGTTTGTCACTGAGTATGCAAGCATTGCATTCATAACTCACAGAGGTATTAGAGTTAATAGAGTTACACTCAGACTCTGGTTTTCACTCCACCTGCCACTTTTCTCTTCCCTCTTTCACTCTACTTAGCACATATGAGAATGTGGTGATACATTATTTAGATTTAATAAAGCTGGCCTAAGGGTTCAGGATGCAAAGCCAGCCATACTAGTTAGCTATAGAAGCTAGACAGTGATGATATATACCTTTAATTCCAGGACTCAGGATTAGGAGGTAAACGGATCTGTTAGTTCAAGGTCACACTGACTATATGAAATTGATCCAGTCCTAAAAGAAACAGCTCACACAAAGGTGATCTCAGTGCCTGGGATCACAAACCTTTAATCCCAGCACTAGGGAGGTGGAGACAGCAGTGATATGGCTGGGTGGAGAAAGGAATATACGGAGGAGATAACAAGAACTGAGAGCCTTTTGCCTCTGAGGATTTGTGGAGACAGGATTGTCATTTCATCTGGGTAGAGGTAAGATCTACTGGCTAGCCTGCTTTGCTTCTCTGATCTTCAGCTTGAAGCTTGAACCCCAATATCAGTCTTTGGGTCTTTTATTTATCACACTACACAAGAACTTTAAAAAATGTATCATCTATTTGCACTCTACTTGTTGGTAATTACAGTCTGCAAATTTCAAAGATATCTGTAGGTCTTTAGAAAAAGAGAAAAGAAGGCAGCTTTTGTGTGCACCCACACATTTGTCTCTATGATGAGCCTCATTCCTTCCTGAGATCAACATCCATTGCTTTTTATTCTGAAGAAGGCCTGCTGGCCTTTCTGCTTTGAAATGTGAATGTTTTTATATTTCCTTTCTCTTTCTCTTCCTCTTCCTCTTTCTCTTTCTCTTTCTCTTTGTGTGTGTGTGTGTGTGTGTGTGTGTGTGTGTGTGTGTGTGCGCGCGCGCGCGTATTTCTGTGATGGGTATACACGTGTCTATAGGTATGTGCGTGTGTGTGTGAGAATGCACATGTATGTGCGTATGTGTAGATGAAAGAGGTTGAAGTATGATGTCTTCTTCCACCTCCCTCCACTTACTTTTTGAGTCTCCTTCCTGATCCAGGATCTCGCTGATTTGCCTCCTCTGGCTGCCCATCCCCACACAATAGCACTTTTTTTTTATCAGTGCCTGTGATATGAACTTGGGTCCTCATGCTGTGTGGCAAGATTTTTACTGATTGATTAATTTCCCTAGGCCTTTAAATCCCCTATTTTTAAAAAAATTAAATTTCAGAATTTAAAAATGTTATTTTTAATCTTCGGTAACTTTGGAAGATCTTTTTTCCCCTCCTTAATTCCTTGTGTATTTTTTGACAGGGTGAGTGGGGCTGACTGACTCCTGGTTGCTGTACATTTTGAATCTTGGTCCCTTCCGCCCTCTTTTCTCTATAATCATGTTGATAACTTGGTTCTACTTTTGAAAATGGAATTCCCAAGTGTTCTACATGTGTTGGTGGCCGTGGTCACACCTATTTCCTTGTGTGACTCTGATGTCACACTCACAGAGAGCTCTGTGGAGAGCCTGTGCTCCCTTCCCAGCTGAGCCCCAGCCTGCCTTTTGGTTTCTCCATTGTCTATCTTCTTTATTCTTTTCTGCATCCCACTGAGCTTAACTCTCTCTGAGAGGCAAGGCCTCATTGTACGTGGGACTATTTGTCCAGCTCTTCTGTTTTCTCAGCAGTTCCCCTGCTTCTGTGCATGAGATACACCCTCTTCTTGACTCCTTACACCTAAAAATAATTTTTAAAATTACTGATTGAATTCTGAGAATGTCTATTGTAGTTTGATCACATTTACCTCCACTCCTCTCCTTAGCCTCTCTCAGATCTACCCCCACTTCCTTGTGCCCTCCCAACTTCATGTTCTCTTTAATTTTTAATTTTTGTTTTTTGAGACATGGTTTCTCTGTGTATCCCTGGTTGTCTTGGAACTCACTCTGTAGACCAGGCTGACCTTGAACTCACAGAGATCCACCTGTTACTGTTCCAGGATTAAAAGTGGGTACCACGACCATCTGGATCCTCTTTTATTTTTAATAGCTCACTGAATCCAAATTTATACTGATCATATACACATCATCTCTGAGTGTGGGCCATCTGCTGGAGTGTTGTCCATCTACCAAGGGCTGCACCTTTGAATAGAATCAGCCTCTGTCTTCTTCCCAAGCCACCTGCTGTCAGTGGTGTCTCAGTTAGGGGTCTAGGACACCTGAGCTCCCCATCTCCATGCTAGAATATTGTGTGGCTTGATCTCATGCTGCTGTGAGTTCGTGAGTACAGAGGTCCTATCATGTCTGGACAACACTGGTTCCTTTGGTCCTCTCCAACATCTGGCTCTTCTAAACGTTTTTGCCCCCTCTTCTTTGATGATCTCTGAGCCTTGGTGAAGGGGTGGGGGAGTGATGCCCTGTTTGTGGCTTTCCACCTAATCTTCTTTCAATTGTTACCTTTTTTTGGTTCTATGTTGATTTCTTTCTAGGTTTGGTCCTCTCCAACATCTGGCTCTTCTAAACGTTTTGCCCCCTCTTCTTTGATGATCTCTGAGCCTTGGTGAAGGGGTGGGGGAGTGATGCCCTGTTTGTGGCTTTCCACCTAATCTTCTTTCAATTGTTACCTTTTTTTGGTTCTATGTTGATTTCTTTCTAGGTTTGGTCCTCTCCAACATCTGGCTCTTCTAAACGTTTTGCCCCCTCTTCTTTGATGATCTCTGAGCCTTGGTGAAGGGGTGGGGGAGTGATGCCCTGTTTGTGGCTTTCCACCTAATCTTCTTTCAATTGTTACCTTTTTTTGGTTCTATGTTGATTTCTTTCTAGGTAACCTCATCTTTAAATGTAAACATGTCTTCCTTTGCCATACTGTACTGATGGCCAGGACAGCCAGTTTCAGTGTTGAAGTTTATGAGCAGGCATCAGAATGAACCTAAAACCTCCCCAGAGCTTGGGGCAGTACACATGGCTCCCACCAGTACCTCTACCAAGGAGCTAGACTCTCAGGAAGCCAAGGCATAGAGTGAGCAGCTGATTTAGTCTTAGTCAAGTCTGCTTACCACTTTTAAAAAACTCTCTTGGTCAAATACGCAGGAAGAACAGATTCAGACACAAAGGTCTCTAAATGGGTCACAGTGTGTTTGATAAATGTGCATGGGTTTGAGAGAGAAAGGATAGAGGAGAGTCAGAGTCATATAAAAAGTAGTTTAAGGGTAATAAACTAAGGTCCTTAAGGATAAATAAATAAAAAATTATAATGGGACAATACAGAGAGGCTGGATTATGAATAATATTGTGTTTTCTTTGAATTTTTTGACTGTTAATGAGCTAGCTGCAGAGAGACATTTGATTGTTAGGGCTGCTAAGCTAAAACAAAATAAAGGTATCTTGACTTCAAAAGTTGGGTCTAAAGATATGTTGCTTTGGAAAAGTTGTTTCCACAGAGGATGAGAAACTTTGGGTTCCTTCTAGGCTAACATGGTTTGATCAAACAAGACCCCCTGAAATGGTGACCCAGGTGATCCAACATCTACACACAGGATACCCCAATCATGACTTGACCACCATTCTAAATTTTTTCAGGGTCCCCATAAGATCACTGGGTCCAGCAATCAGCAGGAAGTAGTCTAGAAAACTATGCCCAAATTGCCAAAATATTGTTTATAAAGGTTTGTTTTCATTTAAAGGATGTTGGTTACAAATAATTGATGGTTATAGTAGATCTCTTTTTAAAGAAAAAAGTGGAAATATGATATAGAAATGAATACATTGGTATGGACTTTGGTTTATTGATACAAATTTAAGGTCAATTTTGTTATACTGTATATATATTTCTACTTTTGTTTAAGGTATTAGGTCCATACAGCTCATTTAAAAATGTATAATTAAGAGATACAAATTAATAGTCATTTATAATAGTCTAACTTATAGACATGTTAGTTTTCTAGATATACATAGATATAGTTCAGATGGACAGGTGATCTTTACACACTTCAAAGACCTACAGAATATGGCATTTAAAATGTTTTAAGAACTTGGGCTTTTCATGACAATGAGACATGTCTGCTCTTGGTTACACTAATCTACGCCTATAAAGATGATGGGCATCGAAGAAACTTTGTTTCTTTATGGCAAAAGCTAGTCATTTGGGCAAAGAAACTGATCTTTTCTGGACTGCTTGACTGTGTGCTGTATAAACTGGGCATGCAGGACCCACAGGAAATCGACTGCAGAACTTGTCAAAACAAGATTTGACAGTCCTTCAGGATTCCTGCCTCATGAAAGGGTCTGCCAGACATTCTACAGGACACAGAAAAGTGATGGCAAGCTGCCAGGATAGGCAGGACAGCCTCAAATTTCCTGCTTCACTTCGAAGCAGACACTCTAGGTCTATAGGCTCAAGACAGATGCCCTCAAATTATAGAAGAACTTTGGGTAACTCTCCAGGCAGCCAGATGTCTTTGTAATTTCTAGAGTTTGAAAGCCACTTATAATGCACTTCCTGTGTACTTAGGTAATATATCCTTCTGGGGTATTTGATGGAGTTGAAGACTAGATACTTAGAATCATAGTGTTCCTTAGTTATAATAAAAGATAAATTAGATGTAAAACTTTAGACTCACAACGATAGAATAGATAATAGAGTATTTTCTTTAATTTTGTCAAATACAAATAGACTAAATATTACAATTGTAATTCTTGCTTGATAACCATTTTGTTATATGTAATTTTTCTATGTTAAAGCTAACATCTTCCTTTTAATTAGACAGAAAAGGGGAGATGATGTGAGATGTCTTGTTGTATGTTTTGAATATGTGTGGCTTTTTTTGGCTTTTTTTTTTTGTGGGGGGGAGGTTGATAAATAAAGCTGATTTGGCCAATGGCGAGGCAGAATAGAGCCAGGTGGGAAGTCCAAACAAAGATAAGGAGAGAAAGAAGGTGGAGTCAGGGAGATGACATGTGGCTGCCAGGGAAGCAAGATGTGAGGTAACAAGCCTTGAGCCTCATAGTAAAATATAGAATAATAGAAATGGGTTAATGTAATTGTGAGAGCTAATTGTAATATGCCTGAGCCATTGGCCAAACTATAACTAATATTAAGCCTAAGAGTGGTTACTTGGGAACTGGTGGGCGGGATGAAAAACTTCCAATTACAGTGGGAGCACAGTTAGGGCTTTTTGCTACTATTTTTTCTTGAGATACGGTGTCTTCATTACTGTTCTATTGCTTTGAAGAGACACCATGATCAAGGCAACTATAATAAGAGAAAACATTTAAATGGTGGATTGCTTACAGTTTCAGAGGTTTCGTTCATTAACAGTATGGTAGAAAGTATGGTGGCTGACAGTTACTGTAACAGTAGCTGAGAACTTCATAGTGATCCATAGGCAGAGCAGGGGGAGGGGAGCACGGAGCTTGGCTTGGGCTTTGGAAACCTTAAAGCCCACCCCTGGCAACCCCCCTACACCAACAAGGTCTTACCTCCTAATCCTTGTAATCCATTCAAATAGTGCCACTTCCTAGTGACTAAGAGTTCAAACATATTAGCTTACGGGGGCCATTCTTATCCAAACCACCACCATTATGGAGCTTTGGCTGTCCTGGAACTCACTATGTAGACCAGGCTGTCTTCAAAGTCACAGAGACCCATCTGTCTCTGCTACACAAGTACTGGGATTAAAGATGTGTGCCACTACCACCCAGCTCCTGTCGGCTACTTTTTATGCTAAGACTTTTCTTAAGTGGAAGCCAAATTCTGCTTGGTCAATTTTGCCAAGAAAAGTCTCTTGTCTTCTTTCTTTTCCTCTGTCTTTGGCATTGAGGGTGAAGCAGACTTATGGTGAAGACTCAGACAATAGGCCTTCGGATTCATGGTTTAGACTGAGGTCCCTTGCTCCTTCCCAGGCCTGCAGGAAGAGAACCGTTGTTCAAGAAGTTGAGTCAGCATTCCTATGGAACCCGACAGGGCTCCTCTCTTAGCTCCCTCTCCCTCACTGTTCGACACTGACCTACCAAAAATACACATAGACAGGAATCCTTTCTGCTCTGGAGCTTGCCATGACCCTGCCAGCCATATGTGCAATGGACCCATCTTTTAGGTCCACTTCTGGGGAGTTCTGCATTCTCTTCTGGATCTGAGGTGTTATGTCTTAACATTCTGAATCTTGATTAATCTTGATCTATATTTTATAGTCCTTGGCAGCTCTCTTCTCATATATGCTGTGGGTTACAGGCACTTGATTGGCAATGGGGGAGGCTTCAGCTTTTAAAGAGTATTGTTTTGGAGCATAGGTTCCAAGGTGAGGAGTAAGCACAAAACACACAGAAGCACTTTCCTTTGCCACAGCTAATGGGAAATCTGCATATTAAGCTCCAGGGTTTTGGGCTGGTTACTTTCTGAAGACAACTGAAGGCTAAAATGCTAAGGAAAAGAGCAGGCACTAACTGCTCTTTAACTATGTGCTCAGTGATGTGCATTGTATATGATTCTCATTCTAAACCTTTGCATTGTGGCGATTCTGACAACCAGCCATCTATTGGATATGTGTACTTGTATATTGTTTTGCTTTGTTTTGTATTATTGGACACTGACTGTGCACCAGGCACTGCATTAGTTAAAGCTTTAAAAGAATGCCTCAATGTGGGGAGTGACCAGGTAACCTTTAAAAATGAAAAACAATGTCTCAAAGTGATGGGTTGTGGTACTCAACACACTGTGGGGATGGGGAGCGCCTTTCAGTGACTGATTCTGGGATGGGAGTGATGGCGTCTTCCTTCTGTTGGTCTTGAAATATTCGTCCACTGGTCACAGCTTGACCTTGATTTTCCTTGCTCATGTGAGAGAACTCTAAACCGTGGACTTCTCAAGGGTAACAATCCCGTTGCCTTCATACCTCTGACACAGTGGGCAGGCTTCCAGTAATTCAGGGTACTTCAACGCACCTTCAGGATGTAACTGACATGAACAGGAAGTCTTCCGGATAGATGGTAGCGCAAGTCTATGAGTGTTTTAAACATTTGCATTAGTGAGACAAGTACCAAAAGGTGCTGTCTTCCCAGGCTTCCAGTCTCACTTTACTTATCCTTTTAGAAGCTTTGTTTTGAGAGTCTTTTTATTTATTTCCATGGCTTCCTTGAGGGTACTTTCCATATGGCTTTAAACATTTAGCCAGACTTTCTTAGTATCCCACTGACAATAGCATGAATCCAATAGAAACCCAAGAGAGATTTTTACATTACATCCAAAGGGAGAAAACACACCAGTTCCTTGGGATGCAATTTGGCTCCCAAGCAGAACACTGAATCATCTCTCTAAGAGAGTGAAAGTAAATAAGCCATTTAGAGTCTTTTAATGGATAGCCTGGCTTGCCATTATGTGGGCTGTGCATATGAAGTGGCAAATAGGAGTTCCTGGAGCAGAAACCTTGAGGACCGCTACTAATTTGTGTGAAATGGAGTGAGTGAGGCATCACCCAGCATAAGTGGTTCAGAGACTGCTGGTCTTTTAGAACTCTTGAGGGGTTTATGAGTTTTTCTGCACAAGGAGGTAAGGTGGGTGTTGAAAATTGGCAAGGTATATCCTACCCAATTACAGCGCCCTGAGCTGAGAAGCACTTATCAGTTGCATTTGGAAGAAGAGCTGACAATTCACTGTCAGGCCAAGAAGATGATACCCTGAAACTTCAAGGTATATCAGTCAAAAATGCTATATTTATGCTAGCCAAATAGGAGCTAATATTCCTTCTAAAATATGTGCATCTATTTCTCAACACAGAGAATAGAATTTTCTCATTAGATCTGCTCATTAGATGGTTACTGAATCCTACTGAAAGTAGAGTGTAAACACAGAGGATGGTCAGCAGTCATGGTTGCGTATGCTGCAGTACAGAAATAAGAGTGTCTCATGGACCAAATGGCGAAGGGAGGCAGCTGTGAACATCTTAAGAGGGCCTGTGGTAGCTTCTTGGCATGCAACAAAATGCTGGGCTCCCAACATGCTCCTGATTGTAAGACTTCACAGGAATATGGAAGAATTCTTTCTGTCTGAGCATATAAGAGGATGCTGATCTTCTTTCTTCAAACGCACACTCTGTTTTCAGGTTTTTTTCATGCTCCTGGGTGCACATAGAGAAATTTCTAGCACTACAGTGGCAAAGATGTTTACATTATTGGCCAGTACTGTCTGACCGTAAATAAACAATTCCAAGGATTGTTTATGATAAACTGGAGTGAGCCGTGCAAACTTAAGATTATGTAGTGCTTGACCACTGAGATCTCATTTTGTGAGATCTCAAGGGCCTGAGATGCTTCAAGATGGTATAGTTGTCTACTGTTACAGCAAAAGAGGCTTAAGCATAAGGCAGAAAACTATGCATGGGCATAGGACCTATGCCTGGACATAGGTTTCAGTCTTGCATCTCAGACCTAAATTTTGGAAAGAGCATCACCCTCACATTCTCTTTTCCTAGGAAGGACTCTCTGGACCCTGTGTGCACATTCTCCAGTTAGGCTTGTTGCCCTAGGAAACTGACCATGGCTATGAGTTTTGCTGGCACCAATCCTGTTTTTTTTTCCTTTCCCTCTGGCAACTTTCACAGGTGCTGGAGACAGATAGCTGAGGAGTCAAAAGTTCGGTCCTAAAAGGAGGAATGGAGACAAACAAACATGCCCTGAGAGAGTGCATGGGGGATTGGCAGTCATTTCAGTTCACAGCGCTTAAGACCTTACAGCCACGCTAAGCCCAGGATTACATCCATGGCTTTCTAGTAGCTTAGACATTGATTATTTATTGTCACCTTGCAATTAAATAAGCTTTTTTTTTTGTGGATTCCCATAATGCACCTCTTAGCAGATGCCCTAGCAATGGAAATCTCATTTGAAAAGATCATCTCTGTGCAATGCAGAACGTGATATGTACTGGAGTTTCTACTGATTCACTACAGGCCCATCATGTGTTTCTCATCTTCTATATTTAAGATAAATGCAATCTTTTAGTTAAAAATCCCCTTCTCTTTGCATTAGAGATAAATGTCTCTTCAAAAGATTCCTAGTATTTACATCTCTACAACAACCATTGCCACCATTTCTGCAGTTTATCAGGCCACCAACAGTTACCTCTCTGTGTACTGCTCAAAGGCTTTGGGGCCTTGGGAACTGATTTTCGGTTGTTATAGATGGGAGTAAGTGGACACATGGAGAAATATGGATGTTGAAAACTCTATGATAGCCATGTCCTACTTTACGTTTATCCCAGTGGTTACATTTGGAATTGAGTAACTATAATTGAGTGTGTCTTACTGAACCTTTTTTTGGCTAAGCTGGCTGGTCAGTAAAGCCCTCAGATCTTGTATCCATTGCCTAGCACTGGATTATAGCCATATACCACCATGCCCGTTGTCTTAGTTACTGTTTTGTTGCTATAAAGAGACACCATGACCAAAATAACTTATAAAACATTTAATTGGGAGCTTGCTTACTGTTTCAGAGGGTTGGTCCATTATCATCATGGCTGGAAATTTGGTACATGCAGGTAGGCATGGTGCTGAAGAAGTAGCTGAGAGCCACCTTAAAGCCCAACCTCCCTCTCAGTGACATACCTTCTTCAACAAGGCCATACCTCCTAATCCTTCCCTAATATTTTCACTAACTGGGGACCAAGCATTCAAACATATGAGCCTATGGGAGCCATTCTTATTCAAAACACTACATTCTACTCCCTTATGTTTGTAGCCATATCATAATGCAAAATTAATTTAGTTAAACTTCAAAAGTCCTCATAGTCTTTCACAATCTCAACACTGTTTAAAAGTCCAAAGTATCTTTTCAGCCTCAAAACAATCTCTAAACTGTAATCCCTTGTAAACTCAAAAAACAGGCCACATACTTCCAACATACAGTGATATAGAATATACACGACCATTCTAAAAAGGATGAAAGGGGTGATAGTGAGGAAAATACTGGACCAATTCTAGACTGAAAACCAGCAGAGCCAAATCCAAATTTTGTAACTCCATGTCTGAAGTTAAAGGTTTATTCAATGGTCTTTCCTTCTAGTTTTGCTTACTGAAACACACTTGTCTCTATTGGGCTGGTTCCCCATCCCACAGCTCTGGTATCTCCAACATCTTGAGGTTTCCAATGGAGTCCAGGCTTCAGCCTTCACAGATTTGCCTCTCTGGGTCCCAATGCAGGGTCTCCTTTGTCACAGGCCCAGCCTCAGTAGCTTTCCTTAACTGCAGAGGAAGATTGCACAACTCCTTTCCTGTATCCTTGACATTAAAGCCAGAACCACATGGCTGAAGCTACCAAGTTTTGCTGCTTGCTGGAGCTTGGCCCCTTCCTTGAATTACATTTGCATACTATTTTGGTTTATTTTTTTAGGCCTAGGAAATCCCTAACGCCTTTTCTTCTCAGGGGTTGCCGCATCAGCTGGGTAGGGTCTTGTCCTAAGGTTACCACTCTCTTTATTCCATTTTGAATCAAGCCCTCCTTTAAACTTTTATCTCCTTGAGCACAGGACTTGGTTCCATCATTAATTATATCTCCTGATTCTCTTTTTCTCCTCAAATTACTGTGGAATATTATTTTAAGATGTGTCATATTCATCTATGGTGTGAAATATTTGTTTAATGATGCAAGGATGTGTTGCATTTGTTTAACTCTGTGAAGCTGTGTTACTCTGCCTGTCTAAAACACCTGACTGGGCTAAAAAACAGCTGATTGTCCAATAGCAAGGCAGAAGAAAGGATAAGTGGGACTGGCAGGTAGAGAGAATAAATAGGAGAAACCTGGAAAGAGAGGATCAAGGAGCAAGAAAAGAAACTACACAGCCAGACATGGAATAAGAAGTAAAGAAAGGTATATAGAAAGGTAAAAGGTAGACTGGGTAGTTCAAGTTAAGAAAAGTTGGCTAAAAACAAGCCTAGCTTAGGCCAGACCTTCATAAGAAAGAATGAATCTCTGTGATTTATTTGGAAGTTGGGTGGTGGGTCCCCAAAAATGTCAAAGAGTAAAAGACAACCAACAATGGTTCATCTTGTATTTTTCTTCACCCCACATGCTCCTTTTCACTGTACATCTGCATAAGAGTGATCACTAACAACCATGTGACATGATCAATACTGGCCTGCCTTGAAATCCCCTCTACCAACTACATTAATCCAAAACTCTTCAATTTAGCCTCCAGCAGATTTTTAGATTAGGACTAAAAACAATCATTCTTTGCCAAAATATCACAAAAACCAGCTGATAATATCCCCACCCCCTGAAACCTCTTAAGCCAGGTCTGTGTAGTCCACATCACTCTCAGCACCACTGTCTGTGATCCTACTAGGATGGCCCATTAAATCCTGCTTGAAGTGTTCAACAGATTTTCTAGTCCAAAGTCTTCTATATTTCTCCAATGAACAGTATAGTTCCATCTGTCACAGAGATAACCTACTCCTAGTCCAACTTCTGTCTTAGTGGTTGTTCTATTGCTGTGAACAGACAACCATGGCCTTGACAAATTATAGAAGAAAGCATCTAATTGGAGGCTTGCTTACAGTTTAAGATGATAAGCCCATTATCATAAAAGCTAGGAATGTGGTGGCAGACAGACAGACAGACATGGTGCCAGAGGAGTAGCTAAGAGAGCTTCAAATCCAGATTCATAGGCAAGAGAGAGACAGAGAGAGAGTGAGAGAGACAGACAGAGAGAGAGAGAGAGAGAGAGAGAGAGAGAGAGAGAGAGAGAGAGAGAGAGAGAGAGAGAGAGAGAGAGAGCGCTCTGGTGTGACCATTTGCAACTCCCATCCCCCAGGGAAACATCTCCTACAACGAGGCCACACCTCCTAATCCTTCCCAAACAGTGTCACAAAGTAGGACCAAGTGTTCAAACATTTGAGCCTATCGTAGGTGTTTGGTTGGAATCTCCAACTCGCCCCTGCAAGATCTGGGAAGTCCCATACCTGTCTCCCTTCCAAACCCCACCAGCTCAGGGAGCCTCTGAACAAAGGAAGTTACCAAAAAAAAAAAAAAAAAAAAAACCCAAAACAAAACAAAACAAAACCCCCTGCTGCAGCTTCCTCCCTGGAAGTTGCTAGCCACTCAAGTCCCCGCCTCAAGCACTCCATTTTTGACCATACTTGGACACAAACCCAGCTTGTGGTGGACACCCCTCGCCTACAACCTATAAAGTCTCCGAGCTTTTGCTTGTGAGTGTGGCTGCTCTTGGCCTCCGTCTCTGGGACTGGAGAACCTGCCCAGGAGTTGCTTTGCTCAGATAAACCTGCTATACTTTTTCAATTCAGCTTGATCTGGCTTACTGCATTAATCAAGAAGCCTGTTATTGAGGAAACAGAAAACTTGTTAGTGGGTTCTCATTCAATCCGCACAACCAGTTTTCCGGGGGGGTTGGGGGGGGAGTTTCTGAATTCAGGTTCTCATGCTTGAGCAGCAAGTACTTTGCCTAGTAAGCCATCTCTCCAGCCAAAATTTAACATTTTCTTTTGCTTATCAAAAGTAGTGTCTTTTGTTTTCATTTATTTACTTCTTTTGTTGTTATATTATTTTATTTATTTACAAAGTAGCCCTGGCTACGTATACCAGACTGCCTAGCCTCTGCCTCCTCGGTGCTGGGATTAAAGGGATGGGATGGGTCTACCACCATTTATTTATTTATTTATTTATTTATTTATTTATTTATTTATTTACTTACTTACTTATTTACTTATTTTGGGGGGCGTTACTTTTTTTTTTTTTTTTTTTTTAAAGCCCAAAGTACTCTGTTAGCTTTGGGTTTTTGTAACGTGGCAATTGGCAACTCCTTGTTGATTTCTTTAAGTGAACTGTGATAAGAACTTCCCTTTGTTTCATGTCTAGGCTATATGATTGGCACGTTGCTGGAACATGGTCCAGGAATGAAATCATGTGGGGAGTATTTTGAGTGCTTGTGAGAAAACTCCAAGAAATCAAGACAAGGGTATTATGATCTCAGTTTCTTCAAAACATGGAATTGTTCTTGGAATGTGTTTTTGTGCTCCTTCCAGGCACAGTGGACAGGAGAGAATTTACTTCAGATCGCTCATTATTGCTTGCTGCTGTTCTTCAATTCAAGGTTTAAGCTACTCTTTCTATGCTTCTATGGAAAAATGTGTTTTTGCCATGTGCAGCTTGTCCTTGTGATTGTACACAGCTTGAACTCATGGAAGCTTTACTTATGTGGCCTTTCTTAACCCTCAGAGTACGTATTGTCTGATGTTCTGAATAAAATCAGCTATTGCATGAGACTCAGCTTCATTTTCCTAGATTCCACCACCTCTGGAGCTGTGGGTGACAGCACCATGGAGAAGTAGAGCATTGAAACTTACCTGAGGAGTCAGGTCACTTTAGACAGGCAGTAGGGACCATGCAATATGGAGCCAAGAGAGTTCAAGGGTCCAATAATCAGAAAGATTGCAGCTGTAAAGTCAGCTTAGTATGTATGGCCATATCCTGACTTTCTCTAGTGGGGTGCTTTGCCTGGTGACCTAGTTCATGCCCATACGCCTTGAGAACTGATGCAGGCATTCTGACAAGAAGGATTCTTTATTTCATTTGGTGTCCTTTATTCTGACCTCTGAGCATCCTACCTAGTCCTTCAGCCTATGAAGAGAATTAATTTCAAGCACCCATCTTGGCATTCTTATCTCATGTGCCCTTTTTTTGAGAAAGGTTTACCGTGTAGCTAGGTTGGTCTGGTACAGGTGTCTCTGGTTCAGCTTTCTCAGAACTGGCATGACAGGCTGTCTTGGTTAGGGTTCTATTGGTGTGAAGACACGCCATGCTATATAAAGGAAAACATTTCACTGGGGCTGGCTTATAGTTCCAGAAGTTTGATCTATGATTGTTATGGCAGGGGCAGTCCTAGTGCTGGAGAAGGAGCTGAGAATTCTACATCTGGATTGACAGGCATCGGGAAGAGGATTGGCTTGAGCTTCTGAGACCTCAAAGCCCACCCTACACCTACACCTACACCTCCCCCAAGGAAGCCAGACATACTCCAACAAGGACATACCTCCTAATAGTGCCACTACCTATGGGTACTTGGGAACTATTTTTATTGTAACCACCACACAGGCTAAGCAGAAGAACCCCCTGAAATGAAAAGGAAGAAAGGAAGGAAGGAAGGGAGGGAGGGAGGGAGGGAGGAAGGAAGAAAGGATACTAAGCAAACATGCCACGTGCAACAGAGTTAGGGGAAGAGTTTATTGGGGGATTGGGTTGGGTTGGAGGAGAGTAAAAGAGGGAAAGGCCATGTTTCAGTGGGGATTTGAGAGAGGTAGGCAGGCGGGCAGACAGACAGATGGGCAAACAGACAGACAGAGATAACAGAAGAGAAACAAGAGGAAGAAGAGAGCAAGAGAAACATAGGCAAGAAAGCAAGCTATGCCTTGCTGGCACTTTTAAGAGGTGTATATGTCTCTACTCACTGCCCCCCAATATGCTCAGGAGATCTTCCTTTCCTCTTCTGTGAGGGACCTTGTATGAATCTCTTAGGGTCTTGAATCCTAGATTCTCTGGCGGTGTGAATTATAGGCTTGTGATCCTTTGCTCTATGTCTAAAATCTATATATGAGTGAGTGCATGCCATGTTCCTCTTTTTCTGACTGGGTTACCTCACTCAGGATGGTTTCTTCAAGTTCCATCCATTTGCCTGCAAATTTCAAGATTCTATTGTGTTTTTTATTTCACTGAGTAGTATTCCATTGTGTAGATGTGCCACATCTTCTTTATCCATTCTTCAGTTGAGGGGCACCTAGGTTGTTTCCAGGTTCTTCCTATTGCAAATAATGCTGCTATGAATATAGTTGAGCACATGTCTTTGTTGCATGGATGTGGATTATTTGGGCATATGCCTAAGAGGGGGATTGCCAGGTCCTGTGGTAGACTGATTCCCATTTTCCTGAGGAACTGCCATACTGATCTCCAAAATGGCTGTACAAATTTGCACTCCCATCAGCAGTGGAGGAGTATTCCCCTCTCTCCACATCTGCTCCAGCATAAGCTGTCATTGGTGTTTCTAATTTTAGCCATTCTGACAGGAGTAAAATGGTATCTCAGAGTTGTTTTGATTTGGATTTCCCTGATTGTTAAGGATGTTGAGCACTTTCTTAAGTGCCTTTCAGCCATTTTGGATTCCTCTATTGAGAATTCTCTATTCAGTTCTGTACCCCACTTTTTAATAGGGTCATTTGGTGTTTTGGTGACTAGTTCCGTGAGTTCTTTGTATATTTTGGAGATCAGCCCTCTGTCAGATGTGGGGTTGGTGAAGATATTTTTCTAGTCTGTGGGCTGCCATTTGGTCTTGTCCAGGTAGTTAGGAGAAAGATAAGGGGAGGAGAGGAGAACATGTGGAACCAGGAAGATTGATTTGGGGAATGAATAGACAAGAGAGAGAGAAAAAAAAGAGATACCATAATAGAGGGAGCCATTATAGGTTTGAAGAGAAAACTGACTCTAGAGAAATGTCCAGAGACATGCAAGGATGACCCCAACTAATAATCTGAGCAATAGTGGAAAGGGACCCTTCCCTGATAATGAGATTGATAACTAACGTATATGCTATCATAGAGCCCTCATCTAGTAGCTGATGGAAACAGAAGCAGACACCCACAGCTAAACACTGAACTGAACTCCTGGAATCCAGATTCAGAGAGGGAGGAGTGATAAGAAAAGGGGTTAAGACCAGACTACAGAAACCCACAGAGACAGCTGACCTGAACAAGGGGGAGCTCATGGACCCCCAGACTGATAGCTGGGAAACCAGCATTGGGCCGACTCAGACCCCCTGAACATGGGCCTCAGTTAGAAGGTCTGGGCAGTCTAAGGGACCTCTGACAGTGGAACCAGGATGTATCCCTGGTACACGAAAGGACTTTGGGAGCACCTTCCCCATAGAAGGATACTCCCTTAACCTAGAGACTGGAGGGAGGGCCTAGTCCCTACTCCAGATGACTTGACAGATTTTGATGATCCCTCCTGAAAGGCATCACCCTCCCAGTGGGGTTGGGGGGTGGAAGTGAGATAGGAGGGGGTGGGGCCATGGGAAGGAGGGAGAGGGAACTGGGATAGATATGTAATATATATATATATATATATATATACACATGTAATATATATATATATGTGTATGTATATATATGTATGTATATATATATATATATAGATAGATAGATGGATGGATGGATGGATGGATGGAGGGAGGGGGGGAGGGAGGGAGGGAGGGAGGTTCATATGTTCCAAATGATGGTGAAAAGGCAGGCTTCTTCAGTGGAAACTAACACACCCCTGACCCCTACCTCCCACAACAAGGCCTTGCCTTGTGCTTAAACTGGCCCTAACCTTTATTTACCTCCTCCAACCTAAGCTTCCTGCATGTTGGGATTACATGTGTATACCAAGCCAGTCTCTTCTTATGCGTTGTTTGTTTTAGAGCCTCTGGGCAGTGTAAGAAATGTCAAATATGAATCATTTCTATTAAGTACTGAAAAGCATGTTTATGACAAGGAATGCAAATCTTTTATCTCCCTCACCTTGTAAGACTTTTGTACAAACGTTTTAATCAACCCTTCCAGTAAAACCTTTGTTTACACAAAGGCCCACTGTTGTATTCTGGGAATTTGAAGGCCTAGAACAGTGGCCCTTTCTCTTTGGAGTATTGACCTCTGTATTTTCATTTATTTCCTGTGCACCGATTCTTTTTAGACTAGCCAATTGAATAAAACAATGAGGTTGACCATAGCCAATGTGGAAAAAACAGAGCTGACAAAGCCACCACCCACGTGAGGATAAAAACGAAGAGTATGTCCTGTCTCTATGCTTGCTCTTCTGAACTCGGTCTTAATCGAGAGCTGTGTTTCTCAGCCTGTGGGTTGTGACCCCACATAGTGACATATCAGATGTTTATATTATGAATCATGATAGTTGAAAATTACACCTGTGAAGTAGCAATGAAATCATTTTATGGTTGGGGTCACCACAATATGAGGAACTGTATTAAAGGGTTGCAGCATTAGGAAGGTTGAGAACCACAGATCAAGTATAAAGTTTGTTATGTGCAGTTGGAATGGTGGGTGTTAATCCCACCAGTTGAGAATAAGACCACTACCACACTTCAAAGTAAAAACTGAAGCAAATTTTAATTAAATACTGGCCTGGTGGATGGGCTCTGGACAGGTCTGTCTCTGGGTTTCCAGAAAATGGCCTTTAGTCATGATTTTCAGGGGCTTAAAAGGCAGAACCCACAATTTAAATTTCCCATCAGGTCCAATCAGGGGCAAGCATACATCCTGATGTATTTCCTGCCCATGAACCTCCCACCCACTTGTGATCAAGCACATTGGGTATAGATGGGTCAAGCAAACTTGTTTAGGGGATTGAAAAACATGTGGCTTGTTATCTCCCATAAACAATAGCTTCTAGCATTTCAGAAACTGTCTGTCCTTAGGCTAGGGGCTTGTAGATCAGAGACATTTTTGTTTGATGGATCTCTAAGCCATAGTAATTAGAACTTAAAATGTGACTCTGGCTCTCAAATGCTTTTTCTTTGTGACTTAGAACTGAATTCTAACAGCGGTACCAGACTGCGACACAGATTGTGACTCACTCCTCCAGACCTTTGACCACATGCCCCCAACCTCACTATGTCTACTAGGATCACTTAGCATCAGTCAGTTTTCCCTCTCTTAACAGGTTAGCCCAGACACTGTCTTCCACACTTCCTGGTTCCTTCGAGTCTCCCAGACATGACAAGCTGACATGTGAGGATGTGGCATCTCTTATTTAAAGTACTTCCTGTAAGGCAAATATCGGAACTATCCTTTTCTCCTTTCCTAACTGGACTGATCTTTTCCTCTAACCCCAGAGCTTATGAACCCATACCCATTGAAATGCCATTCTCCAAGCTAGGTGTGGCTTCTCCTTAGGCAAGTCTAGGGCTTCAACCTCAGAGCCCTTTGCTGAGACATATGTGACAGTGTCTCTGGGAGGCATGAGTAACATCTTGGCTGGACGTTTGTTAATGTTGCAAGTGTGCCTAGTGATGGTTTTGATGTACTCTGTGGTATGAGTGTTGTGGGGGAAGGTCCCTCTTTTACACAATATCCCTCAGTGAGTTGCTTAGTGGTTCCCTCCCAATAGTTTACAGAAGTAGTACAGAGCATAGGTCAACATCCAAGAGTAGAATGTCTAAGGATGTCCAAAGAAAAGGCAGGGACTGGATTTAGGAGTATCTCTTTTAAAAAAACTATTTATGTTATGTATATGCTTGCATGTATGTCTGTGAACTACATGTATGCAGTGCCTAAGGAAATAGAAGAGAATGTCAGATTCCCTTTCAACTGGAGTTACAGATGGCTGTAAGCCACCATGTGGGGGCTGGGATGCAGGTCATCTGTAAGAGCAGCCAGTGCTCCTAACCACTGAGTTCCAGTTCCCTAGGAGCACCTCTTAATGGCAGATGTGGTCTTTGGCATCACAACCTGACAGAAAAAGGAGCTAGAAACAGACACTCAACCTCACCAACCTCTGGCCTTTGTTCTTCTATCTAGACTGGTCATGACAGCAAACCCATCTGGAAGCCACAGTAACTGAGGCCACCTATACAGGTCAGATTTGTGACTCGCCCAAGAGAGTTCAGGTGGCATGGGCAGGGGAAGCCTGGATTTGGAGGGCAAAATTTAAGTGGCTGCACACCAACAGACACTTCACTTGAACCTTCTGAGAGGGCCTTTTCTTTCAGAAAGCAAGCTAGGAACATCCACTGTGTATGACTCCATACAAGCTTGTATGGGCCTAACGAGAGCCACGTCCCTGCTGTGGTTCCCAGTGCTTTCTCACTCCAGAGCCACTCTGAGAGGCTCAGAACTTGTCCTGGGGCCACTGAGGCCCTATCCTATCAGAGAGCCTTCCAAACTTACACCTTAAAAAGTACGTCTGCCTTTTAGATGCCTGTCAGTAATTCATCTTCTTTAGTTTGGATGTTCCTTACAGGGACATCTCAGGGCATAATTTTGGCTGTCCACATTCCTCTATCTCCAATAAGGTGGTTATATGGCTTAGTGTTTAAAAAGCATGAATAGTATGGTTCACGGTTGTTAGATAAATCTTTAATAACTTCTGGACATAATTTTGTAACCCTGACAACAGATTTATACTTTTCTTATTGGGGTTCTATATGCCTTTCCTATCAAGTTTTCAGGTTGCAATTGATGGACTGGTATTGATGTCCCGTTTGCTCAATGGATTTCACCTTGCATAGAGGATTAATCGACTGAGTTTTCTAGACATTAGCAATACATAAAAATCCTGCAATAAAGTGTGCTATTATCTCTTTCTGAAGATGAGTAATGAGGCATGACAATTTCTTTCTAAAGCAATAATCAAGAAAGAGAGCCCTGCATTTAATTCATTATGTGCATCCATAGAAAAAGCAAAGGAAAAATAAACATTTTTAAAAATCCATTTGAGTCAACTATGAGCCTAAATTACAGGTTCTTGTGACTTTAACTTAATTGCTATCAGAAAAAAAGCATAAGCCATTGTGAATGGATACCTCACAGAATACAAAAGTGGTAATCTATGACATTTTAGACATCGATAGAATTATCTCTACCCCGACCTGCACTAATTTCCTTTCACAGTGGATTCGAAAAACATACATCAGAACAGGAGACAAAGTCAACCTAAGGGAATTTAAATGGAAACTTTGTCACCAAAGTCCAGACCATAACAGATGAAGAAAAGTTGGGTTGTGACCCTTCTCAATGTCCGTGTTTATAATGGATTAACATAATGAGTACTCTGCCTTCTCCCCACCCTCCCATCCCTCCCTCCATCTCTCCTTTCCTGTAGAGATCAGGCTGTATTCTGCTTTAAATGAATCTGTATTATGTGAACAAGTACTGGCTCTTAGACTCTGCCTTGCTCTGTTGGCTTGATTTAACAAAGCAGCATTTGATTCCACTGGAGTCAAAAGTGACTCTGTATTCCATGTAGACACCACCATCTGTTCCTCACCACCCATGAGGCACAGACTGAGAGATAACTTACTCTACAAATAAAAGGTACTACCTATAAACTTGCCAAAATTGATGGGGGACATATGAGCGCATGTGCATATTTTATTATATTATAAGGAGATACCAGAAGAATCAGGCTGGAGAATTACCCATCATACCAGACCGTCTTAGTTACCTTCCTATTGCTATGATAAAAACACCATGACCAAAGTGACTTATAAGAGAAATGTTTAATTTGGGGCTCACAATTGCAGAGGTTAGAGTCCATGACCATCACAGCAGGGAGCATGGCAGTGGGCTGGTAGGCATGGTACTGGAACAGTAGCTGAGGGCCCTTGTCCTTATCTACAAGCAGGATGCAAAGAGTGCTAACTAGTACTGGTGGGGTCTTTTGGAACCTCAAAATCCACCCCAGTGACCCTTCCTCTAACAAGACTGCACCTCCTAATCCTTTCCAAACAGTTTGACTAACTTAAAATGAAATATTCAAATATATGAGCAAATGGGGTCCATTCTTATTCAAACCATCACACAGATGGATCCGTTGGTGTGTTCTTCAAGGGACTAACAGGTAGAGAGAGAACTCCAGGGGTTCGCTTCAGTTTGGTTTCTACTGTTTGATGTAATCCACTTGAACTACCTTCTGTCCAATCATCTGTTCATCCATCAGGCTCTAGTCCTAAATCTAGTCTCCAGGGTCCTATTCTTTGCAACTCAACTCAATCCTGTGGCTTGATTGGACCCGTGATCCCACAGCAGCTTTGCATGCCTCCAGCAGCTCTCTAATATCTTATCTAACCATTTGTCTTACATAGCTTGAATCCACTGAGGGGAGCCAAGGTAGGAACTCAAACAGGGTAGGCACCTGGAGGCAGGAGCTGATGTAGAGTCCATGGAGGGGTGCTGTTTACTGGCTTTCTCCTGGTGGCTTGCTCATCCTGCTTCCTTATAGAACCCAGCACCAGCAGTCCAGGGATGGCACCACCTGCAATGGGCTGGGCCCTCCCCCACTGATCACTAAGAAAATGCCTTACAGGCTTGCCTACAGCTAGATTTTTCTGGAGTCATTTATTAGTGGCAGCTCCCTCCTCTCAGATGGCTATAGCTTGTGTCTGGTTGACATAAAAATAGCTAGCACAGCATGTGGTATGTGTAATGTTTGATCTAAGAATTAGTATTAGTAATTAAGATTGGAATGAAAGAACTTGTGTTTGCCATCATCCAGATCTCGGGGGACTACACTCCACTTGACAAATTTAAGCCACTACTTAGTCTGTGATTTTACTGCTATGTGGAAAGACACAGGTGGGTCCTTCTAAGTTTCTGGTATAGTTTGCTCGCAACAGTCCCTCTCCCATATCTCTCTGTTCATTTTGTTCAGCAGAGTCTTGCTATCCTGCCCAGGCTGGCCTTGAACTCTTGATCCTACTTCTTCAGTGCTGGGGTTTATAGGCATGGTCCATCAGGTTTATTATGAACATACTTATTAACATCAGTGTTTGGTCCATTTGAAAATTATGTATGTACATACGTGTGTGTGTGTGTGTGTGTGTTCAGATACATATGTGTACATGTGCCTATATATGTGGAGGCTAGAGGACAACCTTGAATGTCATTTATTAGTTACTGGCTACATCCACACTTATTTTCTGCCTTTTTGAAACAGAATGTCTCACTGGCTGGAGTTATCACCAAATGGACCTGGCTGGCTGGACACCAAGGCCCAGGGATTGGCATGCCTCTGCACTCCCATTACTGGGATTACAGCACGTGTCACTATACTCTTATTCATGTAGGTCCTGGGAGTTGAATTCAGGTCTTCATGTTTGAAAAAACAACAAAATCTTTACTGACTGAGCCATCTCCTAAGCCTACACACTTTTTTTTTTACTTAAAGATATACTTATTATTTTTATTTATGTGTATTGTGTGTGCCTGTATATTTGCACCATGTGCATACATGTGCCCGAGGAGGCCAGAGGGCATCGGGTCCCTAAGAACTGGAGTTATAGGCAGATGTATGCTACCTGATGAGGGTGTTAGGAAGCAAACTCTGGACCTCTGTAAGAGCAGCCATTTCAGCTCCCTCCCTTCTGCTTTCTCAATACCCAAATATAAATGCCAAACTTCAATTTTTATGGCCTGGCATAAAGGTCAGAATGGTGATTGGACTGCAGACTGGAAATTGGCCCCAGCCAGGCCAGGGGAAAAGACCCCCCAACCCAAGATCATAAGCCTGCCTGGGAGTGAGTCAAGGCACAAGGCAATGGTGTGAGAAGGGGAGACCTGCCCTGCCACCATTCAAATGAGTACCTAGAGAATTGCTTCTGCATCTTGGGGTCCTAGTCTGACTCTGACCTTGTTTTATCATTTTTAATCACCAGGTTTCTAAAAATTGTCTAATATATCAATTACACAGAAAGCTTGAGAAAATGTCATTCATGGGCCTATCATACAATTCTCCCTCAAATGTAATATTGTTCCTTTAGGTAGTGATATATGTGAATAGTGTGTGTGTGTGCGTATGTGTGCATGTGCATGCAGGTTCACATGTATTTGTGTGTGTGTGGCAGGGGGTGGTCAGAGGTCAGGCTGAGGTGCCATTTCTCAGGATCCACCCACTTTGTTCTTTTTTTTTTTCCACCTTGTTCTTTGAGAGAGGATCTCTCACTGGATTGAGGACTTGCCAATTAGGTCAAGCTGGCTATCCAGTGAACTCCAGTAATTGTCCTGTCTCTGTCTCCCTGGTACTGGGAAGCAAGTGTGGGATACCATGCTTAGGCTCTTATGTGGGTACTGGGGATCAAACTTGGATTGTGACAAGCATTTTCTAGACTGAGCGTCTCTCTATCTCTTCTCCACCTTCTCTTCCTTTTATTTCCCCAGAAAGAAATTCTTTTGTTTCCCTGGTAGGTTATTTAATTGATTGATGATTGATGTGGGAGGGCCCAGATCATGTGGGCAGTACCACCCCTCAGCAGGTGGTCCTGGATGGTGTAAGAAAGCAAGGTACAAGTGATGGAGAGCAAGCCAGTAAGAGACATTTACCATAGCTTCTTCAGGTTCTGCCGCCATGTCCCTGCCTTTGATGGAAATGTATGAGATGCCACCCTGCCTAAGTTGCTTTTGGTCCCAGTGTTTTATCGTAGTAATAGAAACGCTAATTAAGACATCATGATATTGGAGAGTACTAGGGGTGAGCTCTCCTTACCAGCTCCTACCTCTAGATTGTTTCTTGAGGTCAGCCATAACCTCAAGAGAGCCTTTTTTCTTATTCTATCATTATTTATGGGGTTCAGTCTTACCCCGATTCTTATCCCTTTTCCTATCTCCTTCAGGTCATCTTCAGAATTCTCATTATATCATGGGGTAAGCATCATTTCACATAGTTTCTGGAAGCTCCCTGGGTCTTTGTGTTTTCTTATTGATCCGCAGGAACAGAGAATCCTTTATGTGATATGTGGTAGGTATTGATCTGCCCTCAGTGCAATCAGCTGTGAATATCTTCAGCTGTGACTCAGTTTCTAGCTTTCACTACAGTGTCTTTTTAATGCAGACTTTTATAAACATCTAACTTTGTCAATCTCTCCTCTGTCTCTGGGTTGCATTAATTACAGAAGTGGGGAGTGGCTGCAGCACAGTGGACACCTGGCCTGGTCTTTCATTGTGGGAGCACATTATTGAAGTGACAGCCTGCTCCAAGCAGCGTCTGAGCTAGCTGTGGATGTGTCCTATTGTTTCATGGCCTGCCTCTTCACCTTCTTGGTGTCTGGGAAGCTGAGGACATGTTCCGATTTGGGACAAAGGTCTAGGGTCTCATGCTGTCTTCAGACCACCAAGTCTCCCAGAAATGGCAGGATCTCAGCTCCCTCACCAAAGTGTGAACCCCTTCTGTGCATAGGAAGTGGGATGGCTGCTGTGGCGTTCCCCACTTTCTGTCTCTTGTCTTCATTCGCTTCTGTCCCTCTTCCATGTCCCTGTGTCCATCGTTGCCTCCAGTAGTAGCTGGAATCCGCTGACCCAGAGGCTGCGTCCGAGTCCCAGTTTACTTCAGCATGAGAAGACAGGTTGGTTTGGGTTCAAACTTCCAATTTTTAGGCTCCTATAGTTTATAGTCAGTACAGTTAAAAACCAGCCTCACATTTTAAAAGTAGTGCAGACAGGAGATTCAAATGTCCTAGGGGAAAAGGCCTTGTGAGGAGCAGCCATGAATCCATAGGAAAAATGTGAGTTTCCAGGCAATCCTAAAAAACCCATTTATGTGATCAGTGATTTCTCCCTTCTCCTAAGTGGCTCTAGCTCAATGAAGGATTAGAAACTCAGTAGAGAATCCTACGGCTTACAATCAATGCTTTATGTCAGGACATTACAGATGGAGTTGGGTGGAGAATCACAACAGCACAGTTTTATTTAGCATTTTATCCATTCTGATGTAAAACGGTACAATGTAAAGACCCTGGGGAAGAGGCCCACTGCAAAGTCATGAGATAATAAGAGCAATGGCTTGGGAGGCTACTGTTTTTTCTATAATTTTAAGTTTTCTATAATTTTCTATAATCTTAAGTTGAGGAAACAGTTTAAAAATGACTGTGTTTACCAAGAAGCTCACAGAATTCCTGAAAATTTAAGTCATTTCTGCCAAGCTGGTGTAAGCCAGCTCCAATGTACCACCAGATAGGGCCCAAGAGGCCTGAAAGAGACTGTGATCTCTACTCCATCTGTCCTTTCCTCTCCTAACCCCTGCTGGGAACAAGACCACATTACTCCAGAGTGATTCTTCAGGTGGCTTACCAAGGTCTCTGGTACTAAGGGCTTACCACTAGGTTTTATAAATAGTCTAGCCTGTAGCCTCTTGACTTTAGACCAACGGTTCCCAACCTTCTTAATTCTGTGACCTTTTAATACAGTTCTTCATGTTGTGGTGACCCCCAGCCATAAACTTATTTTCACTGCTACTTCATAACTGCAATTTTACTACTGTTATGAATTATAACGTAAATATCTGTATTTTCTGATGGTCTTAAACAACCCCCGTGAAAGGATTGTTTGACCCCCCCCCCAAAGGGTTGTGATCCACAGGTTCAGAACTACTGCTTTTGACAGTTCATTTTCTTTCTTTCCTTTTTTTTTGGGGGGGGGATAATTTTGTAATTATATTTATGTACAGAAAACATAGCAGTGCACATTTAACCCACTTTAATGGTAAGTTCTCTGGCCTTTGATTTTTCTAGAGCCACAGATGTAGGACACAGGTTGTTTTTTCCCCTGTGGTGGTGGATCTCACTGTATCTGTTGTTGTAATTGGTCCTAATAGCTTCCATCAGTAGCCAGAGCACACTTGTCTTATTACTTAACCTGAGTGAAGGCAACAGCAGAGTATGTGTTCCTGTGGACCAGTCACCCCAGCTTGACCTTTTCCTTCATGATGCAATAGAGGACCTCCATCTTTTGACACAGGGCAGGTAGGAAGACCCCAGTTCAATGGGATCTACGTGGGTGATCACTACCAGCTGAACCTGCTTTTTCTCCACTAAAGTGGTGACTGTGTTGACCCTGCCTGAAGAACAGGTGGTCTCCTATTTGGGATATCCCCTTTGCCAGAAGCCTGTGCTTCTTCTCCTGCTTTGACTCTGTCCTGTCCTTGTGGGCAAGTTTAAGCAGCTGGGTAGGCATTTGCTGGTTCATAGATAGGGGAACTGGTTAATGGCTGCAATAATTTGAGCTGCTTATAGAGATGGCCCTTTGCTGCTGCAGCCTGATATAGCAGGGCCATTTGACAGTGAGTGAGATCCGTTTGGGGCTGGATGTCCTGCCCAGTGGTAACTTCTTAGGTCTTTTTTCAGATGATGTACCACCTTTCTACATGACATTGGGAACTCAGTCCAACTTCTTCTACTTGGCCTTTTTTCCTTTGGGTGTCTTGCTCAGCCAAGGAGACAGAGGCTCGGATATGGGACTAGGGCATTGCTAGGCTCCCAGCATAAAGGTCTGATTGACTGTAATTTCCTGGGAAAGTAAGGACATGTCTTTCTTTCAGACTTAAATGAAGCTCACAAGTTTGAATAAGTAGAATTATAACCCCCAGCTTGTTTGTCCTTCATCAGAATGAAGAGTTGACTGTTTCCCAGTGTTTCCACTTATAAAACTGCACATAAAGAATAGCGAAGTTTGGACATGTTCCAACTTATCTCTTCTCCTTCTCCTCCTCCTGCTCCTCCTCCTCTTCTTTCCTCTTTCTCCATTCTCTTCTTTCTCCTACCCCTCATCCTAAAGGTGTCAGGGCCCATAAAGATGGCTCTGCTTCATCTTGGCTCAAGGTCAGAGTTAAAAACTACCCTTAGTAAGTCATAAGACCTAAAGGTCTAAGTCGTGGCTACAGTAGGATATTTGATCTTGTCCTTGAATGTCTTATCCAAATAACAACAGACTTGGTCTGAGGTGTGATTACTCTTGACCCTCAAGGCCAGATAACAAGAAATTGAGTCTAAGGTGTGGTTACCAAATACTTGGAGAATTAAGGAAGAAAGTCTGTTTGTTCCCCCTTTTGGTGGGCTATTTAAGAATGTTGAAGAACAAACTTGGAGCGTCCAATATTCACTGGATTGCCCTCCTGACTCTATCCTGTGTCTCTGTTTTTTTCTTTTTTTTCAGTGTTTTCACCTGCTGTTTCTCAACTCATACTCCCCCTCTCATGTATGAACTGGACAAGTGGTCGGATCTGACTAAGTCCCACAAATATGGGCAACAACACTTGCACGTGTGAGCTCGAGTGTATGCATGTGTTCAGGTGTTTGTGGAAGCAAGGAAAGGGGGTCAGATCCCCTGGAGTTACAGACAGTTGTGAGCTGTCCTATGTGGGTGCTGGGAACAGAACTCTGATACTCTGCAAGAGCAGCAAGTGCTTTTGGCCCTGCTCAATATCTCCAGCCCTACCTTAGGCATTCTTAATCCGATCAAGTTGACAGTTGAAATTGACCATCACAAAGAATGAGTGTATTTTATATTCTAATAAATTCATCAGAAGTGAGATCCATCATATCCTCTACTGTGCAGAATAAAATTTTGTTCCTGCGGTCTATGTTACTCATGGGCCCAAAGCAGAATGAAGTGTTGTTTTATAGGGGATATTTCCAGGAGGCAAATGTAAGAGAGTTGTGGCTTAAAGAAAGAATACAGACAGTGTGGAGTATTGCAAAACATATGAATGCTTAGAGATGGTTTATTACCAATAGGAACCCCAATAAAGAGTTGAGCACAGCCATGAACTCTGTTTTGGAGACTGCAGTCAAAGGCAATTCCTAAGGCTCCTTGCTTAAAAACATGGACTATTGTAACATAGCTAGGTTGCTTTTCCTCTTGAATTGGTTCAGCCCTGTTTCCTGTATAGAAACCGGTTCAAACTGTTTCCTGTATAGAAACTGAACCATTTTTTTTTTTAAATCAGAGAACAAAGTGACCAGATAGGGACCAACCTGAGGCATAAATCTAAAAAGAGAATCCAGTATTTGGGCCTGAAGCAACAGGACTAAATAATGTTCCCATGATCTCTATTAAAGAGAAGTTGAAGGACAGATGACTAATCCTTTTGTGCCTTTGAGAAACTGTTGAAAGTCTTTGTAATGTCAGTCAGAGGCAGTATAATGTGTATCACCACACACCCCCAGCAAGGTCCCCTTGGATGCACCCGTAGCTATCTTTACAAAAAGAAGCCTGCCCGGGAATATGGAAATGTACCTGCAACTTCTAAGAGATCAGTGTGAACATTTTTGAAAGTGGCAAGTGCCATTTCCCTTAGATCTTGCTGGCGTCTGACATGTTAGTGAATTAGCATCAGTGGTATATGCTGAGACTGTTTTGGGGGCCCCAGTAAATCTGTCTTCAGCACCAGGCTGTTTGGATATTAGTCTGTTAAGTTTTACCCTGGTTGTCACAGGCTGCCTCTGGTTGTGCATGAAGCAATGGGCTACTTGCAAATATTTTCTTGGGAAGACACATGGCATTTCACAGAGAGGTTTGCTGAGGCTCAGAAGAGTTGGGCATACCTTACAGCCAGAAACCCAGTGGCTTGGAGCTTTGAGCCATGTGCCTTAGTCTAGAATTTATGCTTTTTACTCCATTACACTGGGCACCTTAGTAAGCACGAAGGCTACTCACTGAACAGGGTGTATTTCACAAGTGCATTGCCAAACACCCGATTCAAAGATCGTTTCACAGATATGGAGGGTTAGAATGGCTTTTACTTATCAATCCCTTTGTCTACAGAAGGAAAATGAAATGACTGATTCAAGGGTAGGTGTACAGCCACCCTGAGTTGGCAAGGGTCATATCAGGGCTATCTTTTTATTGACTGTATGTGTGCATATGTACATATGTGTATGCATATGTGAGTGTGTGGAGAAAGGAGAGTGAGTTTATTAGGCTTTCAAGTTTAGGGCAATGCCTGGAGGCTTCTCATTGTTGATCTAGGAATAGGACATTTCAAAACCTGGCAGGTGACAATCTGCTGATGGCAATGTCCACAAATGCAAAACAGAAAGGCAATTTTTAGTGACCCACTGAACATCTGAAGAGTCAGTGCTTTGTGTGTGTGTGTGTGTGTGTGTGTGTGTGTGTGTGTGTGATTTGTGTGTACTTGTGAGTCTGCATGGATATGTGTGTATGAACATGAGTGCATGTGTGAACATGTCAACGCATGGATGATCTTCTTAGTCACTCTCCAACTTATCTTTTGAGACTGAATCCCTTACTTTGACCTGAACTCACAGATAGCCCAGGCTAGCTGGTCAGTAAGCCTCTGACCTGTTTCTATCTCCTCATGCTGGGATCGTTGTAGCTCACCATGCCCAACTTTGTCATGTGATTTCTGGGATCAAACCCAGTCCTCACGCTTGCACAGTAATCTTTTCATTGGCTGCACTATTTCCCTAGTCCCCAGGAGTTGCTCCTTTTTAACTATAGTACCTTCTGCGACCCTGTCACACCCCAGTGTTCAATTCCCCAGACAGTTGTATGTTATAGAGGAGCATATATGGCTGGAGGGGCTAAAGGAGCTTCCTATGATTGTAAAGCTGGACTCAAAGCCATGCAGTCTGATTCTTGGGATTTTGTTTTTTTCCCTTTTTTAAAAAATTTAAATTTGAAGCAAGGTTGTTTTACATGTCAATCCCATCCACCAAACCCCAGCCCATCCCCTTTCTGCTCCCCAGGGAGGGTAAGGCCTTACATGGGGCATCTTCAAAGTCCCTCCCCCATGTGTCTAGGCTGAGAGAGTATCCCTCTATGTGGGATGGGCTCCCAAAGTCCATTTATATACTAGGGATAAATATTGATCCATTACTAGAGGCCCCTTAGACTGCCCAGTCCTCCTAACTAACACCCACATTCAGGGAGTCTGGGGGACCCTTAGAGAGACATGCATGGTCCCCTGGAGGAGGGGAAAGGGACAAGATCTCCAGAGCAAATTGGGAGCATGGAGGGAGGGGAGAGGGAGTTTGGAGAAAGAGAAGGGGAGAAGAGGATGGGAGAGGTGGGCATGAGGGAGCAGGAAGATTGATACAGGGAAAGAATAGAGGAGAACAAGAAAAGAGATACCATGATAGAGGGAGCCATTATAGATTTAAGGGATTTTCAAAAAGGCATTTGAGACTTCAACAGCCACATCGTCAGGTGGTGGCAAGGATGGGGAGTGAGTAATCCTGAGGAAGTGTGAAAACAACTAGGATGCCCACAGGGGCCTTCTGCGTGTGTCACTGACTGACTCTCTTTGATCAGCCTCAGGGCATCCTGTGGGGAGCCAAGCACAGACCTTCCCATCAGGCATGGGTAATGAATTCTGCTTCAGCTAGTATGCCACCTGTCTGCAGGGAACAGATACCTCACAGAAGTCCCAGCGCTTCTCTTTAACCGAGGACTGTGTCTCTTCAGTCAGGAATTTGGGCTGAAGGAGATGGTTAGATGATTAGATTCACATTGGTCAGGCAGGCCTTAAGTGACAATCCCATCCTGAAATGCCTCCTACTCAAGTCTGCCTCCAAGGCCATACCTAGCTTTTTCGCCAGAAAAGCCCTGTCTTGTGTGCCCCCCTCACGGGTTGCCAAGGAGACAGTGTGCAGATCTGCTCTGGCTGTTAAACCCCGCGTGTGCTTTACTTTGGATCTCGAGTGTCCCCCAAGGTTGACTTGGTACTACACTTCAAGCATGGTGCTTTTGGAAAACGGTAGTCCCTTTAGAGAGGTGTGACAATCTGGAATGTCTTTGTGTCATCAGAGCCATGCCCTTGAAAGGCACTGTGGAATTCCAATTCCCCCCTCTTCCTTTGTCATTTGTTCCCTGGGCATGAGACAAGAGCAACGGACCGGATGGTGGATGGCGTTCCAGGCTTCTGCTGTGATGTGTTACCTCACCTCAAATATGGCTCACTTAGCTTGTAGCAAAATGAAACCTGAAATCTTTCTCCATGCACGTGGACTGGCCAGGTATTTACGGTGTTAACGAAAAGAGTCTAACAATGCTTTAGATGGTTAAGTCCCTGAGTGTGGATGTGTGCAGCCCATGGTGAGTGCGCAGAGGGCACATACAACTCTGAGTGAGTGTTGATTCTCACCTTCCACCTTGATCGACACAGGGATTCTTGTGCACTGCTACACACTCCAGGCTAGCCGGCCCAGGAACTTCTGGGGATTCTCCTGTCTGCCTCCCCCATCCGGCATTAGGAGTGCTGGGATTACAGACGTGTGTTACCAAGCCTGTATTTGTGTGGATTCAGGGGACTGTAACTCAGGACTTCATGCTTGCATGGCAAGCACTTTAACTGCTGATCTGTCTCCTCAGTTCTGAAATCTTCCTGTATTTTGTTGCTGTGATAAAACACACCACTGTCAGCACCACCACTTAGGGAAGAAGGGGTTTATTTCAGCTCACAATTTCAGGTTAGCATCCATCATGGTGGGGAAATCAAGGTTGGGACTGCAGGCAGTCACATCGAATCCATAGTCAAGAGCAGAGAGGAAAGGAATACATATCTACTCCTCTCCTCACTTGCTAGTCCTCAGCTTGACTTGTCTGCTCTTACACAGTGCAGGGCTCCTGACTAGGGGATGGTGCTGCCCATACTGGGCTGAGTCTTCTCCCAGCAGTGAACTTATTAAGATGATCTAGCACAGACATTCCCACAGGCCAACTCAACGTGGGCAATCTTTGACTGAAATTCTCTTCCACAGTTAGCAAGTTGATAACCAGAGCTAACCATCGTATATCCCTTTTGAAATGAACCAATGGAAAATTTTAAACCCCAATTACTGTTATAAGAAAAAAAAAAAAAAAAAAGCTCATCTGAGCTGAGTAACTGAGTGAAAAGCCTGAGGCATTTACTTGCCTAGAATGTTGCATTTCTGTTGGCTTTTTTTTTTTTTTTTTTTTTTTTTTAGCACTATTCCAAAATCTGGTTGTCTGTCCAATAATAGACAGTGCAGGCTGGACTCTTCATTTTAAACACCCAGTATGCCTTCCTCTTTCCTCTTCACACCCATCTCTTCTTCATCACATGCATGCACACCATGGAGGCTCCTCGGTACACATCTCAGGCCTCCTCCCACCAACTCAAGACTCCACCTGCTTGGTCTCTCCCATCACTTGACCCTCTGAATCTGGCATCATGAGCCCTGTAATCCTTTCATCCTTTCTCAGAACAAAAATCTCAGTTTCTCCCATGCACTGCTCCCGTGCACTCCTCCCGTGCACTCCTCCCATTCACTCCTCCCGGGCACTGCTCTCAGGCACTCCTCCCGGGCACTCCTCCCGGGCACTGCTCCCGGGCACTCCTCCCGGGCACTCCTCCCGGGCACTGCTCCCGGGCACTGCTCCCGTGCACTCCTCCCGTGCACTGCTCCCGTGCACTGCTCCCGGGCACTCCTCCCGTGCACTCCTCCCGTGCACTGCTCCTGTGCACTCCTCCTGTGCACTCCTCACTTGTACTGCAGCCACCTTTAGGGCTCTGTCTGATGCTTTTTGGCTCTTCCATTTGTTTGACCTCTCCCCTATTTATTTCACTTCCAAAGGTTTATGCACATGCTGTTCCCTGGGGGTCCCCAGAGATTTTCTCCACTCTCCAATACTACTATGTTGCACATGCAGATGTCTTTCATGCTATAGATGTAAAGCAGTGACCACAGCTTGATTGTTTGAGTAACAGGCATTTAATCCCTTATTATGATTGCAGAGGACTTTCTCCAGCTGGAGATGCAGTAGAGGAAGTCAAATTTGAGAGGCAAGCAAGACTAAAGTCCCATCGTGATCGTGGGTGTAAGAGAGAGGAGACCATATGATGAGGGATGGAGGTGGTCTCAAGCGAGGCTCTTGGCTAATACCCAGTGAGGAATTGAGGAATTCAGCCGTATAAGCATAGCACGAAATTCTGCCAATGTTCCAAGTGATCTTGAAGTTGCTTTTCCCCAGAGGCTCCCTGGGATGGCCAGGCAGCAAATGCCCAGAGTTTGGCTTCATAATTCTTTGATGTTAGATAGAACTGTGAGCGAATGCATTTATACTATTTTTGAGTTGAAACTCACAGCATTAGAGAGATTACATAGCCTGGAATGTTCCCTTCTCTTATTATTTCCTGTCATCCCTTCTGCCAGGCCATTACCTGCTAGCTTACCTGAAGCAACCCCTCTTATTGTTTACTATCAAGGTGTCTTCCAGTTTTTTTTTTTTAATTTTATTTTTCAAGACAAGGCTTCTCTGTGTATCTTTGGCTGTCCTGGAACTCATTCTGTAAACCAGGCTGATCTTGAACTTAAAAAGATCCACCTGCTTCTGCCTCCTGAGTGCTAGGATTAAAGGCATTTGCCACCATAACCAGCTCTGTTTTCTTA
Source organism: Cricetiscus sungorus (assembly GCA_030556225.1). Classification (NCBI taxonomy): domain Eukaryota; kingdom Metazoa; phylum Chordata; class Mammalia; order Rodentia; family Cricetidae; genus Cricetiscus; species Cricetiscus sungorus. The sequence goes on from JANBXA010000007.1 coordinate 88,841,105, forward strand.
GCACCCATCAGTGGTTGGCCTCATCTACACTTTTTCCTCCAATACTAGAGATTGCTTTGTACATGCTACGTAAAGGCTCTACTGTTCAACTAGAGCCCCAACCTCTCTTTGCACCTTTTGTTTTGAGATAGGGTCTCACAAAGTTGTCTAGCTGGCTTTGAACTCATTCTGTGGCCTAGGCAGTCCTTAAAAATATGATCCTTCGGCCTCAGCCTCCCACATAGCTGAAACTGAGAGCCTCTACTGCCAGGTGCAGCTGGCCTGATAGACTTGAGACACAGTACTGTGGTCATATACGGACACTCTGTAAAACCCACTTTCTCCTATTTTCTACTTAGAAGGCTAAGTTAGTTACCCTTCTGAGCCTTAGTTTTTGAACCTGTGAAGTGGTCACACTTACACTCACCCAGAGGGTCATATGAACACAATCTATAAACTTTTTATAGTAGTACTCGATGTAGAGCAAGCTGTAATAATTGAAGTTGCTGATTATCATTTGTAGTAGTGTTCTGCATGGGGGCTCAGCAAGCCGCCATCGTGACAAAAGCCACCACTACCCAATGTTTCTAAGTAAAGTTTTCTGGAAACGCAGCCACATTTATCTACCAGTAGTCAGTGGCATTTTTGTGCTATTGTGTCAGAGTTGAATAATTATTATCACAAGGCTCGCAAAGCCTAAGTGATTTATTCTGTGCCCATCTGCAGAGGCAGCATGCTGTGGGTTCTATGTGCCATGAAGGCTAGGACCACATCTGTTTTATTCATCTTGCCTCCTCCACTCTTGGCACAGCACTGAGCATGTGGTAGGTGCACACTGCAGCATATGGAGATGATAAGAGTTGGATTGGGTATTATGCTACCTACTATTGCCTGTCCAGAGAGCCACTCTTGCTCCCCTTGCCTGGCATTAGCTCTTATGCATTAGAGCCAGCAGCTCCCCTCATTATCATGCAGGCCAGCCATCCCCCATTCTCATTAATGCTCCTGCAAGGCCATCTTGGGCTTTAATATCAAGTGCCATTTTTACTTTGCAAAATAATGCCCCTTTGTAACTACAGTTAATAAGCTCAGTGTCCTTCGACCATTCCTTTCCCAGGTTGGTACCTACCTTGGACTGTCTGAGATAGCCCAGATGTCACAATGTCAAACCACCATGTCATAAATCAGTAGATGCCACAGAGCATGTGGTGTTATGATGGATCTCTGAGTAGGTTTGAAAATTACCCCTTCTCCTTAGAAGACCAAAGACAGCATTAATCTTTGACCTGCATTGCTGGAACATTCTAAAGTGTCTACATTTGTATCAGCTACATGGATACTTTTTTTTTTTGCAGTTTCTCCCCCCAGGGCTGGTCCATTGCCATCCATCATGATATTTCATATTTCTATTCTTATGTTCTTTAATTATTCCATGGGGCCTTTCAGAGAGTTTAAAATTATCAACAGTATTACACTTGCAGGGGAATCAAGTTCTCCCTCAGAGAGGTGAACCAGCAGAGCTGGTTGCTAATTGGGCTGTTTGCCACCAAGATGGGCTGCTTCAGTAATCACTAGTGGGTGTGAGGGGGTGGTAGCTGGAAGAGCCTGCTTTCCAAGTATACCCCCACCCCAGTTCTGGCTTGAAGCTTATTGCTGGCCAAAAATCCACTCACCATACTGTCTGCTCCAGAGGGCATGGTTTTTTTTTTTTTTTTTTTTATTTCTCACAACGATTTCTTTAAGATTCTGTGCTCACTTCCTGGCTTGGGCAGAATCTAGGGTTGGGGTTCTGATGGTTATAGCTGATGGTTGGAAGATGGGAAGGAGCGGGCGTGGAGGCTGCGTTACTGTCATTTGGCTTGAGTCAGCCTAGTTGTGAAATCATGGTGGGCTGGTGTTTTGGGGAGGTGAGATCTCAGATGTCTGTGTTTGTGCCAGCCCACTCAGGAAGCCCAAACATCTGCTTCAGCCTCAGGATACAGTTTGCATTTCTCGCTCCCTTCTCAGCAAATAAGGGGCGAGGGGAGGGAGAACATTGACATTTCTACTTAGAGCTCTTTAGGTCACCAGGCAAGGGGCTTCATTACCTTGCTGAGGTGGGCTGAACTGTGACCCCTGAGTTGATATTGTTAGATGTGATGAGGACAGTTGTGTAGGAAGCTTGGGTAACTTAACACAAAGCTCATGAAATAAAAGTACTGTGCAAGAATTACTTAGTTTGTATATGTATGTAATGTCCTTCAGTGAAGACCTTTAGAACCCTTTACAGGAATGTTCAACTCATGGCTTCTTTGTAATAGTGTTGTGTGAACTGGTGAAGTAATACAGAGAGGGCTTAGCATTGCCTTTTGCTCACATTAACTGTTCAACAATCATTAACATTTGCTGCTGCTTGTGTTGTTACTATGACTACAGTCACATCATTTTATACCCCCCCTTTGTTATGAATGTTTCCTCATGCTGTTCTTTTCTGAAGAAAAGATGGAGAGGGAGTGGATCTGGGGCAGAGGGGAGATGGGTAGGGTAACTGGGAGGAGTAAAGGGAGGGGAAATATATCTAACTGTGGTTGAGATATATTATATGTGAGAATAAGCTGTTTTCAATTAAAAATCTCTGAGCTAAGATCTTGGGTAATAAAACAAGAAGTCTGAGAATCTTTTAGTTCAGGGTTAGTTTAAGCTATCATTTCTCTGTCAGTGAGGTAAAACCAGGGCATGCTATGAATCAACAGTTTTGGAAGCATAGTAATTCTATGTACTTGGGTATCTGGGAATGTCTTGGATTGAATGCTTTTGCCTGGGCCCTAAACACTGACCAAATACCTGTCACTAAGAATAATTGCAGATCTCTGTAATTACATAGGAGGGGGGAGCAAGGACCTGATAATGGGAGGCAGGTCTTAAACTTAGCTAAGCGATGCAATCAGTAAACTCCAAATGCATAGGAGAAGTTGTTCATAGTAAATGATCAGATAGTGCTAAACTGTGGGAAGTAAATCCCAAGTTTGTTACAGAGAGGAATAAGCTACAGGAAGAATCTACAGCAAGAAAAGCCAATTCACCCAGAAGACTGTATTCCAAGACGCCTTGCATCCTGGTTTAATCCTTCAAAAGAATTCCTATTTTTTCTGGGTTGTCTTTATGATATGATGGGTACATAATTACTGTGTGATTTTGCAGCTCGTAGCAATTGTGTATATATGTGTACATACCTATATGTGCATATACCCATGTACATGTATATAGGTGTGTACATGTACATGTATACATGTACATCAGTGTATGTGCATATGTACAGCTGTGAATATATGCATGCACATGAACAGATCTGTGTATATATGCATGTGATATACATACTTATTGGAATTCATTAACAGAGCTAGCATAAAAGAAATCAGTTTTCTTAGATCTTTTGGACACTCTACTAACTTACAATATAGTTTTTGCTTAAGAGGCTTTGGCAGAAGTTACCCATTAAAGTATCCAAGGCTAGAGTAAATTTTAGAGTGTATCTTACAGTACTCACAAATTTTTAGGGGCTAAATTTCTGATCTTGTTTTAGCTTTTGCAATTTTTTCCCCTAGAGCAGTATTGTCTAGTATAGATGTTACCAGCCAGGAGAGCTATTTAAACAGAATGAAAATGAAATAGGAGCCCATTCCTCATTGTGTTAGTCAAACTCACTGGCCTAGTTTTGTGGTTTCGTATGGCCTGTGCTCTCTGTACTGGCAGAAGAATTTCCATTCACACTGAATGTTCTACTGGCAATGATGAGAAAATTATTTCAAATAGATTTCCCTTTCTGGGGATATACAGTTACATAAGATCTTTAACACTAACTTTGCACATCTGTAAACCTAGCCTCAGCCAGGATTAAAAATATCTCCTTAAATAGACACGTGAGGGTTGAGGATGTAGCTCAGTTGGTAAAGTGCTTATCTAGCATGCATAGGGCCTTGGGTTCAATCCTTAGCACCACATAAATGCTGCACAGGCTTCAGGTGGTGCATGCTTGAAATCTAAGCACCTGGGAGGTGGAAGCAAGAGGATCAGAAGTTCAAGATCATCACTGGCTGCATGGTGAGTTCAAGGCCAGCCTAGGATATGTAAGGTGCATATAGGTACCCTATAAAACAAAACAAAACAAAACAAAACAAAACAAAACAAAACAAAACAAAACACCCTAAACTGTGCTGGTCTCAGTTACTGTTCTGTTGCCATAACAAAACATCATGACCAAGGAAACTTATAGGAGAAGCATTTAATTAGGAGCTTGCTTACAGTTTCAGAGGGTGAGTCCATGAACATCATGAGGGGCAGGTAGGCATGGTGCTGGCACAGTAGTTGAGAGCTCACATTTGATCTTCAGGATGGCCTGCCATGGAATTTTGAAAGCTTAAAGCCCACTCACAGTAACAAACCTCTCCAACAAGGCCACACCTTTCTAATCCTTGGAACCAAATATTAAAAAACACGAGCCTAAGGAGGCCATTCTCATTCAAACCACCAAGCTGATGGATAAAGGGCCTGACTGGAAATGTCTGACGGCCAGAGTTCAGGACCCACATGGTAGAGGAGAGAATGACCTCCCTCAAGTTGTCCTCTGACTTCTATGTGAATGCTGCGGCACTCCCCAACAAATACATAGTGTAAAAAATTACAATGCAAACAAACTCCAAAGATCCCAGTGAACTCCTTTATATAGTTATACCCATTTTGTGTCCAATGAGCCTCATTTATATTCTCCCTCCCCCACCAGTTCGAAGTTAGAAATGTCGCAAGTATTTTGCTTTAGTGCTCATCTTGAAAAATTTATTTTGCTTTTACTAGGACCATCTTAAAGCATTTAATTAATGTTTTTGTTGCCTGATCCTGTTTTGGGTTAATTATGAAGTCCTTTCTATGTAGTTTACTACTTAATTCGTTTCCTTCCCCACAGTCCCTATTTCTAACACATACTTTGTTTTAAACTAGAAGCTTTTCTTCCTGCATTCTGGTTCATCCCACAGGCTTTAATATGGTGTTTTAACTTTTATTTATTTATTCATTTGCTAGTAGTTTATGGTTTCAGTTTGATTTGCTTATAGAACCAAGAGTTGAATAAAAGATTTCTTTCTATTATTAATATTACAATTATTATTATTGATCATTAATATCTACTACATTGCTATGTGGTTTGGGGAATTTGAGTGATTTTTTTAAAGTCTATTTAATGGCTATAATTACCCATGATCATGTCATGGTTACCCCAAGACTTAGTAGCTTCAGGTAGCATTTGTTTTTCAGAAGAGGTTCTGAGTGGCAAAGAACTCGAGACAGTGTATCTGGGTGGTTTGGGCTAAACATACTCATGAGTTTTCCATGTTTTGTAAGAGTCCTGGCCTAGGGAGACTTAATAGGGACTATAGAGCAGCAGGTACCACCATGGTCTACTGAGGGATTTCAAATAATGGAGGCTGTCCAGGGTACAGGGTCAAATAAAACAAACCAACAGTCAGATAATATGGCAGCTGTGTCCTCCTAGAAGGGGTGATGAGAAAGTCAGAGGGGGTTTTGCGGGAGGGAGAGAGAAACACAGTTTTGTATATCCTACCATTACATCTAGCTTATCTCATTTACTGGAAGGGAGGAGCCTACAGAACATGCAATAGGGCTTACTGCGGGTCATTTGGAAACACCTACTGTAGCCTGGTACATTGTTTATTTTTGTATTTAAAATTATTTTGCTTATTGTTATTGTGTATGGGGACATGCACATGGTACAGCATGCTTGTGGAGGTCAGAGGACAACTTTTGACGTTGGTTTTCTGACCCTAGTGTGGATTATGTGCATTGAGTTTGGGTGGACAGGCTTGCACAGCAAGTTCTTTTGGCTGCAGAACCATGGTGCCTACCACACTGTTTTGGTACTGCTTATTTGGATTGACAATTGTGTTCTTTTCCTGTTTGCTGGATGGGCTCCATGGAAGTCCGTTCAGTCTAACTTGTCACTTGTGTGGAACTTTCACCATCATCTCTCATTTCAATTGCTCTCTTGGTTGATTTTAGCTAATAATAAAGTCTATATTGATGACTCCTCTGTATGCACTGGAAATGAATGCAAGCTGTAGATGCTGGGTAGGTGATCTGTAAATGTCAGTAGTATTGAGTTCTCGGTTGAGGCTATTCAAGTCTTCTATATCCTTACTGATCTTCTGTCCACTTTCCTCCCAATTACTGAGAAAGAAATGGCAAAATCTCTAGTCTTGACTGTGAATCTGTCTATTTCTCCCTTCATTTATGTTTGGTGGTTGGTGTGTCACTCTTAGAATTAGCTTGATGGATGAGCCATCTTGTCATGGTGGAATGATTCTCTATTTCTCTGTAGTATTCCTTGCTGACTATGGCTGATTCTTAGGCTTGTGTTTACACTGTCTTTCCTATCTTATTTTTTATTTGTGTATATTTTTGAATTTTAAATTACATCTCCAGTAGTGTGGACCTGGGTCTTGCTGCTGTTACATAGTCTGATAACCTATACCTAAATGTAATGTTGAAGGTCAGTTGCTTTTAGAAGCAGACATGCTAGTTATTGATTAATCAGATTCTTTTTATTCTCCTCTGACAAATAGGCTTTATGTGTTGCTTTTGTATTTATTTTCTGTGTTTTTAGTTTACTCAATTTTAGGTTTTCATGCAAATACATATTATATATTGAATATATTCCCTTCATACCCTTATATATCCCTGTCCCCCATTAGTCTCCTTCATCCCTTGAGACAGTTTTTTCCTTCCTTCCTTCCTTCTTTCCTTCCTTCCTTCCTTCCTTCCTTCCTTCCTTCCTTCCTTCCTTCCTCCCTTCCTTCTTTCTAAATAACATTTTTAAAATTTATTTTATATACCAACCATTTTCCCTTCCCTGCTCTCCTCCAGTCCACTTCCCTTTCCCGGCTTACCCCCAGCCATTTACTCCTCCTCCATCTCCATTCAGAAAGAGACAGGCCTCCCATGGGCTTGCACAAGGCATGGTGCATTAAGTTGAGGCAGGACTTAGCTTCTCCTCTTAGGAGGAAGGGCAGGTAATCTAGCATGGGAAACAGGTTACCAAAAGCCAACTAAGCACCAGGGAGAGGTTCTGCTCTCACTGTTAGAAGCCTTACTAAGAGACCAAGCTACACGATTGTCACACACATGCAGCGAACCTAGGTCGGTCCCATTCAGGCTCCCTGACTGTTGGTCCAGCATCCATGAGTTCCCAAGAGCTCAGGTTAGCCATCTCTGTGGGCTCTCTCATCATGAACCCCCTAGCTGGAACAGTCCCTCTTCCCTTTCTTCCCCAAGACTCTTGGAGCTCAGCACAGTGCTTGTCTGTGGACCTCTGCTTCTGCTTCCATCAGTTACTGGATAGAGTATCTCTGATGACAATCAGGGAAGTCACCAATCTGCCTACAGTAGTTGGCCAGTTCAGGCACCCTCCCTTCCATTGCTAGAAGTCTTAGTTCACATTATTCTTGTGGGTTCCTGGGGGTCTCCCTGGCACCAGGTTTCTCCCTAACTCCAAAATGCTCCTCCCATCAAAATGTCTCTCTTGTTACTCTCTCCCCCTCCATCTGCCTCCAATCCATCTCCCTCATCCAGCTTGCCCTACCTGCTCCCTCTAGTTCCCATCCCTCCATTCCTGCAACCTCCACCCCAGTTTTCCCTCCTCTGCACTTCATTTCTTTCATGTCCTATATACATACAAGCTTTTTTATGTGTATGTATAAAAATCTAGGAGCCACAGAAGAGATAAAACATGACCTTTATCTTTCTTGGAATGACTGAATCCACTTCCCATGATTACTTCCGGTTGCATCCATTTTCATGCAAATGACATGACTTCATATTTCTGCATGGTGGGAAGATATTCTTTTATGTACAGCACATCTTCTTTATCCATTTCTCTGCTGTTGGACACCTAGCTTGGTTTTATAATTACATATTTCAAAGCTAAGTAGTTATGTGTTTTATGACTTAGAAACTGCTTTTGGCTCCAATTTCAAAACCCTTAAAGTCAAGGCTTCAATAGACTGGTTTTCTTTACCTAAAAGACCTGGCATGGCAGCTCCACAAAGCCACCAGAAACCGGGAAACTTCTGGTTCTCCACTCCACTGGCTTCAGCTTGTGACTCTCATCCCAGTGAGTGGGAAGTGGCATCCACTATCTATCCATAGCATCCAGTTATCATCCAGGAAGAAGGAACTGGAGGCCACTATGAGAATACATACTAATCTCCCCCAGGGACTGCATTTAAATGGCCAGTGTACTTGGGTGGAGGTCAGAAAATGGATTTTAATAGTTGGTTGTTTGGCGGCTATGGATATCATCAACATTTTATTACTAAGACAGAAAAGAAAAGCAGATACCCAATAGGAAATTAACAGTCTTTCCCCAAGAGCCATAAGAATTTTCCATGATTGCATGTCACAGGTAGATTATATCTTTAGCAATAAGCACACTATTCTCTGATATGATGCTTTATGGAATTACATTTTAGACAATACCAGTATTACCCTTCCTGTTCTTTGGCTTGTATTTGAGTATATGCTTATATGGTTGTGTTTCAGTCTCTTGCTTCATTGAAAATTGCACACTGTCTTATAAAGTTGGGTATTGTTGCAGAACTAGAGTTAGTCACTTCTCAGGGCCACCTATTCTGTGACTTCTGATGTGCTCTGGCCCCTGATCACTTCCTGTTCTCTCCCCTCAGCATCATTGTCTTAGGAATGCAGTAGCTGCTCAACCTTCTCAGAGGATGTAATTGAGATTTTGTTAAGTGTGCTCTGTCCTTGCCTGGTCTTGTCTGCTTGTCTTGGGGGTTGTTCTTCTATCCACTGATTTTCCTTAAAACTCTGGGGAGGGGATGTCTACAGAGTTTTAAAACTTGGGAATCTGCATGGCTGAGGCTGCAGTTGCTTTTAGGTTTCCCTTGTTTGGCTTCTCCATCAGGCCTTTTCCTGAATGAGTATTGTGTGGGAACTTTCCCAGGGAGAAATAAATGAATGTCTACTTAACCCAGATAGCATACCAAGGACAAATCAAGGAAATAGTTCTATTAAAGTCCAACTTGGTGAACCAGAAGGTTTATTGAAGTTACGTGAGTATAGATGAGTTATTTAGACAGGCATGGGGCACTCAAAGGTAGCAGTATCACCAAAAAGCTCCCCCCCAGCTTGAGTGATGATACATATAAACTGCAATCTGGACCTTTGTACACCATGTGCAGTGAGCTTGGTAGGAGAATCTCCACTCCTCAGTAGTCCTTACTATTCATATAATCTTGAGGAATGATCCATGTTATAGATTTTTTTAAGTTTGAGGGACTTAGTGAGACTTGGGAGTGGTTTACTTCCTGAATTCCTTGGAGGAGAGGGTGGAATGTTTCAATTTAGAGAGATTGCTATACAACAATATGGATGGATGATTTTGTAACCTCTTTAATTGAGCTTCACTGATTATAGAGTGCTTTGCTTTGATGGTAAATGCTGTCAGCTTGACAGGCTCTTGACTCACCTAGGAGACAAGCCTCCAAACTTGTCTAAGAGGGACTTTGTAGATTGAATTAATTGAGTGGGAAGGTCCACTCAAATGTGGTTATAGCCTTCAATAGGCTGGGTTCTGAACAACAGTATAGGAAAACAAGAACCGGGTGCCAGAATTAATTGCTCTTTGCTTACGGACTGTGGCTACAGTATGATAAGCCTTCAGGTTCCTGCCAATTTGACTTCTCCAACGAGGTACACTGTACTCTTGAACTGTGAGCTGAAATAAATCACTCTGTCCTTGACTTGCTTTGGTTGGGCATTCTGTCAAAGTAACTAGAAAAGTAACCAAGACAAAATGGTGTCTTTTACATTCCACTGTGTCTTCTGCAAAAGCTGACAAGTCTCTGGCACCAGAAATAGTATTGAAACTCTGTGTGTGTGTGTGTGTGTGTGTGTGTGTGTGTGTGTGTGTGTGTGTGTTTTCCTTCCTTCCTGCCTGTTTGCTACCGTATCAATTATATAAATGAAAATTTTATTTGAATCATTTGTGAAATAATACATTTGCCCCATGGATGTTTGTGTCAGCTATTGTTCAAGCAGTAGCATGCCTTTGCATTTTTGAAAGAAATTAAAATGGAATGTAAACTTGGAAAATTTATAATTCTGTTCTCTCTCTCTCTCTCTTATGACATTTAAGTAAAAGGTTAGCTAACATATAGCATATCTGGCTTAGACTGGCCTTAAACACAAGATCCATTTGCCTCTGTCTACCAAGTTCTGGGATTGTAGACATATGTTAAGGTACTTCTTCAATCTACTTAACATATCTAAAATCCTGGCTTTTAAAAGCATTTCTGTGTGGAGAACAAGAAATCTGAGTTCTGAGAGACAGAATTTGAGTCATTAGTATAGGTACTAATTTAAAACAATTAAAGGAGTTATTCATTCCAGGAGCATTTAAAGCTGTGGGATGACATGAAGGGGACATTTGAGACTTGTGGTAGGTCCTCAATTTTCTAGAGATGCCACGAAGAAGGATTCATGTTTGTGTTCAGTAACCCATTTACATCTTTGTATTTTGTTAACATGTATAAAGATGAAGATTATCATGGTAAATAAATATGACAAGTAAATCCCAAGAGCTGCATCTTGAGAAGCATTACTGTGTATAGAAGAAGGCTCTAAGGTCCTAGTTACTGCAGATGAATCCCACTCAAAAGCCATCCTGGCAGTTGTTTCAGAGTAGATAGGTCCTGGGACAATCCCATCTCTCTGTGGCCCTCGAATCTACTCTCAGCTCTACAGTGGGCTGATCTCCCACCAACAGGGAGTTTTTATGGTGATTTTGATTAGTAACATAACTCAGGAGAGCTTCCAATGACTTTTTACATGAAACGTGTAGGTTTTCCTAAGAAGTTTTGATTTGATTTGCATTTCTCTGATGGCTAAAGATGTTGAGCATTTCCTTAAGTGTCTTTCAGCCATTTGAGATTCCTTTGTTGATATTTCTTTGTTTAGATCTATACTTCATTTTTTAAAATTGGATTATTTGGTCTTTTGATGTCTAGTTTCTTGAGTCCTTTTTATATTTTGAAGATCAGTCTTTGTCAGATGTGGGGTTAGTGAGATACCATTATACACCTGTCAGAATGGCCAAGATCAAAAACATTAATGACAGCTTATACTAGAGAGGATGTAGAGTAAGAGAACACTCCTCCATTGCTGATGGGAGTACAAATTTGTACAGCCACTTTGGGATTCAGTATGGTGGTCTCTTAGAACCAGCATTACCACATTTGGACATATACCTAAAAGATGCACACTCATGCCACATGGACATTTGCACAATTATGTTCATAGCATTATTCATAATAGCCAGAACCTGGAAACAACCTAGATGCCCTTCAACTGAAAAAAATGGATAAAGGAAATGTAGTACATTTACACAATGGAGTTACTACTTAGCAGTAAAAAAACAATGACATCATAGAATTTGTAGGCAAAAATAAGCATCCTGAGTGAGGTAACCCAGACCCAGAGAGACAAATATAATATGTACTCACTCATAAGCAAATATTAGACATAAAGAAAAGGATTAACACCATACAGCCCACAACCCCAGAGAACCTCGGCAACAAAGAGGACCTTAAGAGAGACATACTTGGATCCGCCTAGGAATGAGGGGAAAAAAAGACAAGATCTCCTGAGTAAATTGGGAGTATGGAAGGCATGGGGGGGGATAGGAGGGGAGAGAGGAGTAAGGAAGGGGAGTTGTGGAGAGGTTATATAGCTCAATAAAAAGAATGTAATATAAAAAATAGAGTTAAAAAAAGTTTTGGTTTGGGTGATTATTTGGTAAACCTAAGCCAAGCTCCTGATGTCTGATATAATGGCTTCCATCCTTAGGCCCAATTGCAAGCAAGTGACATCACAATGGTGCAGGACCCCACAGGCAGTGCTGGACTTCTGGACTGAGGCAAATCTTCTTGGCACCATGGTGCATGCAGCCTGAGCATCTGCTTCAGTGAGAAACCCTCCTTGTCTCCAGAGGAAGAGACCACAGCTGATTTTCAATTATAACTTCAATTTTATGAAATAGATAAAACAACTCAAATTTATATCACTGAAGACATAAATCGCCATACAAAACAGTAGAGATTCTGGGACAGTGTTGAATGGTTCACATGAGGCAGAGCTGTGGTGTCTGAAGTCTGAACTATGTTTTTTTTTTTTTTTTAATTCTTATCCTTAAACATTTCTGTCACTCACCTGGGTGTGCATGTCGTTACTACATAATTGTTTGTTAATTTGTACATTTCCACTTGCTGTTGAGCAAGGCTCAGGTGACAGATGAACAATATGAGGCTCAAGTCCTGGGTAGCCTCTTGTTTCTGGGGGAGCTCAACTCAGAAACACTGACATAGATGTGAACAGCAGTAGCTACTGGGGTAGAGAATGGAGGTGGATTAGAGGCGACATCCTGGCGACTTGTTTGGGGAGTCTATGAACCAGCTGATTTTGTGTGGAAAGCTAAGGAATATTACAGAATGATCTGGGAAGACTTTGAAGGTTTGTTCATTTTAGTGAAGTGGAAAACTGATTGAGAAACGTAGAAGGACCTACCCAGCATCACAGTGGGTAATCTCTGTTTCAAATGGTTCAAATGGTCCCAGTTTCTAAGAAGCACCTCTCTTCATTTTGTGACCATAGGAAGCCAACTTTTCTCTCATCTTCTCCATTTAATTCTCCAATAATCATTTTCTTGTGGAAGAATGGATATTTCAGAGAAAACCAACAAATCCCCCCATAACTATTGGTAAATAGTCTACTATAAAAGGTCACCACCGATGTGTCTTTAAAAAAAAAAAAAAAACCAGAAACCCTCAGGTGGTGATGGTGCATGCCCTTAATCCCAGCACTTGGAGACAGAGGTAGGTGGATCTCTGTGAGTTCAAGGCCAGCATAGGCTATGGAGTGAATTCCACCACACTCAGGGCTGTTAAACAGAGAAACAAAACCACAATCACAGAAACCCATTGCCTCATGGTTTTAGTGGCCAAATATTAAGTCATCATCTCTGGGCTTAAATAAAGGTATTTATTCACCCCTAAGACTCTAGGGAAGAGTTCTAGTTTCTGGGATTCAGATACTTCATGACTACACTATTTTATCTCTATCGTCATCATCATGCCACTATCTCTTTTCAGTCTTTGTCTCTCTTATAAAATAATGACATTCTGGGCCCAATCAGACATCTGAGGTCTTCATCTCAAAATCATTATATCCTTAGTTTAATTGGATCTGCATGGCCTGTTGTTTGTTTCCCAAACAAGCTGACGTTCCCAGGTTCTGGGGTATAGCACATAAACATGTATTGGTAGCCATTTGTGGATGAATGGGAGTGAGCCTGACAAGGGAGGCTGTAGTTCCACTCTATTAAACTTAAACTGTTCATTTCTAAGCCCTGTACCCACGGATGGAACTTAGGAGCATGTACGGGATGATAAAGAGCTATTTTAGAAAAGGACAGTGGGTACATGGCCCATGAGATGGAGAAAGGGACCTGAAGCCATCTGGGCTATGCCCAGAAATGCTGAGGTTCATGGTTGATAGCTGTGTGCAGGGTTAGTGGCTTATGGAGGCTCACAAGTGGTAGTTAGATACAGGGCTGGAGGTTCACGAGTGGTAGCTATGTGTATGCAGGGCTGGAGGCTCATGGATGATAATTGTACCTGAGCATCAAGGTTCATGGGTGATAGGTGTGCTGGGGGGGGAGGTGTGGCTGGGATCTATTTCATGGCCTTTCTGTCACTATCCAAGTGACCTCATGATGTAGACTCCAGAGAAGGGGAGATAGGAGGAGAGGAGCTTAATGTAACTTATGGACTCTAGTTCTTGTACTCTGAAGGGATTTTCAGTCGAGGGAGCTTGACCTTTTTACCTCTATCTCAGGGAACAGAGACTCAATGCTAATCATGTAGAGATGCCATGGGATTTACATTTGTTCTCTGGAAAATCATGGGCCATCAACTGTGGAGAAGAAAAGCAGATTTTACAAAATGTTTTTGTGACCATTACATAAATGGAATGAATGAAAAAAATGATTCTTTTACAAAACTGTCTTAGGAAGCTTCTGGTTAAAACCATCTATTGCCAAAAACGACTCTTTCCAAGGTATCACTACAGAACCTCTAATTTCTTTTTGCACACTTTTCTTTCCTCATTGGGCAGAATGACATACCCTCCATGTACTTGGTGCCTGGTGGGCCACTGTATCCCTTGATACAATGATTTGCAACAGATTCTGTGCTGTCATGTCACATATGAAGAATACTATAGAAATGAGAGAAGTAGATTTTAATTAAGAGACCATTGCTAAGTGACCTGGTTTAGAATAAAGTCCAGTGTCCTGACCATTGTGCCATTGTATGGGATTCAGTCATGGAGATGTACACCGTGAAGAGCAGCCATCAGCATGGGTAGACAGTCTTCCATATCTCACCAAATGGTATATTAAGCATTAGAGCTTTGTAGAAAAGAAAACTGTGATGAATTACCATCCAGAAGAATTTTATTAGAGGCAGATAGGCTTATGATCATAGGCAGCCACGATGAACCTTAAAGTGGGAGAGCATCGAGAGAGATGTATTATGGCCATAGGCAGCCAGGATGGGCTCTGAAAGGACATATACCTCCAATTTCCAGAATAGTAGGAGAGTTATAGTGCCATACCCTAGGCAGCATGATGAGGTACTGAAGGGAGAGATTCTTCCATTCCCAAATTATCAGGAGAGAAACAGCATCATGGCCACAGGCTATTATGAGGGAACCAAAGGGGTGTGGTGCCTCAGTTCCCTTGAGATCCCGAGAATGAAGAGTTTCAGACTCATGAGATTTTGGAGGTTGGGATTCGAACAAGTTCTACACCACTTGACCCAGCCTAGCCTAGCCTCTGTGCCAGGAGGCAGGAAGACACTACACTAAAGCAAAGTTACAGTTCAAGGTTGTTTGCAGCTTGTTGTCAACTGAGAGGATACAGCAGGTGTCCAGGGAGAGGCTGTACTGGTATGCAAGTCCTGATTTCAGGGAGACAGCAGCAGCTAGAGGGTCTGCTATCACAGTCAGCAGAAGGTTCAGATCACAAGTCTGAGGAGTCCAACCAGCTTACTCACCAAACCTTTTAGTAAAGAATTATTGTCCCAAGTGTGGAAAATATATATGGCTGTTGTTACTGTGGCAATACCTATCTGTTCATCTGACCATAACTATGGCTATGGCTTAAAAATGAGGCAAAAGAACTGAGTCCCTTACTCTCCCATTTGACTGTATAGAGACTTCCATCCTTTCTGCTAATGCTTGCTGTGCACCTGCTATGTTCCAGAGGTGTCATCAATGTCTTAGGTATTGTCTAAGAATCCTTTTACAGATGAGAAACCTGAGGCTGCTTAGGCTGGAACCAGATTAAAATCAACTCTCAAGTGTTATGCACTGCCTTGTAACATGAATAATAAAAGCCCAGAGACAGATATTGGGGTTCAAGCTGAAGAAAAGCAAAACAACCAGCCAGTAGCTCTTACCTCTACCAAGGCAGAAAAGGAGATCATGTCCTCCCTGTGACTGGAAACTGAATCTCACATGAGACCCTTTGCTACTTCCTCTCTAGTGCTGGAATTAAAGGTGTGTGCTACCACTGCCCAGCTTCTATGGCTAACTAGTGTGGCTGGCTTTTCATTCTGATCCTAAGTAAGCTTTATTAAATCATCAACAATATACTACCAAATTGCCTCCTATGCCTTTTATGCTAGTTAGAAATGCTCATGTGTCTAATTCCTCAAGGTGTGTGTATGTGTGTGTGTGTGTGTGTGTGTGTGTGTGTGTGTGTGTGTGTGTGTGTGTTTGCCTGTGTATGTGCATGAGTGTACATATGCACAGGTTTCCCTCTGTATGTGGCCCTCCTGATTTGTTCATGTGAAGATGAAACACAGCTCAAAGTAAGGTTATTTTCATTTCATAATTCACCTACAATTATTTAAATTAAATGATTAAGACTAGGGCATAAGGCCAAGACTTTCCTCCAGCAGCCTATTTGGCTTGTAAGCACTGCCCAGTGTTTTGCACTTACACTGTAAGATAGCAAGTGTTTAATCAGCATGACAATTTACTTCTCAGCTGCATATGGGTGAAAGGATGCCTATACCTGAAATCCAAATCTCTTGGTAAATTTGATTTAGCATACTGTGAGTTGGGGGATGGAGTGATAGTTAGCCATCTAATATAGTTTATGAGAATGAGTATAAATAGTTCCATGTTCCTTTTTTAATCACCAGTTCACTGGGATTCATGGAGTCAAGCAAGTTTCATCCTTTCCTGGTGTCACTGAAATACAATGATGCTTTCAAAAGCTTGTGAAAGTTAGCAGGCTGTACTAATTCCACTGTAGTTCTTACTGTGTTCTGCTGTGTAGATGCTATTTGCAAGTGAACATTGCATAGCAGGCTTTTCAAAAGCCCACTGATGAATGGGGGACTCATAGGATAGGCTGATTCATTTAAGGGACTGCCTGGGTATGGTTTCATTTAGTCATGGAATGTGTTTGGGGGAAATGGCTCATTTAGCAGATTTCATCCAATTTGCTTTCTAACTAACAGTGTGGATAGGGCTGCTGTATATAAAGCCTTATGTTGGGAACCCTGGAATCTAGAAGATGCAGAAGAAACCATACTTTCCATTCAGTAGAGTACTGTCTATTGGGGAGATGCGTGTGCAAACAAGGCGAGATAGGTATGCCAGAGTGTCCTAACACTGGAGTCTTGGAGAGGCTGATCCTGCCCTTGTCTTCTAACATCCCTGCTGAGAGAGGATGCCCTGCTGCTGGTGCTAGGATCCCCCAGTACAGATAAAAGTACAGGGGTTTACTTACAAGATAGTCACAAGAGCTCTACACAGGCATGAAGAGCATGGCAGCCAACTGAGGTCCTACCATGGGCAGCCCAGGCTCCATTAAGCTGGGTAATTTTGAGACAGAACAAAGGACACCCAACGTTGCTTTTTCCACTAAGAGCCAGACTAGATCACTTACAGATTTCCATGGATCACTGGCTCAGGCATTGGTGAAGGAGGGTTCAAATTCACAGAATATCTGCTTTGCCTTGGAGGTGGTAAGAGAAAACAGTGAACAGCAAGCTATGGCGCCGTCGGAAAGAGCCTTCTGGGCTTGGTGTGCAGTAGGGCAATTGTGTGAGAGACAGTAGAGAACACCCTCGGTCCCTTCAGAAAAGTAACCCAAGTATACAGGTTTGCTATAGGGCATTACCCTACTATAACCATCATGATTGGATCAAGGTTGCACCCCATCAAGGAAGGAGTAACATTGATGGTTTGGTAAAATGAGGTTTCTCGAAGTGTGAAAAAGTGACCAGAGACAGACAAGGTGGTGTGGATGTGAGTCGTCCAGAATGGAAGCTGGAGTGGGTATCCCAGGAAGACTGGGATAGGCAAACAATCAGAGCTTTGCTGTGCGTGACCATCTGTGGATAGATGCAGGGGACTATGAGAGTGTGCTGGAGGTAGGAAGAGAGGGAGAGTTAGGAAACTCCATGGAGACCAGTGGACTTGAATCTTTGCTTGAGCAGGGAGGTGTTTGTGTGGGTCAACTTTCTGCTATCACTGGTGAGACTAGCTAATGTTCCCTTTGTGCACGGCCCCTTTCCTTAAGATGATGCAAGAGGGATTTGCTTCTTGCAACCAGCTGGTCACTAAACAGGACTGAAGAGCCATGGACTGTCACATGGAAATGGGCTGGAAGTGAAGTCCATCTGGGTCTTGGGGTCTGAGGTGGGGCTTCACCCACAGAGAAGGTGTCACAAGTAACCAATCATCACAGGAACGGGAACATTTTCTAGTAGCAATCTATCCTCAGACCTGAGCGAAGGCTGCTTCATTTAATTTTAGGTTGATCTCTGATAATCTTTAACTGACAATTCTTATTAGTTGCAAATAACAAGAGAGTTGGTTTCTTTTTTAAAATCAATGATTCAAATAAATACTTAAATTATGTGTGATTTCCTCAGCCCTGAAGCATCCTCGCTAGAGGGAGGCTCTCGGGACTCACAAAATAATAAAACTTACAAGTCTCAGAATGCTGAACCATGTAAGAGTTACAAGACCCCTCTCCTCTCCCCTCCAAGGTCAAATAAGCAGTCACCATTGCCACAAGAGACTCCACAATTGGCCCAGATGCCTGGGAGTAGGCCAGGGGACTCAGGGTGTGTAGCTTTTTTCCTCACCATGCTGGGGTGAGGAGTTTTGATGATGCAGTTGCCTTTTAGTAGCCTGATCCTAAAAGTAACCATTCAGTGCTTCTGTCTGTAACCTTGACTCCCTGATTCACTAAAGCTAGACTTGTGTAGAATCTTTTGGGGGAGGGGGCATGTTAACTTGCAATCAGTGCTCTATCTGGTACAATTAGGCATTTGTTCCCCCAAGAAAAGTCACACAGCAACACATTAACCATCTGATGAGCTGCCTCTCATAGTAGAAATAAATAAGAGAAGGGAGATGTTTGCAGCTTTCCTGTGTTTGCAGTATGGGGCCCTGTCCAGTAGCACTGGGCAACTTCAGGCTTTGCGATTGGGTTTCTCTCAAGGGCTTCTTGCTTCTTCCATCATTAGAATTTTACATATATTTCCTCCCCCAGGGGGGCAAGTGGGAGCAGAGTAGATCTTTGGGGGAGCCATAGGAAGCTGCATGCAAATGAAGGTTTATTTGGGCTTTTGGAAACTGTGTTTAATGTAGTCTCATAAATCATCATTTGGTACCTGAATGGCCAGAAAAAGCCTCTGCTTTCTAACCATTAGAGGATAATTTGTTTTCAATAGGCTGAAATCCAAGGGCATCTCACTGTGTAAGGTGAAGAGCCCTGAGCTAGGAAGTTCAAGTTTTCATACTTGCTGTGGTTTTCCCACTAGCTGGACTCTCTGGGTTGAACAAGACACAGTCTTTGTGGCTCATTATATCCTTATGAACAGACGTGAAGAACTGGATTTCTAAGGTGTGGTCTTGCTCTCAGGTACAGTTTTTATAATGCAGATGCTCTATTTAGCTGTAAAAACCTCACCCAAGAAAGCTGAGGTCTCTGCAAATGCTGATTTGCACACACACTGGAAAAACAGCAAAAGGGCAATATGGGGAGAAATGGCCCATGCTAGTCTCAGTGAGCTAATGGCATCACGAAATGACAATGGCTGCATCTATTTATCTAAACATAAATATAGTCCCTGGCCAAAGAGCTAATGGCTCTGAAACAAATTCTCCAAATTGCACACATGAGAAGTACTTTATTTGTTCCCGAGGACATAAGAAGGAGCCTGTTATGGAACAGTGATGGAGAAATCATTACAATTATGAAACCCATTAGGAGACCTCATTTTAGATGTGCTCACAGGGCTTGCACTTAATTGCTCCTATTTCAGGTATTTGTTGAAAACATGCTGTTGAGATGGTGTCTTCTCTCTGTCTTTTGGTTATAACTTAGCTTCTGGATGGTTAGTTAAGTCTTCGCCAAGAAAAGTCTCTCAGGTAAGGTCATCACACACTGAACTTAGAGCTGATGGAGGTGGTGTGAGATTGTTAAGGGTAGGAGCATGAGTTATAGGCACAACTGAACAGATGATAGTAAAGGCTTTTGGAAGCCCAGGAATTCACGAGGACTGAGGGCATTGTAGCATATGTAAAATGAAGTTCATTTTACTTATTTTAGCCCTCTTCCCAGACAGAAGTTGGTTGTAATGAGAAGCATGCATTTTCAAAATGCCACCCATAGTATCATAACTCCTGTGACTGCTGGTTGAAATGAGGATGCTAAAGCTTGGGCATACTCAGTCCATGGTGAGCTTGATCTTAATGTCTAAACACCAAGCCACTGGAGATGGAGGGATGGTGTTCCTAAACAGCTATGTTGTTGTTTGGTTTTTGCTTTTTATATTTTGCTTTTGGGGGGCCCACCACCCAGTTTCCAAGCAAATACATGGGGACTTATTCTCATTTACGAATGCTTGGATTTAACTTGGCTTGTTCCTAGCCAGCTTAAATTATCCAGTCTATCTTTTGCCTCTGGGCATTTACCTTCCCTACACTTTTCTTTACTTCTTACTCAATGGTTAAGTAGCCGGGTGGCTGGTCCCTGAGGTCCCCCTCTCCTCCTTTTCTTCTTCTTCTTCTTCTTCTTCTTCTTCTTCTTCTTCTTCTTCTTCTTCTTCTTCTTCTTCTTCTTCTTCTTCTTCTTCTCCTTCTCCTTCTTCTGCTCCTCCTCCTCCTTCTCCTTCTTCTCCTCCTCCTCCTCCTCCTCCTCCTCCTCCTCCTCCTCCTCCTTCTTCTTCTTCTTCTTCTTCTTCTTCTTCTTCTTCTTCTTCTTCTTCCTCCTCTTATTCTTATTCTATTTATTTGGCCTATTCCTCTCCTGCCTTGCTATTGGCCATTCAGCTCTTTATTAGACCAGTCAGTTATTTTAGACAGGCAAAATAACACAGCTTCACAGAGCTAAGCAAATGCAGCATAAAAGAATGCAACACATCTTTTTCATCATTAAACAAATGTTCTATATTATTAATGATTGTAACACATCTTCAACTAATATTCTACAACACAGCTATATGTGAAAAGCTTAGTCAAGACATGGATACTGGGAACTCAACAAGGACCTTCTGGAGGATCAGTAGGCTCTCTTAACTGCGGAACCATTTCTTTATCTCTCTAATTTCAGAATTATTATTTCCCTATCTAGTTTGTGATGTGTATCTACTCAGCTTGTAGAGGCAAAGTTACCAACAGTACCATTCCTGGGGCCTCCTATTTGAAAGAGGCTCTGTCACCTAAGGTCCTGAAGGGCAATGGCCAGGCAAGGAGAGTTAGGAGACTGTATCAAGGGAAAAAAGACTTGCTAGTTTTTAAACAACATCAGAAAGAGGGAATTTGGGCTTTAGAAATAGTAAGACATTTCAGGTCTAGTTGGTCCAAAAGCCAAAGTTTGTAAATAGAGGCTAACCCTGCCTCCCTTAGATCCTTATTACAGAGCTAAGGTCCTACTCTTGTGGTTGGAGTCTCAGACGCTGTTGCCAAGGTCCATTTTTTTCTTTCTGACAGAGCCTGACATAATCAGGGAAGAGCAAAAGAGAAGTCAGCTTATGTTACTGAACTTTCTGGGTGATATTCTGCTGTTATAATATATTAAAGCAAACCACATGCAACTGACAATATTTAGTTTTCTTTTGCTTACAAAATTATCAAATTAATATTTAATATACTTCTAAGAACACATTATAAATTGCAATATTTCTAATTATAAGTAATGAGAGCCATGTTTTCTTCGGGATAAATAGGTCGGCTTTCTTCCTTAGCATAATAGACAACAAGATCACCCCCACCCCTTTCTCCTCTGTTTAGCCCATGTATCCAAAGGTCTCACATCCTCAGAATCAGCAAATCTATTTGTATGTCTGTTTGAGACAGAGCTTCATGATAGCCTAGGCTGCTTCTCAGACTTACAATCATCTCACTTCCAACTCTTGAGTGCTTGAATTATAGGCAAGTGTATCCAGGCCTAGCTCAACAAACTTATTTGGAAAAAAAAAACAAAACTCTGCTCATGTACTAAACATCCCATCAACTTTGTTGGGTCATTATTTCATAAACAACATAGTATAACACACACACACACACACACACATCACATCACATGCATTGCATTGGATCTAGAGAGGATTTTACACTTAGGGGAGTTGGTCAGATGTTAAAAGCAAACCTGTGCTATTTGCTATAAAGATATCGATCATCTGTAGGTCTGAGTGTCCTCAGATGTTCTGGGAACAATCCTGCAAGGATACAAGGGACAACAATATTTATGTTCAACATTCAGACCTTCAAGTGAGTGTTGTCCCCAAATGGATGAATCTGTCCCCACACTAACTACTATCTCCATTATATTCTCTATACCCATCATATTCTCCACTATCAGGTGGATTTCCTGCAATTCAAGTAAATTCTGACACTGCCTTCCTGGAGACAACCTCAGATCTCACAGAATAAGTGCTTTGTCCCCACCCTCTTCATATGCCAAGCCAAACATTGACTTGTACTTCTGACTGATGGCTTAGAAATCAGGGCTTCTAATTTATAGTAAGCCATCTTCAGATTTGAAAGATCCATATAGCTCACAGAGTTCTCATATTAACTGGTTTTTTTTGTTTTTTATTTAGCTGTGGAGTCCATGTTCTCTGGTAATTGAGTGTACCCTCCCAGAACCTTTGTGTATTCAGAGATCTAGAGGCTCTTAGAACCTATAGTTGATGGAGTTTTATGAGGATTCTATCAGGTGAGAATGATCTACTTGTAACCAGTGTCCCTTCCTGGAGGATAGGAGGTGGATTTGAAAGTTCCAAGCTTTCAAATGTCTGGTCTTTCTGGTGATCAGCCCTATCAAAGAGTTCAACAATGACATCATTAGAACAACAAAATATCCACTTGTCTATCACCCAAGAAATTAGGAGTTCTCTATCAGGAACTAGGGCCAACAACTAAATATTAGAATAAAAACCTCTCCTAGTACCTCTAGCACTGGGGCAATTACAGGGCTTTGAGAGCTCCCTGATAGAATCTGGGAACAGATGTCAAAGTACCTATATTGCTTATTATAAGTCACAATATGGCATCTAGTGTATTGGAGACTGAGTTTAATGACCGGAAAAGACTGGGTTGTCATATTTATTTTCTTCTGTAATTAATTGATTTTGAAGTGCTAAGATGCATATAAGTAATTGGTACCCAGGAGTTTATTCTTTCTGTTATCCTGGGCTATCTAGAAGGATCACAGCTCAGTCACTGTCTCTAGAATGAAAAGGAAATGCATGCCATGCAGTGGGGAACTCACGTATATTCAGTCTGGCCACACTGGGAAGCCAATACTGGATAACTGTTCCTGTTTTGTGATCATCAATGGCAGTGTAAACTCTTAGAATACTTGGGGCTCCTAATCCAATGAAACAAAAATGTTTGGTGATTTTTTTTTGAAAAGGCAACTTGATAAACTAAACAAACAGGCTTCAATAAAAGGGCTTGTGCCCCTAGATGGTGTCATGCACATGATAGGGGGGCTATGAATCAGAGCCTAGAAATTCTGGTCCATCAAGATTTTCAAGCTGTTCAGTCTTGGGCAGGAAACAGACTTGTCCTCATGTCAGAGGGTCATTGTCAGTATTAAAGTAAAAGAAAGCAGAGGTCAAATGTATGAGACTAAATGGTTTCTCAGTTCCTATTAGCCACATCTCAGCACCTTCAGAAACCAAAGAAGGATTTATATGTGTATGCATGTGATGCATGTGGTGTGTGTGTGTGTGTGTGTGTGTGTGTGTGTGTGTGTGTGTGCACGTGTGTTCACATATATATTAGTGTGTATCTGGATGACAAAGGTCAGTGTTATGTGGGTAATAGTACTCTCTACCTTATATTTTGAGAAAGGGTCTCTCATTGAATTTTGAGCTTACAGACTAGGTGGGCTTGCCAGTGAGTTCCAGATACTCACTTGAGTTACAGATGTGAGCCACCATGCCCAGATCTTTATGTGGAAATTGGGAATCCAAACTCAGGCCCCAGGGTTGTGTAGTAAGCAGTTTATCCATCAAACCAACTTTCTAGCACCAAGGAAGGGTTAAAAAAGCTCTTTTTTTTTCCACACAGGATCTCACTGTGTAGCTTTAACTGGCCTGGAACTCACTATGTACACAAGACTGGATTTAGACTCTTAGAGATCCTGCCTCTGTCTCCTGAGTGTTGTGATCAAAGGCGTGCACCACTATGCCTGGCATGTAGAGGAAGATTTTGATTTTGGTTCCCAAGCTCTGGGTCTTACCATGTTCTCCGTTCCAATACTGTCATTAATGAGTGACCAATAGAGACATACAGTTTAGCTCTGGATTTCCAGTTGAGGAAACTCTGCCTCACAGGAAATAGTTGAAATCAAACAGATGATGGTAATAAAGAGCATTTTTATAAAAAAACAAAAGTACCCCTTGAACAAATGAGATTCTTGAAGGATAATAGAAGTATGCCGAGTGCATTATTCACACACTCTTCTGGAAATGAGAAACATGAAAGTCTTCAAATGATATTAGTGTTGAGGGACGGAACTGCACAAGAGGTAGGAGTGGCTGATGTAGACGAGAGACATGAATGCCAGAACACGTTTATGTCTTGAGTCCTTTATATAATAAAGTCATTAGACTTTAAAGTCTCGTAGGAACTATGAGAAACCACTATCCTGGTGGTTTTTAAGAAATAAAGAGACTCTCTTGGTTTCTCTCTGTGGGGTCATGCTCTTTCTCAGTATCCAGCTCTTCTTTCTTTTGTAATGTACTAGTCACATGCTGTATATATGGGGATTTTATTAGAGTGGCTTATAGGCTTGATCCAGCTGGTCCAGTCATGGCTGTCTATCATTGGAAAGTCAAGAATCCAGTAGTGTTTAGTCTTTGAGGTTAGAAGTATCAGCTGGTCTTCAGTATACACCAGAATCTTGATGATGTAGGTGCTAACCCCAGAGAAGGAATGGACTTGCCAGTGAGAATGAGAGCAAGCAGGCAGAGAGCAAGCAAAGTCCTTCTCCCATGTCCTTTATAGAGGCTATCGCTAGAAGGTGTGGTCCAGATTTAAGGTGGGTCTTCTCACCTCAAAAGATCCATATTTAGGCTGGGGCTTCTGACTTCAAATGATTCAATCAAGAAAAATCCCTTGCAGGTGTACTCAGCAATTTGGGTTTTAGTTATCTCCAGATGTAGTCAAGTTGACACTCCAGAGCAACCATCACAGTCACATACTGCATTACCAAGATGCAGCTGGGATGCTGATCTGCTTCCTGGATGTCTCCTCAGCTCATTTCCATCCTTCATCTCTCCCACATAAACCATCATCACCTTTAAACACTTCCCGGCACTCTGGACATTCTGTCCCCTTCCACATAATCCACCATCATCTTTATTAACACTTTCCCAGCACTCTGGACTTACCATTTCCTATCGTCATCACCAGCACCCATGGAGCTGGGTTCTTTCATCGGTCTCCTCTACAGTGAAGCCCTGGCAAGCCTGGAATATTGTGGAATTATGTGGCACACTTACAAAATAATGATGCCTGCACCATTCTCTAAGCAGTTCTGATGTAATTATTTACAGTAGGACACAGAGATTGCTTTACATTTTTTAATTCCTGGAAGTAATGGCAACCTGCAAGTCACAAGGGGGGAACAAATCAATTTAGTGATTTTCCTGAGGGTTTCACAGATGACAAATGAATGAGTGCATGGTGAGGCCTGATGCCTGTTCAGAATTTCTATTTTTTTTTCTCTAGTTCATGCATCCCCTCCTTTTCTCATAAGCACCTTACTCAGCCCACCACATAATGGAAGAGCATTGGAGTTGAGCCCAGGGTCTTGAGCATTCTATGAAAACACTCTACCATTGAGGTAAGACCCAGCCCTTGGTTGGAGAGAGGGTCTTACTTTGTATCATCTCCATCTGGTATGGAACTCCGTATGTAGCCCAAGCTGCCCATGGACTCATGATCCTCCTGCCTCAGCCTCTCAAGAGCTGCAGTAACAGGAGTGCACTGCTATCCCTGGAGGTCTGGTTCCCATTTCCCTTCTGTTGGACAATGGGGAAGATCAATTTCCAAAGGCTGCTTTGTATGATCTCAGATGCATTTTCCTCCACTTACTTATTTTCAAGGTCAAATCCTCAATGGGGCTTTTAAGAAATAAGTCACAGGCTGGGGAGAAGGCTCAGTCAGTAGAATACCTGGTATATAATAGAACTTGAGTTTGGCTCCCCAGCACCCATGTAAAAAACTGGGTAGATATAGAGTCTCATTTCTAATTCCAGCACTAGGGGATATGTGGGTCCTCCTTGTTCTCTCATGAGCCATTCTAGTCAGTCAATGTGCTCCAGGTTCATCAAGAACAGTAAATCAGAGAGTGATTGGGGAAGACATCTGACATCATTTGATGTCAACCTCTGCCCTCCATGGTTCCACATTTTCACACATGAGCATATTACACACAGACACACACACATACACACAGAAACATACACACAGAAACATATACACACACACAGACACACACACACACACTCAGACATACACAGACACACACATACACCTCACACACGGAGGATGATTTTGATGAGAGAGAGAAATGTGTCAGAATCTCTCTTTCTCTGGGTCTTTGCAGAAAGGGAGACAAATAGAAGAAGAGGAAGAAGTGGCTGTAATCTCAAATAGGGAAGGCTGATGCAATAGGATCTGTGGCCAGCTAGAGCTATATAGAGAGAATCTGTTCAAAATGAACAAAATGAAAGAAATCAATCTACCAACAAAAACTAGAAGTAGACACTATTTCTTACATTGTTTTAAAGTTTAAATGTCTTCCAATCCTTAGAACTCCAGAGTCCCAGAGAGAAGGATGACTGACTGGGTCTAAAAGAAGCCTGGGCTTTGGGAGGAGGGATGACTAGCTTTTCAACCACAAGAACTACATGCTTTATATAATTTATGTGTTTGCACATGTGTCTGTGCACATGAGTGTAGGTGCCTGTGAAGGCCAGAAGAGGGGGGCCAGATCTCCTGTAGCTTAAAGTAGGAAGCTTTCAGTGGCTCCATGTGTATTCTGGGAACTGAACTCAGGTTCTCTCCAAGAGCAATATTCACTCTTAACTGCTGAGCCTTCTCTCTATCCCTGAACACCCACTTAGCAAACACTTTGTCATGCTATTTTCTGCTCTCTATCCCTGGGGATTCAGCCATGTTTGTAGTTCTTCAACCCTGCAGATGTTTTTAACTCAGAGCTTTTTGATCAGGAAGAGACCTTGTTTGGAAAAATCTTAGAATATCCATAAATTCAAAGCCAAATGCCCCTAATCAATGGAGTATTTTTTCTTTAATTGCAAGATTTATCCTTATAATTTTGCTCATTTTTGAACAAAGGGGATTAAAACATGGGCATGGAACAATGACTATTTTTCTTGTGTATAAGAGAGAAATGACATTATGTTCCAGGTCCATCCAGACTAATGGATTCCCTCTTTGTGTGTGTGAAACCATTAGGAATTCTGGTGTTGGTATGGTAAAGGATACATATTTTTTACTATGTTTAATATTCACTTTACAAAATTACCATAAACTATGAATAAACATGAACGAGAATGTTAGAGTGGTTATCTTCTCAAGTCCTCCGGCTGTGTATGTGGAAAGCCAATTATTCTAACAGCCTTAATAAGTTCTAATTCTTCTCATATGAAAGGTGCCGAGAAGGAGCAGCTTGAGATGAGTTTTAAATAAATGAATTTGCTTTCTGTGAAGATTTTTCAGGAATAATTTTATGGAGTGAGAATTTTTAAGACTTGTGATTTTGTTTCTGTATGAAAAGACTCTGGCTCATTTCACAAAGGATGTTGAAGCAGTTGGGAGGGCAAAACCACACACAAACAAAAATGATGGACAGGAGATTCAGCTAAAGTAATCTGGGCTTTTCCCATGATTTAGCTGTGGTGAACAGGGGAGACACTAATGTGCAAAGATTTCTGTGATATCGTGGATTGGAATCCTTTGGGTAAATTCTTAGGGTCATATTCTAGGTCTAGTTTTAGTCTCTCGGGGAACATGCATGCCTATTTCTGTAGTGGTTGTGCTAATATACAGAAGTATAGAGGAGTTCCTTTTGGTCTGCTTGCTTGCCAGCCTTCATTACTTTTTAAAAAATATTCATTTATTTACTTAATGTGCACTGGTGTATATACTCTGTGTGAGGGTGTTAGATCCCCCTGAAACTGGAGTTATAGACAGTTGTGATCTGTCATGTGGGTGCCAGTGCTCTTAACCTCTGAGCCCCTTATTACTTGAGTTTTTAACTGCTGCCATTCTGACCAAGCAAGGTCAACAGAATGGACAAAGAAAATATGTTGCATACACACTATAGACTTTTTTCAGGCATGAAGAAAGAATAAAATTATGCCATTTGCAGGGAAATGGATGCAACTGGAGATAATCATGTTAAGAGAATTAGGTCACTTTAAAAAAAGACAAATAACATGTTTTCTCTCTTGTGGGTCCCAGATTTTTAGATAGATGCATAAAACCATATATGCAATTTTAATATGAAATGAAAGGGAAAGTGGATTTTTCTAGGGCAACAAAAGGGACTAGTGGAAGGGCATGAAAAGGGAGAATAGCATGGTATGTGTATGTGTGGGGAACTATACCCAAATCACATTATATATTATATACCTGCATGGGAATATCCTTCAGTAACTCAGTACCATGTTTAATGAAAGAAATTGAGCAGAACACTTATAAAAGGCTAGATTGGAGTGCCCAGACAACCACTAACATTTCAGGGGCCTGTGACAAAGGCCTATGTAGGTGGACTCATTGGTCTGAAAGATTTTCTATGTCCCATTTTGTGTTCCTTTCATCCCTTGGGCCCCAGAGAGGCTGTGTGTTACCACCCGCAGATATGATTGACTTCACTCCTCTTTATGGTATAGGTAGATGGGCTCCTTGAATTCACCAGAAACATTGAAAGGGAGATTGAATTGCAAAGAACTTCTGCTGGCACAAACAGTGGCTCAGCCTGGATCAACTCTTACCCTGCCCAGTGAGGTGAGTGACTTGTGCTCTCTGGATGGATGGATAGGCTCTGAAGAGTCTCTTAGATTTGCATATATCCTGAATTTTTGTGTAGTTCTTTTGACAAACTTTGTCACAGTATACTTTTTTCTCATTAATAATATTTTTTTTGTCAAACTCTTACACTCCCTTTCTATGTAAATTGCCCTTGAAATGACAGTTCCAACAGCATGTAGAATTTCCTTCTAGATTTTTCTGACCTTTGGCCAATAGTATAGTGATATGTTTTAATGATGTAAAACATCCTGGCTTCTGACTGCAAGGTTTTGGAAAGCAATCTACCTTTGACTTGTCATTCTTCTGGAAATGGGTAGGTATACAATAGGTATTGAAGAAATGAGAATAAAAATCTTACTGCATTGCTGACGTCATAGGAAAAAAATACCCATTTGCGAAGATAGCAATAGAAATGGGATGAAAATGCCATAGGCATAGGGTTGCATTTTGTCAGTGGTGTGACAGAAAATGTGAGGAGTGCCATAGCTGGAAAGCCAGCTTCCTTCTTCAAAGTGTGCTTTTAAAACCTGTGATTTTTTAGGAACAATCAAGAATCCTTACAAAATCTCTCTTAGCTGTTCTTTCTAATGCTGTCATTTAGTCATCTCACCTGCTGCCTGCATTGAAATTTCTTCCTCTATGAGAGACATAAATCTGTATGGCTGCATTAGATATGCTTTAGATGAATTCCCCTTTCTTTCAGCACTGCAAAAATAGCTATGTGGCTTTACTATTTTGTTAAAATTATATGAAGTTAATGTGTATATAAAAATTAGACAATAACATGGAGGTGACAGGCAATGTTAACAAATCTGACCATCTGGAAATGAGGCTTTCATAATAACTGATGGACACCATTCTAGAATGCTCCCTATATATAGATAAAAAGGATGGTTGATGGACAAGAATAGTTTAGGGAAAGTGGAATTAAAATGAGATTATAGTATATTTGTCAAAACTATTAAACATTTACTTGCTTAGATTTACCTGGAAAGGGTGAAATAAAATGAAAAGAGCTGTTGGATTTAAAAAAAATATTTCTGCTCTGTTTTTCTGAAAGCAAATATTCATTGAATGAGTGTGAATGCCACTGTATTTGTTTTTCTGAATTGCTTTTTTTTCTAAAGCTGAGGTTATAATTCAACCTTGTGTGGCCTTGAAAACTCAGGTGGATTTTATATTTGTTCATGGATTATTAATCCTTTTGTAAACATTTGTTGAGACATTGTTTTTCATAAACTATGCCAAAGGTTGGAATGCGGTAAGCAGTTTCCCCTGTGACCTGCTCTGGACTTCAAGCCTCCTGCTATCGATGCCCACCTTTGCTCTACTGTACCCTCATCAATGGTGGCTTGTGCTCTTCTCTTTAAATTCCATTTCCTGCCCTAAGAAGTTTGAATCTGTTGACTCTTCCAATGAATTCTCTTCTTGATTCTTTTGCCCAGCTTCTGTGAATTCTTTCTGTTCTGAATATTGTTTCCTGGGGGAAGCCTCCCAGAAGCATCTAGAATAAATGGAATCCTATTGTTGTATAGCTATTATTTTTGTCTATAGGGTTTTGGGCACTGTGGTGATTTGAATACGAAATGGCCCTCCGATTTACGCATTTGTTCCCAGTTGGCTGTGCTGTTTAAGGAGGTGGTAAAGCCTTGCTGGAGGAAGTATGTCAACAGGGGTGGGCTTTGAGAGTTCATAGCCTTGCCTCTCTTCCAGTTTGCTTTGTGTTTGTGGTTGAGGGTGAGATCTCTCAGACCCCCCTGCTATGCATGTCACTTGCTACCATACCTCCTTTACCATAACAGACTCTCCTCCTGGAACCATAAGCCTGAATAATCACTTCTTTCTATAAGTTGCTTTGGTTGTGGCGTTTTATCATAGCAACAGAAAAGTAACAAAGACAACTGTTCATACTTACATGTTTATGTGGTAACTCAGCTTTCTTTCTCTCCCACTGGACCAAGCACCTGTGAGAAGAATGGCCAGGTCTTTGCTATCAACCTCCAGTGCCAAGAAAGCTTGGCCATGTAGTGGCTGCTCTATAAACATTTAACTTTGCTTATAGCATTGAACAGGAAGGAGCTTGGTAGCTGGGAATTGATGCAGTCTGTCAAAATATTCCAAATAACTTTAGATATATGTAAGTAGCTACCAAGGGAATGAAAATAGAGAGAATGACATCTATACTAGTATGTATATTACACAAAGAAATAAATAAAAATCCTGTCAAAATAACAGAAGACAGAAAAGGAAAATCAGCAAAGAAAAAACTGTGGCAACTAGGAAACATAAAAATAAGATTGTAGAAATAAATGAACTATATTAGTGTTCATAACAAAAGCAAATAGATTAAAATTTTCATTTTTGAAGGCAGAGATTTTAAAAGATGCTAGATTTTAAAATGTATATATAATTTGGCTTAAAAGAAATATGTCAATGCCCTCCCAGGGTTCTCTGACCCAAGTTGGAGGAGACAACAGGAACTTCCCAGTGCCATTAAGACTGAGTGGGAGACAGATCCACATGCCAACCTGGGGATCTCCACCCTGGGTCAGGAGGAGACAGCATGCCTGGTGTCACAAGCATGGAACAAATATAGGGTGGGGTATGGAAGACAGAGAGAGAGAGGTCCATGTCTGTTCCTGTGGCTCTGCTGCAGCCATGGTTGGTGTTGATGACTATGACCCCTGTTACCACCAAAAGGAAGGCTTAGAGGGTAGGGCTGCACAGAGTTGGCCTCGGCCCCTCAATGGCCACAACACTAGGAGAAATGGCCATGTCCCTCATGAGCAGCTGCAGAGAGGGTGGAGAGAGAGAGAGAGAGAGAGAGAGAGAGAGAGAGAGAGAGAGAGAGAGAGAGAGAGAGAGAGAGGGAGAGAGTCCTGAGGGTGTAAGAGTAGAACTGGTTGGTCCTATAGCTGCCCCGCCATCATGTGGTGGCATGAGCCAGGGAGAGATGCCCTCTCTCTTGCCCCTCACCACCTGTGGCAGGTGGGAGAGCTGGCCCTGAGGTCTCTTAGCAGCTGCAGCACTCAGCCGAGTGGCCCCTGTACCTCTCCTGGGGAAACTCAGTAGAGCTGGTCCTGATGGTATCAGAGTAGATGAGCTAGCTGACCCTGAGGGCATGAAGCAGGAGAACTGGCCCCACCCCCTGCTGCTTACTGCTTAGGGTGAACTAGCCAGGACTGGGCTTGAGAGCTCACCCTGGTGGTGAGGATGAAGGAGAGTTGGCTGGCTGACCAACCCAGCAACCACCCAGGCCCAGAACCAGGGCTATGAGTTGGCCCATCCCAACATCTACCCCATCTATGATCTGCTGGAGCATGTGAAGGGGCCAGTCATGCATGCAATCCTAAAGTTGCAGGAACTCCAGGACACAGTACAACAACAGGATATCCAAGAAGAGTCCCAGTGAGGGCCCAGTACTGATGATACAGCAGAAACCAGAAGCCTTAAACCCCGAAATGACTCATTGCAATGAACATTTGCAAGTAAGATGCAAGAACTAAAAGGCAGCTTCCACAGTGAAATTTTTCTTTTCATTTAAATTTTATTTTGATTTATCTCTGGGAGGGGGGTTGTGTTGCAAGGGCAAAAGGCAGATATGAAGGGATGGGGAGCTGAGCAGCATTGAGATGCATGACATGACATCCACAAAGAATCAATAAAAGTTAAATTAAGAATAAAAAAGACAAGATTATAATAACTATTACAATTAAAATAAGTGAAATTCATTTTTATATATTAGCACAGGAATCTCTAGACTAGGTTGAGCAAAGAATCCCAGTTGCTCAATGGCATATAGAGTACGTGTCATTTATCTGTATTTAGAAAATATACCAAATAGTATAGTAGGCATGCACACACACACACACACACACACACACACACACACACACACACACACACACACACACGAGTAGGGGGAGCATGCTGGGGACATAATTCAGTGGGGAGAGTGTGTGGCATTCATGAAAGCCTGGATCCCACCCTTAGCATTGCATGAGCCAGGAGGTGTGGACATGCCTGTAATTACAGCATTTGAGAGGTAGAAATAGTAGGATCAGGAGGTAAAGGCCATCCTTGGCTGCTGTGTGAGTTTGAGATCACCCTGGGATCCTCGAGACCAGATCTCAGAAAACAACCAACCAAATGATCATCAAAACCTGAATAGGACAAACCATATTCAAGATAAGGTTTGCCTCTGGGGAAAAGTCAAAGGACTAAAACTGGGACGGGGCACAAGGCACTCAAGAAGACAAAGCAGGGGGCCAAGCACTCAAGGCTGCCTGGGATTCACGGTGAATGTCAGACCAGTTAGTTTTGTATCAGTTACTTTTCTATTGTTGTGACAAAACACTATGATCAAGACACTTCATAGCAAGAAGAGTGTCTTTGGTTTGTGGTTCTAAAGGGATAACACTCCACCAAGGTGGGGAAGTGGCAGGCATGGTGGCTGGAGTAGCAAGTCGAGAGTTCAGAACTTGAACAGCAAGCCCAATGCAGAGAGAGCAAACTAGGAGAAGGCTGAGAGCTTAAGCTCTTAAAGCTCACCTCCAGTGACACATGTCCTCCAGGAAAGCTACATCCCCAAAGCTACTTGGAAATTCACCACCAACAGGAGCCCACTGGGGGCCTTCTCATTCAGACCAGCACAGCTGGGATATATATGAGATATCTCAAAAACAAAACAAAACAAAACAAAATCACACACACTCACAAATAAACAAACAAAAAATGTGTATAACAAACATGGAAAAATGATAAAAATCATGGATTTATATAGCCTGGGCACTTGAAAGTTTTCAATTATTCCATTACTATATGTGTGAAACAAATCTATAGTGAAATAACAGCACAGTGAATTTGTGTGTGTGTGTGTGTGTGTGTGTGTGTGTGTGTGTGTGACTAGTCCTGGGGATGGTCAAACGGATGGCTTGGTAGTCCCTTCCAGTTTGAATTTTATTTAAGTCCTTACATGACTTGAGAAGCACCCTCTTTTTGATTGTGTGGAGAAGCCAGAATAGGTTGGGCCATGATGGTACTGAAGACTTCAAGGGAGCAGTTAAAAATCTGAGACTGTCATACTGAATTGGTGGCTTCTGTTTGAGCCATCTGTTCCTGCCATGGAGCATCACATCCCATCCTGCCTGCCTGGCAGGGTCTCACTCCCGTCATTATCCTTCAAAGAACTCTAGACTGGAAATTTTTTAAAATTTTCAGTTGATGCATGGGGGGAAATTATTGGTGGGTGAATGGCTTTCAGATGACATGCTTCACCCCTGGCCTAGTTACTAAGTGAGGGAGGGGCATATGAAATATAATGACGTGATTCTTCAGAGTTTTATGGTTATGCTCTGTGGGCAGTTACACTTCTGTCACAGAAGGATCTCTAGCTCTTGCCAATGTATTATTTTCAGTTTCTCTTAATACTGCATCCCGAATTAGAGACAGAGGAAGTAATTGGGTCAGCTCATCTCTGCTTTGCAGTGCAGGTGTTGTGCAACAGTGCGCTTCCCATGGTGGTGCCTGGTTTTTAATAAGGAGCCTGTGCACTGTGCAATTATTTTGATAGGAGAGAGAAGACGATAAACAACATCCATTCTGTACTGAGGGGGCTTTCACCACAGCTGCTCTACACGGGGCCTTAGGGGAACTGGGCCAGCTTGCACATCTGCATGGAGGATCTTTGACTGAAATTCCCTTGTAGGTCAGGAGTTGGGAAGAAATGGATGTTTTCAGGGATGAGCAAGGCTCCAAGTCTTCTTTTCTTTGAAGTCCTAGTCCTATCCAGATGTGGCCTAGATGAGGAAGCATTTTATTACAGTCCTATTTGGGACAGTCTGGATTAGATGTTCTGGAGTTCTTATAGTACTTGACAGATGGTGGTACTTATACGTCAAATTTCCTCAGAAATGGGACCAACCTTATCCAGGTAAGGGTCACACGACTTTTGCAGCAGTGTTTATTCCTACTATGTTTATATCATTTTATATTGTAATGACTTATTTGATTCCTCATATATGTTCAGCCCTTTGAAAACATGGATTTATCATGTTCCTCCCCCACCCCAGGACCTTACCAGTACATGGCTCATAGCTGGGGCTTTGTATATATTTTTCATTACATTTTATTTATTTGTTTATGTGTGTAAAGGGAAGGGGTGGTAGGTCTTGATGGATTGCAGGCCAAGGTGCATGTGTGAAAGTCAGAGGACAACTTTCAGGATTTAGTTCTCTCTTCTACAATGTAGGTTCCAGAGACCAAACTCAGGTCATCAGCTGTGGTGATGTGGAAGAAAATAGTTCCTTCCCAAAGGGAGTGGCACTGTAATGAGGGGTGGTCTTGTTGGATGAAGGGTGTCACTGTGGGGGCAGACTTTGAGGTCCCTTTTTCTCTAGTTTCCTTCAGTGTGACAGTCAGTAGACTTCCTGTTGCCTGCAAGATGTAGCCCTCTCAGCTCCAGCATCAAACTGCCGGGTTCCCCGACGTGATCATAATGGACGGAACCTCTGGAACTATAAGCAAACTACCCTCATTTAAATGTTTTCTTTATAAGAGTTGCTTGTGGACATGGTGTCTCTTCACAGCAATAAAAGCCATAACTAAGACATCAGGCTTGGTGGCAAGGGCCTTTACTCACTGAGCCAACATCTTACTGGTCCTGTGAGCATTTCTGAATGCATAAATTAAGCCTTGACCTTGGGACCTCAAGAAAAGTATGATGTCTTAATGGGTAGGGACACCATGATTAGTTTAGGTGGCATATTTAAGAAAAGACACAGATTTCATTAGTTACTTATTCATTTGATAAGAATTTGAATGTTTTTGAACCAGTTAAGCACAGTGTTAGGAAGGGAACACAAGGGAAGACAGAGTCCTTGTCCTTGTCACACAGGAACAAGGTAGACAAGGCAGGAATAAAATAGCCTGAGTACTAAAATGTTATGAGTAACGTTTTTCCTGCTGGCCAGTCTGGATTCACAGCCGCACCAGCCCCAAATAATACACAGAGACGCTGTATTAGATATAATTCTGTTGGCCAGTTACTTGTTTCTTATCAGCTAGCTCTGCCTTAATTATTAACCCATTTCTATTAATCTAAGTACTTCCACGTGGTCTTATCTTACTGGAGAGAGGGGCTGGCATTCTGCTCTCTCAGCCCACCAACTTGGATCTCCTTCCTACTCTTTCTGTCTCCTCCTAGTCTCCTAGTCCTGCCTATCTTGCTTTCTTATTGGCCAACAGTGCTTTCTTTATTCATTAACCAAAACAAGAAACATATTTACTGAATGACATCTCCCATCACTGAAACATGATGCTGATTGGAAAAGTTCAATAGGCTAGACATGAGCAGTTAGTACAAACTAAATTAGCACCTTTTAGTAAGACCCATACTGTTGGAAATTTAGGGAGACCATAACTAGCTTCCCAGATGCTTTCTCACTTATTAAAATGTAATTTTTTAATATGAGCACAATTATCCATGGTATATAAGGTAGATGAAAACATGTATCTCTTAGTTTCATTCAGAGGGTTTTTATTTATTTTATTTTACTTTGTTTTCTTCACATGCTGCCTTTGTTTATGATGTGCCTATAGTTTACTTAACTCTAAAGCAGTTACCCTGGCTCTCTCGGAATTGACACTTGGGATATCTTGAGTATCTTATAGAATGACTTGAGATAATTTGTCTGTCTCCTTGTGATGTGATCAAATAAAACTTCTTTCTCAAGAATAGAACATGAAAGAGGTGTCTTGCTGTGTCACATCAAGGGGCACATACCAGTTTGTATCATAGTAGTGACAAATATTACTTAGATTTGTATAAAATTGGAAACACAAAAACTGTTTCCCTTATGATCTTTGGGGCACTGAGACTGAATTCTGTCCATAATATATTTTTATCCAATAGTTTTCAGCATATATATGTATACATATGCATGTACACACACACACACACACACACACACACACACACACACACACACGATCTTTGCCTAAATTAGTTATTGTGTCAATGGTTGTGAACCATGACTTTCCAATTCTATTCTCTCTACATTCATTATCTGACTTGTAAATAAAGAAGAGCTTCTTCATTTACTTTGTTATTATGATTTAGTAGGTTTATTTTAATGAGTGTTTACTTATTTTGATGCTCAATTTGTTTAAAAGTTGGATAGTGGAACCCTTCAAGATGAGCTCTGTCATAATTTGTTCTCTTATTCCTTGAACTCTTCCTTGTGTTTTGGCTCCATAGCTTGGTCCAGGATCATTTCATACTTTCCTTGCCTCAGACCTAGATTCAGTCATCTCTCCATGGAATCCTCTATTGGAGAATGGGATCTGGACACTAGATGTTAGGTATGGTCACCATTACCTAGGATGTCCTTGACTGTATTAATCCTTTTTACAGACCGGGCTAGTGAAATGTGTGTTTTTAATCTTTGAATTTATACTGATCCCTCTACTTGAACTAGAACACTGTAGGGCTCTCTCTGTTGCTGTATACATGTATCTCCCTACTCCTTACTGATTCTTCTGTTTTCCTTCAAATCAATAAACATGGGTTTATCTTTAAGGTCATATAATATGGTTTTAGGATTATAACACTAACATTATTGACAAAAATAAACCATTCAGGTTTGGGGGTACATGGTTTCTTTTGTTCTTGGAAGGTGTCACATTGTTTGGTATTGGAAGACTCTGCCTTAAATTTACATAGTTCTGATTACTTTTGTATGTGGTGTTATCAATGGGATACACATCTACATTGGTTATTTTGTTTTTAATTAAATTTTACTTTCTTTTCAGTTAGTTTAATATTAGTTTTGAAAATGAAAACAGTCACCTGCTTGAAAAGACAACACTTCATAAGAATTATGTTCAAAACAAGTTTCACACAAATCTTTCTTTCTTGCACCACTCTTTGTACCTGCCCTACAGATGACTCTTCATTAGATTCCGGGTATTTCTTATGCTTGCTTATAAAACAAAGTGAATGTATGCTTATATGTGTGTAGATGTATATGCTTTCTTTTATTTTCACGCAAGAAAAGCATGCTAAAATTTTTTTGTTTATTTTTGAGAATATAATTTCATCACAACATTTCTCTCTTCCCTTCCTTCAAACCTTCCTATATAACCCTCCCCACTCTCCTTCACACTCGTGTATGTATGTATTTAATAAGCATATATATTCCAAAATATAACCTGTGAAGTTATACTACTGTTATGCTAGTTATATTATGTTACTTGTATGTATGTTATCAGGACTGAATAATCCTTCCCCCTTTCTCCTCCGCCCCCCCCCCCGGAGCTGAGGACTGAACCCAGGGCATTGGGCTTGCTACACAACACACTACCACTGAGCTAAATCCCTAACCCTTGAATAATTCTTTTGAACCTTACTCTTTTCAATTAACTTCCTAGGAAAGTTCAATTTAATAATTATATCTTAAAAAATTTCATATCACTTTATAGATACTTTTTCCTACCTATAAAAATGGCTCCATATAGACAGACCTGTTATGTGGAGGTCTCATGGGATTACACGATTCATCTGTGGAGAACTATTTGCCATTTCAGCTGCTGTCTTAGTTAAGGTTTCTCTTGCTGTGATAAGACAGTGAGAACAAAGCAGCTTAGGGAGGAAAGTGTTTGTTTTGCTGGCAGTTCACATCACAGGCCTTCATCCTCATCCAGGAGAAGTCTGGGCAGGAACTCCAGGCAGGCACCTGGAAGCAGGAACTGAACCAGAGACCACGGAGAAAACTGTGTATATCTTGCTTCTTGTGGCTGACTCAGTCTGCTTCCTTCTACAGCTCAGGACCACCTGCCCACAGGTAGCACCACCCACAGTGGGCAGGGACTGCCCACATCCATCATTAATCCAGAGAATACCCCCACAGGCTTGCCTAACAGGCCATTCTGGTGGAAGCATTTTCTTAATTGAGGTTTTCTTTTCTCCAGTTTGTGTCAAGTTGAAAAAAACTGGTGAGAATTTACACTAAACTGAATTAAGTTTGATCAGAAGCTGCCTTGAAGATGCTAGGTAAAAAAATTAAGTTTAGCCTAAAGATATTTTTTTTTTTACTTAGTGAACTCTAACTTGATATGTAATAGTAGGAAACCTATTCTTATAACTGGCTGAGTCTCAACCAATCACAAGTGGCTGACTGTTCTAACCACAGTCAAGTAAAATAGACATTAGCCATAACCTGTCAGCATGCTCCTGCTGTAGGCCAGTTCTTATTCCCCACAGCCTGCTCTCGTGGGAGGGTGGATGTTCTGAGCCAGTTTTGATCCAGACTGTTGTGATTTTTTTTCTAGAACTAGAAATAGAAGCCAGTTAGGCTGCCTTCCCTTTCCACATCTAGCCTGGCTAGCACAGTGTTGACTTTCCTATGCAGAACATTTTATTCCTGTAGCAGGGGCTTCTCAGGTCAAATGCAGGAGTGGCATCCCCAAAACATTACCCATTTGAACTCTTGAGTCAGTGTTAGGTAGAGGTCATCAGGTAGATAGGTGCATCTCAGGCTTATTACTCTGAAGGCACCTAGGAAAGGTGGCTCAGATGTTCCTTCCTACACCAACCCCTGAGCTAGTCCCTGAGCTAGTTAACAACCTAGTCCATGCCATTCTGGAAGTCTGTAGGTATGTGCCTTGTGGGCATTACTCTGTTGCCAAGCCTCAAGCTTTGCTCACTGGAGACCAAAGAACTTGCCCTCTGCGTGAAACAAATGGAGCCAGGAGGTTCAAGATGTTTTAATATCCTATTTAAGTTATTTATTTGTTTGTTTATTTATTTGTATTTGTACGCATGTGCATTAAAGCACATGTGTGGAGGTCAGAAGACAATTTGCAGGAACTGTTTCTCTTTACCATGTGGGTCCCAGGGTCAAGCTTGGCAGTAAGAACCTATATCCACTGAGCAATCTAGCCAGTTCTGGACCAAGTCTTTATTCTGACCTCACATGAGGGAAGTGCTCCCTCTTTTTATATAGAGAGAATTGAACAGATTAAGCAAGGCCACGAATGTTGTTATTGATGTTCTTCTATATGGAAACATAAGGGAAGGAGGGGGGGTTCTTATTCCTTTCCAAACTATCTGTTAGCATCAGATACCTGTTAGTGGATTTGTTAGGATAAATGAAAGTAATGACATCTGGAGAATAGACATAAATGTTTTATCTTACTTGTCAATGTGATAAGATCTAGAACTATCTGGAAGACAGAACTCTGGGGGATTGTCTTGACTAGGTTAATTCAGGTGGAAACATGTCCATTGTGGGTGGCACCATTCCCTGGAATGAGATCCTAGATTATTAAAAGGAGGATGTGAGCTGAGCACGGCATTCAATACGTTCTGTTTCTTGACTGTGGATGCAAAATGTCAACTCCTGCTACTGCGACTTGAAGCAAGTATGTTTTCTCCACCAGTTGGTCCCGCCACACCAGCCCCCAATAATAATACACTGAGACTCTGCATTTGATGGAATTCTGTTGGCCAGTTATTAATTCTTTATTGGCTAGCTCTGTCTTACTTATTAACCCATTACTACTTATCTAAGTATTTCCACGTGGTCTCATCTTACTGGCCAGAGCAGCTGGCATTCTACCTCTCCAGTCTCTCCATGTTGACTCCTCCCTACTCCTTCCTCTTTCCTCCTAGTCTCCTAGCCCTGCCTATCTTGCTTTCCCATTGGCCAATAGTGCTTTATTCATTATCCAGTATGAGAAACATATATACAGAATAACATCTCCCATCAGTGACTTCCCCTCCCTGAGGGACTCAAACCTCCACCTGTGAGCCAGAAACAACCTCCTTCTCTTTTAAGTTGCTATTGTGAGGGTACTTCATCACAACAACAGGAAACATAACTAAGACACAAATGAAAGGCAGAAAACAAGAAAACAAATGAAAAGCAGAGATCTTGGTGACTGCTATTTATATATTCAGTTGAATGTACCAATAAAACAAAACCACTCTCTCCTTGCTTGGGTTTAATTTAAAACAAAACACTGTACTATATTTCTGTTCCGAGGAACACATATAGGGAGGGCATAGGTATCCCTGCTCCCATCCGTGGATGCCACTGTGGCAAAGTTGTGTGGTCTAGTGTCATGCTGTGTGGTCAGCTTGACCTCAGGGACTCACTGTGTTAATCCAGTTGGTTCTGCTCATGCTCCTGGACAGGTGGCTTGAGTACAGGCAGTGGAAGGGCATGTGCTAGTCTTCCACATCAGGTGGGAGTACACTTTTTTTTTTTTTTTTGGTTTGAAAAATTCAGAGGCTATTTGGGAAATAACTATGCTATAAATATTTGGTTTAAAAAGAGCAGTGTTTAGAGATGTCAAAATGATAAATGGATGAATATCAGATTCCCAAGAAGAAAACATTTCTATGTTTTCTTTTAGATTAGAATATTAAAATTTAAACATGTTCAATAAGCTTTGTTGCAAATATGAAAAATTCATTCGGAGAACTTGATGATGGGAAGGATTTTGGATTTCACCGAAATTTTGTTCTTTTGAAATACATACTTTTAAACTTATATTGCAAAAACTGAAGCCCTGGAGAAGGACACACACACACACACACACACACACACACACACACACACACACACACACACACACACACACACACACACACACACACACAGAGACACACACACACACACACACACTCTCTCTCACACACACACACATACACACACACACACACACACACAGAGAGAGAGAGAGAGAGAGAGAGAGAGAGAGAGAGAGAGAGAGAGAGAGAGAGAGAGATTCTTTCATGCCTAAATACCTTAGAGACAACCTTTTATGAAGTTGGTAGAAAGTCCTGGCTTTCCCTCCCTCCCCCACACTCCTGTGATGGAATGTGTTATGTCTTATGTTCAGTTACTTCTTTGGATGACTTTCTTCAATTACTGTGTCTTGTGAGAGTTCTGTTCTGCAGTGTATACACACAGTCTGTGGGCCTACAGCATATTCCTTTTCTCCAAGTTCCCAGGATGTGCCAATCACCTCAGCTCCTCACATCACTGTATCATGGCTCCTCCTACAGACAACTAAATGGTCCAAGCTGTGCAGTTTAGTGTCTCTCTTTGGCACATTCAGTCTGAAATTGAGAGAGGGATGGGTGTGAAGATGGTCTGAGGATATCTGTACAAGCTTTGGATTCAGTCCCTCATACAGAAAAAAGACTCAGGCTTGTTAACTTTAACAGATCACACCAGATTACCATCCCCAAACTCACCAGCCCACACTGCTGGTATCATATATATGCTATCACATTTGGATGTTTCCAATAGTATTTTCTTAATGTCTGCAGATACATCAGGAGAAAAGGGAATGCTGGTTTAAGCATGCATTTTAAACTTATGCCTGTAAAGAAGCACTTTCTTTCTTCCTTTCTTTCTTTCTTTCTTTCTTTCTTTCTTTCTTTCTTTCTTTCTTTCTTTCTTTTTTTTGCAAGAATTCTTACTGCTTTTATTGCTGGATTATATTATGGATTTACTTGAAAGACTATTAAATTCTTTTTTAATATTATTTTTTCTTATTTTACATATCGATCCTAGTTCCCTCTCCCTCTCTCCCTCCTTCTCTCCCATGCCTCTGACCCCCTTCCCATTTCATCCCCCGCCCCCAACTCTACAGGGAGGGTGATGCCATCTAGGAGGGATCAACAAATCTATCAAGTCATTTGGAGTAGGGAATAGGCCCTCCCTCCTGCCTCTAGGCTAAGGGAGTATCTCTAAGAAGCATTTTCAATATAGTTATTACATCAGTATGATTAGTATGATATGTTGCATGTTTTAGATGATACAAGTGGTGGAAAACTACCGGTCTGGAATTCTAGAACAAATGAAACTATCATTCAAAACTGGAGGCTAAGTAAAGAATTTTGAGACTGTGGTAGTTTGAATGTAATTCGCCCCCATAATCTCATAAGGAGTGGCATTATTAGGAGGTGTGGCTTTGTTGGAATGAGTATGGCCTTGCTGGAGGAAGTGGGTCACTATGGGGGTGGGCTTTGAGGCTTCCTATGATCAGGATACTGCCCAGTGTGTCAGTCGACTTCCTGTTGCCTGCAAGATGTAAGAATCTCAGCTCCAGTACCACCTCTGCCTGTATCTGCATGCTATCATGCTCCCCACACATAATGGACTGAACCTCTGAAACTATAAGCAAGCCACCTCAAATAAATGTGTTCTTTATAAGAGTTGCTGTGGTCTTGGTGTCTTTTCACAGCAATAGAAACCCTAACTAGGACAGCCACATTTGGAGACATTAGGAAGATGGAAGAATTCA
The DNA here is from genome assembly GCA_030556225.1 of Cricetiscus sungorus. Lineage (NCBI taxonomy): Eukaryota > Metazoa > Chordata > Mammalia > Rodentia > Cricetidae > Cricetiscus > Cricetiscus sungorus. The sequence continues at coordinate 88,884,131 of JANBXA010000007.1, forward strand.
GCAACAGTAGAACTAATGGATAAGAAATGCTGCAGGAAGGCCTCCAGATAGGAGGAAGATGCCATCAGAAAGACCTGGCTCTATGTAGAGGAACAAGGAGCTTCCAACATGATAATGATTTGACTAAGTATAACAAACTTCTAAAAAGTAGCTACTTTCTATAAAAGACCATTAGCTGCTTAAAGGGGGAAAAGACTACATTTTACAGATTTATAACATGTAGAATCAAAATATATGACAACATTAATGTATATTCCATAAGGAGAGAAATGAGCATTCCCATTGTTATACGATTCTTCCAGTACCCATTTAATGGTCTGATGCCACTTAAGTACAAACTACAGTGAGTCAAAAATGTATATTATATACACTAACACAACTCCTAAAATAACGCCCAAACAGTTGTAGCTAAAAACAAAGAAAATCAAATGAAGCCATAAGAAATACATGCTTGAGCCAAAAGAAAACACAAATTCCAAGATTATGGATTTAAATCAAGTAATATCGATAATCACATATTGAACAAACATGCCAATTCAGAGCAGAGATTGTTACAGGATGAAAAAGAAAATTAAATGGAATAAAAAATTTGTTTCAGTACTGCAGAGATAGCTCATTGGTTAAGAATATATATATTGCTTTTCCTAAAGACTAAGTTTGGTCCCAACACCCATATCAGGTCACTTACAACCTCATATACCATACCTCCAGGGGATCTGACTTGTCTGACCTTTGCAAGCACCTGAACACACACACACACACACACACACACACACACACACACACACACACAGAGAGAGAGAGAGAGAGAGAGAGAGAGAGAGAGAGAGAGAGAAAGAGATACCACTCACACTTAGAAATCTACTACTGTAGAAGCCTCTTAAAATACATACATATATGAAAGAGGTCTAAATGGAACCATCAAAAACCAGGGAAGGGGGAAGATGGAGCCCCTAGTTGAGTTGTTGGCCAAAGGGGCCCATGAAAATCCCCAAATGCAGATGATTGCCAAGACAAAGTCTTGGCAAGTGACATGATGGTAAGGCCTATTACTTAACACAATACTTATGTATTTCATTGAACATGAAGAAATCCTGTTGGTGCCTAGCTCGAGCCATCACCCTTACTGACTAGTGTTCATATTACTGGAAGGTGCTCTGCATTCCATCAGAGGAGAAAGGTAAACACTAACCCAACCTATGATGGTAACCTGCCTTCATGATATGTTGGTACAATAGTGGCACAAACATTGTGGATGTAACCAACCACTCTCTGATTGAAGTTAAGACCCACTCCTTGAGAAGGTACTGATTCCTAACACTGGGATGTCCAAGAACCTGACCCTAGATAGGCCTTGGGTCTATTGGAAAACCAAATACTATTGTTCTGCTAAAGGATTGTAGCAATATAATGACCCCCAACATTCTGAAATCTCATAAATCAGTGTCTCACTGGGCCATCAGCAGAAGAATAAAACTACCATAAAGACCCAGAACTGGGAAATGTGGACAGAGTAATAGATCTTGCAACACTCTGTCCTAAATAGATGTCTTCATCAAGCTGTTCTCAGGTCTCAGGAAACTCTGTGGAAGAGGAGGCAGAAAGACTGTAAGAGCCAGAGTGAATGGATGACATCAAGGACACATGTCTTCCAGAAAACAGGACCGATGGACATAAGAACTCACAGAGACTTTGGTAGCATGCACAGAGCCCTGCACAGGTCCAAGCCAGATGGAGAAGTAGACACAGGCTCTCATCTGCAATCAAGAAACTGTTTCCAATTGACATCCACTTGCAAAGGAAAAATTAATTCCCTCCATTGGAGCCTCACTGGGTATGTTAACCATTCTTAAGGATAGGCCCCATGCCCAACAGTAGATGGTTAATACAAAACCAACTCAATGCTATTTTGTGTCACACTGCTCTGTTTTGGCTTTTTTTTGTTTGTTTGTTTTATTGGCCTTTTGCTTATATATTATAGTTTACAATTTTTTGTTTTTATAGATTTGGGTTTTTGTGTATATGTGTGTATGTCACATTTTTTAAATTATGTTTTTTATTCTGTCTATTCTAAAGGGAAAGAGAAAGAAAGGCTAAAGTTGGGTGGATGAAAAGGTTGGAGGAACTGGGAGGATATAGGAGAAGCTGGGGAAGGGGGAATTATGATCAGAACATACTGTATGAAAAAGAAAACTTTTTTAATAAAAAGTAATAAAGACAAAAAATATCCCCAGAAAAAAATTTTTAAAAACCATACTAGTAAATATTGTTAATAAGCTACTTTTATTTAGAAAAAAATCTTAAAAGGAGAAACATGATTTAAATGTAAAAATATAAATGCACTCAATAAAAGAATGGCAAGATATACAATGACATTAGTACTATTTTTAAAAAGCAAGAAATACAATATTTATTGTAACACAAGGCATATCTTATAGGAAAGAATGTTACCTGGAATAATAATATCGTAATTACATTAGGGCTAATACATTAAAAAATTGACAATCTCAATTATCATGCAACTAATTCATAAAACAAAAAAATTAAAAACCCAAGCCCAAACAAAATAAAAATAGCCCTCATCTATTTTGTCTGCCACATCAAACTTCCACGAACTGAGAAACAACAGAAATGTATTTCCCACAGTTCCAGAGAGTGGAGGTCAATGAGGATGGCAGCAAGGTCAGGTTCTGGTTAGGACCATCTTCAGTTTCTCATTGCAGCCTCACACAGTAAAAGGGATGAGTAGGCCTCCAGACTCTCTCCCCAAGGGTCTCTAGCTGCACTGCTTAGGGCTCTGCATTCATGAGCTACAAACTCCCAACCAATGCTACCATTTTAGGGTCTGGGGTTTCAATACAGAAATTTGACAGATGGAACATACACACAGTCTGTGGTGGGATTGATTGCATGCATATAAATTTATAGAAAATTCAAGCTAAAGTTACAGAAAGTAGATCTGCAGTTTTAGGGGTGCAAAGCTGTATAGGAAATGAGGGACAGGGTAGCATACCTGTAGAAATTTGTGTGCTGTGTCCTGGGTACACACATAGTTTTTTCTGATGCTGGCTTCATGGAATACACAAGTATTAAAACCTATAAAATGTTACTGTTAAGTGTGAACTATTTCCTGTGTCTGTTGTGTTTCAACAAAGAGTAAGGAAGGAATCCTAGCACCAAAGAAACCCACATGAAGTTCTGGTGTAATATTCTAGCAGGTGTGTCTCCAGCCTGAGGCTCATGAGCTGCATCTGCCCAAAGAAAGCAATAAATGTGACCCAAAACAAAATTTTAAACTTACTTAAAATACTATGAGATGTTTTACAGTGTTTGAAATTCATTGCATGGTTTTCAGAGTGGACTTTGCAGGTGGCAATGTCCTATGGTGGTGTCAATAGTTGGGCATGTCTATATTCACACAGGCTTTGGAGCTGATAACACATGGTTTCAAACAACTCTGCTAATGACAACACTTCTTTCCTTAAGTCTCCACTTTTCCATTATAGAGGATGAGAATGGCAGACTAATTAAATGAACTGTTTGCAAAAGTATTATGATGATAACTTTGTAGTACAACAGTGCTGAGGATGAGCGGGGCCTTGTGCTAACTATTCAGTAATTAGTACCTTCATTACTGGCATAGGGTCAGGAAGCAGAGGGTTATTCTTACGGAATATGTTTGTGGCCCCCTGGGAGACTAGTTTGCATGCTCAAAACAAATGTAATTTCCCATGGGGTTGTTCTCTTGCCTTAAGTGATCACCGTACATGGTGAACTCTGACTGTTCCATTCTGCTCAGAAATGAAACTATAAATGGACCTCAAAGCCTTGGCAGCAGACCAGATGAGGTTGATCTTACACCAGTAGCCATTTTGGGGATCTCTGCATGGTGCACCTATTTCAAAGATTAAGCAAGCATCATTGTCTCTCTATGACCAATTATACAGTTGGCAATGAAGTAAACTTTTAGAGCCTGGTGGTGAGAGCACACAGTTTTTCACACCTAATCTCAACTGTTCCAAAGAACAGCTCCCTCAGATTTCTGCTATCTCAAAGTACCATAGCATAACAAAATAAAATGTGTTTGGGAGCTGGTTGGTCAAAGCAGCAACTAATGCAGAGGGATGCCTATTGGTACAAACTGTCTAGTAAAGTTTGGTGTACTTTCATGTTATAGACATGGCAGGGGTAAGGGTAGTAACCTAAACAAAGTGTTGAATCTATAAGATGCTGGTGACATGTCATTTAACCTTAGGTAACTACATACTTTGATTAATTTTTTAAATTCTAGTACCAAGGAGAAAAATAATATGCCAGCTTTTATTTCTATAATGAAATACATGAGGCAGTCTAGTTATAAAGAAAAGAAGTTTAGGTAGTGCACAATCTTAGAATTTGGAACTCCAAACTGCACAGTGAAATCTCTTGTGAAAGTGTTCTGAACTACATCATTACATGACAGGCTTGTCTGTGTGTGTGTGTGGTCTCCCTCTCCTTATAAAACCACCAATAGCCCATATCGGGGCTACATTATAATGGTATAATTTAATCTAATCACCTTCCAGAGGCTCCTCCTGTAAACACCATTAAGTTATTGAAGTTTCCACTCTCTTAATACCATTAGCATATAACTTTCAGGCTTAAATACTTGTGTAAATTCAGGTAGGGAAGGTAGGGAATAGGGACAAACCATACTGAAGCCCTAGGAGAAAGTGAAATTCACCATCCTTATGACTTGCAGTAATGACCCAGGTTAGGTTATTTCCGGGTTTTTCCCCCATAATTTATAATCAGAATGACTTAAGGAAAGTAAGAAAAATTGCCAATGCCCCATTTATTGGTACCTTGTCACTTGCCCACAGGTTATTAGTCAGCAACACAGATGCAGGCCCTTTCAGTCTGCATCAAGACATCAATGATTGGACTATATCAGTTACGGAGACTCTGGGTTCACCCTATGGAGTGAGAACTGAGCTGTAGAGTTTATGTATCCATGACAACAAGCCTGGAGCTTGTCTCTATCTAGGTGCTAAATCAATACCTCTTGAGTGGTTGATTGATCTCTGAAGAATACTATTCCTTCAACTACTTAAAAAAGTATGTATCATTCATCCATGCATCAGTTGCAATTTTTGTTAAAAATGCTTTTTATGGGGAAATAGCCTAGCATTTAAGAGTTTGTATTCCCCTGGCAGAGGACCAGGTTTCATCTCCCACCATCCATTTCAGGAGGCTCTAATGGGAGATGTTATTCTGTAAATATGTTTCTCATACTGGTTAATGAATAAAGCACTGTGGCCAATGGGAAAGCAAGATAGGCGGGGCTAGGAGACAAGGAGGAAAGAGGAGGTAGTTAGGAGGAGTCAACATGGAGAGCCTGGAGAGGTAGCACGCCAGCACCGCTCTGGCCAATAAGATGAGCCACTTGAAAATACTTAGAATAGTAGAAGTGGGTTAGTTATTAAAACAGAGCCAGCCAATAAGGAATTAGGAACTGGCCAACAGATTTATATAAAATACAGAGTCTCTGCGTGTTATTGGGGGCTCGCGTGGCAGCGGGACCAGACTGGCGGCGGGTGGGCTGGCGGTAAACAACTCACTACAAGGCTCACAGCTGCCTGGAACAATAGCTGGAATCCAGTGTCCTTTTCTGAGCTACAAGACACCCACATTCATTCTGAGAAACCCTACATGGATACATAGTTGCTTTTCACAATTATATGCATTTATTTCTCATGACAATTCCATCTGTGCTTTGAGGAATTTAACCAACTACCCTTTGTAGGTAAGGAAACTGAGTCCCGGAGATCTTAAGCAATTTTCACTAACAGCTAATCTTGAAATTTGCATAATCTTGTAATACAGATATTAATTCACTCATTCAGTCTGAAATAAGACTGCTATTATTTAGAGGATAATACAGTACAAGAAGATCCAGAGTAGTAGAGATTTTTCTCTTTTGCACATCCCCCTCCCCCACTGACATCATGAATCTAATGTTAGCCAAAGACAGAAAAGTTGATGGCTCAAGGAAATTGACCTGCATGTGTATGCACATGGACATGTGTGGGCCTGTGTGCCTGCTTGGGCACAAGGAAGAGAGAGTCCCATAGTAGCAGTCTCAGGATGTGCCCGAGAACATGCTGCAACTCTTACAGGAAACACGGGAATAAAACATCCCTGCCATTTAAAAAGTTCTGTTCTCATGTTCCAGTTGGTGGCATTCCCCTGAAGAAGATAAAAAATGTAAACCTGAGAATTAAAGTTGTGATTGGTGACTGCATACTCAACCCAATTTTTTTTTTATATTCTGTAACATTAGCTGAGATGATGTTTGGGCTTTTAAAGAACACAATTAGGGTGAAAGCAGACACCATGGTTCTGATGAATATCCCACTTGCTGAAGATTATATGGGCAAATTTTCCTTAACAGAGATGGTTTGGTTCATGACTTCAATAATGAATAATTCAATAAAGCAGGTGGTAAGTGGTAGCTGGAGGTAGAGAAAACATCTTTGAATCCTGTTCCTTTTATGGGCCATTGGAAACAGCCCCTGCTATACAGAAAGCTCTGGATCGGAAACCTGAGCCTGTTCTTAGGCTAATGGAGAATAATAGTAATTTTTTTTGAAGCCAGTGACAGAGATCACCCACCAAACACTCCTGCACCGTTGCTTTCCTGTGAGAAACACTCAGGTGACTGCCTGTCTAGGGGGAAGTGATCCATCTGCCTAAAGCAATACTTGTTGTCAGTGTGGGACCATAGAAGGAACCGGCCCCTGAGAGCTGGCAGGACAGCATTGCCTGCCCAGCATGAAAGTAGTGTGCATTGTGAATTCCAAGATGCTCATAGTCTGATGGTCAATAGCGAATATATGTTATTGACCAAGAGGCCTTCTCCAAGAATTAGGGAGCTGAAAGCTGCCTGTCCTGTAGCTGCCCCTCTCTATGTCACTACCAACCACTCCAAGTGATTCCCTGTACTTTGCTCATCACATGGTTGAGAACATATGTATCTTTATGCAGGAGACTCAAATTGATGTTTTTGTCTCTGCCTGCTCATTTCCTTCAGCTTTGTCCAAAGCCCTTGCTCACCCTTTCTATAGTATTTAGGAACCTTTAAGAGAACAGGTTTGGTGCTAGAGGCTTGGGGATGGGGCCAGACAACAAAGGGATGCTTGGATTGTCCTCTAAGCAGCTGTACCTCTCACTCACCCATGCCCACTCCTCCCACCCCACCCCCCACTCCCCGGCAGGTAGCCTAAGTAATCATTGGTTCGCCAAAGTAGACTTGGGTGGAATAATTTCTTTGTTTTGTTGTTGCCTTCTTTGTCTTGGACAAGCAGAATAAAAACCATTTACTCATTTAAACTTTCACTTGCTTACCCAATTACTTTGCATTTCCATTTCTGTACTGAATAACATCCACATTTTTTCCAATAAGATATTACTTAGAATCTTTTCCATCAAATTCCCCAAATAATAATTATTGAGTACTTTCTATCCATCTCCTGTTATTTAATTCAACTTACCTTCCTATTATTAACGTACCCTTTCTTGATTCCCACTGAATTGTGTATACACCTCATTTGCTCTTCATTCATTCATTCATTCATTCATTCATTCATTTATTCATTCATAGCAATCATTTATTGAGTACCTGTTAGCCAGTCCCTATGGCATCATACTGCATGGCAAGTATAGTTGGCATCTCTAACTCTCCTTGTAGACTGAGTTACATGTAAATAATAACCTTTTGAAGACAGTGATCAATAATTGTATGCATCAACTTACTAATAGCTGGTGAAAACATTATTTATGAGTACCTTAGAACAGGTTAGTATCTGAGTTACTAGAATGGGTAAAGACATACTTTTATCAGGGTGGGCACCATCCCACAGGCCAGAAATAAGGCCAAGATAAAGCCAAGCAAAAAGGGAGGGTGGAATCTTATTTTAAATTGGGAGATCCATCTTTCCCTGCTCCTGCCTTTTAAATTGCACAGCAATCCAGTCTCTTTCCTGCACTGACCTGGACTAGGAGTTATACTATTAATTCTAGTGTTTTTCTGGCCTTCATGCAAGGACTGAATTATAGCCCTGGCTTCCCAGTTTGCAGATTATGGGACTTAGCCTCTATAGTTGTGAGGGTAAATTCCTTTATCTACCTCCTCTTATATCCCTCTGTGTGTCTCATTGGTTCTCTTTCCTGGAAGAACTCCAATAAATGAGAGACATAATTGGAATTTAAAAGCTACACTGATGCATAGATACCAACTTCACTCTTGGAAGAAGAAAACATTGTTTTAGGAAGAAGAAACAACAGAGCTGCACCTAGGAAGACAAATTCAGGATTTGTGCTGTTCAGAGCCGATTTACTGTGTAATGAACATAGCTCATTGTCTCATGGTTGGAATGCTGCATTAGAAGTGAGATAGCCATCTGGATTTTAGTTTCATTGTCTGGATTTTTAATGACTTTATGAATCCAGAATGGCCAGAATGGCCATCAAGTCCTCAGTCAAAGAGCCAATTAATGCATTTGCATACGGCAAATGGGTGGGTGGAAGTCAAGCCTACACATTATAGTGAGGGCTTTCATGCTGCCATAGTTCCTGTCCTGACCTTTCTGTGTAGTAGCCTAATGAATGAGAGCCCTTCTGGCTAACCTGGACCATTCAGCATGGGAAGACAATCTACAGGGATCTGCCCATATCTCAAGACCATTGAGCTCTCTCAAATCTCAAGACCTTTGTTTTGAGCTTATTTCCCCTACCTCTGGCTTTTTTTCTGTATTCTAGGTGACCATCATTCCAAGACCTTAATTTCTGTCTGTGGCCTCTCATCTCACATCTCATTTCCTTAATCACCCAAAGTTGTCTTCTCTTAGTCCCTCCCTCTTCTTTATTACTTTCATCTTTTAAAGGTTCATTAAGATATTATTTGGAAACTCAAGTCCAAATGAATCAATATAAATCCAACCACACTGAACCTCATAGAATATAAAGTGGGAAATACATTTGAATGTATAGGCACAGGAGACAACTTCCCAAATATAACACCAGTAGCACAGACAATGAGAGCAACAATTAATAAATGGGACCTCCTGAAACTGAGAAGCTTCTGTAAAGCAAAGAACAAAGTCAAAAAGACAAAATAGCTCCCTACAGAAAGGGAAAAGTTCTTCACCAACACCACATCTGACAGAGGGATGATCTCCAAAATACACAAAGAACTCAAGAAACTAGACATCAAACTACCAAATAATCCAATTTAAAAATTCTCAATAGAACAATCTCAAATGGTGTAAAGACACTTAAGGAAATGCTCAGCATTCTTAGCCATCAGGGAAATGCAAATCAAAATCAGTCTGAGATTCCATCTTACACCTGTCAGAATGGTTATAATCAAAAACACAAATGATAACTTACACTGTAGTGGCTGTGAAAAAAGGAGAACACTCCTCCATTGCTGGTGGGAGTGTAAACTTGTATAGTCACTGTGAAAATCAGTATGGCGATTTCTCAGAAAATTAGGAATCAACCTACCTCAAGATCCTGCACTCCCACTGTCAGACACATACCCAAAGAAGGCACATTCACACCACAAGGACATTTGCTCAACTATGTTCATAGCAACATTATGTATAATAGCCAGATTTTAGAAAATACCTAGATGCCCCTCAACTAAAGAATGGATAAGAAAATGTGGTACATTTACACAATAAAGTACTACTCAGCAGTAAGAAAGAATGACATCCCAAAATTCACAGGCAAATGGACAAAACTAGAAGAAAAAAACAAAACAAAACAAACAAACAAACAAACAAAAAACCCATCCCGAAAGAGGTAACCCAAAAATAGAAATCAAAAGATACCCTGCCTACAGTCTATAACCTCAGAGAAGCTAGAACATTATTTCAGAAGCAGATGGAAGCAGATGCAGAAATTCACAACTAACCATTGGGCAGAGTGAGTACAATCAAAGTGAGGGAGGAGTGATAATATTAACAAAGGAGTCAAGACCATGATGGGGAAACCCACAGAATCATCTGACCCAAGCTAGTGAGAGATCACTGACCTAGGTCTGACAAACAGGGAACCTGCATAAGATTAAACTAGATTCCATTAATATAGGTGGCAATGGGACAATATATGAAGCCACTGGCAGTGGGTCCAAGATCTAATACTAAAGCACAAACTGACTTAGTGGAGCCCATTCTCTATGGAGAGATAACTTGCCCAGCCTAGACACAGGGGTGTGGAGGTGGAGAGGTGCCTTGGTCTTACCTCAACAAGATGATGGGACAGACTTAGTAGACTTCCTAGGGGAGGCCTTACCCTCTCTGGGGAGCAGATGGGAGGTGAGAGGGACTGGGGGGAGTGGGAAGAGAGGAGGGAGGGGGAACTGGGATTTGGAATGTAAAAAATAAATTAATAAAATCAATCAAACACACACACACACACACACACACACACACACACACACACAAAGATATAATTTGGAGCTGGGTGATTGGTAGTGGTGCATGCCTTTAATCCCAGCACTTGGGAGGCAGAGACAGGTGGATCTTTGTGAGTTTGAGGCCAACCAGGTCTACAAAGCTACACAGAGAAACTCTGTCTTGATAAAACAAAAACAAACAAAACAACAGAGATATGATTTGGGTGTTTGATGGATAATGAACAGTTGGGTAGACTGATTTACCTGGTGTGTGTGTGTGTGTGTGTGTGTGTGTGTGTGTGTGTGTGTGTGGTGTCTGTCTGTCTGTCTGTCTATCTGTCTGTGTATTCTGTGTATTGAGGATTTGTCATGGGTCAGACACTCCATGTCTAGACAGTGGGAGAAGAGAGTATGAAGAGGGTATCAACAAAGCAAGCATGGGAGGTAGATATCAGCCAGACCATTTAGCAACTGGAAGCCATCTTGACCTTTGGCTTGGGGCTTGAGGTAGGTAAATCACTGCAGTATTTACTGAGGAGTGGCTTGTTCAGACTTGAATTTGGGGAATCTTGAGCTGTGAGAAGTATGCACTATAGACCGGAGATTTAAAAGATTGAAAAAGGAAGAAAAACACCATTGAGAACATGAGGTGGCCATCACTATGAGCAGTTGAGTCAAGAAGACAGATGGCATAAGGCATAGGAGGAAGTGCAAATATTAAGGAGGAGGATATCATTTGTTGTTGGAGCCCATTACTTTTGAGGACTAACCTAGAAGAAGGGGAAGGCTCAGTGTCAGTGACTCTACAGTGGAATAACGAGTAGCTGCAAAGAGGCACAATGTGAATCTCTCTTCATTGAAAAATCAGTCTTCTAAAATTCTACAATCCTTGGGTGGTGAGATCCATGGAGAAGCATGCAGAAATCTCAGATCCTGGAAGAAAAGGAAAACAGAACTGGAGAGACTGGACAGCAGACGATGATAAGACATGGGCCCATTGGTAATGGGACTAGTAGAACCTGGGAACAGATGACAAGACATGGACCCCTGGGCAATGGGACAAGGAGAGAATGTATTTTGGAAATTGAAAGTAAATTTGAAATACTCTGGAGGAGAGGCCTTCTTTGTGCTAAGGGCATGCTGGGAAGGCCCCTTGGTCTGTGACAATGACAGCACCCTTATTGAAGTCACTGTTGAAATTTGAATGTGAAATGTCTCATGTGTTTGACACCTGGTTACCACCTAGGGACAGGCCTTACAGGGAGACTTGCTGGATGAAGTGGGTCACTAAGAATGGGTCTTGGGCTTTCTTAGCCAACCCCTATTTCCTGTCCTTGTGCTGCTTTCTAAGTGCAGAAATAAATGTAACCAGTCACCTCATGTTCCTGCTAGCATGGTAGACTGTACTCTCAACTATAAAACAAAGTAATCATTTCTTCCCATAGCTGCTTTTGTCAGACAATTCATCCCAACAACGAGAAAAGTAACAAATACATTTGGGGTCCCCATAACCTCTGAAGCAGAAATTAGTTAAACTCAAATCATAGCCTTGTGTTTGCAGAGATGGAGGATCAGGTTTCACCATCTTGGAGGACATTGCTGTTTGATACATCTGGTTGTGGAGACAATGAAATGTCATTGTGAGTGTGAGTGGGCCACAAGAAACCCTCTGTGCAAATAGTTGATCTTAGCAGTAGATGTAGTTTTAGGAAATAAGGATGTGGCTCAGCTCTAGAGGTTTTACCTTGATAACTATGAATTAATGGAGACCCCCCACAAAATAAGATGACCACAGTTTACAGGAGGGAATGGGGCATGATCATCCTCACTGTCATGTGTACTTTATCAGGCTATGAGCTCATAAGACAATTGCAAAATGTAGACATAGGCAAGGCTCTCAGCCCTGAGGACAGAAAACCTCACTGACACTGATGTGGAAAATTGGAGTTCAGACACTGAGGTCTGTCAGAATTATTGGAACTAGCCTTCAGGAGAAAGGCAAGACATGGCTGTTTGCTCTGATGATGTCTTTAAATGAGATGAAGAATGGTGGAGGAAAGTTATCGTGTTGACTTAAAGGAAAAGAAAATGCATGCATGACTTGAAGTTCTCAGACAATGGGATTGTGTTAAATGTCAAATTAAAAGACAAATAACTCATGGTAATAAATGCCTGAATCTGGGAAAATTCTGTATAATTCTGCCAGGGGCTTGATGAGACATATCCTTTCTGCTGACCAGATTGCCTTGGTTAAGTTTTCTCTGGGGCAAAGGGAGCTTTATAAAAGCTGAAGTTAAGCACTGATGTAAACTCTCTAGGCAGGGATAAGAATTATACACAGGGACAGTGTCATAGAAGCATGAAGACTTGACCAAGGTGATGCATGCTTGTAATCCCAGAGCTTGGGGAGTTGAGGCAGGAGAATAGCTGGAACTCATTGCCCAGCCAACCTAACCAAATTGGCAAGCTCAAGATCCCAGTGAGAGGCCCCATCTCAAAAAAAAAAAAAAAAAAGGTAACTGGCTACTAAAGAGCCTCGCCAAGGTTGACCACTGGCCTCTGTCTATATGTTTACACACATCACATACATATACACCTTCACACATGTGTATTTACACATATATAAACACATACTCCCACACTTACATGCTTTGACATACACATACAAATGATTTCAGAAACAAAGCAACAGTACTTTACACACACACACGCACACACAAGCACACACACGTGTGTGCGCGCGATTGTTTTATTGACAGCCTAAGCAGTTCCAAAATACCTCTTCCATCCTTCCTTCTATATCATCTCCTTTCTACAAGGTTTGAAAAATCAACTTGTATTTGAACACACATCTAAATTATATTCTGTGACCTCAAAATGTATTAGTTGTGTGCACCCATTATCTGCTTAAGTCGACTCTTATTTCAAAAGCTATTCACATTTAAAAGCACAAGCAAGGCTGGCAGCTTCAGACCTCACTCCAGCCAAGCTATGAGAAATAAAGGGAAGAAAATGTTCTCATTCCTCAGGGCTCACTGGCTTGGGAAGACACACAGGTTCTGTCTACCATCCCTCTGGCCATGGTGGGCTTTGTTTGTGTGAACTCATCAGAACTGGAGTCATTACTGTTTTATAAACTCGGTGGAAAGGTACTGATATATGTCCCATATGTCCCTTGCATACCTTCACATGTACATACCCTGTCTCTGACTTTTGGGGGAGGTAGGAGGGACCTCCCGATAATCATGAAGGAGCCTGGACACTATGCAGGTGATCCCATGGCCATCTGGTTACAAGTCAGAATGACTCTTTTACCTTCCCTCATCTCTTTCCTTGGCTTCTTTTTTTCAGCCTGTATTCATTTCTTTTCTCTGACTAGCAGCAACTTAAGTAAGGAAGGGCTTACTTTGGTTTACAGTTGGAGGTGATACAGTCTTTATGGTTCAGAAAGCAAGGCTGTGGGAACATAGGACAGCTGGTCTCATTGCATCTGCAGCCAAGAAACTGGAATTCCAGTGTTCAGCCCTCTCTTTCCTGTTTATACAGTGCTCTAGCTCATTACTGGTGCTCCCTTATCCAGGTGGGTCTTCTAACCTCAAGTAGCCCAATCTTTTCATCCTCCACAGACATGCTCAGAGGTTTGTGTCTTCAGTCATTCTAAATCCTGTCAGGCTGGCATTGATCATTGAACAGTGTTGTCTTTGGAGAGGTGGGTATGGTCTCGGGTCTCACTGAGGCCTTGTACCCGCCCCTCCATAATTAAGAATACCCTGTTAATAGTTGACAACCATCCAACTCCAGATCCAGTCCTCTCAGGGATCATGAGTTTGACACTCTTGTCTCCTAAATCTGAGCAGGTTGACATGCCTAACTCTCCAGAGGGTCTCACAACTAGACCCCCAAATGGCAAAGGAATCCATGTTTGGTTCCCAGATTATAGCTAATATGGCCCTGCTGATGTGTGACTGAAGCCTTTCATCTTTAAGGAATGAGAGGTGAGTCATCCACCCTGTAACACTCACCATCTACCATGCCCTAGCTTTTCTTGGGGCCAAAACCTAGCCTTACAAAATCCCTGCCCTACTAAGGCAGGTGGTGTTAGAATGTGATGGGCACATTGTGACTTCCTCCTCTGGTGAACCACCTCCAACTCAGGGTGTATTTGTATCTCTCAGTGAAACAGCTGTGCTTTTGTGCCTTTATTACTTCATCATAAATACAAATTTACAGAAAGCCACATGAATACGAATTGACAGAAATCTAGACAAACAAAACAAAATCTCATGTACCGTTTGAATAGTTCATACTATTTAGACACTATTATGACATCTGATCTACTATTGAAAAAGACATGTTTCTAAGAAAACAAGTTTACAAAATGTCAAAACTGGGTTCTGTTGTCCCTGTAGGTTCATTATAAACAATTTCATTAACCCCATGAAATAATGTTGTCAATATTGTTTTAAATAGTCAAAAATGGCATTTCTTTGGATCCATCATCTAAGCATCTGTGAAATCTCCAGAATGAATCTGTGCTCAGAAACAAGGCATCATTTTATTTCTTTTTCCTTCTCTTGTTTCCTCTTCATTTTTTTTCATCCAGTGAGGCAGCAGCTGTGTTTGCCCTACTCCAAGCTCAAGGCATGTCCAGGCAAGCTCATCCAGGGATCCTCTGAAAAGATACCCAAGTCCTCAATACCAATGACTGCAAGAGTTTCTGGCCAATGCCTTCAAACTGACCACAGTAAGAGAGGCTACAAACCACACGGTTAGTAGAGTTCTATTCTGAAGGTCAGAAGTCCCATATGAGTTACATGGGATAGATGATTCATTGACAGGACTGTTCCTTTCTAGAGACTTCAGGGGGGAAATGAGTCCTACTCTAATGGCTGTCTATATCTTCTGTACTCCTTTGTCTAGCTTCAAGGCCAGCAAAGGTAAGAGAGTGCTTCCCCTGTCCCTATCCTTTCTCTCCTTCCCTGTCTCTTCCTCTTACAAGGACTCAAGTGACTAGATGGAGCCCACTGGGCTAATGTAGACCACACCTCTTCTCAAGGTCAATTCTTCAGCAGCTAAGTTGCACCTGTTACAGTAATTCCCTTTTGCCATATAAAATAGCAGTTCCAAGTCCCAGGACTAGGGTGTGGTCCCCTTTGTAGGTGATGATTGCATTCCTCTGTGAGGTAGACCTGCTTATGGCCATGTGACCATGAGTTCCTCCTGAAGCCCCATCTCCTCAATTTTCAAAAGTCTGGGCTTTTCTACTTCTATGTTCTCAGATATAAAAGAATTCTGGCAGAGTGGGAGTAGAAATAGCTAAATTCCAGGAGAGCTTGGCTCATTTGAAGAAGGCTCTGAGTTCAGAGGTGTGAGGAAGGAAGGATTACAAGGGACTACTGGTCCTGGGCCTGAGAAAGGCAAGGAGGCAGGACCTGCTGCATACGTGGGATTCCTCACTTCACAGCTTCGGCAGGCATGGCCTCCCTCCCAGGCTACCTGGTGGAGGCAGCCTTGGGTAGTGTGTGTGGCCGGGTGGCAGTATGGGGTGTGAACCTGGACAGTCTAAAATGTCAAGAGCACACCGATGAAAGTAGTACATCCTAACCCTGCCCGCTCCAGTACCAGCTTGTCCATCTACCACACAGAGCCACAGCGTGCACTGTGCAAACAGTGAACATTTATAACATAGGCACAGCTATGCAGTTCATGCAGGGACCTGGCAGCTTCACCTGGGGCACTAACTTACTTGTAATTCTGCATGATCAGGGTTTGGGTGTTCCCCTAGTCCACATGTACAGAAATCCATTCTTGGCTGAATTTGCTGTTTGACTTTTCCATTTGTGTGCATACATTTCCCACACTGACAAAGTCATTTGGCAGAAATGGAAGCTCTCTCAATACCGCTGACTCTGCTGGGATTTTCTTGCTCTTGCATGTTGACACCACAGTCTGCAGCATGGACTGATCCTCTTGTTTACAGTAAGGGTAGACAACTCGCTTTAATTAGATTCTTGTTTGAGACATCAGCAGAATGCATCTGCACTGGCCACTATCCTTTCTCAGAACATTAATCAACTCATTAACTGATTCCTTCCAATTCATGGGCCCCCATTAGAGCCTCTCCAGAGGCCCAGAGTGAGATGTAGGGTTCATTTCCAAAAACCTTGAGTCATTAGTTTAGGATTCTTGTCCAAGGGTCAATGAAATTACTCAATAAGACTTCAGGGCATTTTCCAATCTTTCCATTTTGCTTCATATACTTCAATAGCAGAGTAACTTTCAGTTAGTGGGCAGAAGTGCTTTGGATTAGAGTTTCTCTGTGGCAGTGGGTCATGGAGATTGCCTAACCCATCTTTTCCCCACAGCTGAAATTCCTCTGATGGTTTCTCTAAGTCAGTGGTTCTCGGGCTTTTGCAAGCATGAGGTCCACATGGTGACTTGTTAAAAAAGTATCATGGGCTCTAGATTCTGGTACAGTTGTCTTTGGGGGGGTGAGATCTGGAATTGACTAGTTCTAACAAGCTCCTAGGTGGTCCAGTGCTGTTGCTGATGCTACTGGATGCAAGTGTTCAAGGAGCGGTGTAAGAAGCTCTGACAGACTGTGGGAAGGAGGCCTAGGTGATATATATCAATAGATGTTTCAACACCTAAGATATTTGGCCAAATGACTGCTCATGGGAGATCCAGGCAGAGACTTCAAAGTGGGTGGAAAGGAAGAGGTGGGTTGAGCTAAAAACAAATGTCAACAAAAGAAAGGGGAGCTTCTGTGCTAGCCTGGATTCTACACTGTTAAATAGAATACCCGCTGGGGGACAGCACTGCCTACTCAAGTCCCCTTTTAAATAATAATTGCTGCACATTTTTACTGTTGCCCAGAACCTTCTTCTGAGTCCCTTTAAGTCCATCTGCATCTTTTGATTCCCCCTCCCAGGAATATTTTAGCCAGCAGACATGGAAACTAAACCTTATTTGAAAATGTAACATCTTCACAACATCACCTCCAAGGTAGGTTCAGTTTTAATTGGCTTCATTTTCAGAAATAGCTTAAACATTGGCCCAGGGAGATGGCTCAACAGTTAAAGGCACCTGCTGACAAGCTCAGCGACACAACTTCCACCCCTAGGGCCCACACTGTGGAAAAGAAAACCAAATCCTACAAGTTGTTCTCTGACCTCCCTATACAAGCTGTTCATGCATGTGCATGTGTGCACGCGTGCACACACACACACACACACACACACACACACACACACACACACACTCATGCACGCACAAAGTCTTAAAAAACAGTATCTTAAAATTATTTTATAACCTATGTGTTTCACTGAGGGAGATGCCTCTGGGTGGTGTTCCACTTGTATTTCCTGCTGTTTGTGCCATCTTTTGTCATGCTTCTAAGGAGAGAGGATTATAAGGGAGGAAGGCTCCTCCCGAGCATGGCTTTTCATGATAATTCTCAAAAATTATGTTTTCGACCCCCATAGCTACACATTAAGAATTTGGAGAGGGTGCTCTCTCTCTCTTTCCCCCTCTCCCTACTCCCTCTCCCTTCCTCCCTCCCTCTCTTTCTCTTTAGGTAATAACCTGGGTTGACTTCACAATATTTCTGTTTTAACCTTCCCTGGCCTGAAGATTATAGGCACAAGGCTACCACACTCTGATACATATGCTGATTTTTAAATCTATATAAAATGTGATTTATAAGTAAACTTGTGAGGATACAGATATTGCTAGAACCTTCTGTTTGCTTTGTAGAACATCTTGCCAGAGACTTCTCCCGTCTCCCCCTGGAACTTAAGTTTTGATTTGCTTTCCAAAAAAAAAAATCCGGACTAGTATTTTTGGAACAAATAATATTTAATGATGAGGGAAGAATGGGCAGCAACAGGTGAGATGCTGTGGACAGGGAACCTGGACGGGGAGCAGGGTGAGTGAACACTTTGCCTTGGGCTAGTCAGGATGCTCACTATTCTTTCTTGTACACGAAGACACTGGAGGAGAGAGAACCCTGGGGTGAGAAGAAGCTTGGGGAATTTTTGAATGATTTGAAGACATGATTGGAAATAAACACAGCAAAGAATTACAGAGCTACATCAGCTCAATATCATGCCACAAAAACACTTTGAGGTTTCAAATTACTAATTTGAAGCTGGTTTTAATAGTTAGTCTTCTGTCACTGTTCTTTTAATGGGCAGTTTTCATTGTTTGTTTTAAGAGTAATTCCAAGCACATCTTTAATCCCAGCACTTGGGTGGCAGAGGCAGTCAGATCTCTAGGACTTAGAGGCTTTCTTGGTCTACACAGGGAATTTTAGGGTTACCAAGGCTGTATAGTGAGCACCTGTCTCAAAAAACAAAACAAAACAAAACAAAGTGGCAATTCTAGATCTGACAAAGTCATCTCTCTGAGGTTTTATATGTTGTCAGGAGAGCAAGAAAAGAAAGGGGACAGGATTCCTTAGTTGATGTAAAGCTTTTTAAATTCCCTGCTGGCTCCTTTTGACGTTTCTTCCTTCTTTCATTTTTGTTATTTGAGGGTCCATCCACGAAGCAGGATGCCACTTCTGGGCTCCACAGACTGAGTGGATGTGTTATTATCCCTATTAGAGCATTAACTGCTCACTGACCCCTTTTTTCTCACCTCTCAAAGACTGAATTGCAACTGCCCACATGTTCAGGGACTGCTTTTTGACTCTCAGCAGGATGACAGGAAGGCTGTTATTCATGCTCCATTCATTTCATGGCCCAGCAAGACCACAGGTGTCTCACCTTGAATTGTTAATTCCTCTCACGATGCAAAGAAGAAGCCTGGGTGTGAGGTTTGCTTATTAAAGAGAAGAGAAAGTTCCTAATGCAGGCCCTGGGGCAAGTGACTATAGAGATACTTTGAAGACAGGGCCAGTAGACAGAGATGCTCTCACACCTACTTTTATTTTCTGAAATGTATTTCTAGTCTTTTCTGTCTTATCCCTGCACCAGTGAGTTCCTACTGTGCTTTGGGACTCATTTCAAAGAGGACCATTTGTTTCTGAGATGATGTCAGCATAATTAAACATACAATCATCACCTTAAAATGTCACATATATCTCTGGGGTATGGTGGCAGTGACTTTGTTGCTCTATGCTGTTTGTATTGTGATGTTTCTAACTCCTGGGTCTGGCATGTTGAATTCTCTCAATTAAATGTCACTGCTTCGTTCATATTCAATATGCATAACCTTTGACCTGAAGGGACCCAAGGAGCTCATGGCATAAATACTTAACTCTAAGCTTTTCCTCTGGGGACATCACAGGGGTCAAATCATTTTGAAAAGGCTAAGTGTTTAACTGGAAGGGACAGGGTGGTCCGGACTTAGACTTGGATTCAAGCCCTCTTTCCTTCAACATGGGACCTGAGGCACTTTTGTCTCAGGCTATTTGCTGTGAAATGGAGCCAGAAATAATCCCCATTACAGGCGGGATGTAGGTTCTGGATGGAATCAGTGTAATGTGTTCAGCCTCATGACCAGAATTTCACATCTTCGATCTTATCATGGAGCCTGGAGACGCCCATCTTAAAATATTACCCCAACACACACACACACCAGTTACCATTTTTGTAATGTGTCCTTGAACTTGTTTTATTTTTTTTCAGATCACCAGCAACAGCTGGGTTCCCTAAACAACTGCAAATTATCATGTTTCTTCTCAGTGTTTTGTTTTGTTTTTCGTGCAATATTTGGTCTAATCTTAAACTTCTTTATCAAAGCTTTCGCCTGCAAAATGAGTTTATCTCCTTAACTTATGGAGATAGCCACCACCTCTCAAGAACTGGGGCAATTAGCTACTTGGGTGATAATTCATTATTACTAGGGCTAGGGGTGGGAGGTACTTTAAGTGTAGGTCAGCTTTACTTGATTCTAGCCAGGGACACAGATTTCAGGCCTTAAGGGAAGATGGCAGATCAAGAGGGATTCATGTTTGACACTAAAATTGACATGTTACAGTAAAAGTCAGCAGGAATCCAAGAAGTAAAATCCTGAACTCAGGTGTGAATTTCCACTTAGGGTACCAAAGACCAAGCAGAATGTAAACAGGGGCCATGGGGATAGCTTTCAGAGGGACTTCCTGGGGTCATCACTACACTGCTGGTAATCCAAGCAGGAGACTGGAGGGTCTTTTGGGCTTGCTGGCTGCCAGCATAGCTTTAGGTTCAGTGAGAAAGCATGTCTCAAAGAGGTTAGATGGGATGTGCTAAAGTCACACACCAAATGTAAGACCTTCAGAATGAGGAGTCTCCCCGTTTTGGTCAGTACTCCCAAGAACTCAATGAACGGGAAACGTTTGCGCAAACGGGCTCCCTCAGTATGCAGGCTAGAGAGAAGCAACAGTCTCCAGGCACGGGTATTTTTAAAGGAAAAAACTACAAGCTTAGGGTGGGGGGTGTGACCCTCTGTCCATTGAGTACGTGACCAAAGTCATGGGTTCTCTTTTTGAGGCTGGATGGTCTCTGGTCAGCAGACCTCAGGGCCTCAGGGTGTGCTAATTAATCTTGTCTAAGCAAACTGGAGTTGCAGCTATCTGTTTCTTAAGGACCCTATTTACCACCTGCTGGCACACTGACAGGAGGGGCAGTTTGAATTCTTAGGGCCTTGTGAGGGAAAGTTGTGGGTGGTTAGCAAATTCTAGGGAACTAATAGTGGCTTATGTTAGCTTTCCAGGTCAGACTGCCCTTCATTCCAAGTGTGGGGGGGGTTTCCTTAACTGGACTTCACCTTTTGTCTTTCACTGACATCCTCTTCTGGCTTGTCTGCCTCCATACAGTGCGCATGTATAGCACACATGTGATTTTAAAAAATGTACCTCCCACATATGATTTAAAAAAAAATGTATGTCTGGATGACAAAGTTGTCAGCAGGAGACCCTGGTGGCTTCAACTCTGTCAGCTTAGCTAAGCTAAAAGTAGGTTATAACCTCTCAGAAGATGAGACGAAATCATTGAACATCAAGCTGCTGCAGACACTTTTAGTAAAGAAACAGAATTTAAATGAACAAGTGAAATGAACCTTTGAGTAGAGCAGTGCTTCAAAGTGTTCTGCTGGAGTCTGCCGTGTGTGAGGTAAAGGAAAATCTTAATTTGGATTAATAAGGACCTGGAAGATGAAGGAAACCTTGCTAGCAAGTTTTGGCAAATGAAATTGGCTTCAGCTGGTTGTAGGTTGGATGGAGGCTATTCTCAGATGTCTTGGAAAGCAAATGTAGAAGAGCAGGCTCTCCCCTGAAGGATTGCTGGTCTGGAGGAGGTGGAGGGCCATTGGCGGGGCAGTCAGAGCTAGGGTTAATGTACTACCTAATAATGGCTATGAGACAGGTGCTGAGTGAGAGAGAGAGAGTCAACACATGTGCTTCCTGGCGAATGGCTTCTTTTGTTTCCAGAAAGCTCTGCATCTCTCCCTCGACTTCCCTGATGGATGAAATAACCAAGGAGGTGAAAGCAATCACTAAACACTTTCCCTCTAGATAGTATCTTCGCCTGATGTCTTCCTTTCCATAAGCTGGGTGTGTGTGTGGTGGGGGCATGATCAGAAATATAGATGTTCATATGCAAAACAGCCTGCTGGGGTGTGTCCCCTCTCCCCTGCAGCTGTGGCTCATCTCAAAGGACTTGTTTACCAGGTACCATCTGCTGGCTTGCAGAGCCCTTTTGCTATCTGTATCCTTGGACTCTCACAGTCTCAAGTGAAGTGGAAATATGTGTCCCTTCTTTGTACTGAGGCCAGGACACAGCTGGACTCCAGCAGTTCCTGATGGTCAAAGCATTTAGAGACATTCTGAGTCACACAGGATCCCACACACAAATCACTTGCCATCAAGTTGACTAGAGCTGGGGTGATGAATGCAGCACAGCTCTGGCAGTCTTATGTAAACCAAATTTTCAAAGTGATCGGACAGTGAGTCATAGCACAATGGAGTAAACCTTGGCCAGCTGGAAACCTGATGAAGTCATAATATTTGGAAGGCAAGTAACTTGCTATACTCACCGACCCCTAAATCCCTTTGCATACTTTGATTCATTTTTTAAATTTATTACTTTTGTTGAGACAGGGTCTCATGTAGCCTAGGTATTAGAGAACGACCTTGGACTCCTGATCCTCCTGCCTCTATTTCTGAATGCTGGGATTATAGGCGTGCACCACAGCACTAGGTTTTAGGAAGTGCTGGGACTCAAACCCAGGCACTCTAACAACTAATCTATATCCCTAGTACCTTTGTTTGATGCCATAACAAACTCAAGTGACAAACTATGATGGAGTGCTACCACTCTGCTCTCTCAGTTAAGTATCAGGGAGAGGAGGCTGAGGGGAAACTGGGTTAAGAAAGCTGCCTACATCCAAAAAGCTAGCTAGTGGGGAATTTAGGTTCAAGCCATTTAGTTCCAGAATCCACGTCCTATGGCTGAGGAAAAGTAACATACTTCGTAGAAAGAAACAGCAAAAGAGTTGGTTGGTGTTTTAAGGTGAATATACTCTGTCTACTTCCGTCCCCAGCTATGGAGTTGCCGATAGCAGTGGTGACTAAGGGCTGTTCTGTAGCTGAAAGACCCACAGAGCGTGGACCCCCACGCCCAGACTCAGGAAAGGCAGCACCCCAAATCACTCACGAGAAGCAGTCTTGATGTAAAAGCATGAGGTGTTTTATATTCCAAGTGCGGTGGGGCCCACAGTCATACGCCACTCAGGGGTAGAAGACTGAGGACCCTGAGTACAGAATTGAGACAGCTTTTATAGGGTTACAACTGTACGTGCCTGCCCTCGCCAGCAAGGAAGACGCGACTCCGGGTAGATCTTCTTCATGCAGTTTTAATCAGGATCCTTTAAACATGTTGCTTCTGGCCCCCAGGGAGAGAGAGACAGAGAGAGAGAGGGGACCCCTGCACAGGCTTAAATACCCTTGAGCTAACCAACCCCAGTGAGCCACATGGACCCTGCAGATAGGCTACTCTAATGCAGAAGCAGACAGGCTGAACAGACTTAACCAACTAAGGGCTTGTTTACCCAGAGAGTCTTCACCAGCAGGAAGGTATAAGGCAGAAGCCAGCGCCACTTTAAGGCGTGGCACTACGTGGCTCTCTACAACAACAAAGCCCACACATCTTAAACCAATCATCTCCTAGCATCCAGAGCCCGCACAGTGCAGGCCAATGAATTTAAACCATTCAAGCCTGCACCAAGCTTTCTATAGCTTGGTCTGCATTTGTGCGGGCTCCTGGGTGGGGTGACAAAGCTCATTTCCTGTACTCACATACTCACAGGTCCTGTCATAAATAACCCTGTCCTAAACAGCAAAGAATGTGACCTTTTGCCTACTTACTGCCAGGGGACAGGGTCTGGAATTTAAGGTATTTAGGGCCTTTTAGACTTCTAGTTTTCTGTGGTCATTGGAGAGTTAGGTTATATTTTTTATCTTTTCAGTAGCCAGTGTCTTCTTCCTGCTCTGCTGCTACATCCTAGCGGGCACTGGTGGGTCCCTCCCTGTATGTGAAGGATTGTGTTGTTTCCCACACACTTGCTCATATCACCACACCTCGGCTGCAGTTATTAGTCTTTTTCTATACCAGTTTTACAGCTGTGGAAGCTGAGACTCCGAGGAAGATTATGATTTGCCCAAACTCCTGGAGAACAAAAGTATGGAGGCTCCTGGCTGGCAGGATCACTGCGTTGTTTTGGAGCAAGTCTGGTCCACACTTGTAAATTCTGTGAGGTCAAAGAAAATGTGGCTCTCTCAGGCTTTCTTGCAAGAGCATGGTCTTAAAAAGTGAGGAGACATGTTAGGGAGAGAGGGACTATCAGTCTGCACAGAGGGCACTAGAGGTGGGTCTCTGAAAGAAGCAAGCTTTGCTTCCCTGACAAACAGTGCTGGCTATATAGAGGGCCTAATTCTCCAGTGGAACATTGGTCCATGGGTGGGATGTAGAGTGAGCACCACTTGTGTAGATTACCCCATGCATTCTTTGCCGATGAGACCAGTAGCAGCATCGTTCAGTCATTCATTTGCCCGTTCATTCTTTAATTCTACTTCTGAAGTTCTGGCCACTGCATTTACAGGAGTCCTTATCTCTACCCTTCCCAGGGCAATGCTGCTTTGTTCATCTTTGGTTCTGCAGGCTTCCAGGAGTCCTCTAAGTACTCCACCCCCTGGTTGGGTGACTTAGAATCAGATTCTTTATTGGCACCCACAATAGTCTTTATAATTATGCCTTACTGGCTTAGAAATTTGGAGTGATATTTACATTAAAAAGGCCTACTAAAGTGATTCTTTACCCTGGCTATGAAACACTGCCCAGCAAGATGGAGGGAAAAAAATACCTTATGTATATTTAAAGATTCCCAATCAAAATATGACAGTTGTGCATGCATAGAGTTCAATAAATTATTTGCAATGAAAATGAATTGGTCTCTTTCACATCAGGCACAGAAATAATTTCATTTACATGATTCTGCCCTTCTTAGAAGGAAATGCTCTGAGTAAATAGACTTATCCTGGCTGTGGCCTGTCCACTGAAACTCATAGTCAATGCAAGGTCAAAGCAGGCCTCAGAGATACTTGCTCATAGGTATGCATTATTGGCTACAGGAAGAATGCTATATCAAATTAATTTTTGAGGCTAAAAAAATGTAAAATAAAACTGGCCAGGGGATGTAGTTTAGTTGGTAGAGTACTTGCCTAGCATGCACAAAGCCCTGGGCCCCATCCCCAACACTGTGTAAACAGGGTGTGCTAGCCCAGGCCTGTAATCCCAGCACTCGGGCAATAGAGGAAGGGGATCAGAAGTTCAAGGTCATTCTCAGTTACACAGTGAGTCTGAGGCCAGCCTGGGCTATGGAACCCTGTCTCAAAATGCCAAAATAGGGCCACTGAGGTGGTTCAATGGGCGAATGTGCTTGTCACTATGTCTGATGACCTGAGTTTGATCCCTGAGATCGTCACAGTAGGAGGGACCCAACTCCTACAAGTTGTCCTTTGATCCCCACACACATGCCATGGTGCACTTGCCTCCTACCACAGTTAAAGTACAAAATAAACAAATAAAATTTAAAACCAGGAAATAAATCTAGGTTCTAGATATAAGAGTAATACACTGTATAGAACATATTCAGGTATTGGGCATATAATTGGGAACAATGTGCAGGTAGTCTGGGCCCATGGAACAGCAGCACTGCCTTCCGTAGGCACTGTGGCAGGGTCACTTGCCATTGCAACGCCAAGACAGGCCATGAGTGATAAGATGGTGATGTCACGTGCTCAAGAACTCTTGATGGCTGAGCCACTATGGAAAGGAGGTTCTCCAGTCCACAGATGACTTGGAATCAGCTAGCAATCCTCAGATGTGATTAATGTAAACCACTGAGAACTTTGAAATGTTTACCTTGTTATCTTGAACACCTGGTAGGTCACCCTGCTTTCTGACCTGTGACATTATTAGCATTTGGGGACAAATAATTTGTTGTTGGCGGGGTCTTTCCTGTACATTGTGAGATATTTAGTAGAATCTTCGGATTCTGTTCACTAGACACACGTTGCCTGCCCTCCATTCCTAGTTGTGTCAAAAGAAAGTGGATCCAGACATTTTCACATGCCCCTTATTATGGGGTTGTCTAAGTCACTCCTGGTTCACGAATGAACTTTGTAGTCATTCTTTTATTTCTACCATCTTCTACTTTATTCTGGTAAGACATTAATACCACTTAGACCTCCCTCCATGACATCCCATAAATGCTAGAGTAGACTGAGATACTGCCAAATGTTTGGACAAATCATAAGCCTGTTGTAGGACTGTTTCACTACAAGCAACAGAAACCATCTCCCATTGGCTTATGCAAGGGGAAAAGGGATTTTTAAAAAGTGGTGTAGGGATATTACAGAAAAAGAGGGCACAGAGCTACCAAGGCTCACAGCAGTAGGCCTTGTGGTTTGTCCCTTGCTCCCAGTAGCCTTGTGCTTTAGGCTTCTGTGCTTGACTTAAGTATTTGGGAGGCAGAGAGATTGGTTTCTTCAGTTGGACACTCTAGGTTTGTAGAGGCTGTGACAGCAGTGGTAGAAGTAGTGCCTGAGATCAACAGCATTGTCAACAGCATCAGCAGCAGCAGCAGCAGCAGCAGCATCAACAGTATCAGCAACAACAGATGCATGCAGGACAGTACTGTCCCTTACACACAGGAGACAGGAGCATCAGAGAAGGATGGATGAAAAGGGAGGTAGGGCAAGCAGGAGAAAATACCTGCTCAGGGCATAGATTCTGAGGCTCTGAGTGGTGGTGTAGATGCCTGCTCTCCTCTCTGCATGTATTTTGAGGACAAAATGAGATAGATACAAAAGCAGTAAATACTAAAAACAAGCCTTAAGATGCCAGAAAGGAGTGTTCCATGGACCCTGTCATAAGCAGGCTGTTGCCATATGTTGGCATAAGGCAGGAATCTGGGTCATGTTAGAAATTTCTTTCCACAAGTGTCAGTTTGGATGGAGTTTTGTGAGACCCAGGCTCTCCCAGACATCTCCAGGAGCAGTGGAGAATATAAGAAACTGTCATCTGCCTTTTCCTTGTCAGGACCCCCAACATTAGGCTCAAGGACCAGGCCATGGAGAGATCAGGCCATATGGAACACTTCCAGTTCCTTTTGGCTCTGAAGCCCCCATACCAGTTTATTCTTCCCTCCCTGCGGTGATACAAAATACATAAGTGTTAGAAGAAAAGGAAAGAAACGCACAGTCCAGTCCCTAGGGATAAAAAGAGTAAAAAGAAAAACACAGAAGCCAACAAAGGAAGCTAATTTAAACTTGACCCTGAATCCTGAAAGCTGCTGCAACTAGATGAGCTGTCAAGAACATCAGCTCTTTGAGAGAGAGGAAAAAATGGCCCAATGAAAGATGGCAGAGGCAACAGTATTTGGTTCATAGCCTGTCACTTATCTTACCCCAGGGGAGAAAGAATGGACATCCTCTGTGAAGCCTGGTTTGGGGGAAGTGCAGAGCAGAAAATGTTTACCTGAGATATATTTGGCTCATGATCTATTATTTCTTGATGACGATATAATTAGATAAATGAAAGTGCCTCTCATTTTTTTCAACATAGGCAAAGCATAAATCAAGCAGGCACCACTTTTTTCCAATTCTGAAATGTATTTACATTTGTTTGCAATGACCACTTTGATTCAATTGTGCTCTGTCACTCATCTGTAATTCTATCAGCCCAATTTCAGGTACATAAATCTCCAGCCCTGGGGAAGACTTGCTTTGTGAATCTGCTTAGTTGCAGAGGCAGATGAGACCATCGCCTGAAACTGCATCAGGGGAAAAGCAGCGGGTATCACATGGGCAGCATTGGATCTGTTTCTGATGGAGTCAAAGAATAACTGTTAAAAGAAATCACAATCAAAATATATGAGGGACTGGGCCTTTGGAAACTGGGATTGCAAGAAGCAGCCTCAGGCCTTCAGTCTCTCAGACTCACACAGGAGAGAAGAAAAACAGCTCAGTGAAAGATGAGAAAGATAATAGCATTCAATTCATAGCCTCACACTCATCTTACACTGGGGATGCTGAACTTCTGCAGCAACTCATTGCATGGATGAATATTGGAGACCAACTTTGAACTGCATACTCAGATATGAAGGTAGATAGGGTGTGTTTCCAAAGAGCTTAGGGTGCAATGGAGCATACTAACTTTAATAAAACAAACTGAAAGCCAGGAAAAGCTATGCTGTGACTATAGAAGCAAAGGAATGTTCAGATTGGGAAGATTACACTGGGGCGTGGGAAATGTAGACTCATTGAGGAGATTTGGGCATGACCCCAGAGGAAGAGAGGTTTAGCTAACCAGGAGAGGGATTTGTGGGTGGGGTAGAAAGAGGGGTTGCATGTCTGGGCCTCAGTGGGTATTGAATATTCTGTGATATGGAGCTGAGAGGCAGGTGGACCTGGCAGTCCTAGAGGTCAAGGGCAGAGTTTTTGCCTTTATCCAATCACAGAGATTTAAGCAGGAAGTGGTACAATGAAATTTTCATTTGAAAAGGACATTTTGTGTTATGGGACATGCCGTGGTGGGCTGAAACAATGGCTGTCGTGGAAGGATGTAAAAGTGCTGATCATTAGGAATTCAGGGGGATAGGAGAATTCAGCAGCGGCAGTCCAGCCCCGGCCTGGGTTGGGCAGGTGAACCAGACAGGTTAAGGCTGGAAGTAAACCTACATACAAAGCAGCAGTGAATCTCATTATGGACTTCACAGGCTTACCTGCCCAGGAGCTACCCAGGGGAGACCCAGGAAATTGCTTCACCTAGTGGAGAATTGCCCAAGAATAGTGCACCATCTGGATGACAGGGGTCTAGACTTTGTATTCTGCAAGGATATTGGTATGTAGCTTTCCCAGAATTATTTATTAAAAGATGGTATTTTCTCTGATGTATGTTCTTGGCATCTTTATCTATAACTTTATGAATTTGTCTCTGTTTGTTCTAGTACATTGGTATGTTTGTCTGTTCTGTGGTAATCCCATGTGTTTGGACCGGTAAGCTCTGTAGTTGGGGCTTTAAGTCACTGTGACACCTCTAGTATTGTTCCTTTTTCTCAAGATTGTTTTGGCATTTGTTTTTTGTGTGGGGGGTTCCCTAGGAATAGATTTTATATATATTTGCAAAGAATGTCACGGGTATTTTGACAGGGATTGCATTAGATCTGTTGCGCCAATCCTACTACTACTAGGTAAACTCAATATGTCAAAGCGACATCCATGCTATTGCACATTGCCAAGATCCTGGCACAGCTTTTGTGTCCAGCAGAGTGGAATAAATAAAGAAAGTATGCACTACTGGGTAGCATGGAATACTACCCAGCCATGAGAAGAGTAGATTCTGCCACTATGAATGAATGAATCCAGAAAACATGCTACTTGGAATAAGCCAGACCCAGAAAATTAAATACCCCATAGTTTCACTCAAATTTGTGCAACCTAAAGTAGCTGATGTAGAAGTAGCAAAAATAGTGTTTACCAGGCCTGGGGAATGGTGAAGGAGGAGGAGAAGGTGATGGTGAGAAATTGCCCAGTGGGAAGGAAACTTTGGTTAGACAGGTGCTCTGCTGAACCGTGGGGTGACTGCTGCTCTCATTTCCACTTTGCACTTTTAAGTGTCTGGGAGACTGGACTTTGAAGTCTTCACTACAAAGAATGCTAAATGCATGAGGTAGTCAATATGCTAATTGCCCTGGTTGGATCCATATACAATATGCACTTACATAGAAACATTTTTGTACTCTGAAATAACTGGAACACGGCCTGTGTCTGGTAAACGGGAAAGAACAGGGAAGAAAGGAGCTCAATTTTGTCACCTCTGTTTTGATTTGTGTCTCAGAGGAGCCAGGGCCTGCCCTCCACTGCCTCACTTCTGATCTACTGTGTATCTAATTCTTTTGTTTCATCATAGACAATGCCAGTGCTGGCTGCCATTGAAGGGTGTTCCGTAGAGGAACTGTCTCATTCCTACGGGTGGTGGGCACTCATGTGGAATGAAATCCAGGTGACTTCTGAGCTGAGCATTTAAAAATGCCCAAAGCCTGTGTTTAACTACCCGGAAAAGGCAAGAGAAACACACTAGGTGGAGGAAGCAATGTGAGCAAAGACACACAGAGATGAGCTTTCTCTGAAACAGCCAGGGTTCGGCCTGGTGTCTGAGAGGTTGGGGGTGGAACCTGAGAATACTGCCTGGTGAAACTCTACTCTAACACTCCCTAGTGATGGGAGATGTTATTCTGTATATATGTTTCTCATACTGGTTCATAAAGCCCTGTGGCCAATAGGAAACAAGATAGGCGGGGCTAGGAGACCAGGAGGAGGAAATAGGAAGTGAGTAGTTGGAGTCGAGATGTAGCCCCGCGAAGAAGAGGACGCCAGCCGTGACTCCCCGATAAGACGACCACGTGGAAATACTTAGATAAGTAGAAATGGGTTAATAATTAAGACAGAGCTAGCCCATAAACAGTAATGGTAACTGGCCGACGGGATTGTATCAAATACAGAGTCTCTGAGTGTTATTTGGGGCTGGCGCGGCTGTGGGCCCACGTGGCGGCGGGACCGGGAGGCCGGCGGGGAGACCTGCTGTAACATATTGGTGTCAGAAGCGGGATTGAGAACTTTCCCTTAAAACTTAACAAAAGCTTAAAAAATAGTTTTAGAAACAAAGGAACAGAGACTAGCAAGACTTCTTGGTAGCAGCGTTTTCTCAGTTGGATTCGTTTTGCTGTAGACAGAGATTTGTGTGGCTCCTTTAAGGGAGGTTTCCAAAATTAGCATAAGCGGCAAAAAAAAAAAACAAAAAACAAAAAACAAAAAACCGCCTTGCTTTTAAAGAGCTCTGCTAACAATTCATTGGTGTGTATGAGAGCTGCAATGAAGGTTTACACTGTGTTTTAAAAAATATGCTGGCTTGGGAGAGAAAAGGAAACAGGATACAATGGTTTAAAAAGCAAAAAGAAAGTAAAATGAATGGTTGTGGTGGCAAACGCCATTAATCCCAGCACTCGGGAAACAGAGGCAAACAAATCTCTGTGATTTCAAAGTAAACCTGGTATGCAGTGAATTCCAGATAAAAGTTACACAGAGAAACCCTGTCTCAAAATATGTAAAAAAAAGAAGTAGAATAAATAGAGTAATAAAAAAGCCACGTAAAGATGGCAAACACAGAGAGATTTTGGATACTATACATGCTTCTGTTGTCTTTAAATTATTTGATTGCTGAGAAAATAACTACTGATAAAAGAAATGCTACTGGATTAATTCAATTTATATATTTTAAAAATGCTTTGACTCCAAAATTTAAGCCTAAGGACATGTTACTGGGGGAAAGGATTTCTATTTTTGTTTCCACAGAAAATGAAAAGCTGTGGATTTCTTCCAGATTTATGTGGTTTGATCAAGCCAGACCCCCTGAAACAGTGCCCCAGATGATCCAACATTCAAAGCAGTTGAGACAAAGCCTTGCAGACTACTGCCAAGATTTCTGCGTCTTCTTTGAACCCCCATGACAGCGCCCTCTACCAGCAGGAAGTAGTTTGGAAAGAACGACACCCAAATTCCCAAATATTGTTTATAAATGTTTGTTTTCATTTAAATGGGCTTGGTTATAAATGGCTATAACTACAGGCAATCTTTTTAAAGGTAAAAAGGGAATTATGGTATAGATATGAATACTTTGCTTTGGAATGGATTTTCTTTTATTGATACAATTTAAGGTCAATTTTGTAATATGTATATTTCTCCTCTTGTTTAGGTATTGTGTTTATATAGCTCATTTAGAAATGTAATGTATAATTTAGTACAGATTAGAGAGTTACCTATGATAGTCAAGCTTGGAGTTAGTTAGGTTTTCTAGGTATATAGAGATGTATTTGAGATGAATAAGCATTCTTCAAACCTTTCAAAGACTTACAGAATATGGCATTTAAAATGGTTTAGGGTTTTTCTTGACAATGAGGCACAACTGCTCCTGGTAACACCACCTGCATCAAAAAGGAAGATGGACATCGAAGAAACACATCATGGAGTTTGCTTCTAATATGGCAAGACTAGCCATTTGAGCAAGGTACTTCTCTTGTCTAGACTGTTTGACTTTATGTTGTAGAAACTGGACATGCAGGACCCACAAAAAAGTGACTGCTGATTCAAGATGGACATTGCTACAGGATTCCTGCTTCATGGAAGAGGCTGCCAGACAGCCAGACAGTCTACAGGACACAGAGAAAAGTTTCCTGCCTTGTTGAGGAGTCTGGACACACACTATGGCCTAAGAGCTGAAGATGGAACATTACAGAAGAACTTCGGGTGACTGACCAGGCAATGAGTTGTCTCTGTCATTTCTAGAGTTTATATATTATCCTTCTGTGGTCTTTGATGGATTTGAAGACAGGTAGTTATGATTATAGTTTTCCTTAGTTAGGATTAAAGATAAGTTACATATAGGACTTTAGACTCACAAAGATAGGATAGATGATATTTTCTTTAAGTCTTACAAAATGTTAATGGACTAAATATTGTTAACTGTGATTCTTATTTGATAACTGTTGAATGGTATATTTTGCTATGTTAAGGTTAAACCCTTTTTATTTTAGACAGAAAAGAGGAGATGATGGGAGATGTTATTCTGTATATATGTTTCTCATACTGGTTAATAAAGCTCTGTGGCCAATAGAAAACTAGATAGGCGGGGCTAGGAGACTAGAAGGAGGAAAGAGGAAGTAGTAGGGAGGAGTCGAGATGTAGCCCAGGGAAGAAGCAGGACGCTTGCCGCGGCTCCCCAATAAGGCGACCACGTGGAAATACTTAGATAAGTAGAAATGGGTTAATAATTAAGGCAGAGCTAGCCCATTAACAATAACGGTAACTGGCCAACAGGATTGTATCAAATATAGAGTCTCCTGAGTGTTATTTGGGGCACACGTGGTTCTGGGACCATGGCGGCAGAACCAGCGGCAGCCGACAGGGAAACCTGCTGTAACACCCTAGCGTTGTGATCCAGGTGAATTCCCAACTTTCTCTATGGCTCTGTTTCTTTACTAATAAAATGAGACTAGGGTCACCTACATTATAGAGACATTATGAATATTAAATCCAGCACACACTTGGCAACATGATTACAGCAGCAGAACATCATGATGCAAACAGACAATGAGGCCACATCATCATGGAGTCAAACAGCAGACTGTAGAGCTGCCAGGTGCTAGAGAGTTTCCAGGAAATATGTTTTCAATATCAAATGCCATTCCCTTCTGTATATTTGAGTGGCTTGGATCCTCTACAACTTGCTGGGACATTAGAACATGCACTAGGAACTTTGTTCTGTCCTGAGTGGAGAGTCCTAGAAATGCCAAACAAGTCATATGAATTGCTAGTGTTTTTCAGGTTTTCTATCTTTTGCTGTTTGTCTGGTCCATTATAGAGAGACAGAACTGAAGTCTCCCACAGTTTGTTTGTTTTTTTATTATAGAACCGAGATGATTAGGATTGTCAACTTGACAGAATCTAGAAGGCCCCAGGAGACACACCTCTAGTCACATCTGTGAAGGCTAGCTGAGTGAGAGGACCAGCCCTAAAGGTGGAGTCTAGGACTATGCGGAAAGGAGGATGTGGGCCTGGGAGATAACAGGTGGCTCCGTGGGTAACAGTGCTTGCATACAGGTCCAGTGACTGGAGTCTGATCACAGATGCCACACGGTAGCATGAGGGAAGCATGCTACCTCAGAAGTTGTTTTCGGACCTTGACACACATGTCCTGTCCGAAGAACATACATATGCAAACCCGTAAGGGAGAAATTGAACTCAACATTAGTATCTCTCTCTGCTTCCCAATTATGGTTGTCATTCAACCAGTTCTTCTCCACAATCCTATCTCCATGGCATCTCCGCCATGATGGGCTACATCCTCACTGAGCCCAAATAAACCACACTTGCCTTAAGTTGCTTCCGTTAGGCATTTAGCTGCAACAATGAGCACAGTAACTGATAAGAATTCTACCAGGATTTGCATCGTGTCTTGTCTCTAATTTTTGTGGTAATAATGCTGATTTTATTTTTATTTAAAACTTTAAGAATTGACTTCGAGAATTTAAAAAATTGACTTTGAGTTCTACATGAGTATGACATTTAAATCATTTCTACTCTCCTCCTCCTATATCTCCCTCCCACTCTCATGACTTCTTTAATTGTTGTTATTTATGTATACATACTCATATATGAACACAGCCTATTGAGTCCATTTAGTGTTGCTCGCATGTGTGTTTGGTTAGGACTCACCATTTGGGATTGGGTAACCTCTAGGGGAGCTCATCTCTGGAGAAGACTGAGCTACAGGCAACTCCTGGCTGCCAAGAGAGGGAGAACAGTGCTCCTTAGGGAGTTATTATATTTTTGATGGATTAGTCCCTCTGTCACTATAAAATTACTTTTTTATATGTGGCACTATCCTTTGCTCTGAAATCTACTTCAACATTAATAATGCCAGTCCAGCTTTCTTTGGTTAGCATTAGCCTGCTATATATTTGTCCTCTTATTTTCAACCATTTTTGTGTCTCAACAGCTAAACATTTTTGTGTATATATTACGTGGTTATATTTTACTTTTTTATTTTTGGGGAGGTTGAGACAAGGTTTCTCTCTGAAGCACTGGCTATCCTGGAACTTGCTCCATAGACTGGGTTGGCCTGGAACTCAGAGATCTGCCTGCCTTTGCCTCCCAAATGCTGGGATTAAAGGCATGTGTTACCCCTGCCTGGCTATGTTTTACTTTTTAAAATCCAGCTTGATAACTTATACCTTTTCATTGAGTATCTAGGCCATTTTTCTTTAATGTGATCACTCAACTGGCTGGGTTTGAACTTGTCACTTTGCTGTCTCTGTCTATTTGTTCCAACTGTTCCTTGTCTATTTGTTTCTGTTCCTCTGTTCCTTCATTTCCTGACCTTTTAAAAAGTAACCCCAATATTATCAGTATCTACTTTGTTAGCTTAGTGGAATTGTTTTGTTTTCCAAGTGAGTGTTTTAAAGTTTATGGCATACAGCTTTAGTGCCATGCCTGTCTGCCTGCCATTGTTAATCCCACTGATCCAGAATATGACCACTACCATAGTTTAAAATAAAATTTGAAGCAAGCTTTAATTTAATACTGGCCAGGTATGTGCTCTGGTCAGGTCCATCTCTGATTCCCCCCTCAAATGGTCCCATGTCATGGTTTACAGCTTAAGTATGTCCTATCAAGTCCAATCAGGGGCAAGCATATATCCTGGCATACCTCTATCCTACACCCAATCAGGCTCAAGCATACATCCTGATGTATTTCCTGCCTGTGAACTTCCTGCCCACATGTGACCAAGCATATCCTGTGCAGACAGGTCAAACAAACTTGTTTAAGGGAGTGAAAACATGTGGCTTGTTATCTCCCATAAACAACAATTTCCAGAACTTTAGGAACTGTCTGTCTTTGGGCAAGGGACTTACAGATCAGAGGCATTTTGTTTCATGGATCTCTAAGGCATAGTAATTAGAACTTAAAATGTGACTCTGGCTCTCACACCACGCTGCTCACCATGATAGTCATGGGCTTAATCCCCTGTAACTGTAAGCCCCAAAAGAACACCTTTTTTTGTAAGTTTCCTTGATCATGGTGTCTTATCACAGTAACATGACAGTATTTTTATCATATTAATTTTTTTAGCACTGGTAATACCCCTTGTGAGGCAGGTAGAACAATGTAGAATTTGAGGGAATAAACTGTGGCCCAGGGAAGCAACTTTTAGGGTCCTGAAGGATGAATAGGAGTCTACCAAGGGTAATGGTAGGAAAGGACATTCTAGAAAACAAGATTAGCAGATATAATGAATGGGAGAAGCTAGGTAGTGTTTGAGTAGAAGACCCACTGAGGAAGAACTCTATGGCCTGGGTGAAGCCTCACATTCCAGCTGGCCAAGGGACTGCCCTTAGGAAGCCAGACTCACATTCAGCCACACAAGGAGATATGGGGAGTAATTCTGTCCTTTAATGAGATGCTGTATATTTCTGTCTTGAATTGCTGCTCACCTTCCCTCACAGCACAGTTTCTTCAAGCTGCAGTAAGAGGCTTGAGAGGTGTGAGAGGCATGAGAGGCGTGGCTGGGTCCCCATCTATTGGAGGCCTTAGAAAGGGCAACCTTTTCTTTTTCCGGTCTTCCTTTAAGATGCTGGCCAGAACCTCAGGAATGCTTCCTTTAAGATGCTGGCCAGAACCTCAGGAAAGCTCCCTCCCCTGCTGCCTGATGGCTTCTCCATGCATCTGACCTCTGTGCTGGCTTAGTTAGCATGACTTCCCTCTCTCTCCCCCACCCTTCTTTCTCCTCTATTGAGGAGCAGCTATTGAGGTTCACAGCTGACCTGGAGATTTTTGTCTTTTAAACTCTATAAAATTGTCCTTACACGTCTAAATTAAATAATTAATTAAAAAATAAAGTTTACACTATGCATGTTCTTAATTTGTCATATATTCTAATTTTACTCTTTACAGCATTATTTTTGGATAAGTCACCAATGGTGTTTAAGATAAGTTAAACAATACACAAACTCTCTCTCTCTCTCTCTCTCTCTCTCTCTCTCTCTCTCTCTCTCTCTCTCTCTGTGTGTGTGTGTGTGTGTGTGTGTGTTTGTTTGTGAATTCTTTTTCCTCATTCCTGAAGGACCTCTTGTAATATTTCTTACACAGTGTGGGGTTGCTGGCTACATGTTTAAGCTTTTGTATGTCTTGAAATTTATTTCATCTTTGCTTTTGAAAGGTATTGGTTGACTTTTCAAATTTTATTTGATGTATTTTATTTTATACTTTAAGTATGTTGTTGCTTTACTGTTAAGAATTTGTTTACATTGTTTCCTACAATAAAAATTTTTTTATTTTTCTATTTAATATTTCACCTACCTTTTCTCCCCTGGCTGTATTTGGGTCTACCTGTATTTCTAGTTGGTTCAGTTCAATTTTGATATATATTGTCCTTTTCTCCTACTTTCATGTTTGAGATTTATTCAAGTTTCTGGACAGTCTTTATATTTTGAAAATGTCATTATGGTTTTGAATGCAATGTCTGCCTTCCTTTCTTCCTTTCATGGTCCTGAATGATACATGTCATAAACTTTGCCCTGTTCACTGATGCTTTGTCATCTGTTTGAGTTCTCTGTTTTTTGTTTGTTGTTTTTGTTTTTTTTGGATAGGTTTCTACTGTGGTGGCTTCACATTCACTTATCTTTTCTCCTGCAGTTTCTGGTCTGCTATTCATCCACCTGGTGTGTTTTTGTTCTAGATGTCTCAGTATGCCCATCCCAGCAGAGTTCCATGTGTATCTCTTAAATGTCTTCACTATTTCTTGGCAATATTTGTACATGTAACTTCTGTTTGATGATTCTAACATTTGTTCTAGTCATAGGCTGGTTTCCATGTATTTTTTCTCACATACATAAATCATATTTGAATTTCTATAAACTTTATTGCATGTTTATAGCATGATAATATTAACTGACTTGGAAAGAGTTTCATCTTTGCACGTCTTACTTCTGGAATATCTCTAGGCAAGCCATACCCACTCTAAGGTTACATTTCTCCTGTTGCTAAGGTAAAGCCTTCCATGTACTCTACTCAATATGCTTTGAATCCCGGGGTTTTATATTCTAACAAAGAGGGACAGATATAGCTCCAAGCCCTGCAAGCATGGTTAACTCTCATTTTTTTTTCTGCTGGTTCTTTCTTCAACCTTAGAGGGTTTCTGCATGCATGGTCCTCATCTGTGCCCAGCTGGTTGCATGCAGGGAACACCCAGAATATGTAAACTTACCTCCCTGTGAAACCCTTTCCCCTGTCACTCTATCATATGAACTCTGTCTGCATTAACGTTTCCAGACTCTCAGCTCCTTCTTCTCCAGTCATGGACTCTACTAGGCCCCATGCCCATTCCCATGCAGTAGTTGAGGGACAACTCAAGTAGTAAATGGCAACAAGATGAGGCTCCTTCTGTCTTTGTACTGTCTGTCTGAGCTCAGTGTCCTTTCATGGTGCCCTGTGACGTGAAAACCATTATTTCCTATATCTTGCCCAATTTTTGATTGGCATAGAT
Organism: Cricetiscus sungorus; assembly: GCA_030556225.1. Taxonomy (NCBI): domain Eukaryota; kingdom Metazoa; phylum Chordata; class Mammalia; order Rodentia; family Cricetidae; genus Cricetiscus; species Cricetiscus sungorus. Next base: position 88,922,216 of record JANBXA010000007.1, read on the forward strand.
AGAAGAGTAAATCTTCCTGCTAATACGTGCTGGCCCAAGTGGAGTTTCTAGTCTGAAGAATTACTCTCTGTCTATAGGGAAACAGAAACACCAAGAAAGGGAATGATGCATGTTCCCATGTACAGAGAAGCTTAACCTAGGAATGTACTGTGGAGGGCCCGAGGAGGAGAGACAGGGGAACTCGTGCATTGCCTCCTAAGGCATTGAGGACTTGGAGGAGACATGTGAGAAACTCTTAAACCTGAGTGTGAAAAGTTTCCTAAAATAAAATGCAAAGGGCTGGGCTTCCCCAGTAGAAGCACTGTGCCATGGTGAGTTGTGGCATTCTGTATGTGCCTGACAAGGCCAAACGAAGTCTGAATCAAGGCGGAGGTTGTGTTTTCTCTGGTGTATCTGAACAATTTCACCCTCAGAACAGGGAACCGTGAGCCCCCTAGGGACATCCCAGAGCCCCATTCCAGTCTCCTGACCAGCAAAGCTGTGGACTCACATAACCCCAGAGACTTCCCAACGGCTCTTCTTGTCTGGACAACATGTGCACTCAGTTCCTATGAGAAAGCACGATGTTTTATTCATGTGCACTCAGAAACTTGGTGAATAGCAGAGGATATTTTAGGATTTTAGAAGGAAAAGCTCCCCATGTGCTTATCATAAAGCCTTTGAGTTCTTAAGTCACTTTGGAATGAGAACATTTTTTTTCTATCTCAATCCAGCTGAGATCTTTACATTTGGACATTATGTTTCTTCAAGTTACTGGTGTGCTTAATGCTAAAATAATACATTTAGGATAGTAAAGTGAAGTAGGGACTGAATAGGCACAAGGCAGGGTCAACTGAATCAGGTCCGAGAAAATGTACCGTTGCTGCTTCGAAGATGCTGAGCTTAAACAGAATCTTTGTAAACAAGACATGGGGAATGAAAGCATGGTCAGAACAAAGGTCAAAGAATATTAACGAGTTTGTATCAGAGAACAGTTATTAGCATATTCTGGAGGAGCAGCTCTGGTACTAAAAAAAATGCTCTTTGTGATGAGAGATGAGGATGGTGGGCATGATGGAAGTAGCACTCTATGGTAGGGAAGGGTGACTGGGACCAAAGCCACCTGGAATTCCTTCAGGTTTCAGAATGACTTACTTATCCTCTCAAGGAGATGTCCAGAGAAGTAGAAGGAGTTGAACACTCTTTTGCAGAATGACCTTTGACCAACAAACTATAGTAGCCTTTTTTAAGAAGCTTGAATGGGGAGCGGAAGATAACCCGACATTCCGTGAGCCTTTGGATGCAGTCAAAATGCTGGATAATTGGATCCGTTGTAAAGGACAGAATCAGGTGAGTGAGCAAGAGGAAGAGCAGAGGGCCAGATAAGCCAGGGAACAGTGAAAACCACCCTCTCCAAATCTCCATGGTATAGAAAGTGAGGACATGACATCATTGTCTGGCGTCCAGGGACTAGAAAACCACTTAGCACTTGGAGGCATCTCACTGGCATCGCTATAATGTGCTGTTCCATCCTCTCTTGTTTTACTAGAATGATACTGACTCCCCTTCCTGCACCTGAAGAGCCTCTTGGAAGCATCATGTTTGAAAGTTGGCATGAAGATGATGGTAGTGACAGCCTGGCTGCTCAAAGAGCCCTCTGTTCCTCAGGGAGCCTGTCCTACTGCTTATCATCCTGGTGAAGTATCACTCTGGATCACTTGCTTCACCCCTGTCACATGTGGTGACAGATACTGGGCAGTCCCCACTCATTTTCTCATGCAGGTTGGAGCAAGGATGTTTGGAATCTTCTCTGGATAGAGAAGTGGTAAGAGCGGGGAGAATTCTGTTTGCTGCTGAAGGTTTAGTTATTCAGCTGCTAGTTGAATAAAGTTGAATGGAAGAAGCCACCAGGGCATTGTCAACAGTAGCTTTAGAACCTGGCTGTGATTTTGTTGAATACTCAAAAAATACTCGCCTGTTTCATGACTGATTTGGATTTTAGGAGTTAATTGTTTGTTTATTTTTAAGTAGCTTAGTAATTACAGACACTTGTTTTTTATTCAAGCACATTCTTGGTCATATGAATTAAAGCTATTATTCAATTCTGTTTTAGCCCTCCTGTAGAAATGACAAATGACCCATATTAGAACAGCATCAGCTTGCAGAAACTGTCCATTCACAATTTCACCAAGACAAGAAGGGCAGGGGTAATGACCGTAGCTGTTTCTTCCTGCCTCTCTTCTTCTTTGCATTGCTTTGTAGGCAAGCATTCCCTTTCATCCTGTGTATAAGGCTTAGTTCTAATAAGAAGTTCTCTTAAATGATAGGAGAAATATAATGGAAATAGTTCACCCCTCCCATGACAGGTTATTCTTTGTGAATTGCATTTCTTGGGGAGACTAGAAATCTCTAATTTTGGAGTGGTCAGCTTGAAATCATCCTGTAAAGGCAGATTGGTCAAACCTGTGATTGAGCAAAATAGAGTTAGTGATTAGTTACATCATGGCCTTAGCCTGGAGTCTGTGTGGAGATGCAGGGACCATGGGCCCAGGGTTTGGGTTTTTTGTTTTTGTTTTGATACTCAAGGAAACACAAACCTTCTTAGGTATCACCATAAAGGATGTATAATGAAGGAAAGCCATAGATTCATTTTCCTCCTGGAATGACCAAAGACCATGAAGTTGGCCATGTTTCCCAGGACTCATCATTTCCTGAGGCTGGCTCCAAGCCCATTATCTATAAACAATGACTATGAGTGAGAAAGGTAGGCCCTTCTCCTCACGTGCACACACATGCATGCACTTGCCCTGGAAGCACTTAAGTGGTGTGTAACATGTAGACAAGGCAGACAGTCTGTGAAATGTCATAATACTGAGCACAGGAGTTGGCCAACCTGTTCTATGAACAGCTAGGACTTAATTTCTTTGGGGTTTGTAGGAAATACAGATTCCTGTAACTGCTCGACTTGGCCATTGAGGTGCAAAGATGGCTTTAGACAATATGTTAATATGTGGCTGTGTTTCAATAAACCTTTATTAACAGAAGCAGGTAGCGGCTGGAGTTAGGCTGTGAACCCTACTTTTCTGAGCTCTGATCTAATTCTATGTCTTCAGTGAGATACTGACTGTCAGACCATCTCTGTGGGCAAGGATGAATTCTGGGAAAAGAGCTTGCTAATCTGCATTCAATTCCCACAATGTGCCAAGTGCAGAGCAAGGGCCAGGTGTGATGATGATAGGTTTCTAGGAGACCTGAACTCTGACATCATCCCTTCCAGTAACTGAGAACCAGTGTTCCACATACATCTTGTTCCTGCCCACCTAGCTGAGCTCCAGAAACTAAAGATAATGCTGGAAACTCCCAGAGATAATTGTGACTTCCTGTAGACTTGGGAAGCTTGGAGACATTTTCCAGAGTCTTACCACATACTGTCTTCTTGCTTATGTTATAGATTGTCAGTCTCACTTCTCTCTACACCTTTAGTCATTAATTAGCTTGGCTGTAACATTATTTTAATGTCCTCTCATGAATCACATTCTTTTGTCTTTGAACCACATCTTTTATTTATTGATTTATTTTCATTTTATTTTATGAGTCAGGGTGTTTTGCCTGCGTGTATGTGTGTGCACCATGGGTACGCCTGTTACCTACAGAGGCCAGAAGAGAGTGTCATATTTCCTGGAACTGGAAATATAGATGGTTGTAAACCTCAATGCAGGTCTTGGAAATCCAGCCTGGGTCCTCTGAAAAAGCAGTCAGTCCTCTGAACCACTGAGCCATCTCTCCAGCCTCTTCAACTGAATATTCAATGCTGAATATTCTCCAGTTCACTTTTGTTCTGGCGGTAGAATGTACGCTGGGAATAACTGTAGGCAAACAGTAAAAGCTAAAGCCTGCCTCTTTCCACATAATTTTTGGTCTTATGAAAGATAATATTTTATTCACTTGGCCATTAGAAGATAAAATTATACTGCAGGATTCCTTTGGCTCATTTAATGTCTCTTTCGGCACAAACTACACAGGACCAAAATGTCATTAAACCTAATTCTGCTGTTGATTTGTTTAGGGATTGTCTGGTCACAGGAACAGAAACAGCCAAGCTAACATGAGCGGGAAACATCATGAAGTTTGTTAGAGGAAAATAGGACAGAAACCATAGAAGGCCAGCTGGGATCTGCAGGGACCCAAATGAGGAGCTGGTACACTGGATCTAAATTACCTTATGCACCTTCTTGGGACTCGGTGTTAGGCTGGTTTTTATCCCTGCACTTCCAAAGAGTCCAGATGTAGCTTGTCTACAGTTCAAGGCTCCGGTTTCAAGACTGCTTTCCATGCCCTAAACCTGAACTGCTTAACTCGGCCTTGGGCTGCGTAGGCATCAGGCACTGCCAAATGTTCACGAACATATGCAAGCACCTGGAGAACTCCTGCGTCCCTTCTCTGGGCTTCGTGTCAACCTCTCTGAGAGTGGCATTTGAGTAGGTCCTTTACTCTCTACTCCCATATAATTGGTACTGAGAAGAAATGATCAAAACAAACAATGAAACAGCGAGGTCCATACACTATGGGACAAAATTATGGATAATTATTCTTTATTTAGCCGTAGTGAGCTAGTTGTTTTCTGTAGAATGAGTTCAGAGCAACTAATCTTTTGGTCTCCTGCCTTTCTAAATTTGGGCCAAACAGAAACCTCAAGCAGGAGTTGATAAATTATGTCTCTGGTGCTAATTCCACTAAGTGCCTGATTGTCAATAACTTTTACCAGCATATAATCATGTTCATTCATTCATATATCAAATATAGCTACCCATTTTCTTTTACTGTCTTTGGTTTGTTTCTTCTGCGTTTTTACAGGACCACAGCCATGTTGAACATTAAAACTGGGTGTCTCACAAAGCCTGAAATATATTCCGTCTGACACTGTCAGAGTATTTGTCAACACATGCACTAAAGAGATGAGACGATAACAATGTATATACACCTGCATAGGTCACATGGTCATGTCTGATGGATCTGGGATCAACAGAACACAGTGGAAAAAAAGACAATGCAGAAATCATTTAGCACCTCACTCCCAGATCCTCAACATCTACACCTACATTTCCTGAGAGAAAACCAGCAGATAAGAGTTCACCCAGCTATGTGACAGATAAAATGCTTTTGAGAGAAACTGTTCAAAAGGTCTGGCAAGAAAAAACAAACAAACAAACAAACAACAACAACAACAACAAAAACCTACACAGCTAGGGAGAATAAATTATGACCAAGTTCTAGGTGTAGGTTGTAACAATGTTCACTATGGGCTGAACAATTGCCTTTTGAGCTAGCTGGAACCGTAGGTGAGTTCTAAGCTACGTCCTGACAGAAAATGTTCATGACAAGCTGTAGGAATATAAAGCTTAGGCGGCAAAATCGGTGGTTCAGAAAAAGGTTTTAAAATGTTTTTAATTTTATGTCTATGAATGTTTTGTCTACATGTATGTCTGTACCATGTGCTTGGAGTACGGCCAGAGGCTCAAAGAGGTGATCGGAGAACCTGGAACTAGAGTTACTGATGGTTGTGAGTCACCTTACGTCCCGAGCCATCTCTCCAGCCTTCTGAAAAAGACTTTGGTACTTCCCTGGGATTTCCAGTTTTAAGGAGCAATCCCTGAGGCTTGCAGGGAGAGGCCAGCTGAATTTTCATCAAGTATAGCCGCTGCTTTCCTACGCTGCACTTTGTTGTTGCTGTCTGTTTTTGTTTTATTTTTGAGACTGGGTAGTCCTGAACTTTAGATAGCACCATTTCTACCTTTGGGTACATTGCAGACATACACCACTGCACCCCTTTTCTACGTAGTATGGAGGATCAAACCCAAAAGTGTTGCACATGTTCTGACAAGCACCTTCCCAGCCAAGCTGTATCCCCAGCCCCTTGTGTTCCTCTTTGGAAAGGAGTCCAAGGAAGTGGGTTATCTGGGAGAGAATGCTGCCTTATCTACCACCTCTGATAACTTATCTTTTTAAAATTTAATTTAAATTTTATTTTATTTGCATTGATGTTTTGCCTGCATGTACATCTGTGTGAGGGTATCAGATCTTGGAGTTATAGGCAGTTGTTAGAGCCATGTGGGTGCTGGAAATTGAACCTAGGTCCTCTGGAAGAGCAGCCACAGCTCTTCTTAACCACTGAACCATCTTTCCAGCTCCATAACTTTCCATTCTCATCTCCTAATCAAAGGGAAGTGCCCCTGTCCAATTTTCAAGCTTTCATTTTAATTTGCCTGGCTTCCACAATACTAACCAAAGTTTCCAAATGTAGTCTATACAGTAGTTTGCCTTTTAAAAGGTGTTCTACCACTTATTTATTTATCATTTGAGGGATAATGTTCTCCATAATATCACTGATAGTGTCATTAATCATCCACTGAAGACCCCTCATAAACATTTGAAATGCTTTATCTCATTTATTCCCATATTAGCTCTAGAAAATACAGCTATTAATTTAGTTTTACTTGTAAAGAAACCAAAGATTAAGGCTTATTAAACACATAATTTAGTATTGACTCTCTGGTATACCTGCCTCTGTGTTGGCTGTACCGTGATGAGCACACTATTACGGCGTGTGAGCCTGTGACTTGAGTACAGCAGGCCAATGATGAGCACACAGCTATGTAAGCGCACATATTCAGCGTGGGGAGAGTGCTAGGAAGGCAGTGTACAGGGTGCAGTGAAGGAAGTGAGAGGTCATACTGAGCATGTGACTGCCTGTCCTTGTGTGGTCTGAATGCATGTCTCTGGGGTCGGTATTCTTGTGTGCCTTGCCTGTATAAACACAGACGGAGTGGCTTAAAGCAGTAGACGTTTACGCTCACGTCTTTGTAGAGTTGGGGTCCACATCAAGGGCTTAGCAGTGGCATGGCTCTCTGAGGCCACAAGGAAAATTCCTCTTGGCTAGTTTCTACCAGTTGCTGGCCATCATTTCTTGACATCAGCTGTGTTAGTTACTCCAGTCTTCTTTGCATGCCTGTGTCTTCATATTGTTCACTTGTCATTATGAGGATTCCCTTCACTGGATTTAGGAACCACCTAAAAATTATCACGGCCTCTGCTTCACTTGGTCATATCTGTAAATATCTGATTTCTAAGGTAAAAATCATATTTACAGGTAATTTTGGGTGGGTTAGATACAGATTTTGTCAACACAAAAATTACAGCTCTCCTCTTAAAGAAAATGAGTTTCTTTCTTGAACTATATTGTGTGACCACGGTCCAGGAGGATGGGTTTAGGTTACCCCAAATTCTATGTTCCAATGTGGAAGCAGTTTCATAGTTTTAAAGAAAAAGAACATCATAAATCAAGGCAGGTTTAAAATACATTGCTTTGTATATCAGAGAGGCAGTTACAGTGAGATGGGGGAAGTTATTCTACAGATCTAAGATGCTGTATGATGTTGATCTTAGCTTCTACGATGGTGGAAGTAGAGAGTCTGCTAAGTTAAGATGTTCCAAAAGATTTTTCTATTAGTTCTGACACAGTGTGTGTGTGTGTGTGTGTGTGTGTGTGTGTGTGTGTGTGTGTGTGTGTGTGTGTGTGTGTGTAGGATGGGGAAGGGAGACTAATACTAGCCCAGGATAAGATAAGATCATCAGCCTATGGACCCGCAACATCCCAAACTCTCCACCATGAAGCATTTCACTCGTTAGAGTTCTGCTCACAGCTTCTAGGGGATGCATTCCTGCCCAGCACAAACCTTTGCTCTCCACATGTATCTAGAATCCTCACATCTGCTATCATCTCAGTATGATCACTCTGTCCTGACTATTATGTTCTCACTCCTAGGTGACTACAGACCTCCACAGCCCCACCCCCAGCTTCCTTTCATGCCTTCCATAGACACTTTCCACCTGCAGCCAGATAAACAGGTGGACTATAATAGCGCTTGTTCACATGACTGAATACTGTGCAGAAACAGCACAAGGGCTCTCCCATAGCTTTGTGCAGCATTCTCTGTGGCTTTCCTGCAGCTAGAAAAGACATGCTTCCATCTTCAAATGCCCAGTTTCACCTCCTGTCTCCATTTTTGGTATTTGCTATGGCCCTTGCCTAGGAAGCTCTGATATTTGCCTATTAGTTCCCTTCTTTTTTCAGGGCTTGTTGCAATAAAATGTCACCTTCCCCATTCCTATTCTAAAACTTTTAATCCACCTCCAATTCCCCTCCTCTTTTTTGAGAATTTTGTACCTCCATACAATGTGTTTTGATTAAGACAATTATTCATCTCCTAAATATTTCTCTAGAATGCCCTTTCTAGTCTCAAACTAATGGCTGTACACTTGCCTCAGATTCCCAAGTGCTTGAATTACAGCTGTGTGTTACCACTTCTAGCTTCTCACATCACACTGCTACTCCTTGCTGTCTGCATCATCACTGTGGTCCCCAGGTCACCTTGGTCATGTATCTTTGATAGTTATACCTGTCAATCTCCATATCCCACTCAGATGTAAATTCAATGAGAGAAGGACCCCTTCTTTCTTTATCCTTTGTGTCCCCAGTACTTGAGCAGTGACTACTTATAGTACATGCTTGAAAGTATCTAGAAGGAAGGACAGAATGAGGACATGTTCTTAACTCAGGGAAGACAGCTTTAAGCAAGTAGATGAAGTTTGGTTATCTGATTTTCTAGCCTACAGGAGATTAAAATAAAGTAATTACAAGAAAAGGTGCTGTTAGCAGTGAGCAGATAGTCCTTATTGGTAGGAAGAAACCTGAGAACAGAAACAAATATAACCAGAGTGACATATGGAAAGTGATAAGGGCACTCAATGTAAGGGTGAAACATCTCACAGCAAGAAAGCAGGTAAAATAATGTGTGTAGACATCGCATTTGCTTACATACTGCCCCGGAGCCTTATCAGCTCCTGTGTACAAACAGAGTTAATTGAGTAGAGAAGACTCAGACCTCTTGCCCTTGTCCTCCCCTGGCTTGTGCAACCCTGACTCGATTATCCCCATCTAACCCTTATTTCTGGTTTCTATTGTCTCCATATGCAGGTGGTATTAAGATCACTGGGCTTGATAGCTCCACTCCATAGCACATGGACCACTATGCCAGGTCCCCAAAGTCCTTCTAACTCCCAATTCCTTCTCTGCCAGACAGCATTCTGTTGGTTAGATAGTGGTGGGCATAACCTTCCATTCTGACTACACATGCAAACTCACCACTTTTCATGAATTCTAACTTCTACACATGTCTCATAGTCGACATGATACTTTAGTTTCACACAGACCTGTGACACAGATACCATTTTTCCTGTTTTGTGAGGGAATTGGGCTTTTGATCCAGCCTAGCCCCTTTAAAGCTATGCTTCATGCTCAGCTTTGTCACCTAGATGCTGAATCACATCATCACCTGTGAATCTTTCCCATCCCATCACCTGTCTATCCTTCCCATCCTATCACCTGTGTATCCTTCCCTACCTATCACCTGTGTATTCTTCCCATCCTATCGCCTGTGTATCCTTCCCATCCCATCACCTGTCTATCCTTCCCATCCTATTACCTGTGTATCCTTCCTCTTCTCCACCTGTCTATCCTTCCTATCCTTCATCTTTTGATACAGAACCCTGTGTGGAGAACCACTTCCATTCTTTTCTGCCCCATGAAAGGCCTTCTTTGTTGTTGCTGTTGTTTCAAGATGTGAATTACAAGTGTTCCCCACCACACCTGGTTTGTGCTGTGCTGGGATGGAGTTCAGGGCCCAGTGCAAGCTTGACAAGCACTCTACCACTTGAGCTACATCCCATCTTTGAAGGTCTTCTTCAGTATCCCCTCATGCCATTACACATTCAGAGGCATCACCAGGTGACCTGCTCCATAGACTGAAGTCCAATTTGGAGTTTCAAGGGGATCTTTTACCTTTGAATGGAAATACCTTGACTAGGGTGATTTTACACGAGGACACTTGATTTCTATTCCTGTGGAAGTCCAGGGAGGAATGTGTTTGTGTGTTTCCTGCCCAAGTTAAACTTAGCTTAGTGACACCAAAGATCCAGACACTTGCAGTCCTCAGGTGCCATTTGGCTTCCCTCCTAGTGAGTATTGTCATTTTGACTCAGCAGTGGATGCAGCTCTATCCAGAGCAGAAAATGGAAGCCATCATTCCCTCCCTTCTTATTTCTTCTTAATTACTTTGGTTTAAAAGCAAAATGCTATACCCACCCCAACCTCTGTCAAACCCACCCCAACTGCTGTCAAACTGGCCAAATTTGGGTCACATGTGCAAACCATAGCTGAAGACAATCTGGGAGAGGAGGCAGCCTCACAGCAAGGAGGCAGGAGAGCTGGGAGAGAGACCACACTGATGGTGTTTCTGATTCTTCTTGCCTGCTGCTACCATATTAAACCATTGTGGATACTCAAGAATGTCGAACCTGAATGGCATATGTTTTGATAGAGCTGGAAAACAGCTATCATGTTTTAGAAACTCTTCTAACTTATTAGTAATCCTTAATAACTTATTCTAGGCATTACTAAGTTGTTTCTAAATGAACAACTAAGAGTAGTATTGATGCAATCTTTAATTTTTTTTGTCTTTAGAGGATCCGAGGCTCAGACAGTTGTTTTAAAGTCATATGTGGTTTTTAGCAAAATGCCATGAATGTGGTGGAAACACATTCTACGGCTCTCACTTCCTCCCTGGAGCAGCCATCATGAACCTCCTCTGCTCTTTCTTCTCATTTCCCTGTTGTGTTCTACCAGGAGATTCGTCTGAAAAATGGAAACATTGACCCCCAATAACATTTCATTAGAACCAGGAGGAGACATCATGGCCAGTGAGAGTACTTTGTGTTTAACCTTCATGAACGCCCGCAAGATAAGCAAAGCTCTGCATGGGGCTGTACAATCCCGCTTAGTGACTTGAAACTCAAGGCTTTTCTGACCTTATCCTGAAACATTATAAAGGCGTGTTTTCTAAATGTTGTGTACAGGCTATGCAGAGGATATCAGATTCCTGTCAAAAAGCTCTCGGATCACCTTCAAACAATTGGTGTTCAATATGAGCTGTCTGCCTAGAATCATAAATATTTACAAGGCTGACATTTGATTTTTTTATGAAGTTAGAGAAGATATTTTAGCTTCCACTTAAGGTTTCAGAGAGAAATTTGCTGTTGCTCTTGATGATAAAAGTGTTTGTAAAACCCCCTTTGTTGAATTGCTCTGTTGGTAGCTTTTAGGGAAGGTCCTTCCTGTGGCAAACACAAATGTCAATAGCCTCTTAGGAAATTCTTATTTATTTATGTTTTTTAGACCATGATCAGAGGCAATTTACATTTTCAGTATGTGGGTAATGCCACAGTGCTAGTGAATGGAGGAACTGATTAACTCCAGGCAGTCTGATTTCTGAACGTTTGTTCTGTCCACTGCAATGAGTTGCCCTCCACCTCCTGCTACAGTTACCGCATTAACTACTCTTCTCAATATTTGGCTAAGTATATGCAAATCCCACTGTGTCCTCTTGGTTCCTGTGTGTTGTGGTTCTGTGCTCAGGTGCTCAGGAGCTAGGAGAAGGTGGACAGGGGATGTCTGTGAGCCACAGGTCCTCTTCGTGTCCACAGTGGAAGCCTGGCTTCCTGGGACCCAGCGGTTCTAAAGGGACAATTATGAAAAATGAAAAGCCAGCCCTATGCTACATCTAGTTTCTCCTGGCCGTTTTCCAACTTGGCATTTAGCAACTCCGTGTGGTCATATTCTAGTGACTATTGCACCATAGGCATTGTGAACTCTGTAGGTCAAGTCTCTTTCCCACCCACCGGGTCGGAAATATTTACTAGTCTATCCCTGGAAGAGAATGTAAATCATCACAAGTCAGTTTTGACTTGACTTCCATCTCAATCAGATGCCAGCACCATCAACCCCTAGCACCTAAGGGACATATTTTCTCCTCATTAGTCAACTCTGCTCCATGCTGTTTCTGAGACCCTGCTCTGAACTCACCTGTGTCTGAAGCAGATGAGGGGAACCTATTTTCCCCTGGTACTGGACAGGTTTAAACATTGTTAAAATCTATTCAAAATCACTGTTAGTATTAATGATGAATTCTTTGTTTCCTGTAACTAAGCTAAGATGTCGGGGAATGAGGCATTTTGAGATTCCATTTGGCAGCCTTTGAACCATCTCTTCTTGTCTAGATTGCCTTAAGTAAAAGGAACATCAGTCTCAGCCAACTGGGCCACCCTCAAGCCTACATCTGCCACCTTGAACCCTTCATGGATGCTTTGAGACAATTATCCAAAGACTGCAGCCGTTGACTCTGGCTCCTGAAGACACTGCCCCAGTAAGGAATGTTTGAATCACTTTGTACCATAATTTTGTCTATTGTAAACACCTGAGCAAGAGGGGAGCACATCCCCAGGTGGAGGGAGCACTATGACTGGTGCTGAGGGACAGGGATGTGATTGATCTTAAACATAAGGCTTAACGATGAGATTGGCACCAAGAGGCAAGGCCCTGATGGCCCAACACCTTTCTTCAGGCCCTGTAGGAAGGCCGTTTGGCTTGGAGGTGATTGCCTGGGCTGCCTCCATTGATTTGCAATGTAAAAGCTTCTTGGGAGAATTGTTCCTTGTCACTCTGTAGCACAGACAGCTCCAGAAGAAAGAAATCAGTGGCAGAAATGACAGAGAGCTACAGAGGCAGCTGCTAGGGCAAGAACAAGGGTGAAGGTGGTCACTGTGGTTTGACAGCTGAACAAACACCAGCCATTTGGGGGAGGCTTGACAACTAATGATGGTGCAGGTTCCATGGGAAACACAAGTGCAGCCTGGAGACCAGATACTTCTAGCCTCCAGTATGCAATTCTTAGCTCCAAACAGTCTAGCTTGTGTTCCTAGCCGCCAAGCCCTTAGATTCTAAGAACAGAGCATGCACAGCTCCTGTTTGACAGATAGCCTAAGACATATTGTACTGTTGACCTTCCAGGAGGTCCCGGGAGCTTATAATGGCCTTGGATTCCAGTGCTGAACTCATAAACAGCTCACCTTGTCTCTAACAGCAGGTTTCCAAGTCCCAAATTCCTAGACTGCCATTGTAGAGCATCTGCAACTTCTGATAGACAGCTATGATCAGTACATAGCCTGTCCTCTGTCATTCCCTGTGATCCACTGATCACCCTGTGTGCCTGCTGGGACCCCACCCACTGGCAACAATCCCAACAGAGGCAAGTCATTCCATCAATAGCCATTAAGTTCTGGAAGGGGTCAGGATAACAACTGGTCAGTCTGTGTGGTGTGTGTCCCCCCTACCATGTGTGTATGTGTACAAGAATGTATAAGTGTACATAAACAATTGGGCAGGTCAAATGGCAGGTGTGTTTTCTGATTCTGAGATGCTGCTCTCACCATTTATTTATTGGGACATGGTTTCTTATTGGCTTGGAACTTATTAAATAGGTAAGGTTGGCCAAGTGGCCAGTGAGTCCCAAGGGTCTGCCTATTTCCACCTTTCTAGTACTGTGATTATAAGCAGGTATCATAGCACCTGACTTCCTATGTGGGTTCTGAGGTTTGAACGTGAGCACTTTATAATTGAGGCATCTCTACAGCTCTCTGGCACTGTGAACTTTGTATATTAGAACATCACATTGTAATGGCAAAGGTTGGGCATGCTTAATTGTTAGGCAGAAAATGCTTCTACACAAGATACCTATTACATGCTGGTAATTACATACCTATTACCTGCAAGCACATTACAAATCACAGCAAAGAAGTTAAGGTAGGAAGTAGAGGCAAAGTTACCAGTTATTTTATCTTAAGAAACATGTTTCCTGAGCTATCTGTTTAGACACAATACAATAGCAAGTTTCTTATATTAGAAGTAGAAAGGGGTATGTCTTAGTTATGCTGATAAAATGCCCTAAGAAAGGCAACTTAAGGGAGAAAGGGCTTATTTTGGCTCACAGTGCAAGGTGCAATTGAGACATCAAGGCAGCAAGAGTTATAAACATCTGGTCACATCTAATAACCAATCAGGAGGCAGAGAGACGAATGCATGCTCATTTTCTCCCTCTCCATTTTATGCATTCAAGAATTAAATCCTCTGGGGTGGGGAATGGTCCTGTCAGACATCAAGATGGGTCTTCCCATATCAAACAGAATCAGGATGATCTCCCACAAGCAAGGCCAGAGAGGCTCACATCCTAGGTAATACAGATCCTGTCTAGTTGATGTGACACTATCCATCACAGCGAGGCAACAAGAGAGATCAGATGATGTGACTGATGACTTGGTCCTCTGTAGCTGATGTTGAGGATGAAGAGGGTTCACTGGGCAAGCAGGCAATCCCCAGAAGCCAAAACAAGCTAGAAAGTAGGCTCCCCTATGGAGTCTCCAGGAAGGACCAGCCCTGAACCTCTCATGCCACCATGGTAGTAGATTTCTGATCTAGAGAACTGTCAGACAACAGTTTGGTTTGTTACAGCGGCAGTCGCCAACTCATACAAACTAATCACCTTGCATTCATAAAGAGCAGCTCTGCTTTTTTTTTTTTTTTTTACAATCCACAGTTTAAGATTGCCTTCTTCAAACATTTCTCCATTTTTTGCTCTTTTGTCTTAATGAGCTGCTTAAGTATTCATTATGTTCTTCAGTCTCTGGCTTCCCACACGCATATTTCATTTCCTTCTAATTATGTGAATTTTCTAGCAGAGTTGCTGGCACATGAAAGATACCCTCTAGAGCAGTGGTAGTGGTTCTGATTGCCAGCATGCCAAAGGGCAATATTTATTTACCTATGTTTTTAACCCTCTCACAACCTGGAGCAATGCGTCTCTCAAGAGCAGTCTCCCATGAATCACCTGTGAAACTGAACTGAAGGCATGTGGACAAAATCAGACAGACAATTCTTTCAAAAACTAGGTGAGTTTTAATTAAGGGAGTCTTTAAAATATCAATGAAAATAACTCAAGCCACCATTCTTCTTCTTCTTTTTTCTTTAGTTAAAATTTTAAGACATCATCAAATATGCCTTGTATCCCCTGATTATTTCTTTGGAGAACTCAAGTGTTTGATCTCTGTTCTTTTCTGAGTTTTCATTTCATTTCCATCAACTGTTTTTCAATGCCAACTGAAAACTGCCCTTGTCCTTTGGAAGATGAAATGAATCCATCACTACATACAAATTGTTTAATTAATAGCTGCTTCTAATTTATATTCAGCAGCTCAAGTTTGTATTTCTTAAGATGATATTGATTTTAATTTTCCTTTCTTCAATATTTTAAAAGAACAAGATGTCCTCATAACTCCAGCTGTAATAGCTATTCCTTCTCTAGAGTCTTTGTTGCCTCTTGAACTTTATTTGTAAGACCTCTGTCATTAACACGGGAACCTGTCATATTAAGAGCTTGGGAGAACTCAGAATGTAATTAAACCCTGTAAATAGCAACTCAAGCTTTAGAGTAGAGTAAGAGATTGCCTGCAGGCTCAGCTGGGAGTGGACCCAGACTCACTTTCTGCATACTCTGTTCTGGGCTCTTCCCTGTGCTGCCCCTGCATGCTGATGCCCAGTTAGGAGTCACATGCACACCGTCTCCTGATGAGTCAGCTGGGGATCCTTCCCCTAAACTGCCCTTCTGCTGTGAATATCTGTGGACCTGGGCTTTTTATAGTCAGCCATCTATTACTGTTACAGTCTCCATTTGTTGTGGGTCTGTTTCTGTTGCTGGTCTCTTCTTGATTTAACTTTAGTGATTCAGATGTATCTAGAACTTCATTTATCTCCTTTCCATTCCCAAAATTATTGGAGCATAGGATTTTAAAAGTATCCCTTCATTATTTTCCAAATTTCTTCATAATGTTTTTCTCTTCATCTCTAATTTTATTAATTTGGGTCTCCTCTTCCTTTCTTTCTTTTGGTTAATTTGGCCAAAGGTTTATATGCCAGTTAGTATTTATGTCAATTTGACACAAGCTGGAGTCATCTGAGAGGAGGGAACCTCAATTGAAAAACTGTCTCGATAAGATGAACAAATATGTAGGGCATTTTCTTAATTAGTGATTGATGGGAGTGGGCCCAGCCCATGGTGAGTGAGGCCACTCCTGTTTGGTGGTTCCAGATGCTATAAGAAAGCATGGAGCAGTCCATGAGGAGCAAGACAGTAAGTGGTAATCTTCCACGGCCCTTGCATCTGCTGAACGGATGCATATTTGTTGGCATTTGGGTGGACTATTGCAGATATATGTTAGGTTCACTTAATGCATGAAGTAGTTTTATATATATATAAAATTAGATGAACCCTCCAGTTTCAAAGGTTGGGTATTTAAATCACCTACTATTATATAATTGGGCTTAATCTGTGTTTTGAACTTCAGGACTATGTTTTTTTTTAAATTAGATGTGTCGGGGTTGGTGCATATATGTTTAGGATTGAAAAGTGTTAGGAAAGTGCTATGCAAGCTACCAAGTAAGAAAAGTAATCAATAGTTCCAGGAAGCTGTAAAGCCTGTGAACTATAATAACCAGCCTAGCAAAATAACACTAATGGTGTAATAATGGCAATTATATCATGGGGTAACCAACAGCTGCCTAATTGGATTTAAGGTTGATTCAAAATGAGAAAATTTGTACCTGGTACTCCAAAACTAGTAAGAGTCACCTGTAGCTAAAGCGGTTATAGACCCTAGAAGAAACACGCTACTGTCACTTTGCTAAATTAGCATACTTCCCAACTGCATTCTCACTACTCATTTTTCTTAATTTTTAAGATTCTTTTGATGAATATGAGTGTTTTGCCTGCACGTCTGTGGAATCCTTGTATGTCCGGTGCTTGCAGGTACCAGAAGAGGGAGTCATATCTCCTGGAACTGGATTTGTAGGTGATTATGAGCATCATTGTGGGTGCTAGGAATTAGATCTGTGTCCTCTGGAGGTCAGCAAGCATTTTTAGCTACTGAGACATCTAGGATTATATTTCTTGTGCTCTCCTGGGTGTGTTACCAAGGTATTTACACACATCTCACAAACTTTTGAAATCTGGTTTTAAATCATCTCTATTTTATAGATTACTAATGTTTGGAGAAAAGAAAAAGTCTTGCCAGGGTTACAAATACAGAATTCTTACGTTTATTTCCTCAATTTAATCAATCCATAGTCCACTACAGAGAAGCTGGCATAAGAACCTGGACATAGTCTTACCATTTCACTGAGCTGGGATCTGTTTCAATGGTGGCTGGAGCATCAGTCACCTGCTGGGGTGAGTGGTCATGATTTTATTGATCACTATTTACTCTGGGTCACTCACCATGCAGAGCCCTGTCACACAAGGTAGCCTGCCTGACCTTGGCATCTATGCCAAAGAAATATAGACTATTGTAGATTCAAAGTACAAGTTTAAGGTATTTATCCCCGGTTGTCATTTCCTGATTTTTTAAGAAATGGACAAAGAGTCAATAAAAATAGCATGCTTTTAAACAACATGAGAAAAGACTAACTTGCTTAACTTTATTAGAAATTAGACACATTAACAAAATTGACAATTTGACCATGCTCCACTGAGTATATGAGAAGCACAAGTTGGAATTGGTGAGTTTTGTTTTGTATTTTTTTTTCTTTCTTTTTTTTTTTGGGTGGCACTAGGGTGGGAATGTCAACCTAGGAGGAATGGAAAGCAAGTGTGACTGAGGTACAGTATATGAAATTCCCAAATGATTAATAAAAATACCGTGTTGGGGAAAAACCAAACAAAACATAAGCGTCTATGTCTGTGCTGTCTGCTGCAGAGGTCACCAGACACCCTCTATAGTCTAAAGAAAGGAGGGCTGATTAATGGGTCTTGTTAGCTAGAGTAATTGGTGTTACAAAAGTCACAGCTTTGGCCCCATGAGAATAACAGATGCTAAACCTGAATTGCTTGCAACTCATAACTGTCACTAATGAAGGTTATAAAATTTTTGAGTGACTTTGCAAAATTTACATCTTATCTCTTCTTTTTGTTGGTTAAACAAGGGAAAACAAATCAAATTGCTAGTTTGGCAAGTTATTGCAAGGGATGTAGAGAGTATGAAAGACAGGAATTCAGCTGCAGAAGGGTTATTTTTATTAACTTTTATTAATATTTTTATTAATTTTTGAGAAATTCATGTAATGTTTAAAAATCATATTCACCCCAACACCCCTTTCAACTCTTTTGAGATCCACTCCTATTTCCCTGACCGCCCAATTGGCTTTTTTTGTTTTTTGTTTTTTTTTTTTTTAACTAGCCCACTGACTCAGATTTATACTATTCAAATACTTCCCATGTGTGAGACCATTCACTGGAGTATGATTGACCTACCTGAAGCCATACCCTTAAAGAAAATTGACTTTTCTTCCTCTAAGGCCATCATCTGCTGGTAGTTTCTCAGTTAGGGGCAGAGCCTCATGAACCATATCCCACTTCATGGCAGAATACTGGCTGGCTTGATCTTGTACCAGTCTTGTAGGGCTGCTGTGAGTTCATGAAGTCAGCAGCCCTATCATGTCCAGGATGTTTCACCCCATCCTCCCCAACATCTGATTCTTATATTTTTCCTGTTCTTCTCCCAAGATGGTCCCTGAGCCATGGTGAAGGTTTGATAGGCATCCTGTTTGTGCCTGAACATTCCACAGTCATTTATTTTCCTGTCCAGTTCCTTAACAATTGCAACAAGAAAAATTAACAAAAAAGGGAATACCTCAGAGTGATATTAAGATACTTTATTACAGAAGCCAGAATGTCCAGGAGGCTAAGAGTATTGCTTCTGGAAGGCAATTCTTCAAGGGGCCAGTGATGTTTTAATTGTCGTATGTTTAAAATAGCAACCTGCATTTGATTAACCTAGTTTCTAGAGCCAGCTCTCCAATCTGTCACAGTGAGCTACAGGTGACTTCTGTGAGACTAATAGCTGTTCAGTCCATAAGGCTTGATGTCTCAGCTGGTCTTCAGTATACATTAGAATCCCTAAGAAGTAGGGTCTAATGCCAGTGAAGGAATGGACTAGTCAAGGAGAGTGGGGGCAAGCGAGCAAAAAACAATAGCTTGCTTTTTCCATATCCTCAGTATTGGTTGCCGCCAGAAGGTGTAACCCAGATTAAGGTGGGTCTCTTGACTGCAGATTATCTAAATTTAGGTAGGGTCTTCTCACCTCAAATGATCTAATTATAGGTGTATCTCAGCTGCTTGGGCTTTAGTTAATTACAGATGTAGTCGAGTAGGCAAGAACAACCATCAGGCTATGGCAGCCAGGGAGTAGAGAGAGGGAGTACAAGAAGTGCCTAAATCAAGTTATAGCCCCTCCCTCCAGTGATCTACTTCCTGTTGTGAGGGTCCACAAGCTACTTTCAACAACTTTGAGATAATGATGTGTTATGAATACATTGATGGCTAATCCACTCATTAGGTCTGAACCCTCATGATGTAACCATCTCCAGAAATGATCTCACACACATACCCAGAGGTATATTTTACTAATCTCCTGGGTGATTCTCAAGTCTAGACAAATTGACTATCAAGATTAACCATTCTAGGCCTGGTTGTCTGGGAGGTGAAAACTTAATATAATGATGCTAAGTATATAGTCTCTGTCTTCCCACAAGCTGAACCCTATTAGAAGGATGACAGGCACACTCATTGTCACATATCATTACCATTTGCTTGGGGAGTGTAGAGACAATGTGAAGACTTTATTTGAAATTATTAGAAAATAAAACCACTGTTATCAATTCAATGTCTGTCATAGGCCAGCCAGGGAGAATGCTATTATAGTACATTTCCCATGTCTGATTCAGAAAACTAAAGTAAAGGCTATGCAATAGAGTCAGTGCCAAGGAGCACAGGAAAGGTGCAGATATCCCCAGTCCCATGGAGGTGAGCAGATCATTTCTGTCCTGACAAGGCCTGGTGTGATCCCTTACAAACAGACCATGCCAACGTCCTGGAGCAGGAGCCTGCATCTATCTCTGCATAGCTTAGCACACAGGATGGTGGCTTGTTTGTGGATATGCTATAGCAGGCAAGCACATTGGTTTGGGAACTGACTGCACATAGCTTCATAGGCCAAGAGTGAGCCATCCCTGGTATCCAGAAATTTTGTAGAGCTACTTATGTGGAGAAATTTTCTTTATACTCTGGTGAAGAGGGTTGTTGCTTATAATAATGCTACGAGCCTATTTCTCACTCATCAGCTTGCCCTGGCATATAGGTTTTAGCATAAAAACTATAACAATAATTTGCTTTTCAAATTAAAAAAGATTCATGCTGAAGTCAAAATGGCACCTTAAAAGTTTTCTTTAAGAAAAATGAAGTTAAAATAAGACAGGGTTGGAGAGATGGCTCAGGCAGTAAAGCGCTTGACTTGAAAGCATGAGGACCTCAGTTTAGATCCCTAGAACCCACATAAGAATCTGGGCATGGTAGTGTATGTTTATAGTCACAGCACTGGAGAGGTGGAGACAGGTGTCTTAGTCACTGTTCTATTGCTATGAAGAGACACCACAACCAAGGCAACTTATAAAAGAAAGAATTTAACTCAGTGTTTGCTTACAGTTGCAGAGGGTAGGTTCATGATCTTCATGGCAGGAAATATAGCAGCAGGCAGGCAAGTATGGTGCTGGAACAATAGTTGAGAGCTACATCCTGATCCATAGGCAGGAAGAGAGAGAGAGAGAGAGAGAGAGAGAGAGAGAGAGAGAGAGAGAGAGAGAGAGAGAGAGAGAGAGAGAGAGAGGGGGGGTGAGAGAGAGAGAGAGAGAGAGAGAGAGAGAGAGAGAGAGAGAGAGAGAGAGAGAGAGAGAGGTGAGAGAGAGAGAGAGAGAGAGAGAGAGAGAGAGAGAGAGAGAGAGAGAGAGAGAGAGAGAGAGAGAGAGAGAGAGAGAGAGAGAGAGAGAGAGAGAGAGAGAGAGAGAGAGAGAACCTGGGCTTAGCTTGGGGTTTTTAAAACATCAAAGCTCCAGTGATGTCACAGCTCCTAACCCTTCTAAAACAGTTCTACCAACTGGGAACCAAACATTTAAATATATGAGCCTATGGGGGATGCTCTCATTCAAGTCATTACAACAGGTATCCCTGAGGATTCCTATCTAGCCAGCATAGTATGTTTGGTGAGTTCTAGACCAGTGGGAGACTCTATCACATATGCAAAATGGATGGAAGCTGAGGACCTGAGGCTGCTCTCTGTCTTCCATGCATATGTGTAAATGTGGTATATGTGTACTTCCTACACACATGCACCTGCACCCCACCCACATCATATGTAGAAGACAGAACAGAGGAGAACCTAATGTGGAGATAGATTTTTCAAAAAAAAAAAAAGACAATAAAGAGGACTGTCTTAGAAGCATACCTCACACCCTGGAGCCAAGTCCTTCTTCCACATCTCATGCTCTAGCTCATTGGGATATCCTGAATCTAAACACCTCCACCCAGGGTCCCCAGAGTACTTATTTTTAATCTACATCTTTCTCAATCCCTCCATTCCCACCATTCAGTTAGTTTCCTGCCTTAAGTAATATCTGTCTGTCCCTCTGTCATACTAGTAACTCTTCCATTCTCTCACTTTTGTGTTGAAATGACACATGTCCCGTGAGTTCTAATGATCCCTTGTTTCAAACAGGAAGCTTCTTCTTTACCTTGCTCCCGTCCTAGTTTTCCTTGTGACGTTTCTCATTCAGTAGCCTAGATTCCATTTACATGCTGTGTTTTGTGGTTGCTGTTCCTTGTTGAAATGTAACCTCTCACATCACAGGGATTTTTATCTGTTGATTCTCAGATGTATCATGAATGGTTCCTGAATATGGAAGGCCAGCATGTATTTTCTAGATGAATAAGTACATGAATGAATGCATGAGCATGCATGTTACCGCAGAAGCAGGAACTATTTTTTATTGCTAAAATCTGACTTTGGATTAGGAGTTTTCCAGACAGATGGAGAATGAAGAGGGGGAAGAACTGGGCTGCTTTCCTGGTAGAGGGGACAGTGGTTATAAAAGCACAGGACTCCAGAAGAGTGAATTTAAGAAAGCACAGTGACAGTTTTATGGCATCTTGGTATATGCCCTCAGACTCCTTATCTTAAATGACTCATTGTGTTCTTACAAAGTTTGCTTTGTAGAAATTGTGAAATCAGAGTCAAGGATTCTCTGATAACTGCGTTCCTATCAGAACTTTGAGATGTGAAAGCTGAAAATGCAGGTTATCCTCACTCAGATAGTCAGAAACATAAAGTAAATACACCGTTGTAAGTCCTAAGGGGGGAAGCTGGAGGCAGAGAGATGCTGTATTGACCTTTCACACTGGAGATCCAAATACACAAAGTTTCTTATACAACATTAAGTGAAGATTAAAGGAATCTTTTTTTTTTTTTTTCGGTTTTTTGAGGCAGGATTTCCCTGTGGTTTTGGAGCCTGTCCTGGAACTAGCTCTTGTAGACCAGGCTGGCCTCAAACTCACAGAGATCCACCTGTCTCTGCCTCCCAAGTGCTGGGAATAAAGGCATATGCCACCACTGCCTGGTTGTATTTAAGAATTTTTATGCCTGAAAGTTAAATGGGTGCAGAAATGAAGAAAAGACGCATGTGGTACAGTAGAGAAAGCATTATATTCTGAGTTCCAAGTCCAGGTAACCATCCAATGACCATGACCAAATGGCTTCTCTTTCCTTAGCTTAGGTCATTTTCATAGTAAACAATAGATTTCTCAGGCTAAGGAGATGGCTTAGTGGGTACAGCACTTACCTCACAAGAGTAAAGATCCTAGTTGGGATTTCTAGAATGCACACAAAAAGCCACATATGCTGGCACACACCTGTAAGCCAGTGCTTTGTAATGGGACAGAGTCAGGAAAATCCCTGGAAGCTCATGGACCAGCTGGCATGGTCTCAAATGGCCGAAGTTGCAGGCTAAAGAGAAACCCTGTCTAAAACAAATGGTAGAAGATGCCTGAGGGTCAACACTTGAGGTTGTCCTCTAATCTCCATGCATGTGCTGTGCATTCGTGTACATAACCACCCCCACCCCACGAGCATACACCCTGCACACAAAAACACAGAATGTAAATAAAACTGTAATAGGTCTGTTATATCAGTAAGGCCCAACAGAGGTGTACAAAACTTGTTGACAATACAGAAACCTGGGAGTTATGATTCAGACAGACATGCACAAACATTTTGTAAATAAAAAGGAAGTTAAATCTAGGAAATATTAGTCAAAATGATAGACCATGAAGATTATATGAAAGAAATGATAGTGCCCGGAGAACACTATTTTATAGTCTCTAAGTTATTGATGAAGTTGGTATTCTTTACAACAACACTGGTTCACTTGGGATAGAAGAAGGATGCCATATGCCTTGCTTCAGAATGGAGTCATAATTCATTACCGTTAAAATGAGATCATTAAGATGACAGATTGCCAACATAAGGAACACAGTCACAAGGCTCTAGAAAAATCAACAGTTCATGGGACAGCCCCCATGGGTAGGAATGGTTGACTGGTAATGTTTTGCTGTGTTCTTTATCTCCACCCCTTCCAAAGACATTGGCTGAGGAAAAATAAGAACAGTGGTGTTTAGGAGAAAGAAAGAATGCTTCCTCAAATGACCTGTTATTGACACTCTTTGTGCTAGATATCTTGTCATTATCTCTTGCCAGCTGCCATCCAGGTTCCTATCTTCTGGGGCCCTGGGGGAAATAGAATCTATTGAGATGGGGTGGCAGAGCCTGATTCACCCTTTAAAGGGTCCAAAGACAGTTCTGACATCATCCGTCACTCCTGTTTTTCTAGCCTTTTTAGCTAATGCTGTACTATATGACAAAAGCCATTTAGGCAAGGAAGAACTTATCTTGGCTCACAGTTGGAGGGTGTAGTTCATAATGGTGAAGAAGTCACGGTCATGGTGAAGAAGCCACAGCGGTGGCGGCAGCCTGAGGCAGCTCACCACATTGCGCCCCATGGTCAGGAAGCAGAGTGGTAAATGCCAGTGTGCTTGGCTTGCCTCCTTCTTTTTATTCAGTCTGGGCTTCCAGCCCATGACACGGTGCTGTCTAAATTCAGAGTAAGTTTTCCCACCTCAACTAACCAAATCACATGCCTCACAGATGTGCCCAAAGGTTTATTTCCATGGTGATGCTAAAGCCTATTAAATTGATAATCATAACTAGTCATCCCACACATGTCCACCCCTAACCATATGTGAACAAAGTTGAGGAAATGCTTTTCCGGGTACTCAAGGAGGAGAACTGAATGCTATATCAACATACAAACGCAAAGCATTTCTTTAGAGTCCAGGGATGAAGTACACTGGGTTTTGATCATGTGTGTCTCACAAGGCAGTGACTAACAAGATTTGAGCATGAAAGAGCCAAAACACAAATGGAAGTGCTTTGTAAATTGTAAGGAAAGTTGGTCCTTTTTAATTTTCCCCATTCCAGAATTATTTATAGACTGAGGGAGACAGTATATGTTCTGTGGGTGCTACCAAAAGCCAGTAATTGTGCAGAATGAATAGTGAGCACCATTGGTTTCCAGGAGAATCAGAAATTGGTGCTGTTTTGTCTCCCCTTAGGGAAGTGGATTACACACAGGACTCCCATTTCGATGGGGTTGTCTGATGTCCTCAAAGTCTGGGCAAGGATATTTATCATAACATTGTTGACAACAACAAAGGGCTGGAGATATGTGAAACAGCCAGGGAAGTAAGAGGAATGGGTAAATGTGGCAAGTATATAGTCCAGAACGACTCACAGCAGGCACATGTATTCTCTAGCTACTAGCCAAATGAAGGGCAAAAGGTCCAACAGGAAAGGACTTTGAGGTTCCAAAGAGGCCATGCCAGGTGCACCCTCCTCCCTTACCCCCCAACCCCTGCCTCCTACCTAGAAATCAAGATGTAAGGTCTCAGCTACTACTCTAGTGCCATGCCTGGCTGCCTGCTTGCTGCCATGTTTCCTGCCATAATGACCGATTCAGAAGGATTCACCCTCTGAAACTGTAAGGTAGCCCCCAGTTAAATTCTTTCTTTTATGAGTTGCCTTAGTCATGGTGTCTCTTCACAGCAATAGAACAGTAACTAAGACACATACTTTGTGTTGAATTGTCAAAATTTGCATGTAAGTGAAATGACCTGAATATGTGATGCACATAATAAAATTAAATAGATTAAGATATAGAATGGTGAGGACATGATAAATATTTGAGATACTGGCTGCCTGCTAGGGGGTGGGGTGACTAAATGGTGAGGCATCTTGGGGATGCCATGATATTGGTTAGCCTCACCAATTATCCCTAATACTCTTTACATTTGAGAACTGACAAATCTTCAACAGGTAATTCTGAATGGAAAAAAGGAAAAAGTCATCATAATCCCATTTGTGGAAAACCACCCCTGAATAAGAGACTTGTTGTAAAGGGATGAAATACGTGTGCAGACAGTGCCTCTACTGTCAATAACATCATGTAGGTGGAACATGTATACAGACAGTGTAAAAGAGATAAGAGTAAGTGTTGGGTGAAGGGAATAATAAAAAATAGCATATTGAAACAGTTGATAAAAATGGACTACTTGTGGGCCTTAAATGTTCCCTGGACTGACTCAAGGTAGTTAATCACATCATTCAACGAAGTCCCAAAGGGAAAGGAACCTTGCTTTGCAACCTGGAATGGTCAGAATTAGAGGAAAAGAAATATCTCTGGAAGCTCAGCACAGGGAAGTATCTGGCTTCCCTGGGAGAAATGTGTGTGTGTGTGTGTGTGTGTGTGTGTGTGTGTGTGTGTGTGTGTGTGTGTAGGTAACGAGGAAGTTACAGGGTCTTTAATAATGTAATTTCAAAAGAGAGACAAGACACCATTGTTTCTGCCACATTCTATTTGTTATAAGCAAGTAATAAGAACAGCCCACATCCTAGAAAAAGAGAATAGTGAGCACTCTTAGAGAAGAGGAGCCAAGACTGTGTGGACACATTTTAAAACCTGTATGAGGTCTCGCATCATACACACACACACACACACACACACACACACACACACACACACACACACACAGAGTGACACAAAGAATTAGAAGAAATTTACCTACAGCTTGGACTCAACCTGTTGTGACATGACCTCATCATCTACTAAATGCACACTGGAGACCATACAGTCAAATTACAAGCAAAAAACCCACAAAAGTCTCATAATGTTTTAAAGCACATTTATGATTCTGTGCTGCACTATATAGCTATTTTAGGTCATGTTTAGACAGCCCTGGTTTAAAGTAAAATAAATATATGAATCAATTAACATTGAAGTATTTTACCCATGTACTTTTAAAAATAAAAGTTAGCAGTAACTATCGGTTTATATTTTTTGAGATTTATTTTATATGTGTGAATACTTAGCCTGCATGTATGTATGTGCATGCATATATGTATGTGCATCCTCTGAGTGCCTGGTGTCCCCTGAGGTCAGTAGAAGATGTTGGAACTAGAGTTACAGATGGTTGGGAGCTGCCATGTAGGCACTGAGACCACACTTGGGCCCTTTTCACCACTGATCTGCCCCTCCAACCCCAAGTCACTGAATTATTAAAAGCATTTTGAGTAACATGTCTTTATTCACAGTTCAAAAATACTGGGCCAATCCTGCAAATGAGTAAAACCTTGTGCTCAGGAAAGAATTCTGAAAGCAGGTGAGAATTCTCCTCCTTCTTCTCTTCCTCCTCTCCCTTTCTCCCCTCATCCTTCCACTCCTCCTCTGCCCTCCTTCTTCCCCTTTCTACTCTCCTCCTCCCCTTCCTCCTCCCTTTCCTCTTCTTTATCCTCCCCCTCCTCTTCCTTTCTCCCTTCTTCCCCCTCTCCTCTCTCTTCCTCCCCTCCTCCTCTCCCTGTCTCCTCTCCTCCTCCCCCTCCTCCCCCCTTCTTCTCTCCCTTTCTGCCCTCTTCCTCCCCTACCCTTCTTTGGTGATGGAGATCCTTCGTTTAGACACATTTACAGCTTAGACAGGCCCTCATTGAGAGGATCCCATTTACCAGCAGATCGCTGTCAGTCACTTCCCATAGGCTAGAAACTGCTGCTCACCTTTGGTCCTTAGAATCTGAGACTCTGCCTTCAGCATTCTCTCCTTTTTTTTTTTTTATTCTTTCTCAAGGGCTTTCTTCTTTGCTCTCCAGACCCACTGCCCCTGTGCTCCACGGCTTCTGTGACCTGTCATAAGATGAACTCGGCTCCTCTCAGTTTTAACTATCACACATTAGCCAAGTGAACTCTCCAAAGCACAGCTCTTCCCAGGGGCTCTGGCTCTACACACACAGATGCCAGAACTTTCTTTTCCACCAAACATGTCTAAAGTGTACGTTTTACCCTCTCTGCTGTTCCTCTTTGTCCCTGTCTTGCCAAGCCATTCTACCAACTAGTCCTATAAGGGAACAAAGTATCACCCAATTTCAAATGACAGATTTTATTCAGAAGAGGGGAAGAGAACCCCTGGAGGCTGACCATGGTGGCTAGCAGTAGCCGCCAGGCATCTCGAAACACACCAGCAGAGGCTGCTGGGCTCAGTCTGGTGCCCAGCAGAGGCACAACCACGAGGAGCTGGTAGGCTCAGACATTGTGCACCAGAAGCACTAGGCATTATTACTTTTTAAAATATTTTAATTTTGGGATCCCTACCTTAAATCTTTTGTATAGTTATTTCAAGTTGCTTCAGATCTTTTGTGAAGCAAGAGAGATTTAAAATATGGCTGCTGCTTCCCAGGTTCCTGTACAGCAACAAGCCACCTTCGGTCAATCCCACTCAGTAGACATTCGCTAGACATTTATTAGGCATTTGCTATGGACTAGATGCCATGCAAGGCTCCTGTGATAAGGACTCTCGTGGAGTTCAGCCTAGTGGTGACTTACTGAGTAAACTGGGGCACAGAGAGGCAATGGTTTACCTGCCGAGCAGAAGTAGCTAGGTGCTGGGAAGGTGGGATGGGGCTGGAGAATGGGCAGGGTACAATGCGGAAGGGCGGGGATCATGACTACACAGAGAAACACACAAAACTGCTTGCAGAAAGAGTAACAATGCCATTAGTTTCACCAGGACCAAATCCACATCTCAGTGAACTGATCCATTCCCAGACAGCATTTCTCTGCTTGCCCCCAAAGCCCGAGGCATGCCACAAATCTGCTGAGACACAGTGACTCTGTAGGAAGCTGAAAATCAAGAAATACCCAATTCCAATTTTAGTTCTGGGAATCATGTTGAAGCATTTTAAGTATATGGACCTAACTGTACAGCACACTTGGGAAACTTATACATATGGAACTTTAGAAAACTCCTCTACCTCCTCCCCTCTGCCCCCTGAGAGTCACAATGAGTTATGGATGCCAAGGAAGAAGACATTTGTCTTTCATTTTCCTGGTATACATTATTGTTGACTGTTCCAGGGGAGAAGTGTCACTCAGACACATTTCATAAGCAATCTAAACATGCTAGAGAGATTGACAAAGGAATTACATTTGGTCCTATGTGCACATCTAACCACAACCACGGACTTGTGTAACGCCAATGAAGCAAACACCATCCTTTAGAGAAGGTCAGAGCCTGTGCCCCATAATTCCAGGAGGCAAGGGATGCTCCTCGCTGACCAAAGGCAGTGAATAGTTACCAAAGAAGCTGGGTTTGAATGTGGAAATGATAATTACCCAGCAAACTAAGGAGGAAGCCACTCAAGAATACGACTGGCCTTTGAGCCTGAGAGGAAAGCCCTCCATGGAAGACTTACTGCTGAGGACCAAACCAGTGCAAACTTCATCCACACAGGATGCAAGCAAACACCTCCATCACTTTGCATTGTTATCAGCTGCTCATTCAAGTGGTTCTTCACCTCACTGAGGAGGCTTTTCTCCTCCCTCTGGGTATTCTGGATGCTAGCTTTTGAATGAAGAGGCCCCTACTCCATCAGTTGTTTACCCATTTGAGTGGTTCTGTTTTACATGAATATATATCAATAGGTCCTTGGATGCTCCTTATATGTTAGATTCTCCAGTGGGAGCTGGAGCATCCAGTCTGGTTTCCTATGGAGCCTTCCCTACAATAAATATCCTTTCATGGAGGGCTTGAATGGTGTGCACAGTCTACACTAGTCTTTCATTTTCTTTGTCATCTGGTAACTCCAACAACCACTGAGCCCAACCTTTAATTAGCTCCCGTGAAGCGTCTTTGATAGCTGATAAGTCTGAAGCTCCCTGCAGCTGAAATGCTGGGCCACAGCTCCTGGTTGCTCAGGTTCAATCCTACTCACAGAGTGTTGTCCCTGGGCTTCTTTTCAACCAGCTCCATGTCATCCCAAAAGAGCTAGTGGTATTCGATCGCTTGCTTTCGGATATTGATGCATGCACATGTGCTTCTGGGAGGAGGGTGAGTCCACATGCTAATGTTGGCAAAGCAGGCAGAGACCTTGGAGACTGTCACCAAGTTTCTGAGTCAACCAGCCCTGGGGCTTCGGAGCCGCTTTTATCTCATAAGATAATGAATTCCTTTATTGATCAAGTCATTAGGAATTAAGTTTTCTACCTCTTCAGCTGGAAAAACAATGGCAAGCTCATTTGTATCCACTATTTTAAGGTTTATAACGCATGTTGATGCACTGGTTTTACAAGCTGTGCCAATTTTTGTTCTCTTCAGCCGAGTGTTCCTCACACCCTTGTCATCACTGGATAAAAGCATTTTGAACACTTTCCCAGTTGGATAGGTGAAAATCGTCTTGTATGTGTGCTTATGTTCCCTTGATTGTGGAGACAGTAAAGAGCTTTCATACTCATTCTCCTCATAGTAGATGAGGTAAATAACAGGACTGGCAGTCAGCATGATGCCTGCCCAGTAGCCACTGATTACTGCTCTCCTTAGATGGGTCTGAAGTCTTGTGGCTTAGGCTGTTGATGTCTCTGTAATCTTCAGGATGATGCTGCCATTTCTATTAACCTCGATCAGCACCAACAGTACTGACACTGGGTTTCCTACTGAGGATGCATTAAAAATTCATACAAAGTAGGAGGAATGTTCAGGTACACCACTGCAGGGTCAGGTGCCTGTCTGGGTGAAGACAATTGGCTGAAGCAGGCATATAGCCACTGTCACCTTTAACATTATATAGTGGAGTGACCCAGACTTAGAAACAATGTTTCTGGGGAAGGCAGTGCAGACACTAAGAATTGACACAATACACAGTGTCTGTCAGTTTCCCAAACAAGAGCGGCCAGAATTCTTGCTCAAAGTCTACCTATGACTATGTTTCCCCTGTCTACATTGCAATGGTAGACATATTGGTAAATGCAAATTTGTCTAAGAAATGTGATTTTTCCACCATCAGGTTGAAGAAGCTATAATGCAAACATAAAGCCTATTTTATTTTCTTTATTCCTTTTTAGCTTTCAAGACAGTCTCATGTAGCCCATGCTAGCTTCAAATTCACTATGCAACCACGCTGACCTTGAACTCCTGATATTCCTGCATCCACCTCTGGAGAGTTGGAATTAAAAACGAGCACCACCTCCCACTTTGCACCATGCATCTGGGGTTTCATGCATGCTAAGCAAGTACTCTACTAACTGAGCTATATCCCTAGGTATAAATTACATTTTTAAAATTATTTTTTGCACACATATGCACACATGCAATGTCTAGTACAATATACAGGGTTCAAAATTCTTCGATGATGAAGTTATATCACTTATACACAAGGCCTTGTGTTATATATTGTAGTGTAATAGAAACATATTCTTGAACTGGGGCTCTTTGGCTACTCAAATATTTTACAGAGATTTTCCACAATGGTGGTAGCAACTGGGGCCTAGTGTCCAGGCAAAAAAATGAGGGTGAGTGTTTATTGGCTGGCTGTTTTTTTTAAAAAGCCAATGGGCTGTGAAATACTGACTTCTAGACATGACACGGCTGTTGAATGCATCAATACACAGCCACTGTGAATGTCTGTTTATGATTAAGCTAGGCAACACTCCAACCTGAATGGGGGAGGGGTCCTGAGGCCTCCCCCTACCAGAACTATTGGCAGTTAATGGTTCCTGAGGGAGAGTGAGTCAGTCTCTTTTGGGGATGTGGCTGATGGTGGGTTGGTTATTCAGGCCCCAGTGGATGTCACCACCCTCAGGTACATATAGACAGCATTAACTGAACTCAGAGGGTTAGTAATGCCTTTTTAAAAAGAATATATAAAGTTGGAAAACAGGTGTCATTAGGGAGAGTTGGTAGGAGAGAGGTGGGTGGATATGATCGGTATATTGCATAATGTATGAAAATGTCTGAGAATAAAAATATATTTGTGTTTTTGTTTGTTTTTACATCCAAGGAAGAGTTTCCCCTTTCCCCTCTCTTCCCAATTCCTCTCCTCAACCTCCTCTCTACCCCACCCCAATCCACTCCTCCTCTACTCTTTCTTTCAGATACAAGTGGGCCTCCTATAGATATCAGCCTGCCAAGGTATATCATGTTGCAGTGAGACTAGGTTCCTCCTCTTCTTTTAAGGCTGGATGAGGTGACCCAGTAGGAGGAATGGGTGGGTTCCAAAGCAAGCAACAGTCAGAAGCAGCCCCTTCTCTCACTGTTAGGAGTTCCTCAAGAAGACCACATTACACAACTGTCACGTATATGCAGAGGGCCTAGGTCAATCTCATGCAGGCTCCTGGTTGTTGGCTCAATCTCTGTGACCCATCTGAGCCTAGATTAGTTGATTTTGTGGTTTCTTGTGGTGTCCTTGACCAAGCCTCTGGCTCCTACAATCTTTCCTCCTCCTTTTCCATAGGATTCTCCAAGCTCCACCTAATGTTTGGCTGTGGGTCTCTGCATCTGTTTCCATAAGTTGCTCGGTGAAACCTTTCTGATGAAAATCTATGAAATAGCAGAATATCAATCATTAGGAATCATTTCATTGACATATTATGTTTTGTCAGTTGTGTTTGGTTCTATCCTGGGTCTCTGGGGTATCCTACCTCTGGGTCCTGGCTCTCAGGGGTGAGCTCCCTTTCAGGGTATGGGTCACCAGCTGGGCCAGTCTTTAGTTGATCACTCACACAATTTCTGTGCCATCTTTACCTTACCTCAACACATCTTGTAGGTAGGACAAATTGTAGGTTGACAAGTTTGTGGCTGAGTTTGTATCCTAGTCCCGCCAATGGAAGTCTTGACTGGTTACAGGAAATGACTTGTTCAAGCTCCAAATATGACATTGCTGGGAGTCTTAGTTAGGGTCACCCTTACAGATTCCTGGGAGTTCACCCTGACACCCAAGCCACACAAAGATCTAGCAAAGAGAGTTACAGACCAATTTCCCTTGTGAATATCGATACAAAAATGCTTGCAAAATGAATCCAAGAACATACCAAAAAAAAAAGATCATTCACCATGACCAAGTAGGCTTCATTCCAGAGATGCAGGGACAGTTCAATATGTGAAAATCTGTCCATGTAATCCCTCATATAAACAAACTGAAAGGAAAAAATGCCATGATCATCTCACAGATGCTGAAAAAGCCTTTGACAAAATCCAACACCTCTTCATGATAAAAGTCTTAGGAAGATCAGGATACAAGGTATATACCTAAACGTAATAAAAACCAATATATAGCAAGCCAACATGAAATTAAATGCAATTAATTAAAGCAATTCCACTAAAATTAGGGACAAGACAAGGCTTTCAACTCTATATCTATTCAATTTAGTACTTGAAGTTTTAGTGGAGCAATAAGATAACTTAAGGAGATCAAGGAGATACAAATTGGAAGTAAGAGGTCAAAGTATTGCTATTTGCAGAAAATATGATAGTATACATAAGTGATTCCCAAAATTCTACTAGGTAACTCCTGCAGCTGATAAATGCCTTCAGAAAAGTGGCTGGATACAAAATTAACTTTAAAAAATCAGAAGCCCTCTTATATACAAACAATAAATGGACTGAGAAAGAAATCAAGCAAACAACATCCTCCGCAATAGCCACAAATAGTCTAAAATATCTCAGTGTAACTCTAACCAAGCAAGTGAAAGACCTGTATGATAAGAACTTTAAGTTTTTGAAGTTGTAAAAAGGAACCAAAGGAAAGGTGAGGTGGGGGCACACCTGTAATCCCAATACTGGGAAGGCAGAGGCTAGCAGATCTCTGAGTTTGAGCTAGCAAGTCTACCGAGTGAGTTTCAGGACAGGCAAGCGTAGGCAGCGAAGGACAGAAAGCTGGTGAAGATGTAATTGAATGAGAGGGTCCAGACCCCAAAAGCAGAAGAACTTGGCACCTTCAGCTGCAAGGTTCTGACTTTAGAGTTAAGGACAGAAGAAGTGGGTTATGGAATTTTCATCTGTGCCTAAAGAATGCCAGACATGTGTCAGGGGTGTCCCTGAATGGGGATCTAGTAGAGGTCATTTTGTGAAGTTGTGAAGTTGAAACCTGGATTGCCTTGGAGAACCCAAGATGTTGGAGATGCCAGAGTTCTGGGATACCTGCCAAGGAGAGCTTTGCTATTGGGGGTGGAACCAGCCCAGGAGAAAGAAGTGTGCTGCAGTCAACAAAGCTGAAAGGAGGTGGAGATCTGAAGAGCACTTGGACATGGCAAGGCAGAGTTTGAAGTTTGCCCAACTGGTTTGTAGTTTTGCTTTGGTTCAGTGTTTCCTCAATATGCTTCCTTCCCTAAGTTTTGGAATGGGAATGAATATCCTGTGCCATTATATGTTGAAAGTATGTGACCTGTGTCTTGATTTTGATTTTAGAGGGGATTACAGTTAAGAGAGTACATGAATGGAGTTTGAAACATTGTTGAGACTGTGATAGACTGTGGGAACTTTTGAAGTTGGACTAAATGCATTTTACATAATAATATTGTTACAAGCTCATGGAAACCAAGAAGTGGAATGTGGTAGTTTGGATGTATTTGACCCCCATAATCTCATAGGGAGTGTCACTGTTTGGAGGTGTGATTTTGCTGGAGTGGGGATGGCCTTGTTAGAGGAATTATGTCATTATGGGAGTGGGCTTACCACCTAGTATCTCAGTTGACTTCCTGTTGCCTGCAAGATATAGGGCTCTCAGCTATCTCTCCAATACCATATCTGCCTTTATGTTGCCATGCTCCCCACTGGACTGAACCTATGAAACTGTAAGCGAGCCACCCCAATGAAATATTCTCTTCACAACAATAGAAACTCTAACTAAGACACTTGGTAAGAAAGATGAAGAAGGACATGTCAGGGAAAGGGCATCTACAAAGCACAGGGATGAGAGAATATCCCTTGCTTCAGAAGCTTCTATTATCACACTATTCTTGGTGGGCAAAGGACCAGGTAGAGATAATGGAAAATGAAGATGAAGAAGGAGCTATCTCACTAAAGATATGTGCCACATTCAAAACCTAGGACTTTTAAGGGCTCACACATGCTGGGCAAGAATTCTTCCACTGAGAAATATCCCTACCTCCTATTTATTTATTGTTTTATTTTCTGTGTATGTGCTTGTTGTTATATATACATGTTCATGTGTATACATGTGAGTAGATGCATGGGTTGCCTGAGGTTAATGTTGGGTGTATTCCTCTGTCGCCTCCATCTTATTTTTTTAAGACAAGATCTCTGACTGAACCTATAACTCAGTGCTTCAGTAGTTGGCTGTCCTGTGAAGTCCAGGTATCCATGATACCTGCCTCACACACTGCCATGCCTGGTGCTTTATATGGATGTTGGAGATCTGTCCTGGTTGGTTTTGTTGTCAACTTGGAATACTTTGGAATAGGGAATTTCATTTAAATTGTAGACATATCTGTGGAGCATTTTATTAATTGCTAATTGGTATAGGTGAGCCCATCCCATTGTGGGCAGAGTCATTCCTGGGCAGGTGAGCCTGAGTTGGATGAGAAAGGCAGTTGAGCAAGACAAGAGGAGCAAGCCAGTGAGCAGCATTTCTCCATGGGCCCTGCTTCCGTCCTTGTCTCCAGATTCCTGAGTTCCTGCCCTGGCTTCCCTCAGTGTTGGACTGTGACCTGTAAACCAACCAAACCCTTTGGTCCTCCAAGCTGTTTTGGTCAATGTTTTATTACAACATTAAACCAAGTTAGAACAGAATCCAAACTCAGGTCTCATGCTTATACAGCAGCACTTTACCAGCTGAGTCATCTTCCCATGCTTCCCACACCCACATTACTTTACTTTTGTGACTTTTGGTTTAACACAGTATTTAGGCTAGCCTTGAGCCATATAGACCAAAGCTATCTGAGTATCTGAAGCCACCAGATCTGCCTCATCATTTCTGTCTACTACATAATAATGTTAATTTGTTATGGAAAACATCAAGCAAAGATAGTCAACAATTACTGGCCATCCTTACTGTGCAACTTTTAGCCTTGATTCTTTTTCATTTTTTATGTGTGAGCAATACAATGCAGTTTCTAACTAGTCATCCTGTTTTTATGATAAATCTCAAGCATACTTTTACACAAACAATACATTCCCACCCCATCTTATAATACTGGTACAGAGAAGATTCTTTACTTGTATAGGCTAGAACAAGCAGTGTCACTCAAGCTGTCATGACCATTTCCTGTTGGAAGAAGTTCTGATGAATCACCTTTTTTATTTGGCTTTGGCATGAGATGGCTTATTTCCATAAGACAAATTTCTGTAAGTGAGTTCTATATATCAAAGGTCAGGAACAAAAAGGCCAGACCTTCTGTCATACTCAAGCTCTTCCCTGTCATCTCTGAAATACACTCACAGACAGGACTATTAATGAATTCTGAGAGCTGAGTTCAGTGTAGCCATCTTTGCGCAGTGTTGTTTTAAAGTTTAAGGTTTTAGCTTAAAGTGTGTGTGTGTGTGTGTGTGTGTGTGTGTGTGTGTGTGGTGTATGTGTGTATACAAATACACATGGAGGTGAGAAGTTGACCTCAAGTATTGTCCCTCAGGTGTTGTCCATCTTGTCTAAAACTGACCTCTCATTGCCTGTAACTCACCAGTAAACTCCCTGCTGGCCCAGTGCTCCACAGAGATCTATCTGGGATTGTAAATGCATGATGCCACACTTAATGTTGGCTCTGGGGATTGAATTCAGGGGCCCATGCTATCTCCCAACTGGGCTATCTCTGCAGCTTCTAGCTTGATATTTTATATAGCCCTGTTACAGATAAATTGAAAAAGTCATTTACCTAGCCAAATATTTGAGTGTAGTTGAAGATTTAGGATATGTTTGTTTGTTCTTCAGATCCCTGTAGTTCTTGACACAACTCTCAGTATCCACTGGTAAGGCACTGGTAACCCACTTCCTTCATCAGATTAGCTATGGGAACATCTGTCGGGGCGTTTTCTTGATTAATGATCCATGTGTAAGTAGCCAAGATCACTGTGGACAGTGACATCCCTAGGCATGTAGGCCTGGGCCGTGTAAGAAAGGTAGCTGAACAAGCTAGGAAACAGTACTCCTCTGTGGTCTCTATTTATGTGCCTACCTCCAGGTTCTTGCTTTGTTTCCTGCCCTGACTTCCATCAGTGACGGTCTGGGAAATGAAGTGTGAGCTAAAAAGATCCTTTCTTCCTCCAAGTTGCTTTGGGTCATGGTGTTTATCACAAGAATGGAAAGCAAACTGTAGAGTCTAGGAAGAGCCCTGGACGTATGTGGAATCTCTGTTGGGCAATGCCCTGGCCAGTGTGGGGAATAGAAGGCATGGAGGCAAGAGGCCTAGTAAGTGGTTTCTGAGAGAGCATCAAGGCTTGAACTGATGCTGAGCTGGAGAGACAGTGACTGGAGACAAAGGATGGAGAAGAAGGAGACAGGGATGTCAGGTCTGTCTTAGCTGGTCAGAAAGAACAAGGCTGAGCAGTGGTCCAGGATGGTGGCTGGGCTTCTTTTCTGCGCATGACAGATGCTCAAGTAGGAATTATGTTCTCACCTCCCATTTCCTTTCTTCTTTGGCCAACAAAGATCTTACAGGCCAGCTAGTGACGGGTTACAACATAGGCATGTCAGGAGAGGGGCACTAATTTCGGTGGTTCAGGTCTGTATCTGGGAGACATCTCATATATCATTGAAACTAGACAGTGCATGGTACATGGGTAAGCTATTTTTAAAAAATCTAGAGTAAATGTTAATATGGGAAACTCCTTTCTATTGGTGGAATGTGCCTCCAAACTAGAGGGAAGAGAAGCTTGAGGAAGCTGTAGAAGATGGGGAGGAAGGATTGTAGGAGCCAGAGGGGCCTCGGACACCATAAGAACATGGCCCACAGAATCAACTAAGCAGGGCTCAGGGCACTCCCAGAGACTGAAGTGACAAGCAGGGAATCTCAGTGGGTCACTGCTAAGTCCTTTGTGTGTTATGGTTGTATAGTTTGGTGTTCTTATGAGATTCCTATCAGTGGGTGTGGGTTGTCTCTGACTCTTTTGCCTACTCTTAGGACCCTTTACCTCCAACTGGGTTGCTTCATTGGGCCCTGATATGAGGATTTGTGCCTAGCCTTTTATTTTTCTTTAAATGAATATCTTCCTTTCTTCCTTCCTTTCTTCCTTCTTTCCTTCCCTCTTTATTTCTTTTACATCCTAGGCAAAATTTCCTTTCCTTCCTCTCCTTCCAGTCCCTCCCTCCTGCATTCCTCCTCTGCCCCCCCCCAATTCACTCTTCTTTGTCACTGTTCAGGAAAGGACAGGTCTCCCCTGAGTATCAACAAAACATGGCATATTAAGTTAAGTCACAGTAAGACTAAGCACCTCCCCATGTGTTAAGGCTGAGGAAGGCAACCCAGTACAAGGAGTAGGGTCTATAATTTTGGAAGAAGACTTTTGTTTTATCAGAAGCCTAGTCCACATTTAGTGGATAACTCTGGGGCCTGCTCTTTTTTTTTTTTTTTTAGGGAAACAGAGGACAGAGGGGAGTAGATCTGGGGAGAGGGGGGGTGGAGGGAGACTTGGAGAAGTGGAGGGAGAGGGAACTGTAGTAGGGATATAATATATGAGAGACTGAATTAAAAAGTTCAGTTTTTACAAGGATGTGCATTAGGCTGTGAATGGAATTGATGAACCTCTAATTTTGTTGGCACCTTTTAAAACCTAATTCAGCCAAGCTCTTTCTTCTCTTCCCACCCCCATTACCCAACAGTCCTTTTTAACCCTCTGACTTTCAGCCATAGAAGAGAAGCACTGGGAGCCAGCACTTAGTCACAGCAGCCTCAGCTTATTTTCAGTAGAACTTTGGGTCCTTTTACTGGAGCAGGTGTGTGTGAGCTGCCCTGACATGTCCTTGGGTCTTTCAGATCTTGGTCTGTCTAATTTTCTCTCCCATTTCTCTGGTTTTCTCCCTGCTCCCCCTTCCTCTCCACTTCCTTTAACCCTTCCCTTCAGTCTTAGGATGACTGTTCTGTTCTCTTTTCCTTCTCTTCTCTTCTTCTTCTTCTTCTTCTTCTTCTTCTTCTTCTTCTTCTTCTTCTTCTTCTCTCCTCCTCCTCCTCCTCCTCCTCCTCCTCCTCCTCCTCCTCCTCCTCCTCCTCCTCCTCCTCTCCTCCTCCTTCCTTCTTCTTCTTCTTCTTCTTCTTCTTCTTCTTCTTCTTCTTCTTCTTCTTCTCCTTCTCCTTCTCCTTCTTCTTCATATGTATGTATGTATGTATGTATGTATGTATGTATGTATGTATGTATGTTTTCAAGACAGGGTTTCTTTCTATTGCTTTGGAGCCTGTCCTGGAACTCACTCTGTAGACCAGGCTGGCCTCAAACTCACAAAGATCCACCTGCTGAGTGCTGGCATTAAGGCATTTGCCACTTTCACCTGGCCTCCTTCCTTATTTTCTTAGCACCCCCTCTTTCTGAAGTGGGAGTAGACTGATTTCAAGAAATACATTGTTCATCCTTAGAGAAAGGCCAATCCCACACACTCAATATTGTGTGAGCTCTGTCCCCAGAGAATGGTGTGTCGCTTGGCTGGGATCCTACAGGGAGAGTGTGATGATACCTGATGTTTTCATTTATTTGTATCTATTAAATCATCTGTTGAACACTAGCAATTCATTATTCATAGTCTTTAGAGCCAGGATTTCTGTGCTTTGTAACAACACACCAGAGATGGTTCCAGAAAATGTAAGTCACTGCTCAAATGACCCACATTCTGATGAAGTGATGGCTACAAGTGATGGATATGAGAGACCTTTCAATGGTTTCCCTGTATGAGATGGAAATAAAATGCAGATTTTAAATGGGAATTCATGGAGCCAAGGAGATGGCTCAGTTGGGAAAGAGCTTCTCATGCAAGTATAAGGGACTGAGTCCCCCCCCACTCAGAATCCATGAGAAAAGGTATGGTGGCAGATGCTTCTGTACCAACACTAGACAGGCAGAGGCAGGAGCAGTGGTTGAGTGACCCTTTCGCAGGTTGAATATCAGATATTAAAAAAAAAAACATTAGAACCACAAATAAAAAGGAAAACAGACAAACAAGAAAATCCCAAACTGGTGGATGCACTAGAAGGTATTGAACCCCTGAGCTAGGTTTTTAGAGGTGATTCCACACAACATGTGGACCCATGGCTGCTGTGAAGACACTAGCATTTTTATTTGTAACAGTAGCAAAATTACAGTTATGAAGCAATGAAAATAGTTTTTGAAGTAGAAATAAAAATAATTTTATGGTTGGGGTCATCACAACATGAAGAAGGGTATTAAAGGGTCTCAGCATTTGGAAGGTTGAGAATCACTGGACAGGAGACTCCCTGTATCTTGCTGGCCAGCCAATCTAGCAGAATCAGCAAGCTTCAGGTCCAGCAAAAAAAGGGACTGTTTACAAAAATAGGTGGAGTGTAGCTGAGAAAGACATCTTCCATTGACCTTTGGCACACACACACACACACACACACACACACACACACACACACACACACACACTTAAAAAAGGTAAATGA
Source organism: Cricetiscus sungorus (assembly GCA_030556225.1). NCBI lineage: Eukaryota > Metazoa > Chordata > Mammalia > Rodentia > Cricetidae > Cricetiscus > Cricetiscus sungorus. The sequence continues at coordinate 88,962,069 of JANBXA010000007.1, forward strand.
AAGAAATAAAGTAAGCAATGACCAAACTGGAAAGGGTTAAGTGAAAAGCCATCCCTAGTAACCCTTCCCTTCAACCCCCCACTCCCCGCCAAAGCTTAGTGATGGAATATTTGGCTTCTAGCATTGCTATACATCCATACCCGGTGAAGGGACTAGACATGGTAGGCACAGCTTAGGAAGCACAAGCAGTCCTTCCTGGTGAAAGTGTCACCAAGTAGAAGCAACCCTGGCACCATCCCATTGCTAAATTTACCTTGCAACCAATTAATTCCTTAAAGTGGGAAAGAGAGATAGTGCAAATTGGCAGAGCTTTTAAAATATTGCCTTGTTATAAAGACTTCCATTAGTTACCTTCCAAATTAAATGAACATCTTAAACAAAAAGAACCCCAAATTATTTATGACAATAATAACTTTGAAAAAAAATACCCAACTCCAATTACTTAAAAAAAAAAAAAAAGGCCCTGATCAAATAAAAAGTGAAAGGCCATTCAGAATCTGAAGTAAGCTAACAGTTCTCTGGGGTGAGTCCTGGGATCAGCACTGATCTAAATGGCTACTGTAAATTCTGTTTTGCCAGATTGATGGTGAAAACACATTTAGTGGGAGTGCACACGATAGAGGCATGCCTGTGAAAACTCATGAAGTTAGCTTGTTTAGGAGAAGATAGTCTGTATGTTGAGCATCAGCTGGGCCCCAAATGCTGTTGCCTTCATCGCCTGGTGGAAGGGAGGAGGAGAGACAGGGTTGCTGCTGAGACCAACAATGAGTTATAGCAGGGGTAACTTTCTGATTTGCCCTTATGATGTACTCAATCTTCCAAGGGACCAAGCAGGGTAAGTCTTATTATTAAAGCTAATTAAATCATTCTGAAGTATAGCTTGTCCCAGCAGTTATCTAACAGTGACCCTCTGAAAGTCTGAGGAAACAAAAAAGATAAGGCTAGGATGGACAAATAAATCTACTCTTTTCCTCCTAAACCAAAATCAAAAGCAAATTTGTGGACTAGAGCTCTAGCTCAGCTGGCAGGACACCTGCCTAGCATGCACGATGCCCTGGGTTCAATCCCCAGTATTGTTTAAACCAAGCATGATGGCTCAAGCCTGTAATCCCAGCATTCATAGAGTGGAGGCAAGGAGTTCAGGGATTCAAGGTTATCCTTGGCTGTGTATTCAGAGTGGGGGCTAGCTTGGGTAAGACAGGAAAAGATGAGGTGGAAATAGGGATTTAAACAAAAATCTTGTTCATTGTATCTGCTCTCCAAACATGGGCTGGAGAGATGGGTGAATGGTTAGTAGCACTGGCTGCTCTTCCAGAGGACCTGGGCTCAATTCCCAGCACCTACATGGTTGTTTCCAACCATCTATCTATAACTTCACTTCCAGTGGATCCAATGTCGTCTTCTGACCTTTGAGGACACCAGGTACATAGTTGGTGCACAAACATTCAAGCAAAACACCAATGCACATAACATGAATAATAATTTTTTTTAAAAAAAACCCATTAGAATCCCAAACAAAAAGGAAAACAAACAAGCAAAACTCAAACTTGTGGAAGCACTAGACGGTCTTGAACCCCCATGCTAATTTTTAGAGGTGCTTCCACACAACGTGTGGACCCATGGCCACTGTGAAGACTATTTTCTAACTTCACATTCTCCAAACTGACTAAACGATAGATTAATGCTGTACTCTAGCCATAGCCAGACCTGCAATCATGTGCATTTTTTTTCTTTTTATTGTAATCTGGCACAATCATTGATGCCCAAGGAGCAGGGAGAGAGCAGATTCCTTCCCTGCCTCTGACGTACTCATGCAATGGCTTGGAATGAAAATGTGTGTTAAATATCATCATGATGATGAGATGAGGGAGGTGTGATAAGCCTACAAGCATTATTGATAGAAACAGTAATTTGAAATGTTCACTTCAAGTACAGCCAGCTTGGAGATGGGGGTGAGAAGTGAAGAGGAGTGGAGCACATTTGGAAAACATTTGAACATGTATGGCCGCAGATTCTGTGTGTGTATGTGTGTGTTGGCACTCATGTCATATATGAATACATATAGAAACATACATATATGCAAGATACATAACATGCATATATACATATATATACATATAAATATATGCAAAATGGAAAGATGTAATTACTCAAGTTACTTTAGGAGCCTCAAAGCCTCCAAATAATTCTCTTTGCTGGATTGCAATGTAGAGGAAGGTTTGAAATGAATTTGTTTAGTCTCCATCAGAGTTGGTTTTTTTGTGGTGACATGGACAGGCCAAGGGGTCTAGTTATTGAGCAAACAGCCATCTGCATGCTGGAAGGACATTTTGTCAATGCCTTGCCTTGAAGTTAGGAGACTGCCTTGGGACTGTGGAACAAAGGTGGTCTGATTGGTCAGAGGCCTGGGAAGCCAAATGGCTTTCCTAGAGAGGGTGGAATCCTACCCAAGACTGGAGCCTCAGCTCCTGCCCAGTTTCCAACCCTGTGGTGCTTCATTTCCAGACTTTCCAGGGCCTACACTCACATGAGACAATTCCTTAGCACAAATCTCTGAATGGTATGCATATACATACCATTGTTTCTGTATTGTCATTGCTGTGACAAAACACTCCACAAACACAACTTACAGAAAAAAAAATGGTTTATTTTGGTTCACACTTAGAGGGCTCAGTCCATGGTAGGGAAGTCATGCAACAGGAGCGTGAAGCTGTTGGTCACATTGTGTCCATAGTTGGACAGCAGGGATGAATGGTGATACTCAGTGGTCTCTCTCCCTCCCTCTCTCCCTCCCTCCCTCCCTCCCTCCCTCCCTCCCTCCCTCCCTCCCTCTCTCCCTCCCTCCCTCTTTTCCTCCCTCCCTGCCTCTCTACCTCGCTGTCTCTCTCTCTCTCTCATGTGCACATGAGATGGGGGTTTCTGTCCCGCCTGGTCTCACTGCCCTTCAACCCCAAATAAACACACTGAGGTTATACTAATTAGAAACTGTTTGGCCTATGGCTCAGGCTTCTTACTGGTTATCTCTCTCTTAATTATTAACCCATTTCTATTAAACTTTGTATTGCTACGAGGCCGTGGCACATCTGTAATCTGATGTGCTACTCCTTCAGCATCATGGTGTCTCCCTGGCTGCTTCTCTGTCCCTCTCCTCTCTTCAGCATTCTCCACTGGTAGCCCCACCTATATTTCCTGGCTGGCTACTAGCCAATCAGTGTTTTAATCATCAATCAATAAGAGAAACATATATGCAGAAGGACATCCCTCATCATGCACATGTGTGCATGCAAGTGCATGTGTGTGTGGGTTTTTTTGTATGTATGTATACAGTACATATATGTGTTTATGTGGGATGTGCATATGTATTCAGGTGCATGTACACATGTGTACATATATGTGAAGGCCATGGGTCAGAGTCATGTCTCTTCCTTAATCTCTCTCTACCTTAGTTTTTGAGGCAGGGTCTCTCACTGAATCTAGAGCTCACTGATTCAGGTAGGCTGGGTCAATGAACTGACTTTTCATGTGAGTTCAGATCTCCAGGACCATGGCCCTCATGCCTGTGAAGCCCCACTTTGCCACCTGAGCCATGTCCCCCGCCCACTTCCTCCTTTTGACTTAACCATAGCCCAGCCCTTGTGATGGAACCACACTCATTCTCCATAAGCCTTCCTCCTCAGTTCAACCTCTCTAAAAACACTCCCTCACAAGCATGCTCAGGGGTGTGTTTCCACAGTGGCTCTAAATCCTGTCACCTTGACAGTTGAGGCTAGCCATCACTGTGTGTCCTACGAGGTTCAATTCCACCGAGAATCTTCTGATTTGAGTATGATGTTTCAGTAGCCTCACCTGATTCATATTTAAAACATGAACGGCTGAGGTATCATGTGTAGCTTTTTCTTCAGAGGTCCAAAGCTGGGAGTTTTGGGGGTTTGCTTTCCGTGAGAGAGTAGAGATGTGGCCTGAGCAGGAATTAAACACCCCATGCATACTACAAAGGGGGTTTGCTTTCTGTGAGAGGGTAGAGATGTGGCCTGAGCAGGAATTAAACACCCATGCATACTACAAAAATATGAGGAGCCATGTGGTTTTCAATGGCAAGGCCTTTGCATTACTTGGTGAGGGTACATTTGCTGCCATGAAGACAAGGAAGGACCAGGTGGTGCTGGCGGATCTCTGTGAGTTTGAGGCCAGCCTGGTCTATAAGAGCCAGTTCCAGGACAGCTTCCAAAGCCACAGAGAAACCCTGTCTCGAAAAACCAAAAAAAAAAAAAAAAAAGAAAGAAAAGAAAGAAAGAAACAAGGAAGGACGGGATCAGCAGCAGTGATCTAAGATTAGCTGGCATTTTAAACAGATGTTTGCTAACTCTGACTGCAGCTATGGAAGGTGTGGATTTGCCGGGCCATTGGTTTTTAGGTGGGGCGTGGGAACAAGGCCATCCACACACAGCTCCCAAGCTGACCCCTCCACCACACAGTCCTGCTATCTTCATGCTTGTTCAGTAAGTTCAGGGGGACACTTTATTGCTGAATCAGTCATCTCAGGCTGCCATGACAGGTACCCCAAATGAACAGTTTAAACAACGCAAACTGATTTTTCTCCCAGTTCTGAAGGTCAGAAAGTTGAAAGGAAGATGTCAGTGGTCTGAGTCTGCTGAGGCTTCTGCTCCTGGTGGTAGACTATGCTTCATGCTGTGGTGTTCCAGGGGTAGGGGTGGGAAATAAGAATAAGTTTTCTCTCTCTCTCCCATCCACTAGTGTGTGTGTGTGTGTGTGTGTGTGTGTGTGTGTGTGCATATATGCATGTAAGTGTACATTTGTGTGTATGTGTGTGTACATGCCTGCATATATGCATGTATGTGCGTACAGGTATGCATGTATGTGTGTGTGCATACATGCCTCTCTGTGTGTGTGTGTGTGTGTGTGTGTGTGTGTGTGTGTGTGTGTGTGTGTGTTTGTAAGAAGGCTAGACTACAACTTATGGTGTTATTCCTCAGGGGCTGCCCTCCTTTGCTTTGGCTCCCTGGCCAGCAGACCTCAGGAGATCTGCCTATCTGCTTTCTCAGCACTGGGACTGTAAATATGTGCTACACCCTGCTTTTCTAATGTGGGACCTGGGGTTTGAACCTGGGTCCTCATTTGTGCAAGTGCTTCACTGATTGAGCTACCTTCCCAGCTCCCTGTCTCTTTTTTGAATGACACTAATTCTGTCTGTTCAGGTGTTTATCCCCATGGCTTCACTTTGCTCTAATTACTTTCATAAAGCCCACTTTCCCATTGCGGTGATAGGATACCATGACTCAGGAAACTTATAAAAAGGGAACGTTTATTCTGGTCTATGCTTCCAGAGAGATTAGAGTCCATCATGATGCAAAGGTGTGGCAGCGAGCAGCAGGCACAATGGCAGGAGCAGGAAGCTGAGAGCTTATATCTCAACTACATTTACAAACAGAAGGAGAGCAAGGAAGAGAGAGAGAGAGAGAGAGAGAGAGAGAGAGAGAGAGAGAGAGAGAGAGAGAGAGAGAGAGAGAGAACTGAGAATGTTGAGAGGCTTCTCCTTGTAAAACCAGACTCCAATAATGTATTTTCTCTAGCATGGCCATAACTCCTAATCTCCTAAAGCTTCCCAAATATAGCATCACCAAGCTGCAGACCTGAGCTTATGGGGGAACATTGCTCATTTAAATAACCACAGACTCAAGCATACAGGCTTATAGGGACACAACTCAGTCATGTCATATGCGATGAAGGTCTAATGACAGGCACCTTAGGTCTAATCATCGAAGCTTTCCTCTAGCCGGAAAGTGCCTCTTCTTGTCTTCTTCTCCCCTGTCATGCTGTACTTCTGATAACCCATCAGGGCTGGACTTTCGGAAGCACATCTGAAACTGACCACAGAGCAGCACTTATAATTAGTTAGTTCCCCTGAGCACTTGATAGCATTACACAAACAAACAGTCTACATTCTCTCTCATGTGAGTTTTGCCTTCCATCTGGTCACTGTCGTGGATAAGGAATGAAGGATGAAGGGTGTTATAGAAGGTCTATTGCAAGGGTTTCTCTCTCTTTGAGGCCATTGGATTGCTCTTAGTGTCAGGATGGATCCTAGATACTAACCCTCCTGGAAAGGCATTGGGCCCTTGTAAATGCAATAATACAGAATGCAGGCGTAGGGGACATCAATGCCCTATGCCACCCATAGATGTCAAGGGGGGGAGAGGCAGTGAGGGCACAGCTCACTGGCCTGTGAGCACAAAGGGAGAGCACAAGAGCGAGGTGATGGCTTGTGAGAGAATGCAATGCCTCCAGCTGTGACCCAGGGAAGGTTCAACTTGTAACATCTAAGTGGAGGGGGCCTAAGACATCAAGTTCATCTGTTGACAAGGGTCTGATGGATGTGTGTCTTGGCAAAAGAGTTTACTTTTCTCATCTAAGGAGGACTCTATCAATGTGAAGGAAAAGAGTAGGGTACTGTTGCCATAAGACAGTAGGGAAGGGAGGGTCCTGCACATTCCTATTCTATTTTGCCCTTAGAGAACATTTTTTCATCATGTGGTCACAGGCCTGCTGCTGGAGTTGTAGTCAACATATCCAATTCTAGGCCCAAGGAAAGATTAGAGCAAAGGTGGAGTATTGTCCTATCCTCCTCCTCATTCTGTGCCACTTCCTTCCTAGGAAATTCTCAGAATTCCCTGCTGTCATCTGCCCTACCACTCCTTCCTTCTTCTGTGTCATAGACCAGCATGGAGTTATTAAAAAAAAAGTAAAATGTGGCTGATCCTCATGGGATGCTGACTCACCAGGTTCTTTGTTAACAAGACGTGCTCTCTCTAGAGCAGATGCTCAGCACTGGGGTGCAATCACTGTGTTTGGGGGGAATGAAATAAGTGGCTGTGCCATGTTGTTTCCTTTCCCTCTGTGACATTACCAAAACCTGTTTTCCATGGTTTTCCAGGGGTGAGCCTCTGCCTACTTTTTCAATTTTTCTTTATTCTTTTTCTTTTGCTCCTTTCTTCCTCAATTCTTTCTCTTTTCTCTTCCCCTCCCTCCTTTCCTCCTCCTTCTCTCCTTTCTTTCCTCCCTCCCTTTTGGTGACTGCCTTCCTGAATGGCAATTTCTCAAAGATGTCCTGAAATCTAACCATCCCTCTTTGATAATAGACTTCTCCTGTTCTCCTTCTACAACGTTGCTAAGGTCACAATGCTTGTATCTCTGCTATGAGGGCATTAAGAGATGGGATGTTTGGAGTGATTAGGTCATGAAATCAGAACCTCATAAATAAGATTAGAAATCTGAAAGTGGTCCAGAGAGTGCCAGCCTCTTCTGCCAAGTTGGGATGCAGCAGGAAGGTGCCATTGATGAGGACTGGCCCTCACTGATTCCAGTGTTTTGACTTTGAACTGCTGTGAAATAAATGTCTATTGTCTCCAAGCTGTCCCATCTAAGATGCTTTGTCATGATAGCTTGAATGGACTATAGACATCTTTCTGTTTATTTGTTGGTAGACTGTGACACACGCACACACACCGTCAGAATAAAAGTCCATGTGCATTTTATTTCTTGACAGTAACATTTCAGATACTCTTTTGGAGCACACTTGAAATGGAAAGTGTGTGTGTGTGTGTGTGTGTGTGTGTGTGTGTGTGTGTGTGTGTGTGTATCTGTGGAGGCCAGACAACAACCTCCCGGGGAATGGGTGTCATTCCCCAGTTGCTGCTTACCTTCCATATTGAGGCAAGGGCTCTCTTTGGCCTGGGGCTTGCTGACTGGGACTAGCTGGCTGGGTGTGAGCCCTAGATCTGCCTGTTTCCATCTCCCTGGTGCTGGGATTATATGTATGCACCACCATATCTGGCTTTTAAAAAATAAATGTGGCCTTCAGGGAAGGGATAGAATGCAGATCCTCATGCTTACAAGAAATATTTTACAGACAGAATTATCACCCAGATCCATTAAAAACAATGACTTTTAAACGACTCACTTCAATGTCAACTACTTCATTTGTGACAAGTTTGGTTAGTTCTGCTTCAAGCAGGCAAACCCCCTGGATGTTCCATATGTTCCATTATGTTCAAATTAGGACCTCAGCTAAGTTTCAAGTTAGCACCAGAAAGAGCTTCCATAAAAATCCTAACATGGCACAGTCTACCATATACCTGTCCTGAAAGATGTAGGAACAGCCTGCCTGAGGTCCAAGGAGAGAAGGATTCATCTCTACAGAAGATGTTGGCCATTCCTGGTGGGCTGGAGACTTGGGTGAAGGCTAGGCTGGCAGCCAGTTCAACAGGGATAAGAAGCCACTGAGACTCATGTCCTGCTGCCTTCAAATGGGAAGAGGGCCACCTGACCCTTTAGTTCCCATAGGTCATACCCTCTTGATGCATGTTTATGATGGGGGGGGGTGTCATTCTGTATATATGTTTCTCTTATTGGTTAATGAATAAAGCACTGTTGGCAAATAGGAAGACAAGATAGGTGGGACTAGGAGACAAGGAGGATTCTGGGAGATGTAGTGGGAGAGTCAAATGTAGGGACTTGAGAGAAGAAGGTCTAGACCCTCTCTCGGGTAAGATAAGACCACGTGGAAACACTTAGATTGATAGAAATGGGTTAATACTTAAGACAGAGCTAGCTAATAAGGAACACTAGTAACAGGCTAATAGCTTTGTATCTAATACAGCATCTCTATGTGTTATTTGGGACTGATGTGGGTGTGGGACCAGGCTGGAGGGAAAACTGATGATAACATGTTTACACTTTTGTTTTCTGTTCCCTGAAACCCAGAGCCTTTATTATAAAAATTGCTTGGTTTGAAAAGGAGTTGAATGAATATATATATTCAGTCAGAAATCCCTAGAGGACAGAACAAATTGTGTATGTGTGTATTTGTATACGTGTATGTGTGTGGTTGCATATAAATGCATGGTTTGAATACATGCTCCCAAGTTTATATATTGAAACTTAATCCCTGTGCAAGTGTTGATAGTGGGGCCTTTAAGAGATGACCTGCCATCATGGGTAGAATAAAATAGTGCCACTGTCGTGAGACTGGTTTTAATTTTCTTGCTCTTCAGTCCCCCACCATGGGGTAACACAGCACCAAGGTCCTCTCCAGATATTGTTTTCTTAATGGGTGGCTTCTTGACCCCTGATGTATAAGAAATAAATCTCTTAAATCACCCAGTCTCATGTATTTTCTTATAATAACACAAAATGATCTGACACCTACAAGCATATATTCATATACACATGCCTACATACATATGTACACACACTCTTATGGAAGTCCATTCACTGGCTAATATGGTGTGGGGCTGGCAGGTCTGAGACTCCCAAGGAGTTGGTACTGTGGGCTTTAAATGGGTTTCTCTTCCTCAAAGACACTTCAGGGTCTGCTCCAAGGCCCTCTGCTGCTTAGATGAGCCACCCACAGTACCCAGGAGCTGTCTTTTTTTCAGGCAGTGAAGACAGCTGTTAACCACTGGGACAGTTGGTCTCAGCTATTAACTTGACTTCGTTAAGAAGATGTCTACTGGGGAAATGCACCATGTATCTTCAGGGGCATTTCCAGAAGGGATTACAGTGACTAGGTGGAAAGACCTAATCTGAATGTGGGAAGCAGGTTTCAGTGGGCTGGTAGATGAGACAAGAACATTGAACAAGGTAGTACATGCAAACCTTCCTTTTCTTAGTGAATATGACTACTGTTGCTGCCACCAGCCATCTTCTTTGGATTTTCAGTGTAACTCAGATGACAGTGACTCTCTGGGGAACTTCCAGGCATTCGGGCCTGGGTTGGAACTGCCTGGGCTGGAGGCCTGGGGGCCAAGTCCCTGTGTGTGCTGCTTACTCTTGCTTGTCAATTTGGTGGGACTGAAAATTACCATGGAAACTAATCTCTGGACACATCTGTGAGTGAGTTTTTAGTGTAGGTTTATTGGGGTATGAAAAGCCACCCTAAACATGGGTGGCATCCTCCCAGAAACTGGAATCTTGAACTGAACAGAAAGAGAAAGCAAGCTAAACATTAATATTCATCTCTCCCCTCTTCCTGACTATAGATTTGATGTGACTATCTGCCTAAAGCTTCTGCTGCCATGCTGCCATGCCTTCCCTGGCATTATGGACTGTACACTCAAACTGAGAGCCACAATTAATCCTTCCTTCTTGAAGTTGATTTTGTCCGGTATTTTTCAAAACAATGATCAAGGTAACTAAGAAACTGTCCTATAAAGCTATCCAGTAATCTCTCTTTGACCTCTCTCTCTCTCTCTCTCTCTCTCTCTCTCTCTCTCTCTCTCTCTCTCTCTCTCTCTCTCTCTCTTGATTCTTTATCTAAATAACTTGCATAACACAATAACACAACCATCTCTACCACATAGCTCTAGAGCCATAGTTAGTCCAGCATTTGATTTAAAAACTCAACACTAGGTCCCTTGTCATGTTGACACACAAAATTGTTCCAGTACCACTGGGAGCTGTCCTGCCTTGGCCCAGTGCTCTGTCTTCCTCATCTCACAGTATATTTCTGCCTGATCAGATGTTTATAGGCCAAGAAGATGAGGGCCTCCCCAGACCACTCTGCAGAATCCAGGTTGCTGGGTGCAATAGTAATCAACACAGAGCTATACCCTCCATGAAGAGAGACCGAGTGAGGTAGAGTGTCACAGGGCTTCTGTGATCCTTGCCTGCTACATCAGAATCACTGGGAACCAGAATGCTGGCTCCTGGAACCACCATGTCCAGAATTAGAATAGCTGCATCAGAGATGACTTCTGAGGTATGTCAGATCCCAGGAGAGAACGATTTCATTCATTCTGAGTCAGTTAAGTGCTTGGGGTTGTACCAGCTGCCAGATCTCCCTCCAGCAGGGCTGAAGTGTATTGTTTTAGGGTAATTTTCCTAGGATATTTATGCTTAATGATTCCCTTTAAGCCTTTCTCCCTTTAAATCCAATTTCACAGAGCTAAGTGAATGATCTGAGCTCATGTAATTATGTGAAAGTCAGACTCTTATATTCTCTCCTCTGCGTTGGGTGTGGGTGAGAGGTATTGAGAGGAACCCCCACCCAGCAAATGGATCTCCACAGCTAGGACTTCTGTTGGAGAGCAATGCCTTTGGAGAAGGTAACTTGTCCTCAGCGCAGCTACCCTGTGGGATGATCCCAAGTGGATGCTCACTCCCCTACCTGTCCAAAGCTCCCCATTGTGAGCTCTCCAGCATGTGAGTTCCACTTCCTCTGGTTAGAAGGTTCAGTCATTCATTTCTGTGAAGCAGGCACTTAGGGTGCACTTATCAAATGTAAGATCTGAGCAATAGTATAAAGGAATATGGAGAAATGGGTACAAACGTCATTAAAATGAAGCTCCTAAGCTCTGGGAGCTCCCAATTTATTGGGAGAGATATCACAGAACAGCTTGTTATGGAGGAACTGAGGAGTCAGTGCTAATGCAAGCTCAAAGAGAACTGTGGAGTGGGTGTTTCAGCTGGTGGAAGGGAAGTGCTGAGGTAGCATCATTGAAGTCAGATGGTGTCTTATAAGGGACAATAAGAAAAAGGATACGTGCATGGAAGATTTTCTGCTGAAGATTTTAGCTTCTGGGTCTGAAGTCATTGAAGACTGTCATCCTTCAGTATGCAGAGCCCAGGGTTGTTAAAGAGCATTGTTCAATGTGCGCCCAGTCATGTTTCCCCAAAGATGTTAGTTCTGACACAGAGGTGGGCAAGGTGTGGCTGCTCTGGAGAGCTACAACTAGCCCAAGGTAAGACAACTAGCCTCCTGGCCTATAACACCAGGCAATGGTCTCAGCTATAATAAGGATCCACACAGTGCCCACCTACCAGCTCCAAAGAAAGCCATGCTCCCAAACCCAGACAGATCAACTTCCTAATGTCATTTGAAGCTCATGTGACTTCAAATGCTCCATGAATGATGCCAGAGGTCCCAGAGACCAGCAAAAGCAGCAGCATGAAGAAGGCCTAGTCCTCTTGTGCAGTGGTTCTCAACCTGAAGGTCCCTTGAGAGGGCATTGAACAACACTGTCGTGGGAGTAGTCAAAGAGTGTCAGAAAAACATAGACATTCACATTACAATTCATAGCAGTAGCAAAATTGCAGTTATGAAGTAGTAACAAAAATAATCTTATGGTTGGGTCACCACAACATGAGGAACTGTATTAAAGTGTCGCAGCATTAGGAAGGTTGAGAACCACTGCTCTAGAGTGAGGGCATGGAGATAGTCTCTGCCACTCTCTACACTTGTGCTGACAGTTACAATGGTGGGGCCTTTACGTAGCCTCTGGTTTCTGGATGCTAGAAGGGCCTCCTTTGCTTGGTCAGAGCTCTCTCTTCTTGAAACCTTCATGTTTACCTTTTTGTGGTCAAGTTCACTTGTTTGTGTCCTGCATCCTGTAAGGGTATGAGGTATGTTAACATATAGACATGCAAAAACCACATAATCCAGGAGAGGGCTCTCTGTGAAGTTGCCTAGCCATAGCAAACTTCATAGAAATGGGTTTTGAGACAAGACTAAGAGTAACCCAAGCTAGCAATGGGTTTGAACTTCTGATCCTCCTGCCTCCTTGTCTTTAATGTTAGGATGACTTTGTCTAGTTTGGATGGTGCTGGAGTTCAAACACAGGGCTTTGTTTATTATAGAGAAGCACTCTGCCAATTGCTGCAACTCTGGCTAGAAATACATTTCTGTAACCCTAGCAAGCATGCAGAATGCTCTCACTGTGGCTAGCTTGACTATTTTGTGCACTGTACTATGAATGAGAACTCACAGGAAAAAGCTATGTCTGCTGAGACCAGCTGATTGGAACACAGTACTGTGCAGAGATTGGAATGTTACAGGTCGGGAGGCTAGTTATCTTATTTTGGGTTAGTTCCAGCCTCAGAAAAGCCAGTCAGTTAGTTCTGTCCAGAGCTAACATCTTGTGATTGATAGATAGAGACCTTTGAAATCTATTAACTTAGTGGACCATTAGCTTCCACTAACCAAAACTCTAAGGTCATCAGATAACATTTTAGACCTACGCAAAAACTTTCCTGTCTTGCTGTGACCGCCTCTCTGATGTACTCAACAATGCATTTTAGATTTTCTTTGATTTATGACTTTCTTTGTAATGTAAAACTATAAAACTTCCTGAAACCACTTCCACAGTGGAACAAAGAATTTGGGGTAAAACCTAAACCTGTGCTTCTAGCTCATGGTCATCTAAAATGGCTCCAGGATAAACCATCTCTTCTCTTTAAGATGAGAGCTGCTTCTTTTACATTAACAGTTCTTTCCAGGTGTTTGCCTCAGCCAGGACTGAGCAAGTACAAATATGGCAGCCTTGTTACTATTTCAGTTAAGACTCTGTGGGTTGTGAAGAGCAAGGATTCAGCCAAAACTTAGAACTGAATGCATCAGCGTTTGCGATATGATCTGGCCTCCCAGCTCCCTCTACCTATGCTGCTTTAATCCGAGGTGGGTTTGTTATAAGTGACAGTCAATGGCAGCTCTTAGTTCCTGTTGTCCCCATCACTTCCAGTCCTAAGTATCCATTATTAACTAATATAGGAGGACTCAGACTTGGTTTCTTGACTCATATAACCAACATATGGCCGATACTGCTATCAGGCATCCCAGATGATGTTCATAGATACCCATGGAGCAGAGAGAAGGCACATTTTATGAAAAAAAAAAAAAAAAAGAGTGTCAGGCAGATGACTTGTGACCTTTGAAATGTCTGGTTGTCTTCAGAAGTAGCAGGTGCCTCTGATATTGGAGACAGGATGGGAACATTTTACCTAGCTGTGGGGACTGGTAATCATTTTGCCACCCTCCATTTCAAAGCATTTTCTGCTCTTTCCATGGTCTCCAGTTTGACAGAACACCTGCCTCACACAACGGAGGGTTTTATTCCTTGGGTTAGTGCTGGCTCCAAACAGCGCATGGTGGGAAGGCACCATACGTCACTGTTTTCCAATTGATTTCTCAGCTTCAGTCCTGTTAACCCAACAGTGCCCCTTGGAACATTGAATAAGGCCCACCACAGTGTTCCATCTACCTGCCTAATTTTCACCGGAGAGATTTATGTGTCAGGTTGGGTACATTATTACCCTTGTGTGGGCCCTCAGCAGTATTTGTGAATTAAGATTGATTACATGGGCAGCCACCTACACAAAGTGCTTCAAAGTCATTAATTCGTGGTTAGCTTGAACTTGTTTGATGGATATCATCAAACAAAACCTGGAAGGGGCTGCTTTCAAGGAGGGTGGGGGTGGGACAGGTCACTCTTGACACCTCCCCAGGATGGATCACCTAGGGAGGGGTGTCCTCAGATGTGGTACCCCATACCACTACCGCCTGAGCACTGAGGAATGAGTTCAAGCAGCAGATAACTGAACTCACCCAGATAGCCTGAAGCACACTGTAGGGGCAAGGTTCAGCGTTTTAAGGCATGCATCCCTGCTCTTTCCTTATGCCCCTGAAGCCTGTTCTTGAGTTTCCATAATGCTACTCTGCCAGTGAGCTGTTTGTGACTCACTATGAAGTTGTCTTGAGGACCATGGAGGTGGCATTGAAGAGAAGGGCACAAGCGTGACAGCTTGAGCTTGACTTCCAGAACCCACATGGTAGAAAAACAACTTCAGCAAGTTATCTCTGACCTCCACATGCATGTTGGGGCACACACATGTTCACTTCCCCATCCTCACATACACACAAAAAGAAACCAACCTTTAGAAATGCCCTTTGAAAAAGGCTATTTAGCTGCCTACAGATCCAGGTAACTGCAAAACCATCAATGAAGACCAGGGGAGACTTTGTGCACTCATGCCTAATAACACTGTAAGACTATCCAAGTCCTGTTGGGGCTTGACTCTATAGCTGATGTAGTTTGAATTTCACTATACTTTAGGATCACCCAGTCAAATAAGGGGATGAGCCCCTAAAACCTAGCATTAACCAAAAACTTAGCTTCTCAGGCTTGTGGCTGGATGAGAATACCCCATAGGACTTTGTAAACCTGAAATGATGGGCTTGCCCATGCTTCCACAGGATCTGCTACACAGAGTCTGGGAGGAGCCCTGTTGTAATTTAAAAAGTAGCACGAGACAGAAAGATGCCTTTCGACAGAGCTCATGTGAGGTTTTTTGTTTTTGTTTTCTGAAGGAAAGGGAATGGGAAAAGAGGGGGACCAACCTATGGTGAGAGGAGCAGCAGGGGGGCAATGGGGACAACAGAGGCACAGGCAGAAAAGCAGAGAGAGAGACCAAGAGAGGAGGTGGGCAGGGCCCTTTTAAAAGGGAACTCAGGGAATGTAGTGAATGTCACAGGGGAGACATATCCTGTCAGAACCTCAAGGGCAGGCCAGGACAGATGCCTGAATACTAACAAGCCCAAGTTTCGTTATTTCTAAGAACCTCATAGGCAACATAGGCTTACCTTCCCCAGGTCACCTTCAGAGTGTTAAGGTAGAAGATGGCCAACCTTCCTTCCTCATCATCTTAGCCCAGGATGGCTTTGTCTATCTGCTGGGGTCAGCAAAAGGATATAGTAATTCTTATTTTACTCCCTGCCTTAACTATGTTCAACACTGTAATTATTTAAAGCCAGGGCATTTTAGCCCCTGCACATAATAGCCTTAAGGCTAAACAACCAGTCCAGACATATGATGACTGAGCTCCTGATCCTGGGTAGGATACTTTTATGTGGGAGCAGGAGTAGAAAAGGATAAAGAAATATTCCATACCCTAGATCCTCTGCCTGCAACTGTAGAGGTTAAACTGACAAAAGACAGATTAACAAGAGTAAAACACATCCTATTAACATATGCTTTATATAGATATAGATATAGACATAGACATAGACATAGACATAGACATAGACATAGACGTAGACATAGACATAGACATAGACATAGACATAGACATAGACAGTCAGGAAACTATCAAGAGTGGGTAATTCTAAGAGTAGATAAAAGTTGGACCCTGGGATTATTGATTGAGAGTGGCCCCAAGGGCTCATAGGCCTGAATACTTGCTTCACCATGGAGTGGCACTATTTGAAAGGATTAGGAGGTGTAGCCTTGTTGAAGGAAGTACATACTGGGGATGGGCTTTGAGGTTTCAAAAATCCATTCCAAGCCCAGAGTCTCTCTCTTCCCACTGCCTGCTGTTCTAGATGGAGAACTCTCAGCTACTTCTCTAGCACCATGTCTGCCCATGCACCACCATGTTCCCTACCATGATGGCAATGGCCTAAACCTCTGAAACTATAAGCCAGCTCCAATTAAATGCTTTCCTTCATAAGAGTTGTGTGGCCATGGCATCTCTTCACAGCAATAGCATAGTGACTATTACAGGCTTATAAAACAGCCACTAATAATGAATAAGAAGTTTATAGCAAGGGACAACAGAAACATTGTTTGGGTGTCCAAGGATGGCAAATTATAAGAAGGTCAACATGTAGGCTGACTGATGGAGGTGGAGGTCATGTGATGAGGTTTGCAGTGGAAACTCACTGCTGTCTCTGGTTGGTAAGAGCCTAGCATCCTATCTAGTGGTTAAGAATCAGAACAGCCTTGAAGCTGTTCCCAGGGGGCTTCTGTGGGATTTGCTTTTCCTGCACTGTCACTAGCTGTAGGTAATCTTCCTGCTAAACTGATTCTTGGGGATACATGTGCAGGTGATCCCAAGATAGGCTTGCTCCCATCCCTTATATCTGCCTGCTGGTCACCCCCATCTCTGGACATCTGGGTTTCTTTGTTCAGAATTCTCTGTGACTAGAAATAACAGCACTGTCACTGCAGTCTTCTTGTCCCTTGTGCCTAGGCTGCGTGGAGCCTGGCGCAGATGGGGTAAGGACATTGCTATGCATAACGGAGTTCATGCTCTGTGAGAATTTTAGACCTCAGAGCACCTCATTGGCTACTTGAGAGGATTCTGTGTGCTCTGCCATGTATGTGTGTGTTGTTGTTGTTGTTGTTGTTGTTTAAGGCATTGCTAACTCACTTCTCTACTTTTAAACAAGCTTTGGATGCAGCATCCCAATCTTTTCAACATAATACCAAAGCAGCCAAATTTTGATTTTGATGTTTCTTTGAGCTAAGATTCTTTATAAACTAGGTCTAATAAAGCACTCATCACTTAGAAAGTCCCGGGTGTTCAGGGAGGGGAGGGAACTTGCTGAAGGCACTGAGTAAAGTCTGGAAATCTGGACACTGGTTGAAAGCCCAGGGTTGTCTTTGTTCTTACTTGAGTAAATGGTCAGGAACTATTTTTGTTTGATTGTTTGACTGTTGTTGTTGTTTTGACATTGTCTAGAAAGCTTGGAACTGGATTATAATTTTAGAATCAAAAATAGAAATTTGATGGAATAGAATCTTTTCTCCTGGACACCTGGGCAAACCATAAGGAATATGAAGAGCCATGAGGACAGCCATCACTATGATCTTGGGGCACTTTGAGGGTTCCTCTGTCAGAGGTTTGATCCTCGGTGTGCTGAAATAAGAGGTTGTGGGATCCTGAGGTCATGTGTTGTTGTCAATATTGTTAGGCCCCTGGGGACATTGTCTTTGAAGGAATTGAGATGTGCCTCTGAGTGATTCTCACAAGAAAAGGTGTGATTGTTGCAAGAAAAGGTCATCATAAATAACATTCCAGCTACTCTCCTCCCTATTCTTTTCATTGATACTCTTTTCTATGTGTTCCCACCAGGATTTCACTGTCATGATATGACATAGCCCAAGGCTGTCCTACTAGACACCAGATTGATGAGCCTGCCTAACCTTGGACTAGCAATCTATACCTCTGTGAACCTGATTTTGCTATCCAGTACCCATTTGGGGGGGGGGTTATCATTATAATAGAAATTATACCAATGTAACCATTGTTAAACCGTGAGTCTAAGAACGAAGCATCTTTTCACTTCTAAGAATGATACACAGATCGTCCGCATCTCTATAACTGGGATTTCTGGTAATGCATCACAGCTTCATTGCAAAGAGGGGAAGCAGAATAGCTTCATTTGAAAATAATAAAAATAGCCTGATGCTTTGTTAACCATCATCCCCAACACCATCCCAGTGTACTAACAAGCCCCAGTGGAGGCTGCTGCTTCCATTTCCATTGAAGCTATGGTTCTCACATTAGGAAACATACTTCTTATCACCATTAACCAAAAGGCATGCAATGGTGTTTCCAAAATCGTACAACAGCTGCATCCAACAAAGGAATCAGAGGCCTTGTGAGGGAATTTTCTTTCTTGAGTGGTCCTTGCGTTCTTGTTGTCACCCAAAATGCCCCTGTGTATATTCATGAATATTTCTAGACAGACAACAGGAGAGAGATTTGAGGATGAAAGCGGTGGGGCTTACAATGGCTGAAGGGAGCAGGACATTATAGTTGAGATCCTGCCATAAGCCTGGTCTTTGTTCTTCTGTTCCCAGCATGATGCTGGCGGAAGCTCTTATCCTGACAACAGCAACCAAATAAACACAAGGAGGCTTCATATTAATTGTAAATGCTCGGTTGATAGCTTGTTACCAACTGGCTCTTACAAGTTAACTCATTTCTATGTATATATGTGCTGTCCCAAGGCTTGTGACTTCACTTCTATCCCAATTAATATGTTCAACTCATTCCCTGTCTGGCTCATGACTCCTCTGACTCTGCCCTTTCTCTTCCCCACATTCTCCCTGTGTCAGGATGTCTGGCCCAATCTCTTTCTGCCCAACTATCAGCCAATCCGCTTTTCATTAACAATGAGAACAATACATGTTTATAGCGTGCAAAGACTGTTCCACAGCAGCATGATATCTAATCTCTTGTCCCACTTGCCTTCCCTTTCCATAGGTGTTCTTTGCCAACCCCTCAAGCTGGATTTATTTATGACTTTAATAATGTAGAACCTGAAGTCACAGTCTGGACAAGGTGGGTACCCCATATATATATATATATATATGTACATATATATATACACACACACACACACACACACACACACACACACACACACACACACACTGAGAGCAATAGGGGAAATTTTCAACATAAGAGAAAATTTTACATTATTAAGATTATAAATTCTTCGTTTAAGTTTTAATAAATTAGAAAGAACTTAGAATTATGATTGTGAAGCAATGATTTTATTGCTTCCTCTAAGGTTAAATCCAGCCTTCTCTGAACTGAGCACCACCTAAACTTGTCTTAGCCTTGACTGTCTTCTCAGTTCTGAGTCACAAAGACCCTGTTTACTCCCTTCTTTGTGTTATGGATGAGAAGACTGTGGTCCAGAGAGGTCAGACAAGTGAAGCAATGATTTAAACTCAGCATGCAGCAGCAGGGGTAGTAAGGCTACACACCGAATTTAAATCATTGCTCTGTTTGTCTGTCAGTAATGAGTGCTGGGATGTCTCCCATGGCCGAAGTATTAGAAACCATCCCTAGCTATACCGAACTCTCAATAGCAGGAGATGCTTGGCTACTTAGACCATGTGAAACAATACTTCGACTATGGGAAACTGTGGGGTTGGCCACCAAATGTAGTACGCTGCTTCTTCAAGAGACAATGTTCCCTAGACCTGGAGGATGAAGATGAATGGAGCTGAAGAGATAGGGGCTGGAGGGGGTGGAGACTCAGAAGACAGAGGGCCAAAAGGGAGGGGTCCAGATGACCAAATTCTTGGGAGATATCAGTAGTCTAGTATTCCCCTTTCTCAACAGTTCAAAACTTTAGTATCTAACTTTTTGATTGATATATTTTAAAAACATAACTTTCCCAAGCCATTCTTCCCTTCCTCCCTGAAGTCTCTATTAACCACTACTATACTCTCAACTTTTATGAAATCAACACTTTTAGAATGAGTGAGGTCACGTGGTACTTGCCATTCTGTGCCCAGTTTATTTTACTTAACAGGATGTGAATTCCATTCATGTCATTTTGTTGTTTTTGAATAGTATCTTATTATGTGCATCACACTTTCTTTACTCACTCAGTAGATGGGCACTTACATTATTTCCACTTGTTGGCTATTGTAATACTACAATGAATATGCAGAGCCCATGTACATGCTGAGTAGGCGTGGCAGCCTGCCTGTAATTCCATACTTGAAATGGAGAAGTGGGGATCCCCAGGGACCCCTAATGAGACCAAGCATAGTAGTGAGCTTTGGATTTTATCGAGAGACCCTGCCTCAGTGAATTAAGTGGAAGAGCAATTGAGGATGACACCCTGTCATCAACTTCAGGCCTCCGTATGTGTATGCACATATGTCCACACAGATCACACAGAGACAGAGAGAGAGAGAGAGAGAGAGAGAGAGAGAGAGAGAGAGAGAGGCGTGCATACGCGCTGGGGAAAAAATGAAAAATACAAACAAGTGCTGATATTTTTTCTTCTAGGCACACCTGGTGGTGGGATTGTTTGATTACATGGTGTTTTGGTGATTCATTTTGTTAATGTGACAAGATAAAAAGCAACTCAGGGAAGGAAGGACTTAGTTAGTCTTGTAGTTTAAGGGCCCTTGCATCATGGCCAGGGAGTTACGGCAGCAGGAGAGGGAGGTAGCTGGGCACTCCACATCTACAATCTCAAAGCAGATGCATGAGGGCTCAGTTCACGTCCCTTTCTCCTTCAGTCCTGCATGGCAGCCTCACGCTTACAGTGTGCCTTCTCATCAGCTTCTCTAACCCAGTCTAGAACCTTCATGAATGTTCCCAGAGATTCACCCCTTACTACCTGGTTCTAGATTCCCTGCCAAGGTGATAGTCAACATTAACCATCACATATGGAGTTCTGCCACCTTCAAGGAACCACCATACTGTTTTCCATAATGGTTTCATTAGATGGCATCCCCGTTGTGGCTCTTAACCCATGCTGTGTGCCTTTTGGTCACTTTCTTCACCATAAGGTGACTTTATGACTGAAATTGCTTTTTATTTTGTCACCATCTTGAGCTATACAATGGAACTAAAAATCCTATAGAATTTGTTCCTTTCCTAACTTAAAGAAGCTGATTCCCCTGGAGCCACGCTATGTGACTTAGACTCTGACTCTACCATGCACCATGCTGTCAGTGAGGAGAGGGGTCCCCTTGTAGCGCTTCAGTTCAGTCTTGCCCTATTCACTTGGACATAACTAGGCAAAGTCAATCCAAGAAGAATATTGACAAACTCAACTCTGTTCCTCTCATCAGCAACACACTTGAGGAACATATATTTTCTGACAGGACTACATAAGACTCAGAAATGGCGTTTCCAAATCATAATAAAACCATCTACAGGTTTCTGGTTCAATCTTTGCTGAGTGGCAGGCGATAACATTCAAAGACTGGTGTGTGCAGTTTTGGAGGGGGCTGTGCTAGAATGATTAATGGTTTGCTCTTGATTTGAATTGGGAAGGAGGTATATGGCAGGATCTATTAAGAGTGAGCTTAGACTTCATCACCACAAGCAATCAGTAAAGTCACTGTGGTCCTCAGAATACATATGAAGACATGGGAGGGGGAGTGTAAGGAAGGAATGATGTGGGCCAGCTGCCTACCTATGTGTAAAGAGGCTTGTTGTGGCCTTGATGTCCAATTGTAATAATACTTCAGCATAAGCTATTGGTCCTATGAGAAGCTTTGTTTATTTTTCTGGTGATAAAACCATATATCCACAGTGCCAAAGTGCTCAGAGCTGGGGAGATGGCTCGACGTGTAAGCTTGAACACTGGAGTTAGGATCCATAGCCCCCATGTAGACGGCAGGCAAGTATGACAGTCTGCCTGTGATCTCAGTGCATACGAGTGGAGATGGATACCTAGGGCAACCTGACTATCTAGAACAGCTAGACAAGAGAGTTATGGATTCAAGTGGACCCTGCCTATGTATATAAGTTGGGGAGCAACAGAAGACATCTCATATCAGTTCTGGATCTCTATATGCATACATACACATACATGTCTATCTGCATACAGATGTGCACTCACACACATACAAACACGCATACACACATACACATTCATGAACATCACACATACACACTTTTCGAAAAGGGTGACTAAGAGCAAGATCAGTTCTCCTTAAACAAAATTTCTCATGCAAGAAATGTGGAGAATTTTCTAGAACTCGCACCCTCACCCCTCTCTGAGAAAAACACCATTAAGTAGAATGCTCTTAGTATTGTTCCCTGGATTCATACTATCAATAGAGAAAAGACTCAAGTACTATATTTGGAGATTGACTTATAACTCCATCGCTCTACACAAAACAAAGCCAATGCACATGGGATTGGCCTGCCTCACTGTCCAGCTATGTCCTGGAAAGCACAGATCTTACCCTATATCTCTTCTCCTCTCTTTAGGGCCTTTTGAGAATGGCACGAGAGCATTTTGTCAGGGTTAGTGTAATTCTCAACTGGAGTCATTTAAAAGTCCTGGGCACTGGAAGGAAGTTCAATCAACAGCCAACTTGTTCTGTTGTGTCTGGTGCCCTATGATTTGTTTTCTTGCCCAGGGAAACCCAATATTGGAAGAGATACAAATTTGTCATTTGGAACTGGAGCAGAGTCCAAGTTTCTTGACCTCAGTCAGTGTGCTTGTGTCCTTATGTATGTTAAGAAAATTCTGAGATTATAATTAAATTTAGCACTGTTTGCTGGAGCATGAAAAGGCTCTAGAACCAGGTGGCATTCCAGACCAAAGTTGCCTCAGAATGCCCTCCCCTACCATGCGTGTAGGTTATACTTGTAGCTAGAGAAAAGACGGTGATGTAGAAAAACAACCTGATTAATTCCTGGCAGCATTTGCCTTACCTGCTTACGATGTGGTCAGTCTGAAGCCAAGGCTGGCTGAAGTGCTTTGACTATGCTAGGCTGACAGTCAGGAATCTCATACAAGAATGGTTGCGATCTGATTACATTAGAAGTTAGGTTTTAGTTAGCGATGTGCAGAACCAATGTGGATCAAATTTTATGACCCATGTATGGAAAAAGATGATGGAATCAATGAGTTTTATGTCTGTAAATGGAGGTGCTGATAGATCCTGTGAGTGCCTGTGAGGATTATCTGATTGTAAACTACTTAGCTTAGCACCTGCCATGTTGTAAACTCTAGTAGACTAGAGTTGGTCTTTCCTTCCTACGCATGCAGACTTACTGGGGACAGGATGTTGGCTGTCTTCATGCTATTATATGCCAAAGTCGGAGCATGGCTTATTAGAGTTGCAGAGAATATCTGGTGAAGGGGTGGGTTTCTACTTGCTGCCAGCTCTGAGCTTACTGACCAGTGTCCATTGAGACCTCAGCAGTACTCCACTGGAAAGAAAAGTTGAGGGGAAGAGAGTAGAGGTAAATCATTTTCCAGCCTTTGTATGTACAACCCTAGTGGAAAAAGCCAAGCTTGAAGGCAACGCCATGAAGTGACCCCTGAGAAGAAGATCCCTCGCTAGAGAGAAAGAGACACTAGGGGTGGTGAAGTTCTGTGGAGACTTCTTCTGTCCGAGGAGAGCTGGAATGTGCTGTTGACTGACAGGTGGGCACTCAGGAAGAGGAACTAGACACCTGTCTTGGGAGACAGGGGTGTCTGCCAGCACCAGCACAGCAGTCTTCACCTTGCCTGACCATAGTGCCCTCCTGAATTAGTGGCTTCACTCCTATTTTTACTTCTGCTCTCTAGAATGCTAAGAAGTTCCCCTCTGGCCAACCTGATAACAAAGGGATCCAACTATGAGAAGGTGTCTTAGGTAGGACATGTGGTCCCAGCCCAGCCCAAATGACTCTGTCCATGAATCACTATCTGAAACTGATTTCTTAAGTCTATTGGAATAAAATCATCAGGGTCCTTCAGTCAAAGAGATGATAATGCATCCTATGGCATTTTGCTAAGGCATTCAGCCTGGGCTTCAGCAGCCAACTGTTCCCGGCTCCATTAGGTGGCTCCACCGATGAACAGAGGACCATTGCCCCTCACAGACACATGAGGCATCCACTGTATCTGGCCAACGTCTCCCAGCATAACAATACTGGAACTTATTAGCTGTTGTAACAGGCAAGGTCTCCTGGGATTTCTCCAGCCTATAATTGGCTTTTACTGTTGTGGGTTCCGTAGTGTCAGAAATAATGAGGTGACATTTGGATCTGACACGGCACCATTAGAGGACCAGTAATACAGATTGTGAACATGCATTCATGTACAGGAGAATAATAAATCAAGTGGAAAATACTTGAGACATAATAAGGGTCATGTCCAAATATAATCTTTGGGTATAAATTAATACCAGCAATTAATAATTTATGGTCTTGTCCTCTGGGAGCTCACACTTCCCTTGCAAAAATCGTATTTCGTGGGCCATTGCAAAAACAGTATGGTGAGAAGTGTGAAGACTGTGCCATGAACTGGGTTGAACGGGATGCTGATTAGCTCATCAGGAGTAGGAGGGAGGGTGCATACTAATATAGCTTTCCAAAATAAAATTACTGTGTGCACAGTTTTATATGCCTTTACACAATCCCAATGATATTATGGTTCTTGGGGGAAAAAACTGTATAGCAATTTATAACAGTCATTAAGTTTTGGTGACTTATGAGTGGGCAGCATTCCTCGCGTGAAACACAGGGTGCTATACATTCCCAGCACTTGCAGCAGCTGCTGCTGCAAATGTTGTTGATTCCTGGCTATGGATGTTTTTGTTTGTTTTTGTTTTTTTTTGTTTTTTTTTTCCTTTGGTGCTGAGTATTTATGAGAGTTTCCACAGTGCTCATTAGAAATTGAGAACTTTCGGTAACATTGTTCATGGCCAGCAGGCAATAGAGGAAGGAAAGGTTGAGAGACGTGCTTATGGGGAGCCTGCTGTCTGCCTTGCTTTTCCACACAAGTGTACCATCTGGCTTACGGCCTCCCGGTCAAGTCAGTGTACCATATTAGCCACCCAAAGATGGACGTGATACCAAATGGTTGCAGAGAAAGCAGGGTGTCTATGAAGATAAGCCCTTAGGTGTTGGAGTGCAGGTAAGAGGTAGATTGTTTAGGGTGTGACAGGCCCTAGGTTTGATTTACAGCACAAGGAGGGAAAACAATCTGAGTTCTGTCTGTCCCTGCCTACTTCCAACTGTCCCCTTCCAGCTCTGTCCCTTTCCTATTTGTTCACTGTAAGCCTTTCCTTCCCATAAAGTCGGGGGGGGGTATTTATTTGGTTTAATGCATATGTGCATGTCTGTGTATCATGTATATGCAATGCCTGCAGAGGCCAGAAGAGGGTGGCAGATCCCCTGGATCTGGAGTTAGAGTTTTGAGCTGCCAAGTGGGTGGTGAGAACCAAACCTGGGGTTCTCTAGAAGAGCAGCCAGTGCTATTAACCACTGAACCACCTCTGCGAGCCCTCTCTGCTTCATTTTTTCAGACAGTCTCAATGAACATGGAGCTCAGCAACTTGGCCGGAGCCAGTCAGGCCTCAGGGATCTTCCTCCCCAACCCCACCTTCCCAACATTAGGACTGCAGGTGTGTTCTGCCACGCCTTGCTGGTCATTAAACCAGGTCCTCACGGCTGATGGCAAAACCTTTTCCAACTGAGACATCTCCATAGTTTCTGCTGCTTGTTTTTGGTTTTCTGGTTTTTTTCCAGAAAGATAATTCAGAAAAGAGAGCACAAGTTTAGGGGAATTATCATAAGCACTACTCAGCCTTTTGCAGACTCTTGTATACTCCCCTCTCATCTCTGCCTCTTCCCATAGTCATTCTGCCAGCATCTAACAGCATGGGTTTATTTGTCAACACAGAATGTTTTGTCTAAACGGGATTATGTGACATCTTTCACTCAAGATGTTGCTTGTGGGCTTACTCCTTGCTGTGAATAATTATGAATTACCCATTCTTGTTGTTGGACACTATGTCATCATATGTCCCTTCCACAGTTCACTGACCTACTCCATAATCACTGACCTACTCCATAAACAGAATTTCCATTGAATTCTGTTGTGGTAAGCACTCATGGATCTACTGGACCCTGTTATCTATTAAAAATGTGCTCACCTTTCTGTTGTGTATATGCTTAGAAATGTTGGCTTTCTGTGATCTCATTGATGAATTTTACCCACCCTCAACTGGTCAAGATGCCATCAGGATGAAAAGGAAGGAGGATGGTGCCTAGCCTATTAGCTAGAGTGTGTCAGAGAATGCCACTTTGTTGTTCAATTCAAATCTGATTTTAGCCCCAGATGGAGAGAAATTCATTCAGTTCCTCTCAGAGCCCACTTTCCAGGCTTATTGTCTGGTGAAGATGTAGGTGAAGGATCCCTGGGTCTCTCTGTTCCTGCTCTGGTGAGTTTAAGCCCCAGAGGGGTTTCCGTGTTATGATTGGGACACAGATATTTTAGGGAGGCTGGGACCCTACCTCTGAGCCTCTGCTTTACTCTTCAGGGTCCTTTCTGGTGTCTCTAAAAGAGCTAAAACCCAAAGTTTTTCTTCATGGTTCAAAATGCTCTTTTTTTTTTCCATTTAGAAGACCTCCAGGGACTCCTCCTGCTTCTGTGAACTCAGGAATTGAGTAAATAAACATCAAGTAATCCTGCAGATTGTCTTCTGCCCCAGCATATTCATTCATTCATTCATAAAATATATATCACCCTTACTGGCTTAAAATCTATGTCATCTTAAAAATATCCCATGCGTCTGCTTCATGGACATGTTGGCAAGGGTGAGGATATAAGGCACATGTGATGGGGATGACATTGGATATAGGTCACTGTCCATGGCTCAAAGGGCCAGTTGGGTATCACCCATGGTACAAAGATACTGGTTACTGTAATCCAGTATGACCCTCATCTCTATGAGATTCTTGAGACCTTCGTTTCTTCTTTCCCAAAAGGGTGGGGTTTTAGATAAGGAGGAAGGAGGTATGAGAGACTGAGTGAAGAGAGATGGACAGGGGCTGTTGAAAGGTAGGCACTGGGGGATCCCAGAAAGAAGGTCAATTTCCCATTGGAACACATGCTAAAATGGCTGAAGTGTTGACAGGTGAATGGGGAACAAGAACTTTCTGTCTTAAGAAAGCTCTCATCCAGCCTGGGTATGAGGGTTTGAGCCTAGTCTTATTGTATCTTGTTACACTAATTTTGGCTGGTATTACTGGGAGACCTGCTCTTTTCTGAAGGGAAATGGGGAGCACTTGATCTGAGGCAGAGGAGAGGTTGCTGGGGGCGTGGGGCTGGGAGGAGTGGAGAGAGGGGATGCTGCAGTTGGGATGTGTTCTATGAGAGAAGAATAAATAGAAAGAAGAGAGCAAAGAGAAGGCGCCAGCTCTGGTACCGTGCTCACCCCTGGGTTAGTTTCCTGGGGCTTTCAGAACAAAAGTCTACAAACTTGGGGACTTAAGGCAGCAGAAAGGCATTCTCTTCCAGTTTTGGAATTTAAAAATTAAGGTACTGTCAGTAGGGTTATGCTCCCTTCAGAGGTCCAAGGGAAGTATCTTCCCTCTCCTGGTTTTGGGGGGCTGACACAATCCTAGATACTTCCTGGCATGCAGATTCATCACTCCTTCACTGCCTCTGTCTCCCTCAGGAGACTTTGTGACTATCTCCATCTTCTTTTCATATAAAGATATTGGTTAATGCATTAGTTAGGGTCCACCATAATTGAGTATAAACCTGTATAATGGCCAGTCATATCTGCAAAGACCTCATTTCCAAACGGGGTCACATCCTGAGGCCTTGGGTTGACATAAATTTAGGAAGGATTAAATCCAGTGCATTGTCTGATTGACAGTTGTGGTCAGTTATGTTCTACCAAAGTGCCTGTAGCCCCCCCTCCCAGTTTCTTTCTCTGTCCTGATGGGAAAATATTTAAATGTTAAAACACTTTCTTACTAATAAGTAGTCCATTTTACACAACTATATCTGGCTACCAGGGGCTGGGGCACTTGTAAAGGAAAAGAGGTTTCTTTAACTCGTGGTTCTGGAGGCTGGGAAGATGGAGAGCATGCAGCTGGTATCCAGCAAGGTCCTTATTGCGATTTAATAAGGATCAGGATAAACAATTAGGCTGAATAGATGTTTAAGGGAGAAATAACTCACAACATAGGCAGATGAACGCAGCGGGTTCCACCGGATTCTAAGCCTTCCAGTGTCCACCACCAAAAAGAGCGGCCCGGACCCTTCCCAGTCTTTTTCCCCCAGGTCACGTCCGGCCCTGTCTCCACCCCCAATGGGCGTGGCCTAAGCCACAGGTGCAGACAAGGTGAATCTCTACAGGTCCTTTCTCCTTTAGTCACACAGGCCAGTTGTCATGGCCAGCAGGAACTAGGACAGCAGATAATTGAAAATATTTAACAAAGAGGTGGGCAGTATTGAAACACCAAGGAATGAATGACACACCAAGGTCCTAGAGTTGTTGCTACTGCACTGCTTCCCATTGACTCACCTGGCAGCAGAAATAGCAACTTCAAATTGTCATTTGCATGTGAAATCTTCTCCCTAGGTGCCTGTGTTGGAAAACTTGCTTCCCAGCAGGTGGTGCTGTTTGGGAAGGTGAAGGAAGCTTTAGGAGGGGGTGTGTCACTGAGGGTGGGCTTTGGGATTTAGAGCTTAACTTCTGGATTGCATTGCAGTGTGAATGGCTGGCCTCAGGCTCCTACTGCCTGCCATGCTTTCCCCACCACGATAAACTGTCCTTTATAGGCTTTGAGCTAAAACCAACCTCTTCTCCCATAAATCGCTTTTCTCAGGATATTTTGTCACAACAAAGGAGACAAAACCAAACATTAGTGAAAGACACCTCTCTGAGAATGTGCAGCCCCGAGCTTTGCATGCCAGTGTCTCTCAGTTTCTGTCATTTTCAGATTTTCTTACTATTTTCTGAGAGGTCTAGACCAGGAGATCCTGTCATTCTGCTGTTCCCTGGCTGCCAGCCACACATGAAGTCACTCACTAAGGCTGCAGACTGCTTGCACCAACTAGCTTCTAGACCATCTACCTCAGCCTGCTGTATTTAAGACAGAAATCATGAATTGGCGAAGCAAAGTTGGCCCCAAAAGGCTTTGTTAGGACTAGCATTACGGGGGAGCAGTACATAGAATAGAACCTTACCCAGAATGACCTGAGGTGAGAGGAGTGATGTTTGCATGGACGCACCTTCTCAGCATCCTGTCTGCTAATGCTATATCCCCTGTGATGTCATGACAGTCTGTGCAAAAGTTCTGGGCCACCCACCCTGGCTATGCTGAGAGAGGATAGGACTCCACTTACCCAGAGAGAGGCTGAGTCATCTGAATAGGCTGTGGGGTGGAGGAGTCTGGGAGCCTGGGGAGCACCATAAGTTCTTAAATAGAGTCAGTCCCTCTTTGGTCTCAATGCACCTCTTGACTCAAGGGAATACGAAAGGTGATGCTTATGTGGTTGAGGAAAGAGGAATTGAAACTGCCCCTAGGACATGACCTTTGAGAAGGGATCCAGCCAAATTTGAAGGACAAAGAAAGAGCTAAAAGACATAGTCACCTCAACTATATTCCCCATTCAACCTGACTGTGCCTCTCCCTCTCATGGCAGAACCAAGTCAATATCCAGTTCGTGCTGTGCATTTCAGAGCTTGGTGATAGATACATCACAGAGTGGAGGAGTGTGAAGACCAGATCTCAGGAGCCAACAGAAACTATTCAGCTCCATGCTGAAGACCCTCAGAAGAGAGATTATCTCATCAACATCCTAGTAGAACAGTACTGGATCAACCTAGAGATTTGGATGTTGAATCCAGGCCATGGAAAAATCCTACTAGCAGCTAGGGAGTTGCAATCCATTATAGGATAATTTCCACAGGGCAAATTCTAGTTTGCAATCAGCAGGATTAAGTTCTTTCTTTCTTTTCTTAGAGGAAAAATCATCTAGATTCTTTTGGATAGCAAAGAAAATACCCAAATCTATAATCACAATTAAGAAAGTTAATCCTTCTCTACTGTCAGTTTTCTCTTCAAACCTCTATTATGGTATCTCTTTCCTTGCTCTCATCTATTCATCCCCCGACTCAATCTTCCTGACCCCTAAATGTCCAAAAACCTACAAGAATACCCCAACTAACAATCTGAGCAGTAGTTGGAGAGGCTACCTTAAATACCCTTCCCTGATAATGAGATTGATGACTATCTTATATGCCATACTAGAGCTCTCATCTAGTAGCTAGCTGATAGAAACAGAAGCAGATACCCACAGCTAAACACTGAGCCAAACTCCTGGAATCCAGTTGCAGAGAGGGAGGTGTGATGAGCAAAGGGGTCAAGACGAGGCTACAAAAACCCACAGAGACAGCTGACCTGAACATGGGGGAGCTCATGGACCCCAGACTGATAGATGGAAAACCAGCATTGGACTGACCCAGACCCCCTGAACATGGGTCTCAGTTAGAAGGCCTAGGCAGACTACAGGACCTCTGACAGTGGAACCAGGATGTATCCCTGGTGCACGAAAGGACTTTGGGAGCACCTTCCCCATGAAGGGTTACTCCCTTAACCTAGAGACAGGAGGGAGGGCCTAGTCCCCACTCCAAATGACTTGACAGATTTAGATGATCCCTCCTGGAAGGCCTCACCCTCCCTGTGGAGTGGGTGGGGGATGGGATGGGAAGGGATGGGAGAGTTGGGAGGTTATGAGAGGATGGGAGGGAGAGGAAACTGGGATCAATATGTAAAATTAAAAAAAAAAGTAATAACAAAAAAGTAAAATCAAAAAACAAGAGTTAAGCCTTGCAGTGACAGAGACACAGGCAAGACAACTCATGTGTTGTGTAACCAATCCAAAACATCCTATCACACAGTGATGATAATGTCAATATTTCAAAAATATAATACAGTCAGTTTAAAATACTCAAATACCAAGCCACATTTTTCTTTTTATATAAAATATATTATTTTTGAGAAAGGGGGTTATATCAGGTGACTTTTCAAGAATATGATATGTCATCTTTTTCTGATTTTTCCTTTTTCAAAACTTTATTTATTTAAACAAATGTATGTGTATTTAAGTGTTTTGATTGCATGTATGTTTGCACATCATGTGTGTGCTTGGTGTGAGAGAGGCATCAGATCTCCCGGAAGCGGTGTTTATAGATGGTTGTGAGTGACCACACGCCAGCTGGGAAGTGAACCTGGGCCCTTGGCAAGAGCAACAGATGTCCTAAGGACTGGGCAATCTCTCCAGGCCCTGGGTTGGTTTTTTGTTTTTTTTTTTTCTGTTTGACAAATGAACCTAAGAACATTACATTAAGGAGTTTTGTTGCTTCTGTTCTTGTCCATAGACATTTCTTACACAGTTTTCTTGAATAAATCAAATGATCCATTGCATATTAATTCCTACAGTCAGACGTACTGGGGTTTCTGAAGGTATTAGTTTTCAAGTGTGTACTTTAAAACTTCTGGGGCATTTCTATGATTCATTACATGATAATATTATATCAATAGAAGTTTAGATGCCTATTAAAAATAGATTTAAGTCCCATAATCTGAAAATTACTCAGTTCTTTGGCTTTGTAATACATCACTTTCGTTGGCAGTGGAGAGCCCGTTATGATATTAGCAGCTTTTTCAGGGGGAATAGGAGTGTGTTCACAGGAAAGTTAGGAGAAAGACCTGTTTCTAATGGATCTTGAAGTCACTAGGAGCAGGGCAATGCTCTGTGAACATAAAAAATTAAATAGTGAAAGTAAAAGAGCTTAAAACATTTGAGTTCTGCATGGTATTTTAAAATGCTCTATCTCATAAAAATATTGTTTAAAACTGTAAGTTGTTTATTTTTTTTAAACTGGTCAGATATAGTTCTTTATTTTCTGCTTCCATTCTGAAAGATGAGCAGGAGTGGGTGGAATATAAATGGTGAGGGGCTCCAAGGGGGTATGTTGGGACAGCTCTCTGTTGCCCTTTTTGAGACAGATGGCTGCTCTGAGGAAATTGCACATCCACTGGAAG
The DNA here is from genome assembly GCA_030556225.1 of Cricetiscus sungorus. NCBI lineage: Eukaryota > Metazoa > Chordata > Mammalia > Rodentia > Cricetidae > Cricetiscus > Cricetiscus sungorus. The sequence continues at coordinate 88,993,983 of JANBXA010000007.1, forward strand.
CTGGTTGGGAATGACAGCATGGATGCCCTATAAAGACGTGTCTCCCTGGCACATGGCCAGCGCAGGGAGAATGCTGCACCCTGAAGGTATGCCGAAGTCTCAATGCCTGCTGCTTCTCCGCTTGGTTTCGTCTTTATCATGTCAGGCATGTCAGCCCTGCTCCCCCAGTTGAGATCTGCTGCAATGAGTCTGCACTTCTGATTTATTTCTCATGAATTTAATGTGGGGAAAGCAGTGCAGAAACTGAGGCAGGCAGCTTGGGATAATTGTAGATTCCTCACTCCCTCGGCTTGGTTCAAAACATCTGAAGATTGGAGTTACTGAGCCTCAAACTCTGTCAGGGCTGGAGTTTAATTTCACCCAATGGCTAGTTGCTTTTTCAAATTGTTGTTTGATTTTCTGAAAAGGAAAAAGACTTAGTGTGTGGGATATTTTTCTTCTTCCAGAGGGCTTGGGATGGTAAGATGTGTTGATGATGACCTCTGGCAGCAAGGAATAGCTAAACTGTGTGTTTGTGTGTATATACATGTGTACATGTATATGTGCGTATATAGATATGTTTGTGTACATGTGTGTATGTAGGTGCATATATGTGCATGCGCATATGCATGCGTGCATGTGTGGGTGCGTGCGTGTGTGTACATGTGGAGGCCAGAGGTCATCATTGGATGTGTTCCTTTATTGCTGTCCATCTTATTTTTTTGAGGCAGCGTCTCTCACTGGGCCTATAGCTCACTAATTCAGTTAAGCTTGCTGGCCAGTGAGCTCTAGGGCACTGGTAATGGTGGTTTTACTACACCTGCTTTTTAACATGGGTTTTAGGGATTGGAACTCAGTTCCATTTGCTTTGGTGGCAAGTACTTGGTTGACTTAGCTATCTCTTCAGCCCATTGACTGGTTTTGGCCTCACTTGCACATTAGTACCTTCTAAGGACCCATTTTAAAAATGATTGACACTCAACTATTTCCTCTCATCCACTGAGTAAGAGTCACTAAGGGCCAAGTCATATCATGTGGACTGATAATGAATGAGAGTAATTCCATTCTTGTCTCTCAAGTCTAGGGCATCCTTAGTTTATGTCTCTGTAACTCACCTCCCAATAACTGGCTTCCTGGAGGTCATGTCTCCAGGTGTGTTCAGTTAAGTGGGGGAGGTTTGGGAGAGATGAAACAAGAAAGCTGTGGTGAGTTTTAGATAGCAGTGGTCCTGGAAGAAACTTTGGCCAAAAAGTGAAACAATGAGGAACATCTCAGCACAACTTTGATCAGAGTCATAACAGTACTTGAGGAATAGAAGACATACCATCTTTGGTCCATAGAAGCTAGAATGTTGGGAAATAGAAGGCTGACTGTTAGTGTCAAAACTATGGCACTAACCTGTGGTCACAGGACAGAAGAACAAGGAACTAATACTGTGAGCCAATGTATGGACCATGAGAGAGAGAGAGAGGGAGAGTGTGTGTGTGTGTGTGTGTGTGTGTGTGTGTGTGTGTGTGCGCGCGCGCGTGTGTGCGCATGCGTATGTGTTTAAGCAGCATCTTTGTGTAACCCAGCCTTGCCTGAAGCTCATGCTTTTTCTTTTGTAGAGGGCTGCTGGGATTACAGGTACATCCTACCATCCTTGATTTGACATATTCTTTACCGGTCAGGCTAAGCGTTGCTCCCTCCCAGACACTCTCCCTGGTCTCTAGCTTCTGGTTTTACCAGGACACATCCACACCATCCGTACTTCTCATACCAGGGTCTGCTGCTTTCTCTCTTGCATTACTGCTGATTGCATTCATGGGTGGGATGCGCAGGGGGCTACTCATCACCTGTGACCTAAACAGAAACCTTTGAGGACAGAGCCATGCTTTATCAATCTTGTTTCTTTAGCCCAATGCCCTCAGGGAAAGCAGCATACATGCTTCCTGAACAAATGAGTTGCCTACTCCCATATCCTTTACATTTTGTTCACCTCATAGACATCATGATATTCTTATCAACCACTGCTTTAAAACCATTCCTAGGCTGGAGAGATGCCCGCCTTGCTGCTCTTGCAGAGGACCCAGGCCCAATTCCCTGCCCATGTAAAATGTTTTACTGCTGTCTGTAACTCTAGATCCAAGACATCCATTCAATTCTCTCTTCTGGCCTCTACAGGCACTTGAGTACACACACACACACACACACACACACACAAATAAGAAATTTAAAAAGTTCCTATTTCAAGCAGTTTGTTATGAGAGTCTGCAGAAATCCTCCCCAAGCAGACTTATTATTTCATTTCTCTGGGCAGCAAATATGGCCCAGACTCTTCAGCTGCTTTCTGTGTGGTTACCATTTGAGCAACTCAAAGAAAGACAAAAGCATCAGCAAATCTCCACTCTGGTACTTGTACTTTTAGTGACTGTTCATTGAGAGCTAGTACCATGCCAGAATGCTAGGGACAATACGAGGGATGCTTTTGAAATTGTTTCCAAACAAGTGTTTCAATTTGACGTGAACAACAGTTTTAGACACACACCTATGTCATTTTAATGTCTATGGGAACTAAATCAAGATGGAAATGCCCATGTCAAAATTAAATCGTTTCTTTGCCCTCTTAGGTGGCTAGCTTTTGAGATGAACTACTCACTGGATTCAATGGCATACAGTTTTGGAGATCTGACTAGCGAGGCTGCCCACCAATCTCTTGGCTTTCTGCCATCACCTTGTACCTCTCTTCAATGTGCTTTTCATGTGTGTGCACAAAGGAACAAGGGTGTGACTGTAGTGTTTTTGGACTAATCTTACCTACTGTAAAATATTCCCTAGAGGCTAATTCAGAACAGGGCCTTGCTTCCCACGTGTCGACTCAGGGTCTATTTCTTGCTTTGCTGCTGTCCTTGCTCCTCAGCTTTCCTACCTGCCCAACCATTAGAGCGGTCAGAATGTCATTGTTCTTCAGAGTTTTGGGGGCAGGAGGTGGGGTGCATGTGGTCTTAGGGAAGTGTCACAGTGAGTCAAGGCTGAAGGAGCCAGAGTGGAGGCTGGGAGCACCCCTGGAGGACTGTATAATTCTTTTCTTCATAGTTGGAATTGACAAGTTGGAAGGAGAGGATAGTATATAGTAAACAAAACTAGACACACTGTTTGCTTGCCCAATTATGAGTGATTAAGATGAGTCAAAATAACCTATCTTTAGGTGTCAGCAATTTAGTGAGATTTCTCCATTTCTTTGTGCGATATGCATTTGCCTCTATATATTCAGGGAGGACAATGCCATCTCCTGTATCTGGCTGTCTTTTTTTTTTTTTTTTTTGTATTGAAACTTTATATCAATATTTCAAGCATTCCCACTCATTTTTTCCCCTTATATCCTTAGCTACTTAGAGTCCTTAGAGTAATATGAGTTTTCTTAATATAAATTTACTTAATTTATTTTAGGAAGTTGTGTCCCTGAGCTTCACCTAATCAATGCGTTCCTGCCATTGTCATGGTGAGACTGAAAAAAAGATTCAATTACTTGAAAAAGATGATGACATTTTAATGAAATATGTCCTCTTGTACCAAGTTCCCACTCCTCCACTCTCTGCCACATTCTGACAAATGTGTTTGTTAATGTTGACAGCGTTCCATGGGTATATCTATTTTTCCATCAGTATTATATGAGTTATCTTGATTTAAAAACTGTAAATAAGTGGAATGAGAGCCCTGACCTCCTGTATCTCAGTCACTGAAGTTTTTATTTGATGATACTAATTGGGACCTCATACACATTTTCAGGGAAGAGGGTTCCCCTGCCTCTTCCTTCCAAAACAAGCCCTTAGGATGGCTTCCCCAGAGAACTCTGTTCTTGTCTTTTGGGCCAACAGTTTATGAAGCAAGGCTAGACTCAAGCTGGGGCAGTTTGACTTGGTGTTTTAGGGAAACAAATAGATAATCAGAAGCAGGCATGGAGTGATAGTATCTAATTAGGAATTTATTTGGTCTTTGTCCCTAGGAGAGGATTTGTCACAGGTGAGCCTTTGTGAATTATTGTGGGCCCTTGAAACATCTCTATATCTCCTCAAATGAGAGCTGGGTCTGAAACCAGTCTAGTTCATTGGAGACTTTGAGACAGGTGAATTACTCCTCCCATCTCTGTGATAGACAATGATGGATTCTCAATTTTGTTGTCCTTGCAACAAAGTTGAGCCCAGGTTGGGTACCCAGAACCCACATGGTTGCTCACAACCATCTGTAACTCCAGTTCCAAGGGATCTGACACACCTCTTCTGACCTCAGCAGGCAACAAGTTATGCACATGTGTGCATACAAAACATGTATGTACATAAATAGAATTAATATAAAGTATAACAAACTGAGAATGTTCTAAAAGTCATAGGGTTATAACTTCAGAAATTGTATAAAAGGACATATACATATAAAATTTATTTCTTATTGCACTGTGGATCAAACTGAGGTTATCATCTATAATAGATAAATTCTCTACCACTGAGCTAAACCTGAGTGCCACATTATGGAAAATATTATGTGTATTTTAACACAATAAAAGTAAAGTGAAATAAAAATATTCTGTATGAAATGAGACTATTGAGCATGTATGGCTAGATAATAGATGATAGAAAATATGTGGGTAAAGATGCCCTAATCAAATATTTGAATAAAAATACAATTCATCCATATTTTACTGGAAGGCTGTGTGTGGAATATCAGAATAGTGGTTCTCTTTAAAAGGGATAGGAACAGGCAGAGGAGGAATGCCTCCTTTTCATTTCAAACCTTCCTCTGTCTAGCCTGATGCCATCTTTTCTTCCACTCCCTGCTCCTTGTGGGTTTTCTTTTTATTTATTTTAGGTTGGAATATATTTTACTAACTCCAGCTCCATTAAAATAATAATAATTGTTCTATTGAAACAATAATACAGTAAGTAGGAGGAGGGAAGTTGATGGGAATCCCTTTGCACTGCAGCCAAGAGAAATGGCAACAGGCCTAGCTTGAGGAGCTGCAGTAACTCAAGAGTTGGGCTTTCAAGGCAGCTGAAGTCTGGGACATGCAAAGCCTGAGTGCTGAGGCTCCAGCTTCAGGAGTCCCCAGTCTATTTCACTTCAATAGGGTAAATGATAGACTCCTTCACCCCCATTTTACATAGTCATTTTCATAATAGGAAAATGCAGTGTGCAATGCTGAGATATTGGTAGAATCTGGTGGGATAAGGGGAGGAGTTAGGTCTACACAGTTATCTGTTGCACATTTCACAGCTGCAAACTGGTAACTTGAAGCAAAGTGGTTTCCAGCAGGAGAGATTCTAGCCCATGTGCTGCGGCATCAGAAAGCTCTGTGGAGCTGTCTGCATTCATACAACTGTGAGGTGCAGTCATCACTCTATCTCACCAATGACGGATGTGACAATGATCCTGGTCCTGATAGTACCTTAATTGCCTTCTTAGAAGAAAAAAAAAAAAAAAAAAAAGAACTTCTTGGGTCACAGCAGTTTGGTTCAGGGAGTTAGTAAAATATATTCCAACCTAAAATGAATAAAAAGAAAAACCCACACATTTTCCTGGAAATGCAAGGAACATGGTCTTTACTGCTGTGCCGTGGCTGTGGCATGGCTGTCCCTGTAAGCTTTTGAGCACTTCATACATTCAAGTGGCCTGAGAGATGTGGGACACATGCTATTTTCAAACCACAGGACTGGGCATTACATAAGTGCCCAATTATTAAGGATTTTTCTTTTTTAAAGTGTGAGCGTGCACGAGAGCATACGTGTGTAAACATGCACACAGGCACACACTCCATGTGTACCCATGGAGGCCAGAGGCCCATGTGTCATAGTATTCTTGTCATTCTCAGCCTTACTTTCTGAGGCAGGGTTTCTCAGTGTGCTGGTTACTATTTGTTTTTGTGTTTTTAAACTTAACACAAGCTAGAGTCCTCTGGGAATACGAAACTTTAAAGAAAACACCTCCATCAGACTGGCCTGTAGACAAGTGTGTGGTACAGTTTTTTGATTGGTGATTGATGTGGGAGGACCCAGCCCACTGTGGGCTACACCATCCCTAGGCAAATGAGCCTGGGTTTTGTAAGAAAGCAGTCTGGGCAAGCCAGTAAACAGCATTCCTTCATAGCCCCTGTTTCAATCCCTGCCTTGGTTTCCCCAAATGGTCAACTGTAGTCTGTAAACTGAAATAAAACTTTGCTTCTCCCCCCCCACCCAAGTTGCTTTTGGTCAGTGTTTTATCATGGCAACAGGGAACACATTAGAAAAACCAGTTCATTCCTGTATTTTCACATTTGTATTGGAACTCCCCCCCCCCAATACCAGCTGTTGAACTGGATTGTATATGTCCATCTCTCCCTGAACTAGTATCTGTACTCTTGGTAAAAATGATAATTCTGACTTGTTTCCTTATTATATTTTAGGAAATGACACCACAATGCTTAGGATGCACTCTTGTCTGTGTCAAATTGAGGATTATTCTTATTAGAGACATTAATTAGTCATGCACAAGCCATTCAAATAGCACGAAGGATAAGAAGCCTCTATAGGGAGTAAAAGGACTTGAATTGCAATCTGGAAGAAGAAATTATAAATGAGACATTGAATTTACATTCATCTTGTTAAATAAAATTCACCTTTAGAGAAACTGAGAAAATGGGATTAGAAGTAAGAAGGATTGGTCTTTATTGGTCATAATAGGGATTCCAATGAATGGATAGAAGGGTGGGTGGGAGGAGGACAGATGAGCCAATGGGTGGGGGTGTGGACAGTTGGATGTAAAAGCAGATAGATGGACAGATGGGTGGGAGTTTGTATAGGAGAGGATGAATGAAGCAGGTAAGAGGCAGGTGGGACACAAAGATCTCCTGACTTTTGCCACTAAACTGCTGGGTGCTCTCATCTTCTGGCTATGGAGCTGCCTAGGACAATTTATTTTATGTCAGCTTTACAGGACTAAGCATTTCTGGATATATCCACAGAAGTGGTTTAGAAAGAGATTGGCATTTGAATCAGCAGTCTCTGTATGAATATGTCTTACCAATCTGGCTAACTCAAATGGAACAATTACTCTCTCTCCAGAATAATATTGTGCAGCCCAGGCTGAACTTAAACACACAAATCTCTTGCCTCAACATTTTGAGTGATGGGATTATGGCTATACCATTTCCTTGTCTCTGTTTTGTTATGTTTTGGAGGTGAGGCACCCATATATTTCTGTCCTGTTTTTGAACACCACAGCATTAGTTATTGAGTGTTTGGACCACGTGACTGCCCTGGTTTTTGAGGCACTGATCTTGGACTGAATTATACCACTGGCTTTCCTGGTTCTTTGGTTTGCAAGACGGTGGATGTAGGACTTCTCAGCCTCCAAAATTGCATCAGCCAGTTTGTATTGTGCCTGTCTGTCTATGCTATAGACTTCATATTCACTAGTATTTGTCAAAATGTACATATTTGTAGCATATAACCTATAGCAGTTTTTCAAATAGTAGGTGTATCTGTGTGAAGTCACATTAGTTCAAAACACTCCACACATCAAAGTTTGTTTTTTTTGTTTGTTTTTCTTTTTTTATTTCATAATAATTTTTAAATTTTTTTCCACACCGTTCCCAGTTCTCCCTCCCTCCCTCCCTCTTTCCCAATCTCCCATCCTCCCACGCTCCACAACCACACCCCCTCTACACTGCTGCTCCACATGTAGGGTGATGCCTTCCAGGAGGGGTCATCTAAATCTGTCAAGTCATTTGGAGTAGGGACTAGGCCCTCCTTCCTGCCTCTAGGTTAAGGGAGTATCCCTCCATGGGGAATGTGCTCCCAAAGTCCTTTTGTGCACTAGGAATACATCCTGGTTCAACTGTCTGAGCTCCCTTAGACTGCCCAGGCCTTCTAACTGAGACCCATGTTGAGGGGGTCTGAATCAGTCCAAAGCCGGATCCCCAGCTATCAGTCTGGGAGCCAATTGGCTCCTCCTTGATCAGGTCAGCTGTCTCTGTATGTTTCTGTAGCCTGGTCTTGTCCTCCCTCTCTGCATCTGGATTCCAATTCTGCTCAGTGTTTAGTTGTGGGTGTCTGCTTCCATTTCCATTAGCTACTAGATGAGGGCTCTATGATGGTGGATAAGTTAGTCATCAATCTCATTATCAGGGAAGGGCATTTATGGTAGCTTTTCCACTGTTGCTCAAATTGTTAGTTGGAGTCAGTCTTGTAGGTCTCTGGATATTTCTCTAGAGTCAGTTTTCTCTTCAAACCTATAATGGATCTCACTTCTATTCTCTCTCTTGCCCCTTTCCCCTTCTGTGAGGGACCTTATATGTATCTCTTAGAATCTTCCTTGTATCCTAGTTTCTCTGGCGGTATGAATTACAGGCTGGTGATTATCCTTTGCTCTAGGTCTAAAATCCATATATGAATGAGTACATACCATGTTCCTCTTTTTGTGACTGAGTTACCTCATTGAGGATGGTTTCTTTAAGTTCCATCCATTTGCCTGCGAATTTCAAGATTCCATTGTTTTTTTTCCACAGAGTAGTATTCCATTGTGTAAATATGCCACATCTTCTTTATCTATTCTTCAGTTGAGGAACATCTAGGTTGCTTCCAGTTTCTTGCTACTACAAATAATGCTGCTACTAACATAGTTGAACACATGTCTTTGTTGCATGGATGTGAATCATTTGGGTATATGCCTAAGAGGGAGATTGCTGGATCCTGTGGTAGACTGATTCCCATTTTCCTGAGGAACTGCCATACTGATCTCCAAAATGGCTGTACAAGTTTACACTCCCACCAGCAGTGGAGGGGTGTTCCCCTTTCTCCACATCATCTCCAGCATAAGTTGTCATTGGTGTTTCTAATTTTAGCCATCCTAGCAGGAGTAAGATGGTATCTCAGAGTTGTTTTGAGTTGCATTTCCCTGATAGCTAAGGATGTTGAGCACTTTCTTAAGTCTTTCAGCCTTTTTGATTTCCTCTATTGAGAATTCTCTATTCAGTTCTGTGCCCCATTTTTAATAGGGTTATTTGGTGTTTTGGTGACTAATTTCTTGGGTTCTTTGTATATTTTGGAGATCAGCTCTCTGTCAGATGTAGGATTGGTGAAGATATTTCTTTCCAATTTGTATCCCCTTGATCTCCTTTTGTTGTCTTATTGCTTTAGCTAGAACTTTAAGTTCAATATTGAAGAGATATGGAGAGAGAGGGCAGCCTTGTCTTGTTCCTGATTTTAGAGGAATCTCCTTAAGCTTCTCTCCTTTTAGTTTGCTGTTGACTTTTGGTTTACTGTATGACACTTTTATTATGTTTAGGTATGCTCCTGTTATCCCTGCTCTCTCCAAGACCTTTATCATAAAAGGATGTTGAATTTTGTCAAAGGGTTTTTCAGCATCTAGTGAGATGATCATGTGGTTTTTCTTTTTCAGTTTGTCTATATGGTGGATCACATTGATAGATTTTCCCTACAACCCAGGGATGAAGCCTACTTGGTCATGGTGGATGATTTATCTGATGTGTTCTTGGATTTTGTTTGCCAGTGTTTTATTGAGTATTTTTGCATCAATGTTCATGAGGGATATTTGTCTGTAGTTTTCTTTCTTAGTTGTGTCTTTGAGTCGCTTACCCAAGGTGATTGTAGCCTCATAAAAAGAGTTTGGTAATGAACCTTTGTTCATTACTATTATGTGGAAAAATTTGAGGAGTATTGGTATTGGTTCTTCCTTGAATTTCTGGTCGAATTCAGCACTGAAGCCATCTGGCCCAGGGCTTTTTTTGGTTGGAAGGCTTTCGATGACTGCTTCTCTTTCTTTCATTAGGAGTTATAGATCTATTTAAGTTTGTCTGTTCTTGATTTAATTTTGGTAAGTGATAGTTATCCAGAAATTTATCCATTTCCTTTGAGTTTTCAATTTTTGTGGAGTACAGGTTTTCAAAGTATGACCTGAAAATTGTCTGGATTTCTTCAGTGTCCATTGTTATGTCCCCCTTTTCATTTCTCATTTTGTTAATTTGCATGTTCTCTCTCTGCTTTTTGGTTAGCTTGGATAAAGGTTCGACTATCTTGTTGATTTTCTCCAAAAACCAGCTCTCTTGCATTGATTTTTTGTATTGTTTTCCTTGTTTCTACTTTATTGATTTCAGCCCTCAAATTGATTATTTCCTGGCATCTACTCCTCAGGGGTGAGTTTGCTTCTTTTTGTTCTAAGGCTTTCAGTTGTGCTGTTAATTCTCTAATGTGACTATCCTCCATTCTTTTCATATAGGAAGTTAGTGTAATGAACTTCCCTCGTAGCACTGCTTTCAAGGTGTCTCACAAGTTCTGGTATGTTATGTTCTCATTCTTGTTGAATTCTAGAAGTTCTTAATTTCTTTATGTATTTCTTCTTTGACCCAGGTATGGTGCAACTGTGCATTGTTCAGTTTCCATGAGTTTGTAGGGTTTCTGCAATTTCTGTTGTTGTTGAATTCCAACTTCAAAGCATGGTGGTCTGATAAGATACAGGGGCCTATTCCAATTTTTTTTTCTTTTTTCTTTTTGTATCTGTTGAGGTTTGTTATGTCGCCTAGTATGTGGTCAATTTTAGAGAAGGTTCCATGTGGAACAAAGAAGTTATATTCTTTTGTGTTTGGATGAAATGTTCTATAGATGTCTGTTAAACCCAATTGAGACATAACTTTTGTTAGTTCTTTTGTTTCTTTGTTAAGTTTCTGACTGGTGGGCCTGTCTAGGGGTGAGAATGGGGTGTTGAAGTCTCCCACTATGAGAGTGTGAGGTTTTATGTGAGCTTTGACTTTTAGTAGTGTTTCCTTTTACAAATGTGGGTGCCTTTGTATTGAGACTTTGTGCTGATGAATTTCTCCTATGATAAATACGAAATGACTGTCTTCATCTCTTTTGATTGATTTTGGTTTGAAGTCTAACTTGCTAGATATTAGGATAGCCACACCTGCTTGCTTCTTGGGCCCATTTGATTGGAAGATCTTTTCCTAGCCCTTTACTCTGAGGTAATGTCTATCTTTGAAGCTTAGATGTGTTTCTTGTATGCAGCAGAAGGATGGATTCTGTCTGTGTTTCCATTTGGTTAGCCTGTGTCTTTTTACTGTTAATGTTGAGGGAAAGTAAGGACCATTGATTGTTAATGCTTATTTGTTTTAGATTTGTTGTTGGTGGTGGTATTGTGAATATATTTGCCCTGCTTTATTCTTGGGTTCTGGTGAAGTGGGATTATCTATTGCCTATGTCTTTGTGAGCATAGTTTTCCTTCCAGAACTTTCTGTAGGGCTGGATTTGTAGATACATATTGTGAAAATCTGGTTTTGTCATTAAATATCTCGTTTTCTCTGTCTATAGTGATTGAGAGTTTTGCTGGGTATAGTAGCCTAGGCTGGCATCTGTGGACTCTTAGTACTTGTAGAACATCTATCCAGGACCTTCTTGCCTTGAGAGTTTCCATGGAGAACTCGGGTGTAATTTTGTTAGGTCTGCCTTTGTATGTTACCTGGCCTTTTTCCTTTGCTGCTCTTAATATTCTGTATGTTAGATATTTTGATTATTATGTGTCGAGGGGTCTTTTTTCTTTGGTACAGTCTATTTGGTGTTCATATGCTTCTTATACTTTCATGGGCATGTCCTTCCTCAGATTAGGAAGTTTTCTTCAATTATTTTGTTGAATATGTTTTTTGCACCTTTGAGCTGGGCTTCTTCACTTTCTTCTAGGTCTATTATTCTTAGGTTTGGCCTTTTCACAATGTCCCATATTTCCTATGTTTTTTATGTTAAGGATTTGTTGGACTTAAGATTTTTTTTGGTCGATGAATCTATTTGCTCTAGTTTATCTTCAGTGCCTGATATTCTCTCTTCCATCTTTTATATTCTGTTGGTTATGCTTGTGTCTGTAGTTCTGAGTCATTTGCTCATTTTTTTTTTATTTTCAGCATTCCCTCAGTTTGTGTTTACTTTATTGTCTCTATTTCAGTTTTCAAGTCTTGAACTGTTTCCTTCACCTGTTTGATTGTTTTTGTTGGCTTTCCTTACTTTCCTTAAGAGATTTGTTCATATCTTGAATTTTTTTGCATTGTCTTTTCCTTTATTCGAATTTTTTTGTTTGTCTTTTCTTCCATTTATTTAAGGGATTTTCTCACATCATCTTTGAAGGCCTCTATCATTTTTATGAAGATATCTTTTAAGTCATTCTCTTCTGCCTCATCTTCTTTGGGGTGTTCAGGTCTAGTTATGTAGAGTCCCTACATTCTGGTGGTGTCATGCTTGTCTTTCTATTGTTAGGTGTTTTTTTTTTTTTTTTTTGTATTTCTGTCTTCCCATCGCTTCTTCCAATGGGTGCAGGTGGGCTCTCTCTCTCTCTCTCTCTCTCTCTCTCTCTCTCTCTCTCTCTCTCTCTCTCTCTCTCTCTGCTATACCCCTGGTGGGCTTAGGTGGGTCAGAAGTTTGATGTCTATAGCTCTGGGTGGTTCAAGCTCTCTAGGAATTTTCTCCTCAGGCAGGGGCCCGGAAATGGGAGGTCAAAGATCAGGCAGGCGGGGCTTCAGGGTGGTCCTCCAGCAGAGACCCCATGATTGGATCAAAGACCAGGCAGGCAGGCAGGCAGGGACTCAGGGTGGTCCCGTGTGAATAGGCGGGTCTAGTGTGATGAGAGCAGATCTAGGAAGTTCCCTGGAGGTGGTGGGGTTGTTAGATTCGCCCTCTGTTCCAGTGCTCAACCAGAGCAGGGGGGCAGTGGGCTAGGTAGGACACAGGGTAGGGGGGGAAGGCAGGTTCTGGGGGGAGGGCTTGTGTATCATAGCACCATAAGCACTCTCACTGGGGACAGGACACAGAGGGGAGTTTGATTCGGGGTCAATCCAGGGAGTTCCCAGGAAGGGTGTGGGGGGATTCAACATGAACTGGTCCAGGACTTACCTCCAGCCCACATCAAAGTTCTTAAAGAGTTATTCTAATGTGTAACTTTGTCTTACACAAAAGATCACACAACCATTGGTGTATGAAATCATCAAAGAAGAAAATATGCAAGTTGTTTTGGCTAACAAAATAACACATTATTTTTTGGATTTACTGACTCAGTGGCACATGCTAAATTTGGGGATCTGTGATGTGCTGTATTGTACATCCTCATTGCAAACAACTATTTACACTTGGGCAGGTGTGCTATGAGATAGGGTCTCACTATGTAGTCCAGGCTGACCTGGAGCTCCCTTTGGAACCCAGGCTGCCCTCAGATTTACTGCAATCTTCTTGCTTCAGCCTTTTCTTGAGTTGTTGGGATTACAGGCATGTCTAGCTACTTTTTTTTATTAATTTGATGCTTATAAACCTTTTCCTAATGAGGGCACCCAAAAGTGTTATGTATCAAGACTAGCAAAGCCCAGGTTCTACTGAGGTCATAGTATAAACCTTAGCACTCTAGCACCCCACCCCTTTCTGCTTCCCTGCTCACATCCATATCCCAGCCTGACTCATCCGGGCCATCTGTGCTGTCCCTGCAGGTAGCAAAGATGAACTTTGTGAGGTTGACTGACGGTCAAATTAAAGCTCTTAAGGAGTGGAATCTGTGCAGGGTCTTCCTGGCGGTCTGAGGTATCTTTATAAGGATAACAAGAAGTGAGAGGGTCAAAGCAAGAAAGAGCAGTGTGTCGCCATAGAGAGAGAACTGTAGAGTGGGAAGTGTCATATTGCTGACATTGAAATCAGAGAGTGGGGGCATGAGCCAAGCAGAGCAGAGAACCTTTAGAAATTAGGAAAGGCAGGCTGGCAGATGGCTCAGTAGGTAAGGGCCTGATAGGATCTAGACCTGCCCGGAAAATGAGCTTCTGGGCATGCCCGTGTGGGTTTTCTTGATTAGGTTAAAACTGAGATGGGAAGTGCTACACACAGTGTGTGGCATCATTCTCTGGCTAGGATGCTGGATGGTATAAAAAGCAGAGAGTCAGCTGAGAACAAGCCATTGCCTCTCTTTGCCTTGACTAAAGTGTAATGTAATTAGCTGCCCCAAGCCCCTGTCACCTTGACTCCTCCATGGCAAACTGTACTCTTGATTGGTGAGTCAAAATATACCATTTCTCCCATACCATTTCCTCCCTGGGTGTTTTATCATAATGACAACTAACTAACTAATATCTCCATCTAGTCTACTCACTGGGCCTGCACTACTGGCTTCCATCTTTTGTCTACAAAGACTGATTCGAATAACTCCACTAATGAGGGGTTACATGTGTACACTCTGAAGTAGGAAGGCAGAAATTATAGTGGAAGCAGACTTCAGAGGGATCCTGGAAGCCATTTGGCTTCCATCTCTACTCTCAAGGCTGTGTTGTTACATTGTCCCTTGTGATGGTTAATTCCTTCCAAGCCCCCACCCTCCATCACCCTGGCCTTCAACAATCAGGGAAACAATGGGTCATGTCTGTGTTTGCTGCCTGTGTGAGTTTCTTCCCAGCCTATCGCTGTTGTGTTCTCTTAGCTTCTCGGAAAACAGAGCAGCTACTGATGCTTGGTTTCTGCTACCTTCTCTTGACCATCCCCTGCCTCCCAGAGAGGAGTGCTGACCTCACATCCATCAGTGTTGGTTTCCTAAGATGCTCTGTGTGCTTCTTTTGCAGGTTTGCAATGTAAACTCTTGGGTCCCATCAGCACACACATCACAGGGGCTCAGAGATGAGCATTCACCTGGGGAGTCAGAAGCACACAGAGTCATTTCCTTGAGGAAAGAGAAATCACCTTGAGCAGCCACCATAGGTTTGGCGAAATTAGCATTTTAAAACAATTGCTTACATTCTTTCATCTGTTATGTGGTTATAGACTTTAATGGAGTAAACAGAGGAGGAAAAAGTTAGTAAAATATGAAAAAGAGAAATTAGTCTGACTGCTAATCTTTTAGCAGAATTAAACACAGATGCCTCTGAGGTATTTCTGAGTAGCTTTACGGAAAATAGCTAAATAATTAATTCACTTTATGAATCCTCTCGAGGCAGCGAATTCCGAATCTCTTTAAAATGGGTAGCATTTGTTTGTGAGTTTCTCGGCAAAGTTCCAAAAGGAAGAGACTCCTAGGTACCAACGTTCAGGTTCTAAAAAGCATTCTGGTCCATTGTCTTGGGGTGAAAATGAGAGAATCTGTGGGCAGTCCTTGGTGGACAGAGGAAGGGATTGCTGCTGCTTCCCTGGCTCCCTTTCTCGGGAGAAACACTTCGACTTTGTGCACTGGGAGAGCTGTTTTGAGTCTTAACCTTAAAATGTGGTACTGAAGCCTGGGAGCTTCAGTGGTGACAGGAAGAATCATCAAAGAAATGTTCCAAGGAGCTGGAACCATTGATTTAGCGCAGTCATGTTTTCAATAGCCCCAATGTCTGAGAAGCCTCTGTGTCCCTGCTGCTGGGCTGATGTAGTAGGCAGCATGTGGGACTCTCTCCCAGTCCCTAGGAAATCAAATTGCTTTTCTTATAATATTTTAAATATTTTGATATTACATTATATTACATAATTCCCCCCCCCTTTCTTTGCTCCTTCCAAATACTTTCATGTATGCTCTGTGTGTGTGTGTGTGTGTGTGTGTGTATCCCTAAATATATAAACGTTAACAATCTCAGTATCATTAATGTTATTTATATGCATATGTCTTCAGGGATGACAATTTAATCTTGGCTATCCAATTGGTGTGCTCTTTCCTGGGGAACACTGTTTCTCCCACTCTCTGCATTCCTTGACTGGCTGTAGTTCTTTGCCTAGGGTTGAGGCCTCCTGGGTTTTCCCTGATTCATGTTAGCATGTTTATGGGTGTCTTCCTTGCTCAGGTCACATTTAGGCAGCTATGTTTGTGATCTCTCTCTCTCTCTCTCTCTCTCTCTCTCTCTCTCTCTCTCTCTCTTCTTTTCTTTCCTTCCTTTTATTTACTTAAATTTCATTTTTGCTTCTTTTATATAAATTTACATTTAGGTACTGACTATAGTTTCCCATCCCTACTCCTTCTGTCCCCTCCAGACCACTTCCCATCTACTCCCCTCCCCCACTCCTCCTAGCCTCCATTCAGAAAGAGGGAGCCTCCCATGGGCTTAAACAACATCAAGTTGAAACAGAACTGAACTCCTCCTCCTCTTTGTCAAGGCTGGCAAAGAAATCCAGCATGAGGAACAGGTTCCCAAAAGACAGCTAAGTGCCATGGACAGGTCCTGATCTCACTGCTAGGAACCTTACAAATAAACCAAGCTACACAGCTGTCACACACATGCAGAGGGCCTAGATCAGGCTCCTTGATGCTTCCTAACTGTTGGTCCAGAGTCCATGAGCTCCCATGAGCTCAGGTCAGCTGTCTTTGTGGGTTCCTCCATCATGACCTCCCTGCTCATACAATCCCTTCTACCTTTTTTCAGTAAGACTGCCAGAACTCAGCTCAGTGCTTGGCTGTGGATCTCTGCATCTGCTTCCACCAGTTACTGCATACAGTGTTTCTGATGACAATTAGGGTAGTCATCAATCTGATTACAGTAGATGGCCAGTTCAGACACCCTCTCCATTATGTTAATGGTATTTCATGAGTGTAGCTTCTGAAATTTCTAGGTTACACAATCTCACAGCAAACTTTGGTTTCTCTGACTCTTAGAATCTTTCCACCCTGTCCTCTGCAATGATCCCTGGGCCTTAGGTACAGGAGTTGTGTTGTAGATGTATCAGTTGGGACTGGGTTCCATAACTCTGCATTTTGATTGGTTTGGGCTTTCTGTAATGCTCTTCATGAGTGGCAAAGAGAAGTTTCCTTGATAAGAGACAAGGACTGCACTCATCTGTGGGTATAAGGACAATTATTTATAATGTAGTTAGAGATTAGGTTAGTAAAGTGATGGTTGTAGATTCTCCTCCAAAACCCATGACTTCACTAGCCCTGGGAGACCCACATTTCAAATTGGACACCACCAGCAGACTGCACGTATTGAGAGATACCCGAGAAACAAGCTGCCATGGAGATTGTCTGAGAGGACTTCCTATTGTATCTAATCCCAAACCTGAATGTAATCCAGGAAGACCTGAACCATAGGCATTTGTGTTCCTTCCAGGAGCTAGGGAGGAATCTGGCCTGGATGATCAGAATTGGCAAGGAGGATGGTATATTGTGAAGGGAAGACCTTCGTTTCAGGCTCTGTGACTTGTGGACCCTGGACTTAATGGAAAAAAATGGACAGAATTAAAAAGAGAATATATTTCATTAATATTCCATATGGCTGGGAGTTTATAGAGAAGAACTAAGGCTTAAGGAAGCAACTTGGAAGCTAAAATAACATGTTAACAAAGGAACAGTATTTGGGCTTCAGGGGACAAAGACTGTAGGAAACTGTCTATGAAAGATGTGTGGGAAGTTAGCATAAAACAGAATATTTTAGGAAGACTTGTTTTTGTTGATAATCTCTCAGTCTCTGGCAAGAAGAGTCACTCTCTTTTTCCTAGTGTGGTGGGAATGTCTGTTCCCTTTTCAGAAGGCAATCATGGCTTGCTTTGAGGTAGAACAGGGAGAGGAGAGCTCTCTCTTTGTTGACTCTCAAGTGAATTCAGGGTAAAATGACCCTTGGACAGATCTGCTAGTAACTCAATCACTGGGCACTGCCATGGAATGTGCCCCTATACCACCTGTAGGTAGGTAGGTTGGCTTTCTTTTTTGAGCACTGAAACCAGGAGCTCATCCACTCCGCCTCTAGAGAGTTCGAAGTCCATAGAACAGGAAATGGCCTATTCTCCCCATCACCAACAGGAGGCATTATTCTGAATCTGAGTTCTCACTCATCAGTGCCCTCCAGGGAGAGAACACTAACACCTGTACACATTGCACACTGTCACATAAGTAAATGTTACTTCTAGCCGGGTGTGGCAGCTCACACCTGTGATCCCAGCCCTGGAGAGGCTGGAGCAGAAGAATCGCTACAAATTCCAGTCTGGCTTGTGCTACATAAGGATTAAAGTCCAGCCTGGGTTAGTTACATACTGAGTAAGACTGCAGAGTAAGACTAAGGCTCAAAAAAGCAAGCAAACAAAAAGAGGCCTCATCAGCCACTCTTCTGGTGCTGGGAATTAGGTGTGCGCTATCAATCAGGTAATGGCATGGTGGCCTACAAGTAGGTAATGATTTATGTAATGTTCGTTTTTGCTTCAGACGTCTAAGTTTCATTCATTCATTTTTTTTATTCATTCGTTCAAAAGACTGTCAGACTGAGTGCTGGGTTAGGCAAGACAATGGTAAGCATACTTTGTTCAAAATCCAGCTTCATAGCTTATTAACAGTGTGACCATGTCATGCAACATCTCTGTCCCTATTAGCATCTTTTTCATAGGTCTGTGATGACATATTACAAGAGTGGTTAGCATGTAACAAGTATTAAATAAATTATCTTTCCTGTCTTCCTGAGCAGGCATTGCAGAAAGGATAGGGAACCCAGAGGGAAGAAAGTGAACAAAGAGCTGCAAAAGATGAATGAGTAACCACAGCTTCATATCAGCCATAAAGGAAGCCAAGGCCAGGCATACAGAGGCCCAGGTCTCTGGTCGCTGTAAGCAGGGATGCTTCCTTGAGCAAGAGTCTCATAAGCCAAGGCTGGGTGGCAAGGCAGGCTCAAGCTCTGAGAAAAGTTGAGGCTAAGAATATTTTAGGGAGAAAAACCAGCAATAGACTTGGTGTTGTGATCCCACATTAACTTGAATTAGCAAAATCAACTTCAGAACCACTTTGGTTTCCTAGAGTGTTGTATTTTCTAGTATCCATCTATAAGATGAGCCAATTTAAAGAAAATTTTCTTTCATTTATCTAATCAGAATGGTATTGTTGGACTAATGGCACACCAGGACAAAGGTTGGGAAAACACATCATTTGAATTTCTACAAAGCTTTCATTAGTGCGGTGGAACTTAATGGCTTCCCTGTTTCTCCCTTCATTGTTACCAGATTTCAAAAGGCCTTCGAAGAAATTGCACGCCCCGTGAGGGCGATTCATCTGCCTGTTTTTCTCATGAAATTGGTAACACCAGGATGATCTTGTTCATAAGACTTTTCAAACTTGAAGGATGAGGTTGCTGTGGTAACTGATGTTAACAGACAACTGGAATATCAAGATGAGCTGCTGCCTCGAACACTCGTCTCTCACCAGGGCTGCCTCTGCATCTGGGACGCCTTGTCTTAGTGGCATTTTGTAGAAGCTAAGGTCTGAAATCCAACTCCAATCAAGGCCTGATCTGAATGAAACTCTGTTACCTTGGGATGCAGTCCACCGGTAAGGATGCTTACATCCTTACAGCAGCCATTTATAAGCAACATCATAGACCTTGCCAGTGGGGCAAGAGACTTGCATGATGGCAGCAGTGGTTCTCCAGGTGGGAGGCTGGAAAAGAAGATTTTAGAACCAGGAATAGCCAGATATGAATGAGGCTCACAGCTGGAGTGATGATGTAGACTGCTGTGCTCCCTAAAACACTACAGAGAATAGAGATGAAGGGATGTGATATCATCCACTTAAATGTTTTTTTTAGTTATTTACTTTTATGAGTCTGTGTGTTTTGCTTGTATGTATGTCAGAATACTATGTGCATGCCTAGTGACTGCCTGTGGAGGCTAGAGGCTGGCTCACAGACTTCAAGTCTTACTAATCCAGCTCCTCTTGATAATATTCAATATTGCATTGAATGGAACCTGGTTCTGTAATGTTCAAAGCTGCTGTTTAATTATACACCATCATCAGACAATTATAAACCTTTCTACGATAGCCAAACATTAACTTTATAAATGTTTAAGTGTGTAGCTCATGCAAAACTATTCAAATGCAGATGCTTAAATCAAATTATTGACTTCATAATGTTGGATGGAGGTTTTACCTTTGAAATCAAATTTCCTTGTTAAAAGTTTTTCTTTGTTGCCACCCTCCATCAGCTGCTGGGTTCAGGTACTGGCCCCACAATATGCTTATTTCTTTCTTGACTTCTGTTGCCAGATTTGTGAAGTACCCAAACTGTACATAGCATCTTGCTCAATGAGACACTGTCTGACTCTTCCAGGGCCAACAATAAGTTAAAAAACAAAACAAAACAAATCATGGTCCCACAATGGCAGGGGAGCTTGGCAAAGTGGGTCACTGAGCAGGAATGTTCACACAGCTGTCTGCAGGTTAACAAGGTGTAGGCCAGGCAATATGGGTTCAAGGACAGCCTTTCTCAGATGGAAAACAAACTCGCCAGACACAGTGACTCCTGCTGATAGAAAGTCAAAAGGGGGGCATCAGCCTCCCTCCTATGGTGTGTATTTCCCCACCACCCTTCCCCTGAGGCCTGTCACTTGAAGAACAGTAACTCATGGCTGCATTATATGAAGATGGCTCCAACTTGCTGGCTCCGGGGGTAGCTGCTTATTCTCAGTGGCAGCAATGCATCCATCACTTGTAGCAAGCACCTTGTCACCAGAATAGCCTCACGAGACAGCATGTTGGGCCTCACTAGACAACGTCTGCTCTGTAGGTGTTTGGTGGCTCAGAATTTTCATCTCTAACAAGCTCCCAAGTATGACATTCCTGCCTTCCCAGAGGCCACTGGGTGAGAAACACTGTCCTGGGAAGATAGTAACTGCCAATTGTGTGTGGCCTGGAGACATTCGACCACAAGGGTTTATCTTAGATAGACTTTACTCATGTCTGATCACATGACTAGGACTAAGATGTCAGCTTGCACCAAAAGATATTGTTCTTTTCAGTAAATCTGCAGCATGTCAGGTTCAAGTGTGAGAAACAAACTGACCTTTGGCACTTAGAAATGCAAAGCAGGAACTCTGAAGGCTACACTCTGCCTCACAGAGGCCAGAATGGTTCTCAGCTGTGGCACTGGGCCAGAAAGTTGTTCACTCACACTTGTCTTTTGGTTCCAACAACATCAAAGGAAAAGCTCCTGTTCTGTGCTTATTTTCTCTCATCCCCATGAGAGAATGAAGCCACTTCTTCATTTCCCCAGCGCCCCGGGACAGGGCACTATAACCAAAGTGTAAGAGATGGCTGCTTTTCTGATGCATTTATTTGCCATTAACGCATACCATTTATATAGCAAGAAGTAGTTATAAGGGTGTGGGTAGATCTGGGAGGGGTAAGAGATGGGAAATGGGGTGAATATGATCAAAACACATCGAATACATATAAGAAATATTCAATGTAAGTATATTAGAAATTATAAAATCATAAAAATATATTAGAAAAATGTCTTTTCACTAATGTTGTTATAAGATTAAATGAGTTTATATGTATGAATCCATTAGAAGATTGTCTGAAATATAGAAAATTCTATATATGTATTTGTGAGTAAATACATGGTTAATTGAAATGTGAAACATGTTGTCTAGAGCAACTGCAGGGTACAGAGAATGTTCTGGTACCCTAGGAATATCCTTGCCTTCTGGTTCATGGCACATATTACAATCCATGATGGCATATCCCTGAGTCCTGACAGCTAATGATACTGTTATTTCATTTTTGAACAACATATTGTGTAGATCATGCTTGTTTAACATTTGCTATGTAGCTAAGGATGATCCTAAATTTCTGTTTCCTCTTTGCTTTACCTCCAAAGTTATACAATTATAGACTTGTACTCCCATACCTGTTTTATTTGTGCAGAAGCACAAATAACCTTCCAGCTTTGCACGTTCCAAGCAAGTATCCTACCAATGGAGCTACATCCCCAGACCATGTGGTTAAGAGTTAGAATTCTGGGCCAAGTTCTATTTTCCCAACCTGGTCCAGCTACCCTGGTGCAGCCATGGGAAGACTTTGGATGGACAGCTCAGTTCAGGCAGCCAGAGTAGAGGCATGCATGGAAACTGAAAGTGGCAATCAAGGCTCCAATACCAGATTGGCCACTGGCTTCCTATCTTCATCCATTAGGCATCTACAGGAGAACAGTGGTCTTCTGTCATCCTGTAGCTATCTAAGAAGAGAAATGGGGATGCTGATGTGATAAAACAGATGCTATGGGTCACCAGGAAGGTATGCAGGAGCTGTGGATTCAGTTGGGGATGTGCCCATCTTTGTTCCTAATGAACCAACCCTTTATCATAACAGCCTGTTGACCTGAAATGAACTCATCTTAATCCCCCACCAATTGTTCCAACAGGCCTCTCTTATGTGACCAGGGACATTACTTAGTCCAGAGCAGACCTTGAGCCTGTGTTCCCAGAGACAATGAGTCAGGAGGAGATCTGCATTTTTAATAAGTGCATTAGCGACTACGAAGCAGGGAACCCTCAGAACATACTTTCAGAAATCTTGCTTCCCTTTTTCTACAATGGAGGTGACCTCCCTCATTATTGAGGATCCTGTTTTCATTGCCACAAAAGTCCCCTTTAAAAGGAAGACTGGAAAATGCCACCATCTGGATACAAATGACAGCATTCCAAGAAAGAACGAGTTCTTTAGCAGAGAACTGTTTTCCCCATCTACCTTCCATTCTTTGGGTATCATGAGTAAGTATCTAATTCACTCTTAGCTGATTATTTTGTGTGCCTAAAGTCTTAAGCTCTGTGTGTGTGTGTGTGTGTGTGTGTGTGTGTGTGTGTGTGTGTGTATGAGAGAGAGAGAGAGAGTGAGAGAGAGAGAGAGAGCATGTGCAAATTACTATTTCAGTGTAAAAATTTCATTCCAGGGAGCTGGAGAGATAGCCCCGCAGCTAAAAGCACCTAATGCTCTTCCAGAAGGTCTGAGTTCAGTTCCCAGCAGCCATGTTGTGTGGCTCACAGTCACTTACCCAGCTTATGGGATCTGCCACCCTCTACTACCCTCTTCTGGCCTCCTAAAGCACCCACCCATGCATGGCATACATGTGTGTAGATACACATACACACAATTAAAAATAAAACGAATCTCTTTTAATAAGTCCCAATGTAAGCTTCTTTGCCACATCTTAAAAATAGGAAGTCTTCTGTTATTACAAACAGGAAGAATTCTGTTATTACAATCCAATCTCTGCCTAGCATCCCCTAGCCTCAATTTCCTGTCTCCTGTGGGGAAGACTACTCCACGTGGCTCTCCACTTAGCCCAAGTCAGCTGCCAATCAATAAATCTGTGTAAGCCACAGAAACAAGGAAGAAGAAAATGGCTAGATGCCAGCTAGCATTACATGGTCCATGGTATGAGTTTTGCAAGATGCTGTGACTCTCAGGCTAGTGCTGTAAAGACAGCAAAATGGAAATTATTGCAGTATGAGATTTTTCTTATTGTGCCAAAATATAGACAATACAATACTCACCACATCGTCCATTTTTGAGCATGCAGTTCCACAATGTTGCCTGCCCATTATCGCCATGCACTTCCAGGATACTTTCACCTTCCCAAACAGATTGCTATCACCAAGTAAACACTGATGCCCCATGCCCCACCCTGCAGGCGCCTGCCAATCTTTACTGTGCTCTTTGTGTGTTTTAACTTTCCTAAATACTTCTTGTAAGTGGATCCCTAAGTCTTCTGTGATGGCCTAATTTCCCTTAGCATAAATGTCCTCAAGGCTAACCTCTATTGTCGCTTTTATCACAATTCCCTTTTCTTTTTAGGAATGAATAATTCTGTATTATGTATCCATCTATATCATTATATGAATGCCCATATACATTTATACTTATATACAATTTTGTTCATCCATTCATCTGATGTGGCCTTGGGTTGTTTCTACCTCTTGGCTGCTACCAATATTGTGCACGTATATGTTTAATAACACTAAGCAATGACTCCTTTCCCACTGTTCACTGCCAAGTCTGGCTAAAGTTCCAGAGCTCTCAGTGGCTATGGCGTGGCTTGAATGACACTCAATGGGAGATGTGCTGAGCATATGGCTGCACTCCCAACATCTCTGGCTGAGGTTTTCATAGTTTCTCTTGAGGCTGGATTTTCTCATGTTAAACAGTTTGGAAGGTCTGTCATTTCTCCACTGAGATGTCACTTTATATACTTTAGAGACATATTTTGTTACTATTGTTTCATTGAATAAGACCCAAGTCTTGGGTTATCTGGAGCCGTGGGAATTTGGCTCCTGCTGCAGCCATGGATAGAGGGTGTCATTATGACTATCAGGCTCTGCATGTGGCTTGTGTTTTGTTTACAGTTTGTGATCACAGGGTTCTCGAAGCCCAGAAGAATGGAGGCGAGCTCCTGGCAAGCTTTGTTTGATATTCAAAAGAAAGACATACTCTGCTTATCAATTGTCTGACGGACTAATTATTCTGTGGTGAGAGCTTCTGGGTAAAGATGCCTGAGCCATAGAGGCAGGGCCTGTTTTGTGCAGGTGGCAGCAATGCTCCCTCCTGCTACCAATGCCAGCTGTCTAGAAGCTAAGGCAGCAGATGAGCAAGCATGGTGTGATTAGCACCTCCTTTTGCAGGGCTATTGGAATGGAACCATCAACCCCATCTATTCTGTTTCAAAGATGGCTTTACGAAGATGATGTAAACCTCTCTGCACGAGGGGAGTGTGGCCAGACCACAGCACACCAGCTTTCGATGATGTTTGTTTGTGGCTCTGGACCCTGTGGGTGCAGTTATGCCTGGGCCTCTTGCTCATCTTTAAAGGTGGCAGGATGCCCTCCCTCCCTGGCAGGGCTTGCAGGGGCTGCTTTTGAATTCAACTTTTGAAAAGGGCTTTGAAGTGAAAAGGAGCCATCCTCTCTTCATATTGGGTTTTCTCTTAAGTCACCCTGGTCATTCTGTCTCTTCCTAGAGTCAGCATCCCCTTTTCTTGTGATCCTGGGGCGTGATGAGGCTGAAATGCTCTGGGGTACAACCCCATCAGTTGCCTCCTGCAGCAGGCCAGTAGTATCTCCTTCCTCTAAGACAACCCCTTCTTACCCATATCCCCACCCCAGGCATTCTCTTCTCTGGTTCTCATGCTAATCTAGCAAGTTTGAACATCTGTAAGGAGGAGCAGAAAGCCTCATTGACTCTGCTCAGTCACAGAATGAGGTCAATCCTGAAGTCTGAGATGCTCCCTCCTGAAGGGCAAACCTCAGTGTTCTTGCTGAGTGAGGTCTTTCAGATAGCAGGCAGCTTCCCAGGACTTCTCCAAAGAGGAGGTGCCCTTGTTCTGAGTCTCACTAAGGAGGTGCAGTGGTAGGGTGAGGGTCTGGATCCTGCAAGCTGAGATGCAGCTATGGTTTATGCAAATTTTGTTTCTAGTCTGCTGTGGGGTAGAAAAAGCATTACACACACCAGTGAACACACCAGAAGTTGGTGGAATGGGGTAAGGCCCAGACTAAGACTTGGAAACCAAATAACCCCACAATCTAACAGCGAATCTAGAGTTTATTGGGGGAACATCGTGTGTTGTTATTTAACCTCGTCAAGCCTCAGTTTTCTGATCTGGGAAGGGAAGGAAGGAGCCAAGGAGACTCAGCTGGAAAAGTGCTTTGTCACATAAATACGAGGAAATCAGGTTTCCTCTTCAGCACTCACATGAAGTGTGGCACAGCAGTATGTCCTGCAAACCCCTACTCTGGGGAGACAGAGACAGTGGATTCTGGGGCTTGCTGAACAGTTTCTCTTTTGACATCATTGAGTTCCAGCTTCAGTATGAGACCTTGTCTCCAACATCAATGAGGTAGAGAGTAATAAAAGAAGGAAGGTACCTGGTATTGATGTCTGACCTCCCTGTGTGCATGCATACACACACACACACACACACACACACACACACACACACACACACACACACACACACACGAGAGACAGAGAGAGGAGGGGGGATAGAAGTAATTCTTCATGAGTTGTGAGAATCCCATGAAACAACGAAGGAAAAAAATAAGCACTAAATTTCCAGCAATGGAGGGGGGAGGTGTGCCTGACATTCTTTGTACCTGCCCATGCCTACCTGGGCCTTGCTGTGCTGTCCCCTCCACCCCACTGCCCAGCTTCCTTCAGCTCTTTCTGGTTAGGCTGTTAGTTGCTGCCTGCAAGTACCTTTGCCTCTTTGCCAAGGCTTTTTCTGGCCTCATCGTATGCTTGGGCAGAGCTCCAGGAAAGCCAGATGTACTCAGTATTCTTGTTCCTCACCTCCCCTGGAGTGGCTCTAGAACCAGATGCTGTTGGATAAAAACACTGGCCTCAAGTGCATCTTGGTGGAGGGTGAAGGTGACTTTCTAGTGGCCCCAGGACACTGATTCTCACCTGGACTTGTTTTCCTGTCTACTACAGGGCTTCCTGGTATCACTTATAAATTGGCTACAATCACTTGTCTTAGGATGGGCCTCTGTAAAAGCCCAAACTTAGGCCATTTTCTCCTTGCTGTGTCCACTTTATTTCTGCATTCTCTCAAGATCAAATGTGCTACAACACAGAGGTAGACTCATGTGGGCCTTGGTCACTAGCATGAAGCTATTATCTCTGGAACTTTAGAGGGTGTGTGCTAGTGGGTCCTGGTTCTTTGAGAAATGGTTCTTCTACACATCTGTGTAGGAGATTGTGGGACTTGGTCCTTCACACTTGCGCCTGTGTCCTTAGTTACATTTCTACCACAGAGTGCCGATACCCACCATTCCCACCATAGGCCACCCAATCTTAGAATTCAAACCTCAAAACCCACAAGCCAAGTCCAACTTTTTTCTATATAAAGTTACTTGTTTCAGGTATTTTGTTGTAGTAATGCAGAACTGATTAACACAACATGAAACAGAAAAAAAAGTCTTTCCACAGAATACTAACAATGGATTTTTAAATGTTCTGCTTTGCAAACAGTATATTTCAGTCAAACTATTCTGGAAACATGAGGGAGATAGTAACTGCTTGTGGAATGAGTCATTTATAAATCTAATAACTACTTCCCTTGCACATATCTTGGGCAGGCAGGAAGCAGCAGGGCCCTTTGAGAGGACTGAATCGTGCCTCCAACATGGGGCATTATGCTGATGGACCAGCTGCACATTTTACTTGGCACACATGTCCAAACTTGTCACAACACAGCTGATAGGTTCAAAGTGACAAGGACATGCACTGTACTAACAGTGTGGTCTTCCTGCTTGCATTTGATGCAAAGATGTGTGCAGAGAGTAGAATATTAAGATGACCAGCACAGAATGCCAACTTCATGCAAATGCCAGACCCATACGGGAGCAGAAGGTGGCAATCTCCTCTAACATTTACACAAAACTCATCCTATGTGGACACACAGGCTTACTTACTGGGGACCCCTGATGCACTAAGGGTTAGTATGCTACACAGGAAAGAGCCTGCTCCTTCTTTTAGTATTGTTCACAGCCATACTCTGATATGAGACTCTAGAGGTTAATTTGAAACCATCATTTCTAGTATGCAGCCTGCAGGAAGGACGGCCCTTCTTCCTTCAATCTTCCTACTCCAGGAGAGATAGATGAACACAGGCAAAACCAAAACATAAAGGACAATCACCAGGGCAGCTTTGTGGAGAAAATTGTCACCCGAGAAAGGAATCTAGAGTGATTGAGGGTTTGCCCGGATCAAATTTGCCTGTGGGCATGTCTTTGGGGACGATTTGTTTATTAATTTATGTGGAAGAACCAATCCCACTGTGGGTGGTACCATTCCCTGGGCAGGTGGGCCTAGGCTGCATAAGAAATCCAGCTAAGCATAAGCCCAAGAGAGAGAGCCAGCAAGCCCCATTCCTTGATGACTTTTGCTTCAAATTCTTGCTTGAGTTCTTGCCTGATTTCCCTTAGAAATGGGCTATGACCTGGAAGTATAAGCCAAATAAATCCATCCACTGCCTCAAGTTGCTCTTGGTCAGAGTGTTTTTATCACAGCAACAAAAATCAAACTAGAACAGAGCCTTACAGCCAATCAATCCCACCCTGGCAATACAATTATTTCCAAAAGTAAAACATGCTGTTCTGCTCCCTTAGCGCTGGCCAATTGCCATACACTGTGTACCCACCACTTACATAGCTCACCTCACTGGGTGCCCTGAATAGTCTGGAGGGCAAGTATAAATACTATTACTGTTCCATAGAAACCAAAGCACAGGGGTTAGGTCGCTTGCTCAAGGCCATGTGATAGAGAGGGGGCAGAATGTAGTTTGGACCAAAGTCTATTGACTCCAAAGAACACATCCAAACTATGGCCTTAATGGGAACAATGACAAACAAAGCAGGAGCCACTCTGCTTGATGCACCCCCTCTCATTCATCTTCTGACACAGAGAAAGGCTGAAAGCAGGGACTGGGAATGGGGCATGGCATCTTTTGGTCTTCATGCAGCTCATGAGACTCTGATAATGGTGAGCCATGTGTAGCCTACTGCCCTTACTTTATAACAAGCTATTTTATGACTGGAATATTCAACATCTATCTCCCACAGAGGGCCAGCTTCCCCCAAATTTTCTGTTATTACAACTCTTTGGAACCCTGTGGTATAAACAACAAAGATAAGCTTGTGCAAGGGACAGGCATTTACTGCAAACTCTGCAAACTAGTCCAGGGGTTGGGTTTTCTTTCTTGTTTTAGATTTCTGCATTGAAGGGATGGATTTCTCTCCCCTGCTTCCAGTGGCTTTCCCTGCAACAAAGATGTGCCATTTTCTAGGTCTGAAATTAAGGCCCAAAGTACAGTACTATGAGACCAGGGAAGGTTGTGTCACACATCTGATGTTCCATGGTGGTGGAAGAAGGGTTTGAACCCAGGTCATCTGTCTACCACATGACTCCTGGGTAGTGTGGTTGTCATGGGTCGGGGGTAGTTTGTGAGCTAAGAGACCTGGGCTGGCCTCCAGGTGAAGCAACAATGTCTAGGCAGTGTTCATCTAGGCCAGCCCATGAGAGGAGAATGGTTGTAGATTTAAGGGTGTTCTCATCTATTGTCAGGAGGTGGACATAAATGGGACCTCACCCAGGAAGACAGACAGCTGGATTCTCCTAGTAAGCTTGTTAAAAATTCTATTCTGCTGGTCTCAGATCCCTTCCCTCTTCTATGTTCTACTGAGTGGGTGGGGTTTCAGGCCATTGATCCAGTATTCTTGGGTCATGGGGAGTACTTTAGTTATTCCAGGGGTGTTGGGACACAATTCTGGAACTGGGGTGGTAAACTGAGCACACACAATAAAGGTGTGGCTCAATATCAATACAGATTGATAGGAAGGTTCACACCTGCATATAGCCCAACAGTGTTATGTCTGTAAATTTAATTTTATTCCATCCAAACTTGCCTCTTTCATCACGGCAGCTGGGACAAGAGCCTCTGTGCTGTGTTGCTGTTTGGCTGCACTAATACTAATTCACAGTCAGGTTCAGAATTTATAAGATAAAGATCTTTAGCACCTGAGGCTAGGTAGCACCTGGATGTCAGTCAAAGGGATCTGATGGTTGCCAAGTTTAGTACCATCAATAAAAGGACAGTCCTGGAATCCTGGGCTCCTGATGTGAAGCAATGTGAAGTTTGGAGACTACCCTGCGATGCAGGAGTACCCAGCTCAATTAGCCTGAAGTAGATCTGAAAGACCCACAGCAGAGCATGGACCCTCACGCCCCGACTCAGGAAAGGCACCCCCCCAAATCACTCAAGAGAAGCGGTCTTGATGCAAAAGCATGAGGTCTTTTATATTTCAAGTACACTGGGGTCTGCAGCCGTACTCCGCATGGGGGTAGAGGACTGGGACCTTGGGTACAGGCTTGAGACAGCTTTTATAGGGTTACAACAAAGCCCACGCATTGTAAACCAATCATCTCATAGCATCCAGTGCGGGCCAATTAATTTAAACTATTCAAACCTGTGCTTAGCCCAGGAAGGCTGCTTTTGCACGGGGATTCTGGGTGGGGTGACAAGGCTCATTTCCTGTGTTCACTCACTCACAGGTGCTGTCGTAAACAGCTCTGTCATAAACAGTCAAGAATGTGACCTTTAGCCTGGGATTTAGACTCCCAGCTTCCTGGGGTCAGTGGAGAGTTAGGCTAAATTTTTCCATCCTTACAGATCAAGTGTTTGAACTTGGAGCTGGAGTAGAGAACTAAGACCTAAACGCCAGGAGGAAACAGTCAGACATGGAAAGCATGTTGATTGGACCCAGGCATCCTACAAGCCAAGCTGCCTGGAGAAAGGGGGCATGCATTACAAAGGGCTGAAGAGCCTCAGTAACTGGACGACTTGTAAATGATCAGATTCTGTGTGAACTGTAAGATGTGTTTGGAGATGCTTGATGACTGGAGAGATAGTGGATAATGGTTGGGAGTTGTTGTTAAGTTTTGTAGACTTTATAATGCTGTTGTAGTTATTATGTCCTTAGGCCAGCCATTCTGAAGATATCAGAGGGGAAGTGTGCAAATGTTTTTAAGTATTTTCAAATGATTCAGAAAAGAATTTTATGTGGACATAAACACACATACATATTGATCTCTCCCTTCCTTTTTCTCTTGTTCTCCTTAGCTACCTCTTGCTATAAAGGTAGTGGGGTAAAACACAAATGGTAAATGTTAATACTCAGGAGATCCAGGTGAGGCTCTATGCATGTTCATTGTGCTGTTCTGAAAAATTCAAATATCAAAATACAGGCAGGAAACAAAATGACCCAGATGATTTGATCCATACATGTGTTAGTAAAGACCCTGTAGGGTGGGCTCCTCATCCATTTCTGGGAGTAACCAGGGGCTTATCCAGCCATTTATTCCTTGTCCCAGAAGCCCTTGCTTTAGAGATGGCTGTTAGTGACTCTGGTGGCTCTACCTAATGGTCTGTTTTCTGCTTTAACCCAGCAGCGCACTACCAAAGAAAATCTTGGCTGTTGTTGGCATGGACTGAGTTGACCATAAAGTACAGATACCTTTGGTACTTTGGACCTGTTGATGGCATGAAAGGGGAAGGGTGTTTTCTGGTTACTTAGACAAAGGGTGGAGGAGGGGAGGCTAGGAACCTGTTCTCATTAGCGCCCTTTGCATGGAGAAAGGGAAAATATCTTGTGAATATCACTTATTACTCAAGTGTCAGAACATCTTGTGTCCTGGAATGTTACAAAACAGAGCTGTGAATTAGATAAGGACATGTGCATCAGGTAAGATGGGGAAGCGACCAGTTCTATCCTAGTGACATCATTATCTCATCTCATATTTTCCTCCTCGGATGAATTCTGGCCACACTCATGGAGTATAAGAGGGTGAGGGAGGAGGGATTTCTTGGTAAGAGGTGGCCACAATGGCCACCCTCACTATATCAGTGTGTGTCTCTTTAATGTGACTTGATCACTATCCTCTTGATTTGTGGATGGTGATCTCGCTTTCCTGAAGAATCCTTGGTAGTCCCGTTATCTTCACTAACCCCCATGAATCCTTCGGCGTGGCACCATGTTTGGCATATGCTAGATATCTGGCTGTCTGTGATGGATCAAATCTAATGATTCAAGCAGGTCTCAGAGACAGAAAAAAAAGAAGTCAAATTGTCTTAAACAAAACCAGGAATGTAGTTTCTCATGTAAGTCACATAGTTTCTCACATAATCCAGGAATGTGGTTTCCCATATAACATGGTGCCATTGGCTTTAGGCATGAACGGGCTCTGGACCTCATATCAATAGGGCCACTGTTGCCACATCACTCCTTTTCTTTATATCACTTCTTAGACTCTGAAGGTTAAAAGATGCCTGCTTCAGTCCTCCATCATCCCAGGTCTAAGACTAAGTAAGGAAGACTATCTCAGCAGCAAGTTACACTATCATTTGTTCTCGCTGAGTCAAGTGTTTATCTCTGGACCAGTCACCTTGGCCCTAACCGGTCAAGTCTGAATTACATATATTCTTCTGAGGCTATAAGGAGGGCAGCTTTTCTGGAAGCACAGGGAAGGAAAGTAGGAAAAGTGTGGTTATCTTGATTAACCATTGGTGAGGGAGGGATTTCTGGCCCAGGGTTTAGGGATGGATCCTGACACTGAAGATAAGATTAATGTGGCTTACTAGTCACACCTGCTCACAGCCTGGGGAAGATGTCCCTGCATGTGAGGGGTGACAGGAGGCAGACTCCATATAATCAGGAGGGTAGGGAGATGTTTTTGATCTGGCTGACTAATTATTCCAGCAGGCAGGGTATGGAAGCCCAACACTGATGAGCATATACTGAGCCTAGTTCCTTTGCTGTGAATATTCAGAATGGGTCTTTCTATCTTCATAGTAGTCAAGACAAACACACACAGACATGCCCTCAGGCCAATCTAGATACTCACTAAGATTCTCCCAAATGTTCTAGGTTGTGTCAAATTGATAGTTAAAAGTAATCATACAGGGGTCCCTGTGAAAACCCTAGGAATTGATTTTCATTGATTAACCATTGGTGAGGGAGGGATTTCTGGCCCAGGGTTTAGGGATGGATCCTGACACTGAAGATGAGATTAATGTGGCTTACTAGTCACACCTGCTCACAGCCTGAGGAAGATGTCCCTGCATGTGAGGGATGACAGGAGGCTGCTAAGGTATGGTTCTTCTGCTGTTCACTAGCCATATGAAGGAACCTGTATTGAAGTCCTTCTAGGTCTTCCCTGCTTCCCTTGCTGCGCCTGCTCTCGGGCTTTATTTCTCTTCTATATCCCAGAGTGATTCCCAGAAGAAAACAGGAAGGGCAACTTGATGCTAGACTGAAAAGCAATAGGTGTCTCCTCTCCTTCACTCAAGTGGCTTCAAGGAAGCTGTCACTGATGGCTGTCAATCAAATGCCAACTCGTCTGTTTGTCTGGAGTGGTCATCTCTGTGGGGACACAGTCTAGTGCCTTCATATATGCATCATTAAGATAGTAAAGGCGGAGATAAGGAGAGAAAGTGTGAATGGCACACATGAAGCCCTGTGGAGGAGGATGTTTCTTTTGATAAGACAGCCCTGATTATAGGAAATGTTTTCAGACATCCTAGATAGCCTGGTTGGATGTGCTGCCCTATTGTAGGCCACTTGCTCCTCTGTCAGAACGTGTAGGTGTCTAGTTCAGTAGTCTTTTGGTAGAGTGAGTCAGACCCCAGTGTGGTCCAGTTCTAGCTCTAATCATGAAAGTCTACATTAAATGCCCCCACTCCCTTTTCCAATAAGGTAGTGTTGTGCATACCAGTTCCAGCCATTAGAAAAGTACCTGTTCATAGATGTGGGTTTGATGCTAGAATTACTGCTATTCAAATGTACAGAGAGTCTTGGCTTTTTTCTTTTTGCCTGGGAATTAGATTGAAAATTTAGCAACCAAATAAATGTGTATCTCAGGTATTTTCCAATTTCTGCGGGGTCCACACAGACCTTTGTGTGGTTAGTTTTAACTATCAATTGGGCACAACCTAGAATCACTTGGAAGATAGTCTTAATGAGTATCTAGATTGCCTTGTGGGTGTTTGTCTTGATCTTAATTGAGATAGGGAGACCCAACCTGAATATAGGCTGAACATTGGGAACTATGTAAGAAAGGAAAAGGCTAGCTTAACATTAGCAACACAAAAGGAAGTGTTAGTCTGTTGGCTCTTGATATGATATGACTAGTTACTTGAGTTCCTGCCTTGACTTCTCTGAATTGATGGCAACTTGCAATTATAAGCCATAAATGCTTTCCTCCTATATGCTCCCTCTTGTCAAGACTATAGCACACAGATGAAAATTGTAATAAAATCTTAGCATTAAACATACACCAGGCTTACAGAATTCTATAGCATTAAGGGTCTACTTGGAGCAGTTAGTGAGTACAAGGTCAGGTTAGATAAGGATTACACTCGTGTGTGTGTGTGTGTGTGTGTGTGTGTGTGTGTGTGTGTGTGTGTGTGTAAAAGCACTATGTATCCTGTCTGCAGACTGCATGTCTATGGGGCAGTAGCTTAGAAGTCTGGGATGTATGTAGATCCATCATCCATTGCTGCTATAAATAAAAATTAACAATGAGATATTATGAATATTTTAAAAAGTCCCTGGGTATTGGATATTATAGAGAAAAACCTAAAGTAGTTGAATGGAAAGCACATGCGAATGTGTACACACAGACACATAGACACACATACAGAGAAAGAGAGAGACAGAGAGAGAGAAATCCAATTGTTAGTCAAAGTCAAATTGTTAGTCTTCACCAAGGTGTCAAGACAATTCCAATGTGAAAATACAGTCTTTTCAACCAACAGTACTAGAATAATTGGATATCCTTATGAAAAATAGAACCTTAGTCACCACTTCATACAAAATTGAATTTAGGTACAATACAGACCCAAATAGAAGATCCAACGTGATAGCATTGCTAGAAGATGTAAGAGAAAATCTTTAAGAGTGTGGAGCAGGCAAAGATGTCACAGGGCACCCAGTGACAGTCTTAAGAGTGAAAATTGAAAATTTTTGGCTTCCTCATTATTAAAACTATACCCCTTGAAAGACATTATTTAGAAAATGAAAAGTAGCGCCAAAGAAGACGTGCTATTTATAACACTAACAAAGAATATATTCAGAATATGTTATAAATCCCTTCAAACCAATAATAAAAAGCAAAATCCAAATTTTAAAAATGGCTGAAGGATATACCCATGAAGTAAAAGGTGAAGAATGGAAAAAATCCACAGACAAAAAGAATGCTCAATACCATCAGCCACCAGAGAGATGGGAATCCACAATGCTCTGAAATGTCACTCAAGATGTAGCTGCTGGCAAGGCAGAGTGGCATTGCCTGGGTTCTGATCCCGCCCAGAATCCCTGGGAATGGAATTAGCTGTGAGCCAAGCTAATTGTCTTGCATGGATGTTGCAGGATTCTGATGTGTGCCTCAGCAGGGCAAAGAGGAACCCATTGGTAGCTCCCACAGGGGTTTCTCTGTGGATGAACTTGGAGAAGTGGTACCCTTACAGTCCATGTGGCCTATGTGAAAGAAATAAACCCTACTGGGAAGGGAAGGCACTTAGCATTTCTAAGAAATGACATTTATTGACATGTTTGTCCATGCATTGTATCCTTTGTAACATCCCCTTGGAGCTATGAAGGATTTCATTCACTTTCTGTGTGTTTCAACCCTATTCCTGGAGGTGGGATAATTGCTATTTATCACACGGAATTTTGCTCTATGCACAGTGGTGGCAATCTGGTGCTAGATTTTCAGTGGTCTTCTAAATGTTATTCCTAGGAGGCTGGTGGAGAGAACAGAGAATACTCAGCTTGGAAAAGAGAAGATCCTCTCCCCCTTTCTTCCCCCTAACTCCCTTAGCTGTAATTAAAGGTCTACTGTGTAAAAGAATAGACATTGCATTTATGCTGTGTTGTCCCCAAAGCATAATTCACACCCATGGAGCTTAGCTTCAGGCAAATCTATTTCTACTAAAAGAGTAGATCTCTCTTGAAACAGAACAAACCTCAAATGAATTCTACATCTCGAGGTGTCAAGTGGACAAGCACTTGCTGGGAGGTAATTCACAGGCCAGATTAAACTTGATGATCCGTTAGAAATTCCTCTTGGATCTGTGATGTTCTAGGCATGCCAGGCAACCCCAACAGAAAGGCAGAGTTTGTGGTACATTATATATAGGTAAGGCTGACTGTGTTGGCTGCCTGTTGGGGCAGGGCGGGGTGGGGGCGAAAGTCTGAGAGCAGTGAGGCAGGTGCCACTCCTACACAAAGGGAAGTGAGATGGAAAGTCACAAAGTGTGCTCTTTGAAGGTGGGTTTGGGCTTGGTGGCTAGCTCTGAGGGCTTTACTGGGATTGTTGTGATAGACAATTCTGCTGAACACTGTGAAAGATGAACATAACGGAAGCATGGCTGCAGAGTGGCCAGGCTGATTTTCTTTGTGTGCCTGTAAGCTCAATGTGAAGCACTAGAGTGTCCTCACTCAGTGTCACTTGGATGATGTGTATATTTGTGAAAGCATTGTGGGAAGCTGTGTCTCACAAATGTCCAGTTCTGGATGGTCTTTTGTCAAGATCAGCTTCACACTTTATAGGTCCAATGTCCAGGTAGATTCAGGGATTGCTTGTTTCATGTCTCTCAGCTGAGAACTTCTGGGCCGGCTAGCGGCCCAGATCCAGGCCTCCTTCTCAGGGTGGCCTACTCCCTGTTATAAAGGCCCTGCAGGGCTGCCAGGACTGGCCTTGGGGACACAAGTCAGTGCCTTTCTCTACTCTGCCTTCTCCCCATATTTCTGTGGGCTCATTAATCTGATGGCTTTTCTGGTGGCAGCATAGTTCTTCTGGAGTTTTCTACCTGCTTGGCAGATGTTTACAGCTGGACAGTTGCTGGTGCCAGCTGGGTACAAACAAAGGGAGTGGCTGCCTACTCTGTGGGAACTGAAACACTGCTGAGGGTGTCCTCTGTAGCCATGTTTAGAAGAAATAGAGCAGGTCTGTCCTTCAAGATGGACCTGGCTCAAATAACGTGTATGGGGGGGTGGCAGAGGGAGGGAGGTAGAGAGGGAAAGGACAAGGGAGAGGGAGGGAGAGATAGATGAGAGAGAGAGACAGAGAGACAGAGAGACAGAGAGACAGAGAGACAGACAGAGAGCACACTGAGGAACCACAACCCAGGTTTATATAATGAGTACAACTAGAATGGCTAGAGCCTTCTTTTGACACAAGACTTGGGAACTTGGAAAAAGAAATCATTAGGTCAAATGCCAGGGTGCGGAGGGTCAAAGTGACAGGAGAAGAGCCAGGGCAGCTGAAGACAAGCATTGGGAAAGCCATCCCAGCTTTGCTTCAGTCTGCCCTCAGTCTGTATTCACAAAAGCAGCTGATAGGAAGCCTATCACAGAGCGTTCAGAATACTAGGTATTACTGGTTGGCTAGAGCACGGGGGTGGGAGAGCATACCTAGGTGGTTTCAATCTGCAGGGTCATGCGCGACACAGGTTGTTCACTACCTCATCAAACATGCACTGTGCTCCAAAGTATCAGCCCTGTCTGCAGATGCATCTTGGCCCCATTCACAGTCAGGGGCTGGGGTTGAAGCAGTGATCCAGGCCTGGGACAAGCAATCTATCATGATTTTCTGGCCATGGTGATTGGTTCAGGGCTTGAAGCAACAATATCATTCAGTGATGACACTTTTGTTGGGAGTCATGGGGTCAAAGAAAGAACAGAAACTGAGTAATAGAATTCTTGCAGTCATCTTTAAACTCTTAGGACTCCAAATAGGTCCCTACAGGGCAGACAGCTTAAGGCTGGAGGGAAAAATCAAGCCCTGATGGTGTTGCTTGCACTCTGAATGGAATGGAGCCTGAAGCTGAGAGGACCATGGACCTTTGATGGGAGATGTCATTCTATAAATATGTTTCTCTTATTGGTTAATGAATAAAGCACTGTTGGCCAATAGGAAAGCAAGATAGGTGGGACTAGGAGACAAGGAGGAGAGAGGAAGAAGTAGGGAGGAGTTTCAAGATGTAGGACCAACAGGGTAGAACTCCAGATCCTCTTTCTGGTAAGATAAGACCACGTGGAAATACTTGAATAGAAATGGGTTAATATTTAAGACAGAGCTAGCCAATAAGAAATGCTAGTAATAGGCCAACAGCATTATATCTAATACAGCATCTCTGTGTGTTATTTGGGGCTGGCATGAAAAACCTACTCTTAACATATCTTCAATAATATTTTCTTATATAAATTTAGGTGGGAACACCTGCTTCTTGCCATGAGGCTGCTCTGACTGCAGTGGCTGTCTGCGGCCAGTAGACAGGACAAAGGCCTATAGAACATCTGCACCGATAGAAGCTGTACAATACTTACTTCCCTTCAATATGGGCTTTCAGTCGAGCTGTCTCACGGCTAGACAAGCTCTCTCAAAGATGATGGCTTTTCCAGTCTCAGGATGAGCATCCTAAATAGAAGGCCTCAGGTGACAAAACACAGCACTCACTCAAGCATTAAATGAGGAATGGGACTTGAATCATCCTGTTCTTCAATGTTCTTCTTCTGTTTCCCTTTTATTGCAAATAGATTTTCCCCCTCACATAACATATCCTGATTATGGTTTTCCCTCTCAGTTCCTCCCCACCTATCCCACCATTTGGATTCAGCCTCTTTTTCTCTCATTAGAAAACAAATATATAGAAGGGATAATAATGAAATAAAGTATAATATGATAAAAAAATAAGCTTACACCCCGGAACTGAACAAAACAAACAAATAGTAGGAAAATAGTCTAAGAGCACGCACAAGAAACAGACCTACTCCTTCACATACTTAGCAGTCCATAAGCACACTAAACTGGAAGCCATAATATATACATCAAGGACCTGGTGTATGCCCACGCAGGCCCCGTGCATGCTGCCTCAGTCTCTGTGAGTACCTATAAACTCTGACTGTGTTGATGTAGAAGCCTTGTTTCCTTGGTGTCCTCCATCTCCTCTGGCTTTTACATTCATTCTGTTTTCTCTTCCCTGGGGTTCTCTGAGCCCTGAGCATAAGAATTTAGTGTAGACAACCATTGAGGGCTTATTGTTTCTAGGTCTCTCACTCTCTCTGATGATGGCTGAGCAGGGCACTGATCTATGAGTACAGCAGAATATCATTATTACCTTTTTTTTTTTTTTTTTTTTTTTTTTAAAGAACAGTAGTGTTTGGTTTTTCCCTGGGTCCCCGGGCTCTCTAGTCTCAGATCCTTGGTCACCCAAGCAGCATCAGGTATGGGTTCTATCTCATGGTGTCATGGTGTGGGCCTTAAGTGAAACTGGATATTGGTTGGTTACTCACACAACTCTGTGCCACCATTGCCCTAGCGTATCTTGAGGTAGGACAACATTGCAGATGAAAGGGCTTGCAGTTGGCTTGTTTCCCTATCTCTTTTGGTTTTCAAATTCTCTCTCCATGCAACTGTATTACAAATAAGAAGTTTAAAAAAAAAACCCTGATATCATCATGACATAAAAATGGCACATGACTATAAATAACCCCAGCATTTGGGAGGCAGAGGCAGGAGGATCAAAAATTCAAGGTCAATATTGCGGGCTACATGGAGATTTTGGTCAGCATGAGCTACATGAGGTTCTGCCTCCAACAGACAAACAGTATAATCATAAATATATGGTCCACATTTTTGGATCTCCACTACAGACCCTGGCGAGCATGGCTGCCACAAGGAGGTCCACACCACCCACCTAACCTTGTCTCACTTCTATGTGACTGGTAAACACCTTCTTCTCCAGGGGAGAGGTAGATTATTAATCCTAGTACCCAGAACCCCACTTTTTACAGTGGCTTAGTTGGTGCTTACAGTTAACTGATGCCTCAACATCAAGGGTTTCTGTTAGCATCCCACCCAGCACCCAGCTACCTGGAACCCTCAACTGTAGGCCACCAGAATTCCCCATGGGTGTTTTGTACCACTTTGTCAAGTTGTGGAAAGAGAGTTGTCTTCATAGTAGTTGTTAGGTCCAAGTTATGGGGAAGATAGCACCACATCCTTTCTTTCCACAGCCTTCCCGATCTCCCTGTACATGATATCCCATGTGCCCAACTATCTACACAGACACACATGCATTTGCTTGCGCAGCAATACTCACCAAGCACCCATGGCATACCAGGACACACCGTGACAAAGCAGACACTGTTCCTGTGTCTTTAGTTGCTGGAATGGTGTCCCTCTCTGAGGTGCCTTGGCTAGCTGTCAAAGGTCTGGCATATGTCCTTGGCAACAGGGTCTGCTTACCCTTTGCTTATGCCCAAGCTTTCCTCCCAAGGCCTTTCTACCTACTCCTACGTCTGTCCAAGTTGGAGATCCAGATCCAGGACAAGAAGCCAACGTCTAATTCATCTCTGCTCACAAAATCCTGGAGAGTGTCTTTCCTAAAATCCAGAAAAGGTCCTAGCTACCCAGAGACAGCCCAACAATTGTGATTAATAACTCCAACAGACGATGGGAAAGCAAGGTCAAGACCTAGCTGGGCTCAGGCTTGTGGTCACCGCACCCAGGCCACCAATACTTATATTTGAATTTTTGAGTGAGTCCTAGGGCAAGGCTCATGCTTCTACCTGCTGTATAGCTGCCTTAGGACGGCCCACCATGTGTAGGGATGGATGTGTCCAGAGCTGCTTTTTCAACAAAGCACAGCAGCCCAAAGCCACTGGGGGGTGGAGTAGTCAGATAATGGAGGAGAGGAGAGATGGGGTCCCAGGTACTATCTTGAACTGGTGGCATTAGGGGGAGAGGATCCAAGTTTACTTGCTTTCAGTCTGTTCCAGGTTTTTGTACACTTGTCTGGCACCTTCTGTGAGAAAGCAAAAATAGGGAGCAATCTCATGGGAACTTCCTAAAGTCAGGGGTGGGAAAGGAAAGAACTCGAGATGGTCATGCATAGGGGGGTGCAGAAAGTGGGAGGGAAGAAGTGATCCCAGGCAAGGCCAGAGGATGCCTGAGCTGACCTGAGCGAGAGAATATCCCCAAAGTGCCCATCTACTTCATGCCCACGTGCTGGCGAGTGTGAAAGGAACATAGTGAGAGCAAGAGTCCTGGCTGGAGAGGAGGCTCAGAGCGGCTGCCGGCACAGCGTGCAGCCAGGCACAGAGCCCAGGGGCCGCCCAGTAGCTGGGAAGCCACGCAGCGCGCCCGCGACGACAGCGGGGCTTCCCCAGGCTTTCCCCACCCGGGTCGCCGGTGCGGGGAGCGAGCCCAGGACACGGAAACTGCACCGGACGCAAGGGAGCAGGGAGTCCTCCAGGCAACACGGATCGGCGCGAATGCCAGTGGGACCAGAAACGGGCGGCGTGGCGTCTGGGTGTCCGGGAGCCGGGAGCCCAGCTGGAGATTAGGGTTGAGCCCTCCCCACCGCCCCCACCTCGCGCCCGCCTCCCGCCCCCGCCCGCGGCCTGCAGCGCGCCTCCCTCACCGCCCAGGCTCTGGCGAGCCGCTCGGGCCGAGCCGTGGGAGCCACGGACAGCACCAGCTGCCGCTGCGGGAGCTACTCTGGCTGCACCATGCGGGAGCTGGCCATCGAGATCGGGGTGCGAGCCCTGCTCTTTGGGGTCTTCGTGTAAGTAGTGGTGCGCCGCGGGAGGGGATCCAAACACCTAGCCTCTGGGTGCCCCAACTTTCTTTGAGCTGCTGCGTCCCACAGGGGCCTGGATTCGAGGTTCTCTCCTTGGTT
The DNA here is from genome assembly GCA_030556225.1 of Cricetiscus sungorus. Taxonomy (NCBI): domain Eukaryota; kingdom Metazoa; phylum Chordata; class Mammalia; order Rodentia; family Cricetidae; genus Cricetiscus; species Cricetiscus sungorus. The sequence goes on from JANBXA010000007.1 coordinate 89,034,949, forward strand.
GGTGCCTGGGATGTTCCCTGTGGGATCAAAAGAAACCCTCTCCTTTTCTTGGAACCCTTAGTGCACAGTAGTCCTAGTATGTCTGGCTGGGACTGGGACTTGAAAGCGCGTCTGGCAGTCCCTAGCTCGGGTGCCCCAAGTCCGAGCCTTTCACTAACCCATGCACACCTATCCCTGGGATTTAGACTGCTCCTTAAGACCAGGGCACGCAGCCTGGTCCATGCATGCCCTAGGGAAGTTTCTCTCCTGTGATCTTTTGCTACTGATGATGGCTGGCTGGTATTGCTCTTGGCTCCAGTCTCCCGCCACCCCATGCTGTGTGGGGGCAGCCAGGGTCAGCTTAGATCATTTTGGATAGCTCCTGAGCTGACAGCCCTACAGAGCATCCTCCCAAGAGGTATCTGCCTTACTTCTCTGGCTGGAAAACTGTTGCCATGGAGGGTTGGGCAGGTCAGGAACTGCAGCTGGCTGCGAGGTTGGGAACACCAGGAACTCCTATAGGGTATGAGTGTTCTCCTGAGAGGCAGAAGCTCTCCAGAGACAGTACTGAAATGTCCATGCTCCGAAAAAGGGGGAAGCCTAGTGCCTTCGGCGATGCCTGTGCTTCTTCAGGCAACCAGGACTGCCTCTCACTGGTCCTAAGGCCCACTACAGGGAGCTTTCTCATCTCTCTAGTCTGTCTTGTTTAAACCAATCTAGTAGCCAGCCTTAAGTGCCTGTCACCAAGGCTGACACATCTGCACTTGTCCCTCCAGTAGCAGGCCAGGTTTTTTCTCTCCTACCCATAGCTGGCTGACACATTTTAATTATTAAAGTTGCATTGACTCTCTGGATTTTGTGGGATCTTAGTGTGTGTGTGTGTGTGTGTGTGTGTGTGTGTGTGTGTGTGTGTGTAGGGGGTCATCCCATGAAGACAAACAGGATCCCCCCTTGGACTTGCTGCCCCCAAACATGGCATGTATGTAGTATCAAAGACTACTTCTGCACCTCAGGATATATGTGTGGAAAGTATTGGGGTGTGTGTGTGTGTGTGTGTGTGCAAGCACGCACAGAAACGTTTAAACTCGGGATTAAATTCATTCTGAGGATTCATTCACACCATCAGAAAGGGCTGGGAGCTCCCCAGATGCACCCACCCCCAATGCTGCCTCCTGACTGAACACTAGTGTTATTCACTGGGAACAAGGAGCGGGAACTTAAGTTGGATCTTGATGCATTTGGAAAAAAATGAAGCCCTTTCCCCTCTTCTCACCCTGTCTCTCTACCTTTCTGAGTAAACATTCCAAGAAGTGGCTTCTGGGCAGTTTCCAGCTGACAGGCTAAAACCACATTCAATTATTACGTGCAAAAAATAGTAGACTGGTGTTTGGTGCATGGTAGAATATAACATTTGTTGGAAGAATGTTTGTACAAAAAAAAAAAAAAAAAAAAAAACCAATGCAGAAATAAAGTGAAATATGCTCGTAGGCTATCTGCTTAAATAGCTCCGGGGACTATTTGTTTTAAAAGGGTCTAACCACATGGAAAAATATTTATATGTTCTCACATTTCTCTTAAAACATTCTTCCAAACACTTGTGAAATGTTTACAAATATACAATGACTCGTGTAGTGAATTAGAAAGCTTGGTAGATATTGTTTATATGTGTCTGGGTTCTTCTAAGATTGTTATGTAAAAAAAAAATCACTTTCTTTTTTTTTTTCTCAAAAGTCTCCTCTGTATACTCAGTGGGGGATCTGCAATCACCTCCCACTGTAGGATACACATGGACATTGATTATGTTTTGGCATGATTCTTGAGTTTCCTATGAAATTGCAAATATTACCTACAAAGACCAGATTGGCACTGAAGGCAAGCTGGGGGTTGTGGTTCAGGCAGATAATGGCTTCCAGGAGAGCCTAGGAGGAGCAGGGACACAGATGACCCCTTGTTTTCTCAGATAAGCTTCTGGCGCCTTGACAAGGTGCTTTGGGAAAGAAGTCTTCCTTTTGGCAGCACTGTAGTGAGGAGGAGACTTGCATGACGATTCACTGCCATAAAGATGGTGGTCTCCACAGCCCTAGGGTATTTGGAAGCCCCTCCAGGCGAGCTGAATCTGGTCTCCCTCTACACTGGCCAGCATAGATAATGTAGTTCATCACCCATCTGCACTTGTCATGTCTGCCCTATCTCCCAGGATGAGAGGCTAGTTTTAAACCAGAGAGAGCATCTTCTCTTTTTGCTAGTTCTGCTGCAACCCTTTAATACAGTCCCTCATGCTGTGGTGACCCCAATGATGAAACTATTTTGTTGCTACTTTAAACTGCAATTCTGCTACTGTTATGAATTGTAACGTTAGTGTCTAACATACAGGATACCTGATATGGGATCCCTGTGGAAGGGTTGTTGGACCCACAGGTTGGGAACCACTGCTCTGGAGAAACCTCTCCTGGAGATGTGCTTGCCCTCTGCTCACACTTCCTTGCCTGGAAGCAGGCATGTCGTCTCAGCTGACCCACAGATATGCTCTCTGTGGACTCTAAGGGAGGGCTAATGAAGTATGTTCTGGGCCTAGGGGCCTGTAAGGTGTCCCTTGCCGACTCTTGAGGGAAAGCCCTTTGTGAGGAGGTCAAGTGCGCCAGTATTTGTGCAGAGAGGAAGGCCTGTTGACAGTCTCAGGCTCAGTGCCTTTGAAGCAGCCCTGCTTCAAAACTTAGTTAGCAAACACGAAAGAAGAACAGCTGTAAAGAGCAGTGCTACTGGAGATGCATATCAACTTCAGATTAACAGAAGACAATGTTTACAGGAACTCCATGTTTAGGGAACTCAGAGGGCTAAGTGCAGTTCTGAGGATAGTGTTAGCACTCTGATGCTGGTGGGCTTCAGGGGCCCTATTGGTCCTATGCAGGAACTAGAATAAGCTGTTACCCAAGACACAAGGAGAGAATCAGCAAGTGTTTCTACAAATGCCAGCAAGAGCTGGACGTTGCTCATCAGCTCTGAGCTCTCAATCACCAGCCCTACACCCTAGGTTTGCTAGTACCAATATTCTGATAACTTTTACTGTTGTTCCCAATATGGGGACTTCCATTTGTTGGGGGAATGCTACATGTGAGGCAGCGATGAAGGCTATTGCATATGGGGGCTGGGGAGATGGCTCAGGAGTTATGAGCATTTACTGCTTTTACAGAGGACCCAACTTCAGTATCCAGAAGCCACATTGGTCATGTCACAAATACCTTTAAGTCTAACTCCAGGGGGGATACAATGCCTTCTTCATGACTCTGCTGGCACTGCACTCCCACAAGTACATACACAGGAATGCACACCACATATGAAATTTGTGGGACTCCAGCCTGGGTTGGTTGCTGTAGCTTGTGCAAAAAGCTCAGTTTAGTGCAAAGGAGGGATAACAACCCAGAGCATGATGAGAAGGTGGGGACAGATGCCAAGGAGTGTTGCCCAGAGTTGACTGCTCACCTAAGCATCCAGTGCCAGGTGTGTGAGGCAGGCCTGGGCTCAAGGACATTCCTGCTGAGTAGAGACCTGGCAGCCTACAGGCACAGTTTGGACTGAGAACAGCTCACCAGGTGTAGCTCCAGACTGTGTGTTTCACTGACAAGGTGGGATGTTTTCTGATAGGAAATGAGCCTAGAATGTAAGGAGGCGTGTGTGTGTGTGTGTGTGTGTGTGTGTGTGTGTGTGTGTGTGTGTGTGTGTGTGTGAGTGTGGTCAACCTTAAATTTTGTTCCTCAGGTACTATTCACTTTTTTTTCTGTGTTTCTAATGATTTGGAATTTTGCAAGCAGTCTAGGCTAGCTAGCCAGGTACCCAGCTGCCTCCATCTTCCCAGCACTGGGTGACAGTCATATGCCACTATGTCCAGCGTTTTGTTATTATTTTTTAACCTGGGTTTTGGAGATCAAACTCAGGACTTCAATCGAGCAAGGCAAAACACTCCATAGATGGTGCCATTTCTACAGCCTGGCTCTGAAGATTTGGAACAAAAAGCCATCTGCTCAGATGTTTGTCCAGTGGTGTTAAGGAGCCATTTTGTTGGTGACACAGATTTTGTTCACTTCTGTGGGTAGCAGCGTGTGTCTCTACGGTTGTCATTCTGCTTCCCCCCAAATCAGGGAAATGTGTGAGTACCTCTCAGTTGGTCTCATGCTTGGGCATCTCTGTACTTGCCTGGCTTTGCAATGCCAACAGCTGCACTAGGGTTTAGGACACATATCCATTGCCTTTCCTTTCCTCTTTGTCCCCCCCCCATATGACCTAGCCATGGGCTTGAATGATTCCTTCTGACCTGGCTTCCGATGATCGTTATCCTAGAAACCTGAGTGTGCTACATCCGTGCAGAACAAAGCTACTTCCAAGGGTGGTCTGCTGACCACTTGTATCATCATTGCCTTCAGCACTTCATAACCTATGGATTGACCTGAAAGGAATGCCGGGGTCTGCCATTTGAGCAGACAATCTTTCCTGCAACCATGCTTTAGGAAGTTTTAACAACTGAGCATTTTCCTTTAAAGGTCTCCTCTGCTTCTTCTCTTCTTGGCCATATGAAAAAACTACCTTCCCTGGCCCTGATAAGGGGTTAAATGAGGCCAGGCAGGGAGCATAGAGCATGGAGCACAGGGTAGAGGCAGCATGAATTTCCTTAGGGGAGGGCATGGAACTGTATGCTGACATACATAGTTTTGAGACAGGGCCACTGGGAGAGCTGCCATGGAGGCTCATTGTGTTGCAGGTAGTTATCTGCTAACTGAGATATGGGGGTTGGCTACCACTGCAGCATTAGTCTGCTCTGTGATAGCATACCTGTAGTAGTTTTGTTGCCATTTACAGCAAGTTCCAAATGATGTATTGGAAGCAAAGTGGTGTAACAGAAGACCATGGGCTCTGGAACTGTATGGGCTCATGTTTGAATTTTTGCTGTCACTAATTAGCAAATTGCTTTGGATCTCTGAACCTTAGTTACTTTATATGAGAAGTGGAGATAATAGCTCACTGGATTTGATTAGAACAGGTGCCTTTAGTGCCTTCAGTGGATGCAACTGTCTTCTTTCCTTGTTGTCATTAATCCTTATTACATAGATGTAGTGTCTGTGAATGGCACTACAGTCTGGTTGTTATGACTGTGGCCTTTAGCCTTAGATTGCCTGACTTTCTATCCTGATTTTGCCCCTTATAAGGTATGTGAGTGTTTGGGCAAATTATTTACCCAGCTTAAAGCTCTGTGTCCCCATCTGTTTAATAAGAATATGTAGTGCTATTCATGAACATCAGGCTTATGCTTATCAATGAGGCAGTGTTCAGTTTACTGTAGGTGTTTTAAAAAAAAACCTGATGCCGTTATTGTCCTTTATTAAAATGAATCCATAATATGAAGGGAAATTCTTATTATAAATTATTTAGTATGGGATTTCTAGCAAAGTATAAAGTCCTTCAAGTATATTTTGAGGGATTCCTTTTAGCCTGCTCAGAGTTTCAACTTACCATAAGTTCAACATGCCTAATCCAAATAGCTTGTTCATGGGTCTTGCTGTTAGATGAGGTGAAAAGCTAAGTCCTATGGTATAGCACACACTCTAATAGGTCTTCATAATAAAAGAGTCAGATCCAGAGAAAATGCTGAAATATCAGAGACATGAAGGAGCAAGTCACAACCACATCTTACCTCACTAACTTCCCTGTTGAAAAGAGACTGAGCTCCTGTCTCCTCCTACCTTATCACTTCCTCTCTTTGCCCAGCCATCTCATTTCCTGTCTGTCTGTACAGACCTCCAGACCTCTATGTTTAACTAGTGGCTAGCTCTGCCCTCTGATCTTCAGGCAAGCTTTATTTGTTAGAGTATAAACAAGATATCACTGACCTTGGCTTCTTAATGGGGACTCATCCTATGGGCCCTTTGTAATAGCTATTCTAAGACTGTGCAATGTCACCAGTACACCTGTATCAGATAATGTGTTAATGAAAACAGTCATAGAGTTCAGTTAGAACTACACTCAGGAGCTTTCTCTATTAAATACCTTCTTGCCTTCATCTGTGCATGTAGGAGTAATTGTCCCTGAGCATGTCTTCTTGCCATGGAAATACATCTTCCCGACTGGCTGACAAATAGTGCTTCTGTTTGAAATAATATTGACCACTGTAAAATAAGATGTCTGTGCCTGGAATTCTCAGAATTGATGGTACTTTCCCACAGGGAGATGACAAAAATGGACCATCTGCTTCAGAGCTGGTGGATACAGTTATCTCAGTCAGTTATAAAGATGATGCCTTTTATGAGCCACACAAGGCTTATAAAAGCTTGGCACTGCTACTTTTCTGGGGTATTGTTTGTAAATATAAAAATTACCTCTTCAGTATTGCTTCTTTAAGACCGATCATCTCCGTACCATGTGTGGAAGAGCTGACAGACAGCTCCTCTTGTTCAGCCAGGACCATGATGGGGTTAGGGGACTTGGAGGTTCTGGGGACAGGTGAGAAGATGCTGCAGGTAGGTACCACCGGGAAGCCTGGGGACAGCTTCATCACAAGTGGCTCCATAGAATCTGGGGGCTAGTGCTACAATGTTTCTACAGAAAACAGAGGTACAAAGACTAAGATGGACTCAGTAGGGGCATTTAGGTCAGTTTCCAGAAAGCTTGGAATGAGCTTGTCAGTGCTGGATGCTTCTTTCTGCCTTACCAGAGGGTTTAAAGACGTTTCCATTGCGCTGGGAGTTTGAGCCATATGAAATTGTAGGTGTTTGACTGTTTTGACCTACAAAACTGGGAATTTCATTTAGTTCAATCCAAAAATAACATACACAAGTAAAGTACCCTGTTCATAACTATGCAGCCTACTTCCTTGGCCACCCTAACACATTTTTTTTTTTTACTCATCATGAATGGACTCACAGCGTGCATGTGTCTGTGTGACTTTTGTCTCAGCATGTGACAATTCATTCCACACTGTTGAGAACACTTGTTTGTTCTCACCACCACAAGATACCTATGTAAGACTGAAACCCTGCTTAGTTGCTCGAGTTGCTTGGTAATGGTTTTGACAATTAAGCGTAATGCTGTTGTGATTTATTTTTTATGAATCTATTTGTAATTAGGGGGAGCTATACCTTGGGTAAATACACTTTTTTTTTCTTTTTTTAACAAAATGTTTGGCTTTTCTTTGTCCAACAGGAACTCTGAAATCGTAATCCAATTCATATAGCAATTACTTTTCTCCCAGAGAGTTGTCAGAAAGGCCTACAACATCATCCCATCCTGTAGAAGGGTGGGCATCATGACACATGGTCACATAGTTGAATCCTGTTAGGGATAAAGATGTGATCTTACCCAGAAGAAGTGCTGTAAATGCAAGTTGATGTAATGTGTGATGGCTGCCTAGGACAACATGATTAGTGTTCAAGCTCATCTCTTCATTATCCTAGTTGTGTGACAAAACTTTTCATGGGAAGATGCAACATGTGTGTCTACTCACCCCAGATAATAAGCCCATGACAGACCAAAATGCAGATACCACCGAAGTCCAACATGGTGAATCAATGAGTTTTAGTGGGGTTACTTACAGGAGTATGGGTGAAGGGTTACTTACAGGAGCAGAAATGACTTAAAAACAGCTTTATCACTAAAGCCATTTGCAGCAAGCTTGGAACCTGTAGCACACAGCACAGCCTATAAGTGGCTCAACGGGTGGCAGAATATCTTTTCTAGGTGCCTTGATTGTTCTAAACCAGCGGCTCAGCTGGTTTCTACTTCTTTCAAGCAATTGGACTGATCTCAAATATTCTTTGCAGATTTGCTTGTCTCAGAGTCTTTAAAAAGTCAGCTTCCTTATATCTGAGGAGGAGTCTCAGTTTTTATTACTTACTCTATCAGAGATGGGCCTAATGGATTTGGTCACTTTCAGGAACTTCCTGAAGCTATTTTGAGTTGTATTACCTTCCTGTTGGAGGTGCTTCCTACAGGATGGAATGTTTTGATCTTAGAGCAAACTGTTGCACAACACTCCCACTTCGCATCCTTCCTGTGACTGAGGTGTGATAGAAGCCAGTAAAAAGACACCTAATACCCCAGTGTGATAATAAGCATGCAGTCTTCAGGACTACAGGATGGCTGAGCCTTGTATTGGGATTTAGAAAGTTAGGGATGAAAGAAGTCATTGAGAAATGCTGGGAAGTGTTTCCATGTGGATAACTTTTAATTGACCCACTGTATACATGGTGGCTATAGAAGCGGGTGGGTGATGGGGAAGAGCTTTAGTACCTACTTGTCACTGTCATGCTAGATGACTGGATCTCTGTAACCAGTCGGGAAGTGATATTCTCATTTTACACCTTTCATAGTGTAAAATGAAACTCCCTCCCACCAGTCAATAAGAAAAGAGAAATAAAACACTCAATAGGAAAATGGGCAAGGGCTATGAACAGAGATCTGATGGAAATACAGAGAACAAATCTACCCTTCAGCGTGTGACTTCTGCAGAAATGCAAGATATGCCACTGAAAACAGCAAGATGACAGTACACGCAGATGAGCACAGCTTTTTAGAAGCAGTGGGAAACATAAGCGGCCATTACAGTTAGTAATTCCAGTTAACTGTCTCTTGACTTGGAAAACACTTAACAGCTATCACTGAGTGATAAGGCAGGCTACAGCAGTATGTATGGATGTTTTCATGTGGTGATGTGATACATTTAATTTGTTCTTCTAGCTATAATAAAATCCCTCTAAGGACTCACAATAAGAAACCTTAATGATGTTTTTGTTTATGGAGGAATGTGCTAATACAATTAGATTATATAGATTTGTTTTTTTTCTTCTTTATGCTACTTTGTTTGATTTTGTTTTTCAAGACAGGGTTTCTTTGTGTAGCCCTAGCTGTTTTGGAAATAGCTCCATAGTTTTATGCTAATTATAATGTAAATAAGTTTATTATGAAGATTCATAATTTTTATGCATAACTTGTAATTATCAGCGTGGATATTTGTGGATAGAAGTTTCTGTTCCATCTGGTCCTGTAGCCATTTAGTCCCAAATAAACACACAGAGGCTAATGTTAATTATAAACTGTTTGGCTGATGGCTCAGGCTTCTTAATGGCTAGCTCTCGCTTAGTTATTAATCCATTTCTATTAACCTATGTATCTCTATGTGTTCTTGTCCTAACTCCCCAATAGCAACATGGAATCTCTCTGGTGACTCCCTCTCTGATTTCCTCTTCCCAGCATTCTCCTAGTCTGATAGCCCCACCTATACTTTCTGCTTGGGTACATCCTGCCTATTCATTGGCTGAAACAACTTTAATCATCAACCAATAAGAGAAACATATATTCACAGCATACAGAAAAACATTCCCACCGTCTCCTCTTTACTGCCTAAATAAAAAGGAAGGTTTTTAACTTTAACATAGTAAAATTATATATAACAAAACAGTTATCAAGCAAGAATTATAGTTAACAATATTTAGTCCACTACTATTTGGAAAAATAAAAAATATTCTATCATCTATCCTATCTTTTTGAGTCCAAAGTTTTATATGTAACAATTTTTATAGTAACTAAGGAAAACCATAACCATAACTAACTGTCTTCAACTCCACCAATACCCAAGAAGGATAATGTATAGACACTAAAATTGACAGCAGCATCTCACTGCCTGGACAGTCACCTAAGTTTGTCTGTAACATTGGGGCATCCCTCTTCAGCCTATAGGCCCAGACTTTGATGAAATCTGGCAGACTTTGATGAAGCAGTAACCTTGAAGGACCATCCTGTACCTTGGCAAGTTCGACTGTCAACTTCCTTTGTAACCTGCGTGTGCAATTTGAACAGAATCCTATCAAGCAGTCCAGGCAAGACAGTTTCTTCTCCAAAATGGGTATCTTTGCCATGTTGAAGGCAAACCCCATGAGTTTCTTCAAGGTCCATCTTCCTTTCTGATGCAGTTGGTGTTACTAGGAGCAGTTATGTCTTATTGCCATGAAAAACCCTAATAAACCATTTTAAATGCTGTATTCTGTTGGTCTTTGAAAGGTTTTGAAGAACACCTATCCATTTGAAATATATCTCTGTATATCTAGAAAACCTAACTAACGTAAAGTTTTGACTGTTATAGGTAACTATGTATAATCTGTATTTAATTATATATTACACTTTTAAAAGAGTTGTATAGAAATACACATATAATAAAAATGACCTTAAATTTGTATCAATAAACCAAAATACATGTAAAGTATTCAGTTCTATACCATATTCCCATTTTTCTTTAGAAAGAGAGTGACTGTGACCATTAATAATTTATAACCAGCCCTATTTAAAAAAATTATAAACAATATTTAGGAATTTGGTCATAGTTCTCTCCAAACTGCTTCGTTATGTGCAGGAGGTACTGTCAATCCCAAGGGGATCAGAGAAAACTCAGAACTCCTGCCAGATCCTGGCTATAGTGGTCTGTGAGGCTGCATGTTCTCAGCAATTTTGCCTGTTGGATCACCTGGGCCACTGCTTCAGGGGGTCTTGCTTGATCAAACCATATTGCTCTGGAAGGAATCCACAGCTTTTCATCTTCGGTGGAAACAAAAGCAGAACATCTTTTCTAAAGTAACATGTCCTTAGACTTAAATTTTGAAGTCAAGGCATTTTCAAAATATATAGATTGGATTAATCCAGCAGCATTTAAGTCAAATGTCTTTCAGCAGCTGTTGCTCCTACCTCAGTAGTCAAAAACTCAAAGATAGCACAATAACATATAATATCCAGACTCTCTGTGTATTTTCCATCTTTACATGGCCTTTTTTTTTATTATTCTATTTTTTATTGTTTTACTTTTTGAGACAGGGTTTCTCAAAACCTGTGTATCTTTGGCTGTCCTTGTACTCACTCTGTAGACCAGCATGGCCTTGACATCAGAGATCTGCCTGCCTCTGCCTTCAGAGTACTGGGATTAAAGTTGTGTGCCACCAGGCCTAGCTGCTTTTTAAATTTCTTTTTAAAACAACTTTCTCTATATTTTTCCTTTTATCTCCCAAGTCTACCTATACTTTTAAACACACTGTTAACCATTTAGAGGTTTTTATTCTGAATCTGTCTTTACTGTATATCTCTATACAGTATCATTTTCTGACCACATGAGTCTTTATTCTGCTAACCTGCATGGCTAGGTTTAAAGCAGAGGTTTTGGCTGCTGTCTCTAGGCTTTCCAATATGACAGGGGTATGTTTACTGCCAGCTCTGGGAGCTGGGCTCACCACCTAGACTTTGGTCTATGCTGCCATCAAGCAACTTATAGTACACTGTCAATAAACCTTTTTGTCTGTGTCAATAAAAGCTAAACATGCCATGCAGCATGCTGTGCTTAAGCCTGAATGCCACAGCATCCCTACACCATGGCCTTCATGAGACTTTGAGACTAGGAAGCCCAGTGTGGCTCAGTTTCTGTACATTCAGAACCCTTTTTAAGCTTTTGTCAGGTTTTATGTGGAAATTCTTGCCAAATGTATGGTTACTACATGTGGATGGAAGTTTCTGTCCCATCTGGTCCTGCAGCCATTCGGTCCCAAATAAACACACACACAGGGACTTACATTAATTATAAACTGTTTGGCCAATGGCTCAGGCTTCTTATCAGCTAACTTTTTCTTGATTATTAACCCATTTCTATTAACCTGTGTATCTTTACATGGTCTTGGCTTACCAGAGAATGTCCAGGTATCCTATCTTCCCAGTAGCTATATGTCATCTCTCTGGTGACTTAATCTTTTTTGTTCCTCTTCCCAGCATTCTCCTAGTCTGGTAACTCCACTTTCTGCTTGGTACATCCTGCCTGTCCATTAGCCAAAACAGCTTAAGTAATTAACCAATAAGAGAAACATATATTCACAGCATACAGAAGGATGTTTCCTGTTACAGAATACAGAACATACATACATACACACACACACACACACACACACACACACACACACACACACGAGTTCTGAATGCAATGCTAGTGTTTCTTTTGCGACTGTTACAGGATATTTGAAGCAGGAATGTGCCTCAAGTCAATCTTTCTGCATTTTACATCATAGAACATCTTTAAAAACTGAAAGACTAACATCCCAATTACAAATTATGTTGAAAGGGGTGTTTGGTTAGTGTCTTATTGCTGGGAAGATACACCATAACCAAGGCAACTCTTATAGAGGAAAACGTTTAATTTGGGCTTGCTTGCATTCAGAGGGTTAGTCTATTATCAGAATGATGAGAAGCATGGCAACATGCAGGCAGACATGGTGCTTGGGAAGTGGCTGTGAGTTCTACATCAAATTCTCGGGCAGCTGGGAGAGAAAGAGAGCCATTGGGCCTGGCTTGGGTTTTGCAATCTCAAAGCCTACCCCCAGTGACACAGTTCCTCCAAAAGGCCACACTGCCTTTATCAAAGCCACACTTACTCAAAAAGGCCACACCTACTCAAAAACTCCACACTTCCTAATCCTTTCAAATAGGGCCACTTCCTCTGAGCCTGCCCTGCGGAGGCTATTTTCATTCGAACTGCCACATTTCACTTCCCCCATAGGCTTGTAGCCACATCATAATGCAAAATGTAGTTAGCCCAACTTCAAAAGTCTTCATAGTCTCAACACTGCTGAAAAGTTCCAAGTCTCTTCTGAGATTCATGCAATCTCTTAACTGTAACCCCCTGTAAAATCAAAATAAAAAAGCAGATCGCACCCTTTCAACATACAGTGGCACATGAGATGTGTATTGCCATTCTAAAAGGGAAGGAAGGGAGCATAGTGAGGGACTACTGGACCAAAACAAGACTGAAAGGCAGCAGAGCAAACCCCTATCTCTGCATCCCTATGTCTGCATCCCTATGTCTGATGCCAAAGCGTTCTTCACTTTCTCAGCTTTCAGTTCATTGACTGTGGCACACCTCTTTTTCTTGGATTGGTTCCATTCTCTCCTTGGCAGGTATCGCATGACTCTGGAATCTCCAGTATCTTGGGGGTCTCCAGTGAAATCCAGGTTTCAGCTTCACACAGTGGCCTCTCTCGGCCTCTATTCAGGGACACCCCTGACACATGCCTGGCCTCAGTGGCCTTCCATAGCCATGGAGGGAGATTCATAACCCCTTTCTTATATCCTTAACTCCAAAGCCAGAACCACATGGCTGAAGTGCTGAGTGCTGCAGCTTACCGGGCCTGGAACATGACCCCTACTTCCACTGCGTGAGCACCAACTTTCTGTTGTCAGTGATTTCCCTCATTGCTTAAGGTTTTTAAAAAATTCATTTCCAAAAATAGAAGCTAGGCTGGGTGGGGTCTTACCTTGGGGTCACCACTCCCTTTATTCAATTTAACATCAAGCTTTAACTTTATACCTACCTACCTACATACATACATACATACACCTTTAAGCCTTGTACATAGCTAATTATGCTTCCTGGTGCACCTTTCCTCTCCAAACTGTACATTTTGTATTTTCCTTGCGTAGCTTGCTCCCTTTCATTATAGATCTGCATAAGAGTGGGCACTAATAACACACGACGCAGTCAATGCCAGGCAGTGTGGAAGCCTCCTTTGCCAACACTGTTAATCCCAAACTCTTCAATTTAGCTCAAGGAATATTTTTTTTCAGGCAGGACAGAAAACAAAGCCACCTTCTTTGCTAAAATATCACAAGATCAGCCTCTAGGCCTCTTGAACATTGCTGTCATAATTAATCTATATTATTCTCAGCACTACTGTCTTCCAGACTTTTACTAGTATGGCCCATAAAGCCCTTTTTAAAGTGTTTATCTGATTTTATAATCCAAAGTCCCAAAGTCCACATTCTTCCATCAAGCAGCATGGTTGGGCCTGCCACAGCAATACCCTGCTCTGTGCTACCAATTTGGTCAGTGTTCTCTTGCTGTGAAGAAACACTATGGCATAAGAACCTTTTTATTCTTAAAAAGGGAATTTCATTGGTCCTGCTTATAGTTTTAGAGGTTTAGTTCATTGTCATCATGGTGGGACACATTGCAGCACTCAGGCAGATATGGCATTGGAGAAGTAGCTGTGAGTTCTACACCCAGATCCAACTTCAAAGCCATACCCAAGGCCACACCTCATAATAGTTTCAAATAATGCCACTATCTATGAGCCTATGAAGGCCATTTCCAGTTAAACTATTCAATGTCCATTCAATGTCCAAACAAGGGACATTGATAGTGGCTGCAGGTAGAGTTAGAGATGGTCATGGTTCTCTTTGAGAAGCAATCTTATGGCACATTGATCACAAAATTAGGCCTATCCCTGGACTCAGAGCTCTGGGGGAGCGGGGGGAACAAACCAAAGGAAGAGGTATAAAAATTTTCACCTATTTCAATGGTCTCTGCACTTCTAAGGGAGTATTATGTTAAGTAAAATGAAATGGATCAAAACCCAAATGGTCCACTGTGAGGATGGATTGCAATTATGAACATGGAGACAATATAATATTGCTATTAAATAACTTATTCTGAAAATCTCTAAAAACACATAGGAAAAAATTTATGATACATGTGATTAAAAACACTGTATAAGGTCATCCCAGAGTCACAGCTATTAGAAGTGTGTGTGATTTGAAAATGCTAGAAAGGATGACAAGTTGGATTTGTTGGAAAGAGTGCATTTCCTCCCAAAGAAAGATGAAATGCCTCCTGAATCCCTTCATGTATCTCTATCAGGACCACTCCCTTCACTTTTCAAATGTAAACATTTTGATATATGTTTTTAAATAGCACATGAAAGCTAACCACGGTGAAGCATGCCTGTAATTCCAGTAACTTGAGAGGCTGAGGCAGGAACAGTGCCATGAATATGCAGCCAGCTTTGGACACATAGTGAATTGCCAGCCTCGACTAGAGAAAGACCCTGACTCAGCATCACTTTCAGTTCCCAGAAGTGGCCCACAGGGTTACCTTCTATTACAGGTTAATTTTCTCTACATTTTTCTCTTGAAAATGTTTTTTTTTTATCTGTGTAAATTATGCTTGATTACTTTTATTAGCTATAAGCATCACCAATCTATTAATCTACATATGGAATTTTAGAATATTTCATTATTTATGTGACAAACAGCATATTGTTGCCCAAGAAACTTTTACAATGGCCTTTTCTGGATCAAAGCCCTTGTGAATTTTTTATTTATCTGCACATTAACAAACTGTCCATTCAAAATAGCCTGATATATATATATATATATATATATATATATATGTTTACTATCACCAGACATGTGAAAATGACTCTTTCTTTCTTTTTTTGTTATATTGGTTTCTTTTTGTTAAGTGTGTATTTATTGGGGTAAGGCCTAAGAGAATGGTTAGTTCCTTGGAGCTGGAGAAAAGGCAATTGTGAGCCACCCAACTCGTACTGGGAAAGGAACTTGGGTCCTCTGCAAAATCCACAAACACTCTTAACTTCTGAGCCATCTCCAGCTCCTGTACCAGATGTAAGTGTCTGTTATGTCCAGGAGGTATTGTGGCATTTGCTTTTCGTTTCCCTGTATTCATTGTTGAACATCTTCTCACCCACACACATTTTATCTTCAGTAAAATGTTCATCTTTTCCTTCGCTCATGCTTCTACTGGATCTCCAGATTGTTCTTCTTGATATGCAAGGAGTGTGAGGTGTTTTACAGATGCTATGGTTTGAATGAGAAATGTCCCCCATTGTAACGAGTATGTTTTCCCTGCCGGTCGGTCCCGCTGCCACGCCAGCCCCCAATAATAATACACAGAGATGCTGTATTTGATATAATGCTGTTGGCCAGGTATTATTTTCTTATCAGCTAGCTTTGTCTTAATGATTAACCCATTTCTACTAATCTAAGTATTTCCACGTGGTCATCTTACCAGAGAGCGGGCCAGCGTGCTGCTCTCTCCAGGCTCTCCATGTTGATTCCTCCTAACCACTTCCTCTTTCCTACTAGTCTCCTAGTCCCGCCTATCTTGCTTTCCTATTGGCCATCAATGCTTTATTCATTAACCAGTATGAGAAACATATTTACAGAGTAACACCTCCCATCATCCCATGGCTTATATGACTGAACACTTGGTCCCCAGATTGTTGTGTTCTTGTGAGAGGATATGGAACTTTAGAGAAAGTGAATCTCATCCTGACATGGTAGGTGGGAAGATGTGCTGACATTTATAGCCTGGCTTCTCTCTGTTTCTTGGTCATGGAGATGTGAGCAGGCAGCTGCCTCACACTCCTGCCACTATGGGTCTGTCTGTCACCACGATTTCCCACTGTATGGAGTTGTACCCCTCAAACCAGGCATCAAAATAAACCATCCCTCTCTTAAATTGCTTCTTGACAGATTCCTTGTCAAAGCAATGAGAGCAGTATCCATCATAATAGATATTAGACTTCTGCTTATTGCAGATGTTGTTTATATTTTCAAGTTTCTTTATGATTTCTATTGCTCACAAGTTTTGATTTACTTATGGTTGCAACTGCCCTTTTTCTCCTGCATGATTTGTTTCTTATTTAGAAAGTCATTCCCCATCTAAAACAGAAACTTTTTTTTTGCAATGTCTAGTATTTTATGCTTTAGTTATTCAATATTAATTCTCTAGTGTGTTGGTTATTTAACTGGGTGTTTGTGTACATATTTGTGTATGTGTATATTCACAGGTGCATATTCATGTTAATGACATACACTACATGGGAGGCCAGAGATCTTGCTTTCCCTGGTTGTTCTCTACCCTAGCTTTTGAGATTGTATCTCTCACTGACTCTGGAGTTCAACCTTCTCTTAAAGATGCTTGTGTTTCTGCACTGGGGTTACAAGTGTAAACTGTTGCACTGAGCTTTTTATGTGAGTGCTGGGACGATTCAGGTTCTCATGCTTACACGGCAAATGCTTTACCAACTGAGTCATCCTCCTGGTTTCTCTGTTTCCTATCATGTTATGAAGAGACTGTAGGTTTTCTTGGTGTCATGTTTATAAGAGGCAAATGTCATTTGTCTTGTGAGCTTGTAGCTGGATCCTATTCAGATTTTCTATTTACCTGCTGAGACTCAATTGACATTTCAATTACTGAAGTTTTTTTTTTTTACGTTTTTTTACTATTCTAATATACATGTATATATGTGTGTGTGTGTGTGTGTGTGTGTGTGTGTTAAACACACACACACCATGTATGAAGAGAGACAGTCAGAGACAGACAGAGAGAGAGAGAGAGAGAGAGAGAGAGAGAGAGAGAGAGAGAGAGAGAGAGAGAGAGAGAGAGAGAGAGAGAGAGAGACTATCTTGAGGACATCCCCACCTGCATGGGAAGTAGTGGTTAGTGATATAAGTTTCCTTCCTGTTCAGAATGCCGTGAGTCACAGTACTAATGTGATATTAACTATATTAACTATCTGTGAAAACTTGGGCAAGTTGCTTTCTCTGTATATTGGTGACATAATCATTAATATAGATTAATGATGGTGTAAAAATAGTTTCATTGTATTGAGATCAAAGGCTGTAGCTTATTCATTTATATTATCATAATTACCATTTTCTATGTGGCCGTATTTAATGAATTTTAAGAGTAAATATACACAGCTTGAACATAACGTGACATTTCTGTTTAGTGGGCCCAGAGTTCTAAATATAAAAGTGCAAGTTGACTGTTTAAGGCCTTACAAACTTGTTCTGCAGTGTAGCCCTTTAAATGTGAAGGTGGGCTCTCTTCATCAGAGGAGATAATTAGTCTTTGGTTTATTTTAGTGTTGCTGTTGAGATAATTGTTGTTTTGTTTTATTGCTGCCAATATTCCCTATGTTTCTTTCTGTGCTATCTTATATTTTTATGCTTCCTCTCTGCTGAAGTTTGAACAGATTCCCAATGTTCCCAGTAAGTACATGTTGGAAACTTAATCTCCAGTGTAACAATATTAGGAGATGGGGCCTGACGGGAGGTATGTAGGTCACAAGGCTTCACCCTCATGCTGGTTATTAAAGATCTTGCAGCTGTCAGTTCAATTCCTTGCACTCATCTGCCTTCCCTGTCCTGTCCTCTTTTTTCCATGGAATGATGGAGCAGAATCTATGTTGGATGGATATGCAGGAGCACTTCTGTATTGGACTTCCCCAAAACAAGTTTTGTTTTTTATAAATTACCTAGTCTCTGGTATTGTGTTATAGAAACACAAAATGAAGTAAGACACTCCCAGCCTTATGTATCTGACTTTTAACTGAGTAACTTATAATGTTTTTGTTACCATTCTCTTTCTTTGTTAGTCATGTATATGTTATAATTTCTATCATTGTATTTCTAATTAATCTATCACTTTTACCTCTTGATGGATTATTTATTTATTTTTATTTTTTGTTTCATCCTCACTGCTGTTTCCTCTCCCTCCTCTCCTCTCAGTCTCTCCTCCATCTCCCTTCTGCACCTCATCCACTCAGAAAAGGGCAGGCCTCCCATGGGTATCAACCAAACATGGCATATCAAGTTGCAATAAAACTAAGTGCCTCTCCTCATATTTAGGCTGGATGAGGCAACCCATTATGAGACAAAGGGTTCCAGAAGTTGGCAAAAGAATCAGAGACAACCCCTGCTCCCACTATTATAAGTTCCACAAGAAGACCAAGCTACACAACTGTAACATATATGCAGAGGGCTTAGGTCAGTCCTTGTAGGCTTCCTGGTTGTTGGCTTAGTCTCTGTGGGTCCCTATGAGCCCCAGTGATAAAACTAGTGAGAATGCCATTTTTATGTGAAATTTCTTATTTTGAAGTTTACCTGACATTAATATATTTCTATATTATCTTTCTTGAGACTAATGTTAATATACAGAAAATATTTTTCTTTTTCTTTCTTTCTTTTTTTTGAGACAGGGTTTCTCTGTGTAACTTTGTAGACCAGCCTGTCCTTGAACTCAGAGATCTGCCTGCCTCTGCCCCACCAAGTGCTGGGATTATAGGCACACACCCCCACCGCCTGCAGAATATATTTTTCTATCCTTTTAATTTCAGAATACCTTTGTTGCTCTCTTTTCATTTTTATAGATGTTTCTTATAAACAGCATCCAGCTCTTTCTTTTAATCTTCCACATGTGGCGAGTCTGTCATGAGTTAGAAATGTTCATACACTTACAATTAGTGTAATAATGCCTATTGTAGGTTTAAATTGATTGTTTACTCTTGGTTTTCATTTCCCCCATCTATTCTTTCACCTTCTTTTCCTATCATCTCTATAGATTTGTCAAGCATCTGTTGATATTCTACAGTGTCTCCTTTATTAATGTTAACCTATACTGCTTTAATATATTCAACTAGTTTCTCTGGAGATCAGGGTGTGTACTTGCTAATCATCATCATCCTTGGGCCAATCATAGTATTTCATGTGCAATGTAAAAATTTAGGACAACCTACATTTGTCTCTCTTTTCAGCCTTTGGTAAATTATCCTAGATTTTGTTTGAAATTATAAGTCCTGTAGAGTATTACTATAATCTTTGCCTTGCATTTCATAAATTAACCCAATTGGTAGTCTTTGTAAATATTTACATTTCCAGTACTTTGTATTATTTCTTTCAGATTTGATTTTCTGTCTAGGATTGTGTCTTTCATGCTTGAAAAGTTTCCTTTAACATTTCTTGTATAGTTTGCTGGGAATGAATTCTGGTGACTTTTATTTTCTTGCAGTTGTCTTCATTCCGATTTTACTTTGAAAGCTATTTTGGCAGATATAGAATTGACGGTTGTCACTTTCTGTTAGCGTTTTGAGGCTGTCTTTATATTGTTTTGTGGGCTCCAGAGTTCCTGCTGCCATTGCCACTGTCCTATATAGCGTGTGTTTTTTATTTGACAATGCTAAGGCCTTCTTTCTGCATTTTGTTGTCAGCATTTGACTGTGATGTGCTTGAGTCCATCTTATTTGCATCTTTCTTGCTGGGTTCAGTGAGATTTTTCAAGCTATGGTTTGCTTTGTTTCATCAACACAATAGTCTTAAGATGTGCATCCACCCATTCCTTCTGCTTCTGTTTTAGACAGTTTGCTATTGTATCATAATACAATAGCTTTTCCTCCTCGCCATTCAGTTTGATGGACTGTCTTTAGAATGGTCTTCATTTTCACTAATTCCTTGTTTGACTGTGTCTATTCTGCCTCTGAGCCTGGGTGATGAGCGCTTTATTGCAGAAGCTCCTTTCAGTTTTCGTTTTATTTTCTGTATGAGTGTTTTTGTCAGTTGTAGTTTCTCTGTTGATGTTTTCCATCTGTTCACTTGATGTGTTCTCTTGTCTTTACCCTCTTTTAACAGTTAGAATAGATAATCCCCCTTCTGCTAATTCCAACATCAAGACAATTTATAGTTTTGATTTTTTCCCTCTGGATTATGGGTACCATCTCTTTCCTCTCTTTGCAGACCTTCCTATTTTGTTTTACTTGTACTGGTGTCGTGGCTTCCATTTTGTAGAGTTGTGGGTTTGTTATTTTCCCATAGGAGTGTTGAGTTCATTCTTGCTTGCACTTGATTTGCTGTTGGCTCACCTTCACCCTCAGGACCATGATTCTAGGCTGCTTGATCAATCTGCTTTGCCTTTGATCTCATATTGTACACTTTAATCCTGGGATGTACTTCGTCCTCTGGTTGGCCTCTTTGGGAGTTCAGTGGAAAGTTGCTTTTGGAGAAATTTCAATTCCAGACTTACCGGCAGCACTGGTTAGCTGCTGAAATCTCTGCTGGACTCTGCAGGCTGAAGCTGTTCCTTCCCTCTGGGGTCTTTGAAGCGGCCTGTACATTGTGATCTGTGAGTTACCAATGATGGGTAAGACACTTTTATGCATAATTCTGGACCCCTCCTGTGGCCAACCTCCTTAATAGGGAAATTTCTTTACTGCATTACTCATTATTTCATTCCTGTGCACTTTATCTTTCCCATGTTTTGTTTCACTGATTATTATCTTTTGAAGCTCTTCAGCCTGGGTATGGATTTGTACTTATATTTTCATTCTTATCAGTAGTGGTTTTCAAGGAAAGAAAGAGGGGTAAAGAAGTAAAGGCTCCATCAGTCTTAAACTGAATGTCCCTTTAATAAAATTTTCAAGGGGGCTGGAGAGATTGCTCAGCAGTTAAGAGCACTTACTACTGTTTCAGAGAGCTGGCATTATATCCCCAGCCCCTACATGGTGTCTTACAACCATCTATAACTCCAGTTCAAGGAAATCCAGTGCCCTCTTCTGTCTTTTATGGCCATCAGGCTCCCATGTGGTACACATACACACATATTCAGGCAAAACACTCATACACATGAAATAAATCTAAACATTTAAAAGTTTTAAAAATGATTTTCAAGGGTTAAGGGTATAGTTCAGAGTTAGAGCACCTACCTGACAGTGCAAGGACTAGGGTTTGATTCCCAGAAAACAAACAAACAAACAAAAAACCAACCACCGGGATTTGGGATTGTAACTCAGTTGACAAAGTACTTGCCTAGCATGTACAAGGTTCCATTCCCATTACTACATAAGCCAGGCAGGCTGGCACAGGCCCATGACCCTAGAGTTTAGGAAGTAGATGCAGAAGGGTCGGGAGTTCAGGGTCATCTTAGCAATATGGCCAATTTAAGGCCACTTTGGGCTACATGAGATGCTACCTCAAAAATGAAACAAAATAATGACAACAAATGTGCCATCAGTTCTCATTTTTATCGTGAATATATTTATGTATTTTAGAGTCATAGTGCAAATGGCCTTGCTTTGCCATATACAGTTCTATGTATTTTCCAAAATTCAGCACAGACTTTATTTATCTGTGATGATGTGTCACTCCATATCAGCCCCAAATTAACAAATATAATACCGCTGACAAAAATCCCTAAAGTTCTCACTTACGCTTTCGTTTAAATAATTTAAGGACTTGGCTTCTGGATGTGTTTACCTTTAATTCAGCCTGGTAGACAAATGACAAGCTCGTCAGTAATCAATGAGAACATGCAGAGTTAGACTTTTAAATATTAACACCTTGTTATAAAAACCTACATGAAAGAGAAATACATTGCCTTCCCATGACACAAGAGATCCTTTCACTGTTTGCTAAAAGCCACAAATAGTAGCAGGAAATGGGGTGGGGAAAAAAATGATAGCATTAAATCACTCCATGAGTTCTCACTATGATCCTGGCAGTGTGATAAGGCAATTGGCTGCTGCTCTCCTGGATTCACGGCAGCTGTGGTTGCCTGCATAAGACCCATACAAGATCAGGCTAGCCAAAATTCCAGAAGAGACAGGGAGGAACTCACCTGGCCCCAACTCTAACTGAGCAGTTATTGGCTATTGATAGCTGTTGGGGGAGCATCATAGTTTGCTTCTGTTAACTTGACACAAATTCAAGCATAGCTGGAAAGAGAGAACTTTGGTTGCAGAATTTCCTGTGTCATGGTGGCCTGTGGGCATGTGTGAGGCATTTCTTAACTGCTAATTGATATAGGAGGGCTCATCCCACTGTGGACAGTGCTGTCTTTGGGCAGATAGTGTGGGCTTGAGTGAGCCATATCCTAGGCTGGTGTTTTTCCACCTCCTGGGCTTCCCAGTGTGTGTGAGCTTTCCCATGGATCTTTACTTGGGAAAGGGATGAATCCTAAGGTTCACTGAGAAAGACACTTAAAAGAAAGAAAAAGAATACAAAGACCAGTTTGAAAACCCCTGGGACTCTGAGAGTGGTGTTTTCTCATTTAAGATAATATCCATGTCACCTCTATTGCTGCATACAGACATGACTGAACCCACCTGTGTCAGTTACTGTTTGAGGCCCTGGAACCAAGGTGAATAATTGCATTGCTGGCTTCACTACTCCTGTTCGTATTGTTGGTGGACAGCAGGGTTGAAATCCTAGGCTGTAGTGAGGTCAACCTTATTTACGGAGGAATTTGTCATTGCATGGGACACTTGCTGGAGAAACGATGGCCCTAAAGAAGAGCTGGGGACTTAGGAGCAGAAATGGGCAAAGCTGGACCAAAGTTGTGGGCATCGGGAAAAGGCTTCGTTTGTGGCCAGTTGTGCTCTCCTCTGCATAGCCCTGGCTGTGGTCGGTCCTTAGGTTTGCTCTTCCTGGTTCATAGCAGTAGCTCCTGCTTCTGCTCTTCCTCCTCCTCATCTTCCTCCTCCTCTTCTCCTCCCCCTTTCTTCTTTCTCCCTTCCTTCTTCTCTTCCACCATTCCTCTTCCTGCCCCCTCCCCGTCTTCTTCTTCCTTCTCCATACTCCTCTTTTTTTTTCCCCGCCCCCTCCTCTTACTCTGTCTCCTCTTCCTCCTCCTTCTATTCCCACTTTGAAGTGTTTAATTATTATCAATGAAAACTCGAGAGTCAGATATGGGGGTGAGAACCTGAAAGATCAGGAAAGTGGCAGAGAAGCAACCAGTGACCTCCTGTCTCTTAGTTCTTCCATCTAAAAAGGGTGGAGACCCTCTGTAAGCCTGGTTCTATTCCTTCCTTTCTCTCTATGTGTCCTCAGTCCCCAAAACCTCTATGGTTAATTTTGGTCAAATAGTAGCTAGCTCTACCCTCTGATTCAAGGCAAACTTTATTATCAGAATGTGATCCTCTTTTGTTTTATGTGCATTTAAACTATTGAAGTCACCATGGTATAGATACCATCAATTATCTTACATGTGAGAAACTGAAGCTTAGGGAGGGATCACTTTCCCATGGTCATTTGCCAGTAGGCTTCCCATTCTAAAGTCTCTGTGGCCATGGCTCTGTTGCTATATAGGTGGGTGGAGTACTGTCTCTTGAGTCCACACTGCAACCTCTGCATCTAACAAAGTGGTATCCAGATGTATTTGACTCATAATGCAAAGATCCAACGATCTGAGCCAGAGGGCCTGGGATCAGTTCTCCATCTCTTTTTGGGTTCCTTCATCCTCTCCTTCTTCAGTTCACTAATCTACATAGAGAAGGTACAGATGTACCTATAGGATGGAGTCATTCAAGCACACATGCTGGCAGTTTTGCCTGGTACTTGGGGAGTATGCCCCACATGTCACCAATATCTCTGTATTCTTGAGAGCTTCTCTCCAAGCCCCCATCTTTACCACCAGATACATTTTTTCCAGTGGATGTGTATATGTGTAAGTATGTGTGTAGGGGTTAGGGTGTAGGGGCAATGCCTGTGTGCAGGCACAGAAGCCAGAGGAGGATGTCAGGTGTCCTGTGCTGTGACTCTTGGCTTTATTCCCTGAGGCAAGGTCTCTATTGAATCCACAGCTAGGCTGGTGAGTAAGACCCACTGTAATGGTTTGAATGCAAATGGCCCCTATAGGGAGTGGCACTATTAGAAGGTGTGGCTTTGTTGGAATGGGTGTGGCCTTGTTTGAGGAAGTGTGTCACCTTGGGGGTGGGCTGTGAGGTCTCCAATACTCAAGCTATGCCTAGTGTGGGACAAACTACTTCTCCTGCCTCTAGATCAAGATGTAGAACTCTCAGCTCCTTCTCCAGCACCATGTCTGTACACCAATATATCCTGCCATGATGATAATGGACTAAACCTCTAAAACTATAAGCCAGCCCAATTCAATGTTTTCCTCTATAAGAGTTTCTATGGCCATGGCGTCTCTTCACAGCAATAGAAACCCTAACTAAGACACCCAGTGAACCTTCTGTCTCTACCTGCTCAGCACTGGGGTTACAGGAACACATGACCACACCTGGCTATTTACATGGGTTCTGTGGATTCGAACTCAGATCTTCATGCTTGCTCAACAACATTCCTACCCACTGAGCCTTCTCAGCTCCACATGTCTTCTGTGTCCTTTACCCAGGAGCCCTTTTGCTACTTGCAAACTGTCCAGTCTGTGAAAGCCATCTGCATGTAATAATTGTCTGTCTTAGTTTACCACAGCCTTTGGCTCTTCTTTAACAAGTATGGTGTCTGCTTGGATGTCAGAAGACCTTGTTAGAACACTGTCTTCCGGGCTAGAGAGAGATGGCTCAGAGGTTAAGAACATTAGCTATACTTCTGGAGGTCCCGAGTTCAATTCCCAGCAACCACGTGGCGGCTCACAAGGGAAAGAAAGAAAACTGTCTTCTTTCGAGAAGCCAAGCCAAAGTGTATTAAGGGCTTAAGCCAGAGCCTGGAGAACTTTCTGGGTCGTCTGTGTCTTAAGAGAGAGTTATTCCTTTCACTTTTCTTCTCAAGAATGTGAGTAATGTGGGCACCTGTTTTGAATTAATACAGAAGAACAGGACAGGAGAGAGAGAGAGAGAGAGAGAGAGAGAGAGAGAGAGAGAGAGAGAGAGAGAGAGAGAGAGAGAGAGCGCCTTACGATGCTGTGTCAGCATGTCCAGATCATGCCTGAGGGCTTCTCCTTCTTTGTGAATCTGAATGTATGTCAAATAACTTTGGATTAAATCCAGTTATTCCAAGTATAAATACAAGGAGAGCTTGGTGAGGGCTGTGGTTGACATTCCCCTGCAGACCTGGATTCCCCTTCCACCTCCCCTAAGTGGGGACTCAGAAGCAGGGCTTAGCCTGGACAGAGCAGGGTGAGATTTCACACCGAATAGTCATGACCTAGTACAGACCAAAGGTAAAAACGACCAGTCTGGGTGTCATTCACCTGTATGGCCTTGAATCAGGACCACAGCTGCTGGGCCGTATGCCTTAAGGATCTGAGATCTACTAGGTGCAGTCTCTCTGGCTCAGGGAGATGCCCAGGGAATAGTAACCGAGTGACTAAATGGTGGAAATGAAGTGGCTTCCAGTCATATCTTTGCAGCTGGGGAAAGACACTGTCTCTGTTTGGATTCTACAGAGAATTCAAGTACAAGATGCTGATGACTACAGCTGGAATCTCAGGGTCATTGTCTTTATTCCAGGGGGACACATAATGAGGAAAGTGTGGCTTCAAGATGCTCTATTGATTTTCAACTCTAGTACCTTGTTCCTGAATAGGTGACTCTTGGCCTATCTCCACAACAGTTAGCCCTTTGGAGGCTATACAGGGAGGGCAAGGCAAGGTGGAGGTGTAGACATGTAGGGGACTCTGGTGGGATTCAGCCCTTTCTCCAGGTGCACATTCAAGCCTAGGTACCTGGCACCTATCCCCAGGGAGGAAGCTTTTCCTCTTTTCGAGGATCCTTTTTTTTTAATCTTAAATAAAAGATTTCTTATGAAACAAATATAGGCAAGTTATATAATACAGATGGAAAACTGGAAAGAAAATGAAATTATTTATGATCCTACTACCAAGAGGAAACAAGTTAATGTTTTGATTGTATCTTTTTAGCTTTTCCCCCTCCCTCTTTCATAATACAAAATACATCTGTATAAAAGATGTGCTTTGAAATAAAGCCCCCAGAAGGCTGCCTTTCACTTGACATTGCATGGTCCCTGTTTGCTTGCCCGTTGTGAATCTTCTCTCTCGTCTGGCTTTTTGCAAGGCTGTGACAGACACATAACTGAACACTGGTGCTGGAGGTGGCTGGCTTTCTTTGGTTTTCCCAGGTTGTAGGGAACGCCAGTATGGACATCCTGGTCACTGTTGCTGTGAATATCTTGTGCTCCTTCGTTCAATTCCTTGAAGAGAGGAACTTCTGTGGCAAAGGCTTTCCCATCTACACCAGCCAAATAGCCCTCTAGAAAGGCTAATCCATGCCTCTTTACCAGCACCTGATCTGTCTGGGTCTCCCCATCAGCCCTGCTCAAATGGCCCATGGGTATGCTTTCATAGAGCATTCTATGCAATATCCCATGCCTGAGTATTTCCCCATGACATTGATCTATATACTTGAGGTCAGAGGATGCCTTGGATATCTGTCCTTACCTTCTGCCTTGCTGGAGACAGGGTCTCTTGGTTATTTGCCATTGTTTACACCAGGCTAGCCAGCCTACTGGCTTCTAAAAGTTCTCCTGTCTCCACCTCTCATTTTATCCTAGGAACACTAGGGTTGTAGACTCGGGTGACTGTGCCTGACTTTCATGTGGATTCTGAGGCTTCAAACTTGCATACTTAAACTGCGGTATACCTCGTGAGCCATCTTCCAAACTTTGTTTCATGGCATTGTAATCTGAGGTGACCCAATCTATCTCTTGTTGGCATCCCTGTTTGTAATGGGTCTTCCTCTGTACTGCCAACTCCCAAAAAACAACACGGAGAATTATTATTAATTATGAAATCTCGGTTTTAGCTTAGGCTTGTCCCACTCGCTCTTATAACTTAAACTAACCCATTTATTTTAATCTGTGTTCTGTCACGTGGCTCATTACCTCATCTTTCTGTATTGGCCGTGCTGCTTCCTGGTGACCCCACCTTTCCTCTTCCTGGTGTCCTCTGTGGTTGGGAATCCTGCCTAGTTATTGGTCATTCATCAAATTGGTTTTATTAAACCAATCAGAGTGACACATCTTCAGAGTGTACAAAAAGATTATTCCATGACAGTTTATCATGTCTTTGCTCAGCAGGCTGCAGGCACACGCATGGTGGGGAATCTTTCTTGTTGGGGGTCACCGCTGTCCTACAGTACTCCCCACCTTAACCATTCCTGAATGCTTTGCTTATGTTGTGTGCAGGGTATGAATATCTACGTGCCTCATCAGAGACACTCATGATTATCATGCCCTAAAAAGCCATTAACAGTGAGGTTTGGGGGCACACACCTTTAACCTGACTCTGAAGGTGGAAGCAGGGTGTTTGTGGTTCGGTACTGGCTTGATGCCAATCAAAGTGTAACCTGAGGCTGGGCACAGAATGACCATGAGCAGCCCTCGCCAGTTCTGTAAGTGGAGTGTGTGGCCCCTTTCCCAGGGGGCATCCAAGGGCTGTAACTGTTATAGGTTCTTACAGCATAAAACCACTTCCTGTTCTTGAAAGGTTAAAATGTTAGGTGCCTAAAGCAGGTCACACCTCCACTTCTGAATGGCAGCTGATAATTTGTCAGGGAGGGTCTTGAGGGGAGATAGTCACTTGGTTAAAATTATGCGCTAAAGAAGAGCAGCTAGGCCAGCCCAAAGCCTCTTAGACTGTGAGTCACAACCCCACCTGGGGCAGAATAGCTGAATATGGGGGCGATGAAAACCTTAACAAAGTAAAAGGTTTGCAAATGCTCTATAACCCAACATGAATTCAAAATCAAATGCCTAGTAATTTAAGGGAGGTGGTTTGGGTCTTGCTTTCCCAGGTTGCACTGCTCAGCTTTACCATAGTGTTGGCTCTGAATGCATGGCTCACACACTTTGCCCTGTGCAAGCCATCTCACCACATGATGCCAATGACTACTGCCCCAAATACCTCCACTCCAGTTTGGGACAAATGTATGTTGTGATTTGTAGTGTTTTTACTGTATACAGCAAGTTTTCAATTCTATAGAAGCATAATGGTTTAATATGGAAAACAAAGGCTTTTAATATTTCCCTTCCATTATTTCTCAGCATATAATAATCAAATTATTGTTATCTTTGGATGGTATTGCATTAGATAGATAAGAACTTCCATCTTACTAATGTGAAAAAATGCTTTAATCTTCAACCAGGTAAAATCACATCTTACAAAGAAGTGTTTCAAAGAAATTCTTCATAAGATTTACCAACAGTGAATGTTTGATTTGCAAATTTACTTTATATATACCTGTATACCTCAAGTCCCAGGAAGATTTCTCAGGTGAAAGGGCTTGCTGGTGGGAAGTGTTTAAGGAGCCCAGGTCCAGCCTGTGTGTTAGTATCTCTCCAGTGCTCAGTGCTTGAGTCTTCTGTGTGCCTGAAGGCTTGTTGGACTGTGTCTAATACAACAGCCAGATGGTCTGGGTAGGTGAGTCCCAGGGAGATGGTCTGGGTAGGTGAGTTCCAGGGAGATGGTCTGGGTAGTGAGTCCCAGGAAGATGGTCTGGGTAGGTAAGTCCCAGGGAGATGGTCTGGGTGGGTAAGTCCCAGGGAGATGGTCTGGGTAGGTGAGTCCCAGGGAGATGGTCTGGGTAGGTGAGTCCCAGGGAGATGGTCTGGGTAGGTGAGTCCCAGGGAGATGGTCTGGGTGGGTGAGTCCCAGGGAGATGGTCTGGGTGGGTGGGTCCTAGGGAGATGGTCTGGGTGGGTGAGTCCTAGGGAGATGGTCTGGGTAGAACAGTTCCAGTCACTGTTCTTTTGTGTGTTAGTTCTAGAAGTGCAAAGGCCATAGTCTTGGAGCTCCAGTCTTTATAGGTGGGACATGAAGTGCCAGCTGTGACTGCATCTGGGGCAGGGCTGGGGTCACTGCCCAGATTTGGGCTTCGGGACTCTGAATCTGCTCTCATCAGTGTAAGGATTTGTCAGCAACTTGAAGGCAGGCTTATCAAATTTATGAATGACACAAAACCAGGGTGGAAGACTAATATGTCAGATAATAAAATCAAGATTCATAAAAATCCTGACAGGAATGATGGGCCTGTAACTAACAAGATAAATCCTAACAGGATTAAAGTTGGAGCCTACAGCATTCTTGGGCAGAGCTGCCAGTGCCTGCGTGCCATGGAAAGACATGGGGATCTGGGAAAGCCTGTGGGTTTTCCAGATGTTAATTGTAAGTTAATTACATGATCAACAGCTACCCAACTGCCCTTGAGCTTCCCTCTTCTTCCATTCCATCCCTTTCTTTCATCCTCCTCAACTTTTAAGGGTTCCAGGCACAGCTGGGAGCTGGACAAAGCTTATTCCTTTATGGGTTTCCCTGAAACTACTGAACAGACTCACTTGGTTGTCTTTCCAAGTATTTGGTCAGCCCTCTCTTCACACCCGAGTTCTTGTCACATTGTATGGCCACTCAGGGTCTTGTCTTGCCTTTTGGACACAGGATTACTGGAGGGCAGGGGCTAGATCTTTCAAATCAGATGTTCTACCCCACGTAGAGACATCATGTCTGGCACAGGGGACAAGCTGGTGGTGTTATGCCTTTTCTTAGATTTAGGGAGAAGTGATGGGATTGCAGGTGGGTAGTCAGGGTGCTAACTGATGTGGGTGAGGGTTGGGTGCTGGAGATGTCATGCGGACTCTTCTGAAGGCTTCTGGGCAGCTCAGTAGACATTAGGGAGAAGGGACAGCGTGTTTCTTGAGCTTTGGAACAACTTGGAGCTGCCACCTGCTAACCTCCTCTTCAGAGGGCTTTGAAAGTGAGAAAAGAAGTGTGCCTCCATTTCTGACTCTCCTGAGCCCTCACCCCCCCCCCCTTCCAGGCACTTTAGAAGCCCTGCCAGGCTTGCTGCTCTCACTACCTCAGGGAGGATGCCAGGCCTTCTTGGAAAACATGTGGGGGAGCTGTGCTCAGGAAAACTCACACCCCCAGCCCACCCCCATCAACTCCTCCCAACAGGTAAGGGCTCCCCATGGGAAGTGGACAAAGTCTGGCACATTAAGTTTGGACAGGACCAAGCCCCTCTACCCCCCGCAAGCATTAAGACTGAGCAAGGCATCCCATCATAAGGAATGGGATCCAACAAGCTAGCACATGCACCAGGGATAGATCCTGGTCCTACTGCCAGGAGCCTCTCAGATAGATCCAAGCTACACAACTGTCTCCCACATATGTAGGGCTTAGTTCAGTCCCATGGAGGCTCCATAGTAGTAGGTCTAGAGTTCATTAGTTTCCATGAGCTTGCTTCAACTGTCTTGTACATTTCTCCATCACCGTCTTGACCTCCCTTGCTCTTCTAATCTCTCCTCCCTTTCTTTGACTGGATTCCTGGACTTTAGCCTGGTGCTTAGTTGTATATCTCTGCATCTGGTTCCATCAATTACTGGATGAAGACTCTATGATGATAGTTGGGATAGTTACCAATCTGATTACAGGGGAAGGCCAATTCAGGCACCCTCTCCACTATTGCTAGGAGTTTTAGCTGGGGTCATCCTTGTGGATCCTTGGAAATTTCCCTAGCACCAGTTTTCTCCCTAACCCCATAGTGGCTCCCTCTATTAAGATATATCTTTCCATGCTATCTCTTTTCATACCTCTAACCAAATGTACTTCTTAAGGAAGTATGATGATGAAAGGACTTCCTTCATCAGTTGGACAGCCTGGTTTTAGTCCCTGCTGCCACTTATTGGCTGTGTGGTCACAGTACAAATACTTAATGTCTCTGACCTAAATTATAAAATGCGGGTAGTTTCCAGTTTTGTAAGGCACTTTGCACAGACACCTTCAGGACAAAAGATGGCTTCTCTAACCACCTGCAGTCTTTGCTGGATTACTCATCGCTAGCACTCTAATGTCCAAGGTGGGGGTATAGCTCTGCTGGAACAGTTCTTGTTTCATGAACAAAGCTCTAGGTTTAATCCCCAGCAGCACATAAAACAGGCATGTTAGCATATACTTCTAACCCTAGTACGTGGGAAGTAGAAGGAGATCAGGCTTTCAGGGCCATCCTAGGCTACATAGGGAGTTTGACGGACTCAGAACTTGGGCCTCTGGTGTAGAGATGGAGAGGGGCCTTGTTCTCCCTTCCTAGTCTTGCTATATATGACTTAGAATGGCCAAGTTCTCTATCAGGCTGGACTGCTGCCTGCTGGCCTAGCTCACAACAAATGGGACCTCCCTGGAAAGGGGGTCTGCTATAAGACTATAGGATTCGTAAGCAGGACTCAACACACACACACACACACACACACACACACACACACACACACACACAATTTTTGATGCTGGGTACTGTAAATTTCTTATTAAAATGAAGAGTTCCATTGTTACTGGTATATTAAGAAAGGATATAAATGAGGTAAAGACCAAGTCAAAGAAAATCCCAATAAAAGTAAACAAGTAAAAAGAATAAGAGGCCTCTAGAATAAAAAGGCATGTCCCACTCACTGGCTCCTTCAGTTACAGGAGGCTCTGTGAGGAGGCTCCTTAGCAGGGCTTATCACCCCAGATGTCCTGAATTGGGAACCCGGGTTAATTAATCCAGGAGAAGGCAAGAGGAGTGTGAGTCTGAGGAGCAGCCAGCTGCTCCAGGTGCCCTGTTCTGCTGTCCTCTGGAACTCACTAAATGCTATACCCAGACCACCCAAAAGCCCTCTCCTTTATGGAGACACTAGGGTTAGAGAGGCTAGTGCCGTCCTCCAGGTCATGTCACAGCTGGTGGCCAGGATGAGATCAAAGCCGACTCCTGTGGGTCTCTCATGCCCACCACAGAGCTGATGGGTGCTGTCAGCGGTGCTGTATCAGGCCAGTCCCACCAGGAAGTAGTTTTCTTTCCATTTTTGTTGAGATTTCTTGCTTCTTCCAAAATGCTCCTTAAGAGATTTAAAACTTGAACCCACTTTACCTTGCATTCTGTCTCTACCTTCTCAATAGTGGGGCTGAATTGCTGCTGTGGGCGTGGGCTCTGGAGTCTGAGAGCCACAAATTGACAGTCTGTAAAACGGGATCAATATTAATTCACAGCCATTGTGGTTGAGAGACTGAAAAATCATGCATTGAAAGTATCTAGAATACTGTGCGATGTTTAGAATGAAGCTATTACCAGTATTGTTGTATGAGTACCCTATTGATATTGGGAAAAGACCAGTTCCTAAGTTCTCAGAGCTGTTAGCAAACATGGAAGGACATGGTTTTCACAGTGGCTTTTCAGCTTCCTTGGGGATGCCCTGGGGAGGTCAAGATGAGTTCCCAAGAAAGGCAGGACCAAGGAGCTTGCTAACTTTGGAATGGGCTCATGAGACACTTGTACATTACTTCCCCTACCTCCCCAAGATGTTGCCTGTGAGGCGTCCAGGCTCACAGACAGAGCTCAGCCCTGGATGACTATAGGAAGCACAAAGCTTCTGCAGCCTTCTCCTCACTGTCTCCCTTACATAAAAATTCCCCATGCAAGTAATTGCAGAATGGAGTAACAAGGAGGATAATAGCGGAAGGTAATTGTGGATAAATCAGCTTGATTACACTCTTTCCCAAACTTGATTACCTAAATTTGCAATGCTGTACAAAAATCTTTGACGCGACTAAGACCTTCCAATAAAGACTGTGGATTCTGGGGAAATCTCTCCAAAGTCCAGCAGGTCTGACAACAGGTGGGGGATGGTGAGAACAAGGCTGTTGTTCTGGGGTTTTGTATTTCAGAGTGAGCTAGAGAGTGATACTGTGGTGGTTTGAAAGAACATGGCCTGCAAAAGGAGCGGTGCTATTAGGAGGTAGGTGTGGTCTTGGAGAAAGTGTGTCAGTGTGGGGGCGGGCTTTGAAGTTTCATTTATACTCAAGCCACACCCAGTGTCTCAGTTCACTTCCTGTTGCCTTTGAATCAAGATGTAAGGACTCACAGCTCCAGCACCATGTCTGCCTGTATGCTGCCTTGCTTCCCGCCATGATAATGGTGGACTAAACTTCTGAACTGTAAGTGAGCGACCCCAACAAAATGTTTTCCTTTATATAAGAGTTGCCATGGTTATGGTGTCTCTTCACAGCAGTAGAAACCCTAATTAGGACAGAATGTAAGGTGGGAAAGCAACTCATCCATGGGCTTGACATGTAGTGGATTAGACACTCCCCACTCTGGGTTTTCTGGCTGGTAATAATTACTTGTATTAGCAGCCAGTCTAGGGAGGGAAATCAGGGTCTCCCTGGAGCAGAGGCAGCCTACATGTCACAAAGGTCAAGTCTCAAGATGGCCTCATGGGGATGACATTATTCATGAAGAGACTGGACTGAGGGAGTAGAGCTGGAGAGGAGAAAATGAGCAGGGAGAGGTACAAAGGACAGGAGGACAGCACCCATGGAGCCTGGGACCAGTGCACGTCCTCTTTGAGTGAGACCCTAGCTCGTGAAGTGACTCCGTGTTTATTATGTATTGGCACATGGGTGGGTGTCATTGTGCACCCATCTAAGGAGAGAACAGCTGCTTTCATGAAACTTGCCTCCTGTGTGCTGGCTGTTGCACTTGTTGGAGCTCTTTTTGCAGATGACACACAGAAGTGAAGTGCTTTTGGCCAAGGTCCAACCCCAGGAGGTGTAGTTGAGGACCCAGGCTTTTCCTTTAATGTGTTGTTATACTTCAAGTGAATGCATGGGGTTGTAAGTAGTAGAATGTCCATTCCACCCCTCAAGGAAAGGCAGCACTGAGGGGTGGGTAGGTGGCTTTCCAGCACTCACATGGTAAGTTGGCTTCCATAGCACTGGTCTGCATCCTCATGTTGCCAAGGTCTCTGCATCATCCTATTGTGTCCCCCATGTTTTCAAGCTCTCACATTCAGCCGTTTGCTCCTCTTGGCTGAACGCTCCCATGTAGGTCAAGAAGCCTCTTTGATCCTTGGTTTCTCTGTCTGGAAAATGGAGATAACTGCCTACTTTTCACTTGTGAGGAGAGTCTGGGGTAAGGTGTCAGAGGCATCTGGCAGAGTCAGAAAATGAACATCTGACACCACCCCTGTTGCCCCCTCTTTTCTTTTTTTCCCCCCTTCTAGATTTCTGTGCTGAGGTCTCATTTACTGCATGAGTAAAGAGGAGTGTGTGTGTGTGTGTGTGTGTGTGTGTGTGTGTGTGACTCTAATTTGTCAACCTGGCTCTTAGAGCCCAGTGGGCCAATGTTCCTTACCTGGGATAGGGGAGGGTGCTCACCACACTGCACTCACAATCAGGAAGTGAAGAACAGTGGATTCTGGTGCTCAGCTAGCTTTGTGCTTTCCATTCCCATGGGGCCTCCAGGCTGGGAGTGGCACCATCCACATTCAGGGTGAGTCTTTCTTCTTCAATTTAACTTTTCTGGAAACACCCTCAGAGGCTAGCCCAGAGATGTTCCCGTGGTACTGTTTCCCTGTCAAGTTGAAAAACAAGATTAACAAAAGCCCATCTCCCTGCCCCTTAGCATCGTTGATTTGAGAGCATGTTCCTGACACAAATGGAGCGGGTACCTACTGTATACAGTAGGCAGCTGATTCTATGTTTGTTTGATCAACTGTTGACACACAGGGGTGCAGACCCAAAGTGGCCAGCACAGATTCTTTAACAGGATCCAAAAAGTCAGGTTTTGATGTAAAAATTCCTGGTTTTTAAATATTGGCCATGAATTACATTTTTATAACAGTGAGCAGTCTAAACCCAATCTAGCAGCAGGCTGCATCCAGGCTGCCAGCCAGCAGGCTCCAACTAAAGCTCATGCAGTAGAAGACTGCGATTTCCTGAGACAGCTGTCATGGAGTTGTTTCTTAAGGCACTGGTTGAACACATGTTTAATGACCACCTACTATGCTGGTCATTGTGGTAAATACTACTGGTGCAGTTGTAATCAAAAGCAGGTCATGGGGCTAGAGAGCTGCCTCCGTGGTTCTCAGCACCCATATGGAGTCTCACTTCCATCTGTAACTCCAGTTCCAGTGTTCTGATGCTTTCCTCTGAACCTCCATGGGCACAGAGCATGCTTGTGATACACATACATACGTGCATACATACATACATACACACACACATGCAAATAGACAGACACACACACTCACATATGAAAACACTTATACACATAAGATAAAGATAAATCTTCAAAAACAGGTTTAAAAAAATCCATGTTGTAGCCTGGTAGTGGTGGCACATACCTTTAATCCCAGTACTTGGGAGGCAAAGGCAGGTAGATCTCTGAGTTTGAGGCCACCTTGGACTACAGAATGAGTTTCAAGACAACCAAGGCTACACAGAGAAACCCTGTCTTGAGAAACAAAATCAAATAAATCTATGTTGTCCATTTGGAACTACTGTTCTTCCATGGCTCTGAATCTTTGCAGCAATGGCAATGGTCTTGTGATTTTCTACCTTTTATTTTTTGAAGATTTCAAGTGAGCAGCTCAACCTCACCCATAGAGCCAAGTTGTATCAACAGTAGCTATTGTTGAACTTTGGCTCCGGCTCTGGGTCACTGACACTAAGGAGCATGGTGCCTCTATCGCACTTTGCATTGAGGAGTTAAGAGTTTGCATGAGGGTGGTTATTAAAAAAAAAGTCCAGTTATACTTAATATAAACAAATTTACTATCTTAGTGGGGGACAACTATGAGGACCCCTTTGCCACTTAAAAACTACAGTGTGGATTCTCAGGTAAAGGGGTTGGCTCACAGGCTTTATCTCCCACTTGCTTGTTATTAAGCTTGTGGTCCGACCCCACCCTCCTGCAGGACTGTGGGCCACCCCCAGACCTGGGCCCTCAGCTCTGTGGCTGTTCCATTTCCTGCATTTACCAGCCCATCCAAAGACCATGCTAGGACAACACAGCCCCTCCCATGGGTTGGAGGAGCCATAGGTCATAGAGAGATGCTCAGACTGGGGACACAGTGGTGTTGATTTCAGAACCCTTGGGAGAGATATTGAGTAGCAATATGAAGACCTAATGCCACCTGCACTGCTGACCATTGGTTTCCGGAGAATTCCTTGGTCCAGAGATGGTACAACCTGGCTGGTGTTTGATGAAAACAGGCTGGGAAACCCCTTTCAAGCTGAGTTTTCTCTACACTGTGTTTTCCTGACCACTGTCTGGAATTCTCCTTTTTCAAAGCTCTGACTTGATCAGTGCCCTTTCCTGGGATCATGCTGCAGCCTGGTTCAAGGTGAATCTGTAGAATTGCCAGTGTGTTTTAAGATCTGAATTTCCAAAGGTCCCCACTAGACACAGGTTTGATCACTTCGCTGGACTCTGTAGTCAAGAGAGTTATTGGAGACTGAGGTCTTTTGGAAGAAAATAGACAGTTTTCTCTTCCCTGTATTCTGTTAGCTTTCTTTGGTATACTTCTGCTCTCCTGGGTTTCATGTACAGCCAGGGCTTCCTGTTCTAAACATCCTCTCTCATTGGGAAACTTGTCTGCCTCAGAGAGGAATTCCACCTGGAGCTCACTCTGGTCTGGTCCTGCTCAGGGAGGATACCCAGTCTGCTTCTGCTGTGCTGGGGTCCTGGCTTTGGAAAGCTGGTTCTAAGGGACTGAGTCTTGTAAACCCACTGGCCTGGCTGTACCATAGTCATCTGCCACCAGGTGGC
Organism: Cricetiscus sungorus; assembly: GCA_030556225.1. NCBI lineage: Eukaryota > Metazoa > Chordata > Mammalia > Rodentia > Cricetidae > Cricetiscus > Cricetiscus sungorus. The sequence continues at coordinate 89,071,842 of JANBXA010000007.1, forward strand.
TCACTTTTCCAGCCCCTCCTCACTCTGGGTTGTTGGGCACAGCCTCCAGCCCTGGAGGAGATTCCTCCAGATGTGAGTGCCCACGGGGAGGCCAGAGGTCCATGTCAGGTCTCTTCTTCAGTCGTTCTTCACATTGTTTTTGAGACAGGGTCTCTCACTAATCCCGGAACTCACTGATTTTGACTTGACTGACTGGGCAGCAAGCCCCAGGGATCCTCTTGCCTCTGTCTCCCTAGTTTTGGGATGACATGCATGTTCATCATGTTCATCTTTTTATTTTGTTTTGTTTTTCGAGACAGGGTTTCTCTCTATTGCTTTGGAGGCTGTCCTGGAACTAGCTCTTATAGACCAGGCTTGTCTTGAACTCACAGAGATCCACCTGCCTCTGCACTTCACTACAGTGACATCTCCTTAGGCAGAACTTGAATTGTTTAAGATGACTCATTGTACACATGGCCTTGCATCTTTCTGGCCCCCTCTTTCCTTCTGATTTCCTCTTCCTGCCAGCTTTATCCTTTTGATTTTTCTCATTTCTTTTCTAATTACCACATTATACTGACATGCAATTGGAGCTAAATACTTCCTAAGAGTAATCTGTTTCTTTGACAGCCATAAACACTTTTGTAGTATCTCAGTAGACTTGAGCAAAACTATTCTATAAAACATTGTTGAATATGTCTTGTGGTCCATACCTGTGACTACAGCACTTTGTGGTAGAGACAGGAGGATCAGGGGTTCAAAGTCATTCTTTATACATACCATGTTTGAAGTCATCCTTGGACACCTGAGCCCTGTCTAAACCAACAAACGAACACCAAAACCAATCAAACAAACTCATTATGGAAATTTCTAAGAACCCTCTGCCAGCAATCAGCCCATTGACTTATTCTGTTTCCTTCTTCCCCTGTCATGTGAAATCTTTTGAAGCAAGTCCCAGACATGGTGCTATTTCATAGGTAAATACTTTACTATATACTTACTTTAATGAGTAAGAACTTAAAAAAAGCAATTAAATAGTTAACAAAACACTCCATGTGCCTGCTAATATTAACAGTAATGGGGTGTTTGCAATTTGGAACTTTCCAATAATTAGTATTGTTAGTATAGTGGCTGAGTTCCTGTCCTCCTGCATCAACCTTTCCATCTGGACTCATTAAGACCAGGGGTTTTGTTTGGATCCATGCCAAAGATACATGCGTGGAAATGTTTGCAAATAGTTTTGCTCTGAGCGTTTGGACTTCAAGGGAGAGGGTACAATGTTTATGGTTTCCACATTGTGTCTGTGCAAGCTCAGCTTGCACTCAGGCTTGGTCCCCTGCATGCACATATGAGTGTGTGTTCCTGCTTTGTTCAAAGGGAAGTCAGCTGCAATATGCTGTTACTGCTGGAGACAAAATCCTGGGGAAAGGGAACGGGGACTGAGCAAAGTGCAGCCCAATGCTGAATCTGTTCTACCTTTCCTGTCCTAGTTCTTGTGATGATTGGAACCATTGCTTCTATTTACAGGAAGCATGGAGAATAAGCCACTTACCCAAAGTCACGTAGGTAATAGGTGGCAAGAAGAACGTGAAGGCTTTCGGATTTAGAGGTCTAGCTCTCACCATCTTTCCTAGCAACTCTTGTCTTCTATTTAGTCTCTCTTTCCCGCTTACTTTTTTCTTCTGAGTCAGAGACTTACTATGTAGCCCAGGTTGGCCTCAAACTCAAAATCTTCCTGCCTCAGCTCTCGCATACCGGGGTTACAGATGTGTGCCGTCATGCCCACTACTTATCCTCCATCTCCGAGGTACTATTTCTAGACTTTTCTATGCCAGTGTTTTAATTTGAAATATTTCAGGCATACAGAACAATGGAAGAGCTGGATGGTCCCCATGTGCTCTACATAGAGTTAGCAGTTTTCAATATCTTTCACAGTCACCTCATGCCTCGGTGTCTGTGTTTTTCTGAACACCTGAGGATGTGCCATGCTCCTGAGCCCCCTGAAAGCCTCAGCTGCTTCTTCCTCATGCCCCTGTCCTCACTACAGTGGAGGACACCAGTCCTTCCTTTGTCACCTAACTTCCAGTGCAATTCCCCATCCCATAGTTTCCCCCAGTCATGCTCAGGGTTGCATTCTAACATTTGTCAAACCTAGGGCCACCCAATCAAAGCATGCATATTGTATTTGTAGTGGTGTTTTGTTTGTTTGTTTTTAAGTGGTCTTTGGTCACTTGGTTATTACTTCTAGCTTTCTTCCTGTGTTCATCTCATTGTTCCTTGAAGGCGTCTGGTTTAGTTCTTCTGCCCTTGCTGGATCCAAAGTCTTGGTGAGGTTTGGGGTTTATGTGCTTGTGGAAAATGCTTGATGGGAACGTAGTAATAGTAACAAAGCTGTTAGGAGAAAATGAGTGACAAAGCCAATTGAAGGAAGACAGGGTCTGTTTTGGCTCATGTTTTGAGGGGATGGAGCCCACCACTGTGGGGGAGACATGGAGACCGGGCTGGGTTGTAAAGCAGCAAGTCACAGTGTGTCCACACTCAGGAAGCAGAGAGAGATGAACGCTGGTGGCTGGTGCTCAGTTTGTTTTCTTCCTATCCATTTGGCTCTGGACCCCAGCCCAAGGGATGGTGCCACTTACATTTAGGGTTTGTCCTCTCTATGCAGTTAAAAATCTCTCTGAAAACTCCTTTAGACATACTCATAATCAGTCAGGTAGACAGTAAAGATGACATAGACATGTTTCACATCACATTGAGTTGGAGGTCCAGAAAGAACAGACTGTGGGCCCAGTGTTAGTGACCACAGGGAGAGAATACTCATCAGTGAGCTTCCAAGATCTGAAGAGGAACTGCACTAGCAGAATGGCCCAAGAGGAGGCAGCTTGTTTCTGGTTCATCCCTCCTCCACACCCAGGAGCTAGAGAGATGAATGAAGTCTTCAGGTTTAGCCACTGTCCTGCCCTTTACTCCATCCTATGCTGGCATGCATAGGAGAACATAGCAGTTGGGTACGTGTGTTATATGTACATTGCCCATCTAGTATGGAGGGAAAGATTCCTGATCTGGGGATTTAAAGAATTGAGGGAGGGAATCCTGACCTCAGTTTGGGAAATGACCACAGGTCATAGACATTCACATCCAGGAAGAGGACAGTGGATGCTGTGCATGGCCACTTAGCAACAGTCAATGGGCAAAGGCTGGGGCATGTTCCAAGAGGAGAGTTGAGTATGGGCTGACAGGGAGCTGGAACTTGCTATTCAGGAACAAGCAAGGACTGACTGGCACCTCATTAGGACAGTTTTTCTGCTTAGGAGACATTACCCCAGGAAGCAGAGTAGGGGACAGACTTGTGATTAGGATTCTAAAACCCTTCTGATGTCAGATGCTGTGCTTGGGCATGACGTTAAGTCTTGATTTTACTTTCTGCTGTCCAAATGTAACACCCATGAGCTGACATAATTCACATGCATTCTGAGGTAGGTGCTGCTCTCACAATCACTTTATAAAGATGAGGGAAACAAGGCTTGGGAGATGACGAGCCCAAGATTACATGACAGAAAAGGGAAGAGTGGATATCCAAGCCAGCCAATTGTCCCCAGAGTTTAAAGCCTCAGCTAAAAAGGGCATGTGTTTAGAGTGTGTGTCCAGGCTTTGCCTCGAGTGTCACTTACATCTGTGAAGTCACTGCTGGTATTCCTGTTCTGAATGAGGGAAAAGGTGACACATGGAGCTGGTCCTTATCTGGTCTGGGGCAGATGGCATTGACACAGTGCTTACCTGGGTGAGGGCAGGCTATTTGACTAAATCACCTGCTGCAGGGGAAGCTGCTTGCTGAGTGACAGACAGGAAGACATTGGTGGTAATTATTTCTCGAATCTTGTTTCCTCCTTCTAGATTTTTCCCTGTATTTCTAGATCTTTTCAATCAGTAAACACAGGAACTGTCCTCTCAAAAACCTGACCTGCCATTCACACTGAGTGAGACTGGAGACCAGTGTGCAGGAGACGTGAGGGAGGGATGAGACCTAGAATTCCTTAAGATTGTAGTATGTACCCTGAGGAATAATAGATATTTGCAGGCTGCGCTGTATTGGCTGAGATGAGATGGCTTAGTGATAAAAACCACTTGCCAAATTATCCTTCTGTCTTCTGACCTCTGCACTCACACCATGGCATACATACACTCGAGATGATGATGATGATGATGATGATGATGATGATGATGATGCTGATGACAATAACAATAATAATGGCATTCATACACTCGCAGTAAGGATGATGATGACAACAACAGTAATAATAGCATTCATGTACTCACAGCAATAACAGTTTTAAAAGTCAGCACAGACCTAGACAGGCATCCCGTATCTTGTAACTTCAGTGCACTTGGTTCTGAACTTAACACTGCCAGCTCCCCACCCCACCCCCCACCAAGGTGGTTCTGAAGATTACTGAAGCATCTTGGACAGCACCAAGTGATGTGCTTGGCACAGGACAGAGCCCAGTGTTATGTGTAGTTCTGATTGTGATTCTAATAGTTCCCTTCGTTCCTAGGGTCTCCAAGGATTCAGATGCAGAGGAAGACTGGTCTGGAGTCTGGCTGCTGGTTTACTGGCTCAGAGATAATCCATCAATATATTCTCTCCACAACCACTTTCCACCCCTCACTCCCAGGACTAATGAAAAATCTGATAGACCTCCTCCCAGCCTCTTCTACCAGCCACAGTTGATGTCTATTTGCAGGGACCCAGTGGAGAGGAAAAGTCAATAGTGCAATTAGGGAACACGCTTTAGTATTGGCTCTCACCTGGAAAGCCCTTTAGCACACATCAGGTCTTTTCCTTGTAGATCTCAGGATTTGAAAACAGCCTTCTGCACCACAGTTGGCTCACTGAATGGTGAAAGTCAAGTGGTAGTTGAAATCATTCTTCTGTCTGAGCCTCTCATGCAATGCACAATTCCACTGTCCTCAGGGGAACTTAAAGGAAGAGGACCTTCTCAGACTCAGTCATCCTCCCATGGGAGCCATGGCCATTCACACTGTCAAGAAAAGGAGCCACCTCTCACTGTGGGAATTTTAGGGCTCCGGGGCCAGACCCTAACATTTGTTGCTGTAATAAAATGTTCACAGTGGCCCTGGGAGGAGTGGTCATCCTGAGGAGTGGGGGAAGTGAACTCCCACAAATTAAGTGACCTTTCTCATACCACCTACCAGGGAAGTACTGAATCAGACATTTGGACCATGTCAATGATCTGACAAGTTCATATTTCTGTCTAGGTGGAGTAGATGGGGTGGGAGAAGGGATGTCTTCTAAGTGAATGACTTTCTATCCCTGGAGCAACCACTTATCTTGAGAGAGGCCCATGGATAAGCAAATTGGAAATACTATGTGTTTATTGGCTGATAGGGAGACTAGAGCTTTAACAATTTGTGTTAGAAAGAACATTAGTGCCCTTTGGCCTGGAACTTGCGATTTCTAATTTCTACTAGAGATTTGTTGAACTGGACAGTTCTTCTAGTTCCCAACTTTGAGCTGAGTCTATTGTCATACTCATTGAAATGGTCCCAGAGGAGTAGAGAGTGGCTCTGGGCCTCTGTGCTGGTGTGTGTATGTTTGTGTGTGTGTGCATGTGTGTGTGTGTGTGAGAGAGAGAGAGATAGAGAGATAGAGACAAAGACACAGACTTTGGGGTCCACCTACCCAGGTATCCCAAACTCATTTCCTCCAGGCAGATTAGGTTGAACTTTAATGCTTGGACAGTGTTTTTAGCCTTGTAACTACCCTTGTCATTCCATTGGACTGTAGCTCAGGATCCTGTGACTGCTACTCATATAGAATAGTGACCATAGTTATGTCACTGGTGTTAGAAGATACTCCCAGGCCTATTGTAGATGGTGTGTTGATTGAATAAAAGCTGGCAAAGGTGACTGTCACGTACTGTGCCCTTGCTATAGAATTGGCTGTGTATCAGGTAAGTGCTGAAGCCAGGTTAAGCCATGAAAATGGGACTGACCACAGGGAGAGTGTGTATGTGTGAGCACGTGTAAGTTTATGAGTAGACATGAGCTTAATGGCAAATCTTGTGCCAGTTCAGACTCTGGCCTGCATTTGGGGTCCTCTAGGGGTGGCCAACCTGTGAAAGGACTAGGAGAGCCCACAGTGGTACTGTGTGTCCCCCAAGAATCTCATCTGCTACTTGGAAGAGTCGGGTCACTGAAGGAAGAAGGCATGAGGAGGAGGGGTGAAGGTTCTCCCACAGGAAAAGGTTTGGTTTTTCTGTCTTTGGCTTTGGCTTCACTCCTTTGTTGTTATAAACTCCTCTGCTTCTTTTCTAGTTCAGTAAATTTTAGTGTGTTCTCTCTTTTTCAAGCTCCGCACTCATTTAGATCAGTTTTGATGTATGTTGGTGCCTTTGCATTGTGTGTGCTGTATATGTGTGTATATTATGTGTGTGGGAGATGCACTTAGGGAGACATAAACAAATGCTCTGTGCCTGAACTATGCATAAATCAATGAGAGAATTTCTTAGCATAAGGTTAGGATTATAACTGTGAAAATGGATTGTGTATTTTCTGTGTTCTTTAAACCGCCATGAGAAGTCAGGGAGCATCATCCCCTTTGGCAAGAGGAAAGTAAAGCATGTGTGGACATGGAGGGCAGCCCTCTCAGAGAGTGAGGAAGCAAGAGCAGCTTCAGTTCTTGCCCAGTAAGCTACTTGGTTTTTGACAGTCACATTTTCATGAAAGAAGATGATGCATATGCATATTTGTGTTAGCCTTTAATTATATCTATTTACTTTAGTAGCAGTAGAAACATGTGACTGACAGAGTTCAGACATTGTATTTTTGAGTGAACTGAGGTTGACAATAAAGTCTTATACATAGTAACAATGAAGGAAGGTCCATTTCTTGAAGCTTAGATTGATACCTCTTACTGGTCCTGAGCTTTTGGTTACCATGAACACAATGTTGTACCTTTACTTATCCATCTTATTGTAAAACTTTTTCTTTTCTTTTTTTTTTTTTTTTTTTTTTTTTTTTTGTCTTGGAAGTGATGAGTGACTGACCTCCTATGACCTGCTAGATTTCTGTGCCTCCTTCTGTTACTTTTGTCATCAGACTTCATGAAGTCTTAAGAGTCTTAGCTCTAGTGTTAAGATTACTGTGATCCACAGTAAAGATCTGGACGTGGTCCATGCAGTCTGCATGCAGAGGGTCCTGTGCTGTACACACAGTTACTTCAGATCTTTTCACCCATGGAGCCAGGAAATGCCATTCAAAATGGAAGCAACAAGTTCCAGCTTCAGCCTGGAGGTGCTATGTGCTGCCTGACTCTGTCAGAGCTTTAGGCCTTTAAGATGCTGACATCCACATTATATTCATTGTAAATGAAAGTAAACTAAGTAATTTTATGTGCCTACCAGGAGTCAAAGAGTTGCCCTCATGCTCCATATCCTTTTCTTACAAAGCTAATGATGTGGTCACCATACTGGCCTATGTTGATACAGACATTGCTAATACTGCTGGATCCTCTTTCCTTCATGCAGAATGACCCAAATTGCTGAATTGTCGAGTGTTGATTTTTATACCCCCCCTCTTGTATGACACTGTGGGGTTTGAGATACTATTCGAAGCTTTATGGGATGAGTGTGATTAGACATGGGCATGGCCTTCCTCACAGTGGCAGTAGAGAAATTTGATGGTCTCCCCAGTCCTTTGCCACCTTGCATGGGAAGACCTCCTTGACCACATTTCTGTCCCCTCTCAGAGAAGACAGACTTCTGTTCAGAGACAGTGGTCACTGTTTGATACTAGTTAGCCATCCTGTGATTCCATTGTGTTTATTTTGAGGCCTAGCAGGTTATGCTGGTTTTATAATTAAAGTGATATGAACTTTCTTATAAAATAATCAGAGTAGCTTCCAAGGGGATAGTGTCTACAGAAAAATAATGGTACAAAGCAGCCAACCTAGTTCTTGAATGGCCAGAATTAGGAAACCCTGGCTTTTACAGAGAACACTGAGTCTCAGCTCCTAGCAAGAACCCTGATCCCCTGAGGCTTGCTAAGTAAAGGTACAGATTACAGGTCTGAGGTTGAGACAGAATCCTCAGGTCATGATCTACAGATAAGCATCTTGCCATCATCAGGAAGGAAGCTTGCTAGAAACATTATCTCCCAGGCATTCTTGTAACTGGATCTATAGTCACATGACCCCATGTGTTTCCTGGGCACATTAAAGTGTGGGATCCTATGATCTGTCACACCATTGAATGTTCTCAGTGTGAGTCCTGGTGATGAGGTAACTGGAGACAGCACCTTCATAGCACTTAGAAGTAAGGTGTGTGTGTGTGTGTGTGTGTGTGTGTGTGTGTGTGTGTGTGTGTGTGTGTGTGTGTGCGGTCGCATGTGGCTGTCAACCTTGGTTATTTACTATCATTTCTTGAGAGAGTCTGTCACTGTCCTGGAACACATTAAGTAGGCCAAGGGGCTGGTCAGTGAGCTCCAAGGATCTTCCTGTTTCTGCCTTCCTCTATGGTGGGAATACGGGCACTCACTCCCATGCCTTAATGTGGGTTCTGAGAATAGAGCTCAGGTCTTCATACATATGTAGCAGACACCTCTCTGACTGAATGATCTTCTCAGCCCCAGAGCCAGTTTTTACTTCTGGCTTTACAGCCTCCTTCCATGAAGATTGTAGAAGGATGTCCCGGGGCTGGCTGTGCCCCCCTGGTACAGCCTCCTTCCATGAAGATTGTAGAAGGATGCCCCGGGGCTGGCTGTGCTCCCCTGGTACAGGCTCCTTCCATGAAGATTGTAGAAGGATGCCCGGGGCTGGCTGTGCCCCCTGGTACAGCCTCCTTCCATGAAGATTGTAGAAGGATGCCCCGGGGCTGGCTGTGCTCCCCTGGTACAGGCTCCTTCCATGAAGATTGTAGAAGGATGCCCCAGGGCTGGCTTGCTCCCCTGGTACAGCTCCTTCCATGAAGATTGTAGAAGGATGCCCCCGGGCTGGCTGTGCCCCCTGGTACAGCCTCCTTCCATGAAGATTGTAGAAGGATGCCCCGGGGCTGGCTGTGCCCTCCCCTGGAAGCACTGTTAAGTCTCCGGGGTTTTCCATCCCTCATGCCCTCTTCTGACCCCATTTGCTTTTGTAAACCCTGGGTCCTCCGAGCAGCTGCCCTCCTGTCTGGGTTCTCTGAAGCAGACGCCAGTGGCTGGAGAAGGGACATCTATCTTTCTTAGTACTGTTGTTCCCAGGAGATACGATTTGCCTGATAGATGTGTTTTGGCTGCAGCTACTCACAGTTCAGTGAGAGATTGTCCAAAAATCTTAGTATTTGACAACATTTTAGAAAAATTTCATCTAACCTTTAGAAAGTAAATCCTGTGGACTGGGGATATAACTTGAGTAAAGTGTCTGACATGAAAGCATAAGGGACCTTAGTTCAATCCCTATTATCTTCTTAAAAAGAAAGGTGCACTGACACATACTTGTAATCACAGTGCTAGAGAGGCAGAACAGATGGGTCCCCAGAGCTTGCTGGCCAGACAGCCTAGCCTAATGGGCAAGTTCCCAGACCCATGGAGAAATCCTGTGTCAAAACACAAGGAGGATAACATATGAGGAACAGTATCTGAGGTTAGTTACCTCTGGCTTCCACACTTATAGGCACCATGTATATGAACACCACCGGAGTGGGGGCACAGACAGAGAGGCATACAGAGATGGAGATAGAGAGACAGAGACAAAGAGAAGAGCCAGAAAGACAGAGACACAGACAGAAACAGAGATATGGAGACAGAGACACAGAAACAGAGACAGAGAGACAGAGAGACAGAGAGAGGTATCCAGGACACAGACAGTGGGAAGGAAATTGCTCGATGATGTGTCTTAAGTCTCCTGGCCCTATGGCCTGCTTTGTGGAGAAATGGGACTCAAGGTTCCGGGGTCTCTGGCTGTGGAGCCATTACAGTTAGTAACACCCTGTGGGTGGCAGATGGTGCTTCAGTGGTGGCTGAAGCCATATTCTGCATTCATCTGCTTCTCTGTGGTCAGGACTCTATATCTGTCAAGAGGAGGCATCTGCTTCCCTTCCTTGATGATAACTTTAAGACGTGCCCATGACAAGTGGTCATGCTGACTGCATCCATTCATTTTCTCATTGCTGTAATCAAATACTTGACAAATGACAAACCTTTAAGGGATGAAGGGTCTTTTCTGGCTCATGGTTTAGGGGTACAGTGTGTCATGGCAGGGAAGACAGAAGCATTTCTTCGATGGGGTGGCAGGTGCCTAAGGCTCATTTGGACAGATTAAGAAACTGGGGACAGGAAACAGGGTGGGCCTACAAATGTCTAGTCTTGAGACAGGAGAGATGGCTCAGTGATTATAAGTATTGGCTGCTCTTCCAGAGGACCCGGTTTCGATTTCAAGTACCCACATGGTAGCTCATGACTGTTTAAAACTCCAGTTCCAGAGAGTCCAACACTCACACAAACATACGTGCAGGAAACATGCCAATATACATAAAATAAAAGTAAATAAATCCTTTAGTATAGACAGACAGACAGACAGACAGACAGATAGAAAAAAATGGCAATCTTGTCTTCAGTGACCCATTTTCTCCAGCTAGGGCCTATCTCCTAAAGGTTCCACACCGTCCAAAACAGTAGCACCTCCTAGGAGCCAAGTGTCCAGACACCTGAGCTCTTGGAGGTTATCAACATCTAAACCATAAAAATGATATTATGTGGCTCTCAGGGCCGGATCAGGAGAAGTCAGCTAGCTTTTGCCCACTTTTCTCTAAATGTTGGATGAAAGTCTCAGTATGCCAGGACTTCTGGAAATACTTCCAGTTCAGCCACAACCATACTGTCATTAGTGGGTAGGCATCTTGATGGGTAGCCTAGTGTAGGCCTCAGATAGCCATAGTGTTAGCCAGTGTTCTAAGAACTTTTCATTTGGAGCACAAGAATTTTCCAAACCAGAAACTTTTGGGTGAAATCAAATATTTTTGGATGATTTATTGTGGAGTCACAGTAATCATAATATTCTAGAGGTTTGGTTATCATGAGCAGCCTATATGGCCTAAAAACATCTTTGAAATAAGCTTTATTGCCTTTCATTTTGTTTAAAAGACTCTTAAAACACTTGGGAGCAGGGAGTAGGCTGTGGCACAGTCAAAGAAAGTACTAAAAACTGGTAGAAATACACACTAGAGATTAGAGTACTGCAGTAAATGGGAAAAAATAGCTATGTTATTCTGCCCATGTTTGTTGGGCATTCTGTGTATTTCAAACATCCCCCTTTCCTTCTCCTTGCCTCCTTTTAGTTTTCTCTTCCTTTCCTCTCCTTTTTCTTTTTCTTCCTCACATAGTCCAGGCTAGCCTTCCATATGCTTGAACTCATCCTCCTGCCTTCACTTTCCAAGAGCTGGGATTATAGGTGTGCACCATCAATCCCAGTTGATATGGTGCCAGGAATAGAACCCGGGGTCTTGTGCATGCCAGATGAACATCTACCAACCGAGTTTTAGCCCAGTCTCCATGTGTATTCTTTCAGTTTCATTTCCATTCCCGCTCTGTAAGACAGGGTCAATTCACAGATAAGGAAACTGCAGATTAAGGGTTTTAAGGAAAATACTTTCCATGCATCAAATGGCCAGGGCTGGATTGAAACACCAGGATTGTCACTGATAAGAATTAAATCATTAAGTTTCTAAGAGCCAAGAGTACAGGACCCTTAAGCCATCACTGGGGTCAGAGCTGGAGCTTGACACCTGGAGAATAGTTTAAAATCCACATCCCCAGGTCCTCTTCCTACTGCTTGTACATTTGACTAGAAAGTCTCTGGAAGGTTCTGACCCATTTCCAACTGTGGCTTCTGGTTCCACTACAAGCTTCTCCATTGTGGGTGAGCATATTGCAGTCTCACAAGGGACAGTCTTAACTCAGTAACAGAGAAGCTTCTTGGGGGGGGGAGCTGTGACAGGGGACCGTTTTCTGATGCCCAGGGAAGTGCTTGGCATACCTTTCTTAGAAGAAAGTACATGGGCCCAGAGCCGTTTTTTAGAGCTGACCTGGTGGTTCTTGGCACACTTGAGACCCCGTTCTGCAATAGATGCATTCTGGATTCAGGTTAGTGAGGACTTGACTGGTCTATTTGACAGTACTGCTGTCAAGTGTTTCCCAGGTGACTCTTCCATTCCAGCTGGAGGTGCTGTGGACACAGGGCTGAGCAGAGCTGTCAAAGCCTCCGCTTTCTTCTTGGAATTCCTAAGTGTACACATTCTGAGAGTTTAAAACCCCACCCACAGAGAAGGGATAGTGGAAGGAAGGGCAGGAAGGCATGTAGAAACAGGGAAGAATCACTTCTTTTAGATGCATGGTGGAGTGGACTGTGAGGCTGGTCCTTTTGATGGTATACGGTGAAGCTGTTCAGAGTGGACATGAACTTTGGCAGTATCGGAACCTCCTAGTGGGCCAGCCATCCTAGAAGGCTGTCAGCTCAGTCCTTGTGTGGTCACTGCTGAAAATGTTCATGAAAAATGCAGTCAGACCATGACCATATGACACCCAAGTGTGGGACACAAGTTGAATTTGTGAAGTCCCCAATTTGGCTAGGATCTGGCCTCCTTGGATGACTGTTCCTTTTATTTATTTATTTATTTATTTATTTATTTATTTATCTTAAATTTTCCATTATTTATTTATTTTCCTTAGAATTTTATTTAATTATTTATTTATCTATCTTAAAATTTCCATTATTTATTTATTTTCCTTAAAATTTTATTTATTTATTTATTTATTTATTTATAACGGGGAATTCCTGAACACAGGACTAAAACTGGGATGGCTGTGGGTAGACCAAAGCTACTAGGTACCCTAAAATTTCCTGGGGAGAACAAAGTTGTCCTCCTCTTCTTTCAAGCTGCCACCCCAACCTCCTCATCTTGGTCCACAGTACCCCAAACTAGAAGCCACTCCTACCTGCCCACCTGCATATCCTCCCATGTGTCCTCTCAGCCGCTTTGCAGACACCTCTTACTGCGGTGTTTGGATACCCCTGGCCACTCTCTTGCCTTCATTCCTCTGCTCGTCTCCACGTCCCGTACGTCGCATCGCCAGGGCAGCACCACTTTGAATGGTACTTCCCATCCTATTAGATGATCAAAATTTCTCAGCCTAGTGGTGGAAGACTGTGTCCTTCTGACACTTGGACTCCTAGCTATTCATGCCCCAAATCATTCTAAATGAGGTTTAGGTGGAGATGGGGCTTGAGAGGCTAAACAGAGGCCAATGGCTGAAATCTGAAAATTCATATTGCCTGTCTCCCACACTCCAACTCTTTCCCCTTGCACGATTGCTTTTTGTTGTCCAACTAATGAAGGCATAACCCAGACTAGGGAATGCAGTGGGTTCCCATGGCAGGGGCAGGTTCTCAGAGGGCGAGGGGATGAAGATGAAAGATGCCTAGAGCTAGCCCATTAGCAGACCCAAAACATCCCGTCACCATGTCTCTTCATCCTTCCTCTGCCCCCTAGTGGAGGGAGTGGCAACAGCATGTCTTTATCTGGGCAGCAGGAAGTGGGGGGGGTGGGGGCGGCAGGAAACTTCCAGTCCGCTGGGTAGGTTAAGGAAGCCTGCTGAGTCCACTCCTGTCTCAGACCCATTTTTTTTCTCAGTGGCTGTGCTGCTGGCCTGGCCTTGACCCTTCGTGAGCACTTGTGTGGCACTTGAGCTTTCAGCTCACATTAGGAGCCTGAGTTCTTAGAGTCTTTGTAAAAACAGTTCCAAAGCTGAAGTTTCCTTAGCGAAAACGAGTCCTTGCTGCCAGGGGTGACAGAGGACTCTACAGTCTCAGTGTCTCTCTGTCTTTGTCCAGCTGGACCTGGCTGAGGACCATGGGGGGGGGTTACCCCTCCCAGAAGTCTGGAAGATTCTTGTAAGGGTATGCAGAAGTGGCCTCCCAGGGTCTGTCCACAGCAGCCGAACGCTCAGCTTTCATGTCCTTTTCTTTGTTTTGTTTCAGTTTTACAGAGTTTTTGGATCCATTCCAGAGAGTCATCCAGCCAGAAGAGATCTGGCTCTATAAAAATCCATTGGTGCAGTCAGACAACATACCTACGCGCCTCATGTTTGTAAGTACCGTGGTTTGATGGCTCATATGTTCACTATCCAGACTACAAGCCAAATGGGCTTTGATCTTTACTGTTCCAACCCCTGTTGAGGACAGTAGTCAACTTTAAATAAAGAGCAACATAGCCTGTCCAGGTAAGCCTTGCTTCCAGATCAAGATAGACACTGGTTTCTCACTTGAGAAATTGTGATTGTTTAACACTTTGGAAGAAGAAATGACTTGATCACCTGAGTTTTATTGAGTGTTTCCACATAATGACAGAGCAGTAAAGACAGACAGGAAGCTAGTGACAAGAATTCCCTGTCCCTTCTCCTTGTAGGATAAGCCTGGAAATCAATGTAGAGAGCTTTGTTAACCACATGTGTAATTTGGCCTGGGCAGTTGTTGACCACTGACAAGATGACCCTGTGTAGCCTGGGGAGTGTGGCTCATTGGGTAAAGGACTTGCCATGTGTGAGGACTGGAGATCAGATACCCTGAACCCACGTAAATGCTGAGTGGGTGTGGTGACCAGCCTGTAATCCCAGCACATGGAAGGCAGAAACAACCAATCCTCAGCAAGCATGGAATCTAGTCTAGGCAAATCAGTATGTTCTAGGTTCAAGTATGGGACCCTGCCTCAGTATATATGATGGTGTACCATTGAGGATGAGGAAGACATCCACCTTCAACTATAGATCTCTACACATGCCATACACACACATGTGTATACCCCCCCCACAACAACATAAATATGCATGTGTATGTGACACACCCAGACACATACTAAATCAAAAAGTCTACCCCATATCCTAACCACTAGATGTTGCCTGTGTCTCAATGCTAGAATGAATGAGCTAACGAGCTGGTGGATATAGTAAGATTATTTTTACCTCCTTCTCTTACCACGTGGCAATTATAGTCTTTTACCGTTCCTTTCCTATGTACCAGGGCCTTATGGAAAGGCTACCTCATATAGTCCAAGCTTGTGTTAGAGAGGATGGGTTCATTACTAGCC
The DNA here is from genome assembly GCA_030556225.1 of Cricetiscus sungorus. Classification (NCBI taxonomy): domain Eukaryota; kingdom Metazoa; phylum Chordata; class Mammalia; order Rodentia; family Cricetidae; genus Cricetiscus; species Cricetiscus sungorus. The sequence continues at coordinate 89,086,958 of JANBXA010000007.1, forward strand.
ACAGCCTTCAGAATCAGAAGTGCCTTCCAGAGAGGTGAGGGAACTTTCCTGAAGACACAGGCTGGTGAGTGACAGTGTCTAATCCAAGGAATCGACTCTGGAGGTCAGTGGCCACCTTGAGACTGCATTGGATGTTCCAGAGCATCTGGAACTCCTTACTGATGCTCAGTTGCTCTTGGAACATTGCCAGTGAGCCATTCAGTAACAAAGGAAGCAATCATATGCTCCCTCCACCGGAAACAATAGCAAAACTTTCAGATGGGCTGCCTAGTGGCTTGAAGGTGATTCCTGTTGACCCACCATTGTGCCTGTGCTTCTGGGGATGGTGGTTATATATTCTATAACATTCACAATACACATGGGACTATTTGAAAAAAAAATCTCTCGAATTCACAGAGGGCAGCTTTTTAAGTAACTATGGTTAGAAAGATATTCATATCTGCAAATGGAGATGCCTTCTATACTGCATGAGCATTCAGGTGTTATTACAGTTGCTTTTAATAATTACTTTTCACCTTGGAAAATAAAATAGATTTCTGTAAATCTTAGGCAAAGTGAACTATTAAGGTCGGTTGGCAGTAAGGCATAACAAATACTCACATATTACAATAAGATCCTTTTCCAATTCCATCCTAACTCAATAAATCCTAGATATGAAGGAACCAGTGTGTGGCTAATGACTTTATAGCACAATTAGGGGAAAACATCTGTTTATCACTCAGACCCATTCTTCCCGGGGTTTTGCATTTCATGTGCTGTAAAATGCAATTTGGAGATGAATGTTCATATGGGACATTGAGAGAAATTTGCGGCACTGGCCTAGATTTATGAACAATGGATTGTTTTGAATACCTAGATGCAGATGTCACAAATATTCTGGCTACAGACGCAAGTGGGGTGAAACAATTTGCTTAGTGCCAGTAGTTTGGGTGAGATGCAGAAAGGCCCTTCAGTGCTTTTCAGGGTTTTGGAGAATCTAGCCTTGTAATGAAACAAGTTCAGCCTTTTACTTTGTTAATACTGGTTGATGAAGCATGTTCATTTGGCAACAGGAGTCAGTGCGGTCCACTAGAGCAACAGGAGAGCAGGCATGCCATTTAAAACATCTGCAGCTCGAAGGTGGAAAATACTTTGTAATTCCATTGTTAGATTTGTTCACCTAGCTTTTATTAAGAACTTAATATAAGCTATTGTTTGTCAGCTTTGGCCATCAAAAGCTTTTCCAGTGTCTGCAGAGGAAAGTTGAGTGGCCCATACGGTGTCCCATATAGCTAGCTAGGTCAGTTTTTCTTGGGGGCTCATTTAGATGAATGTGTGTATATATTTGTGTGTGTGTGTGTGTGTGTGTATGCACACATACACACATGCCATAGTGCACCTGCCACAATCAGAAAACATCTTGTGAAAGTTGGATCTCTCCTTATTTTTTGTAGGTTCCAGTGATGGAACGCAGGTGGGAGAGGTTTGGCAGAAAGCACCTCTTTTGGCTTTTTCCTCTTTCTGGCCTAAATTTCATTCTTTCATTCATAAAACCCTGGATCTTTTATATAGGTTGAAATGTTTTTATCCAAAGGTGAACTTTCTAACTAAAGTTTTTTTCAAGTAATTAGTGGCCCCAAGTTGTGAATCATGAGTGTTTATGTGTGCATACACATGCGTGCGTGTGTGTGTTTGTTTGTGTGGGTCAAAACCCTTTGGTCAAATGTAACCAGAAAAATAATATAGTAAAGGTTTGGTAATTGAGTCAAGTACAGTCAAAGGGAGAATAAACCATATTGACATGTCCAGAAAAGCCCCAGCTCCCATCTTATCTTCCTGTGGCTCCACAGTGCAGGTAATGGGTCTGTGTATAGTGGGACTGTTTGTTGCTAAGGGCTTGTTTTTCCATGATGATTCTGTCTCCCTGTTGACCAGAGAGACAGACCAAGGATTCTCGACTTAACATTTCTCCCTCATCCCCAAGCAGTCAGTCCCTTGTCAGAGTCTGTGCTGCTATTTAAGAGGTCATGATTCCTTGTTGAGGGTGCCGCGTTTATCAGAGCATGATTAAACACCTGCTATTGATGTAGGGGATGTCAGTTGGTCATGAATGTTACTTAGTATACCCTCTGTTGATGTCATGTTGTGCATCAGGGCATACTTGCAAAGAGCATGCTGTAGATAGGGGAGACCATAAAGGCTGTGTAGAACAGGAAGTCAGGTCAGGAATGGATTATACCCCCAGGGGCCCTGCATATATACTCTAATATAAACTAAGATCTGGAAAGGTCAGAGGAGAGACACAGGTAAGCTTCTATGGAGCGTCATCATCTTCTTCACCATCATCTCACCACAATCCTCATCTCTATTATGACCTTCATCACCATCATCTATCACATTCTCATCACTGCCGCCATCATGAGCTACCACAGTGGCCATGGTTTTTGAGGACAGTGCTTGTGCTCATCACACGATGAGCAGTGTCTCAGTTAACGCTTCCCGGCATCTCTGATGGCACCATTTTTCATCAGCTCAGTAATTTCAGGGTGAAAAACCGAACAGTTTTACCGAGGTTTTAACAACTGTTAGAAGCTAGGCCAGTCCCTCTCAGAACACTGAGAAGCCATGATGCTCTGATGCCACCTTTTGGACTTGGGTAAGGTGGAGAGGTGGTGCCAGCATGTGACACACAGAAAATACAGACATTAAGGTTCCCCAAAGTGGGAGAACAGAGTCATGTGGGCCCATTGAGTTTGTTGGGGCTATCTATTGGGTGAACTGAGTCAGAGTTTGTTGGGGGTTATCTATAGGGTGAGGGGGCAGAGGAGGCAGGGATGGAGCCAGATGGTGGATGTCTTCAGATTAATGATTATTATTGTTATTCCTCACACCCAGGCAGTGATAAAGTATTTGCTGTGGGCCAAGTCCAGGGCTGGGCAGTAGGGATGCAGGGCTGAGTACCACGTGGCTTCTATTTTAGCAACAGCTCAGACACAGACATCAACTGGGCAGGTAAGCACTGCTGATAAACCCTTTCAAGAGCAGCTTTGTCTCAAGTGGGAGAGGAGTGTTCCCACACATTTTCCCCTTGTCTTCCAAGAAAACACCTAACTCATTTTCTTTGTCTCTTCTGGTTGTGTCCAGAACTCACCTGATTTCATCTCCCAGAATCTTCCTGTCACTGTGATGATGTGCTAGGATGGTTTCCTATTCTGGGATGCTTTTAAGGAGGCTAGGAACTAGTCTGTTTGGGGAGAGGATGGAAGGAGAGAGACACACTTTGCTGGTGATAGACAGTTTAATTTGTAGTCTCTTTTTAAGTCTTTGATGGCCCTTTCTTTGGTGACAGATTGCTATTGTTTACCCAAAGCGGGGCCTTTTATGGGTGTCTGTGTGTGTTCCAGTTATCTTTAAAAATGCTTCCCCACCCACTTTTATGTAAAGTGCCAGAGCTGTAGGCACTTTGGCCCTGTGTTGTGATGTGAGTGAGCATTGGTCCTCCTCACCAGCTAGAATCCTGACATTGGGATGTTTTGGACTGGACTTCTTCACTGTTAAACTTTCCTGCTATGGTCATAAGCCCCCCTCCGCTTCATTTACAGATAGGCTGCTCCAAGCCTAGCCTTTCCTAGATACATATGGGACAGTCTAGTGATCTGCAGCAGTGTTGAGGAGGACCCTATTTCTAGACGGAATAGCATTTGGACACTGAGAGCATTTCCTATGTGATACTCACTGGTGGGAACACAAGGTGGGAACCCACTTGGAGACAGTGGTCATATACTGCTTGGGTAAGATGCCTGGGAACTTCTGTTCTTTCATGCTTTCAACCTTCTTCCTTTGCCCAGTATTCTCTACTCAGGTCAGGTGGGTTCGTGTGGCTTACACTTCAATTCTGTATGAGATCCTTGTACTCTGTGGGTATACTCTGGATACATGTTACATTCATTTGGAGGTATGGTGGTGTGCCAGGTAACAGATGGGGAGGGAATGGTAAATATAGATTTATCTCTGCTCTTTGTTGGGCTCTCTGCTCCCTGCGAGCTTACATCTTAAAGCAGAAGCAGAAAAGGAATAATGTGTAGCTTTCCAAACCACAAAGCCCCCAATGGCATACATCTTCTAGCACAACGCCAAAGTTTTCCCAGATGTTGCTCTCAGCTGGGAACAAGTATTCAAATGCATGAGACTACCATAGCACAGTGCATCTCAACCTGTGGGTCATGACAATTGGAAGTCACATATTTCTGACTGCCTTAGGAACCTCCAAACATATATTTATTTTGATTGTTGCTCCATAACTGTAATTTTGCCACTGAGTGGTGTCTCAGTTCTTAAGCCCATCAAAAATATGGACCCACAAGTTGAGGACTGGTGATGTAGGACATTTATCCAAGCCAGGACAAAGGCATGAGACCCCAGTGTTGCTAGGACATAGGAGAAATCACATCCTACAGTTACCCACAGATACTTCTGTTAGGAGATAGAACTTGGCACTCTGTCAGGTTAGAATCCTTTTCTTGAGCTCTTGAAGTGGGGAAACTGAACTGTCCCCATCTCCCACCCTGAGCTTAGTACTGGCTTCATAAGCAGGTAATTGGTGGTCATAAATATGATCCCAAATAGCGCTTACTTGGGAAAGTTTCAGAGTGAATACAATGAAGGTTTGTCTTGGCAGAGGCAGAAGGAAGGGAGACCTAATTAAAAACAAGAGAACTGTGTCAGGGAATGATGTTTAAATAAAGTCCTTTGTCATCAGGCCCTAGTGACTTCCTAGCTCTCACTCCTGGCTGTGGGCCTGCATGCTTGTTACCTGATGCTCTATCCCTTATTTGGGTCAAAATATCCTACTCTAAAATCCCCTTTACCAGCCTTTGAGGCCTTGCATTTTATTTGGAGTTTTATTTCTGTTTACACATATGGGAATGTGTCATCTATGGTTGTCTCTTAACACTTCTGTTCTGTGTTATTCTATTATGGCTTGACTTGTGTTGTTGTCCTTACAGGTCACTATTTGGTGAGTTGCATTCTCCTCTTTGGGGACACATGACATGAACTATACCTAGGGCTTTAAGGGATGGGAAATAATTAGGCAGCTGAGCTTGACATTTGCATTTGGAGTCAATAGGGATTCTTGAGCCTTGACTGTGTCCTTGGCTGTTAGAAGGTGATTCTCTAGACATTGGTTTTCAGGATCTGAATGTTTAGACCTATTTCTCAATCAGCACCATCAGGATCATTTGGGATACTTGTTTTTAAAAAAATATGATCCTTGGTTCCTACACTTGTCATACGAGTAAATCAGACAAGAGCAGTTGACTTCCAGGCTCCATCATTTGGTTTTCAAAGCCTATGCCATCCAGAGCCATAACTAATGAGGGGACCCCTAACCAGTTAATACTTCTCATGGTCACAAAGACATGATGACAAATAAGAAGTAAGGCCTTCTGGTGTCTCATAAGTTGTCTCTGAAGGCAGAAACCAGAGATTAGTCCCCAAAGTAATTGATTGAAATGGAAAGAGCCTGTTCTGAAAGGCCATGGTCATGTGCATGAATCCCATTTATGACTTTGTCCTATCAGGAAGCCCCTCTGTGAAAAGTGATATCTCATCTGAGTACACTGAAGAATTCCTAAGTGGGAACATAAGGGTTCCATAGTTACCACCCCCATCCCATCACTTACAGATTGATGCAGTGTTTGGTCCATCCAGACATTTGTCCTGAGATTTTATGCATGAAGAATTAAGTAGATGCCTTTCCTCCTGGTGGCCACAGTAGTTAAAGAAACTCCATATGGGAGGCAGAAAACTGGGCTAAGAAGACCATGCTTGTAATTTATAAGCTGTCTGCCCCCAGGCCTATCACCAAGAAGTTGTCTCAGAGCCATCATGAGCCTTAAATATTCCTAATACAAGAACTGCCTCATACAGTGCTTTTTGATGAGCCTGGTTCCATGTGGAACCCACCAGCTTAATTCCAGTGTAGATTTAGGTAAATGATACCTTAGTTACTTTCCTTGTTGCTATAACCAAATACCTAGCAAGAAGTAACTTAAGGAAGAACAAATTTATTTTGGCTTACAGTCTAAGGAGATACAGACCACAATCATGAGGAAGTCATTTCAGTAGAATCCAGAGGTGGCTGGTCATACTGCATCTGAGTTAGGAAGCAAAGAGAGAAATGAGTGCTGGTATTTGGCCTCTATCTGTTTGTCATTCTGTCTGGGACCCTCACAGAATGTACTGCTCACAGTTAGATTGTGTTTTCCTATATGAATTAATTCAATCTAGAAACTGCCTTATAAGCATATTCAGAGGTTTGACTTCCAGGTGACTCTATATCTTGTGAAGTTGGAGGAAGAATTTGTATGAAAGGACTACTTCTAAGCAAGAACAACAACAACAACATAAAGATATTCAATAGAAGAACTCCAAAAGGGAACGAGTTAATTGACTCTTATTAAGAAGGCCTACCCTCGCTGGACATTGGTGGTATACTCCTTTAATCCCAGCACTTGGGAGGCAGAGGCAGGTGGATCTCTATGAGTTCGAGGACAACCTGGTCTACAGAGCTAGTTCCAGGACAGGCTCCAAAGCAATACAGAGAAATCAAAAACAAAACAAAACAAAAACAAAAAACGAAAACCAAAACCAACCAACAAACAAAACAAAACAAAACAAAGAAATCCTACCCTCTTATGTCCCCACCACACACACACACACACACACACACACACACACATAGAGGGGAGTCCAGGGTTGACTGGTGCTGATGAGCTATCATATATACACTATTCTTTACTCTTTAAAAAGCCCCCACCTTAAACGTGTCTCCTAGCAGTTACAAGTCAATTAGAACCTGCAATCAGACCTCTAGTTTCCCAAGCCTGTGATTTTGCTCCATATAGACAAGTTGCCTTCCTTTGTTTAAGGTCAATTCAGCAAGGTCATTTAAATAGTGAGTTGAAGTTAACTGGGACTAATTATGAATTGCCACATCTGAAGCAAATCAGAGTCCTCATGAGGAATTATTTGTTGTTTCTTCCAGGCAATTTCTTTCCTCACACCCTTGGCTGTTATTTGTGTGGTGAAAATTATCCGGCGGACAGACAAGACTGAAATTAAGGAAGCCTTCTTAGGTAGAGTATTCACAGTTCTTGCTTTAGGGACTGGGAATGATCTTAATTAGATAATCACATTTGAAAAAACAAATCTCATTTACACCCAACTGATTTCTTTTGCTTTGGTCAAAATTAAACTCTGGAAAAATAAGACAAGTTAAGCTTAAAAGGTGTTGTGTCAATGTGAAGGACACCCACAAGTAGGGATTCTCAGAAGATGCCCAGTGTACCTGCATGTGCATGATCACACAAACATACACACACACACACACACACACACACACACACACACACACACACACACACACGGAGTGTGGGGGATGGAGAATCCTACTGGGCTATTTTAGCAATCAAGGTAATTTAACCTGAGTCTAAATCTCTTACCTAGACCTTCATCCCCAACCTTGGGTTTAGTATATTCTGTAAACTTCCATCCTCTGGGGTGGTAACTCTGGAAACTGAGGTTCCTCACTATAGGATGTGTTCATTAATTACTGGGCTTACAGATTTAAAACGTAGCATGGCACTCCTCTCTTTTCTTAGTGAGGGAGTATGAATGAGTTAGAGTGTGTGTCTAAAGGATGAAGAATAGAGGCCAGTTTTACGTAACCAAGCTTTAGTTAAGTCTGTCTAGTTGAAAAGAATAATGTTACGTTTCCCTTTCATATTAGCTCAAATAAATAATGGGTTTAAAGACAGAGCTAAAATAAGCAATCGTGTCAACTCCAAGAAAAGGAGGGGATATCAGAGCAGTGCTCTATGGGGCTGCAGTGGGGAGCGAGCTGGAATGTCAAGAGCTCATGACCAACTCTGTCTGAAATATACCTTCCCGCATGTCCTTCTACTTCCTGTCTCCTCTCCAGCCTAGATATGGTTTCTTCTGCCCCAGACCTTTGTTTCCTGTGGGCCATATGCTCACAGTGGTGCATGGGCTCATAGCGGTGCATGGGCTTACAGTGGTGCATGGGCTCACAGCGGTGCATGGGCTTACAGTGGTGCATTGGTTCACAGCGGTGCATGGGCTCACAGTGGTGCATGGGCTCACAGCGGTGCATGGGCTCACAGTGGTGCACGGGTTCACAGCTGTGCATGGGCTCACAGTGGTGCATGGACTCACAGTGGTGCATGGGCTCTCAGTGGTACATGGACTCACAGTGGTGCATGGGCTCACAGCAGTGCATGGGCTCACAGTGGTGCATTGGTTCACAATGATGCATGGGTTCACAGTGACTCACAGCGATGCATGGGCTCACAGTGGTGCATGAACTCACAGTGGTGCATGGGCTCACAGCGGTGCTACTTTGTACTTACACATCTGACTGCTCAGCTCTGCTGGCCACCCCATATTTTCACTCTGCTTCTTGCTCCCAGTCTCCTAGATGGAGACCTTGAGTCAGTTGTTTCTCCAGGATGAAAGCAAAGCCTTCTTGACTCTGGCCTGCCTGTGGTTACATGCTTGCTCTCTCAGGTCAGGTATGTGCTCCAGGATGCTGGCCTGTAGACTGAGAGTTTGGTCACATAGCCTTGGTCTCTTTGGCTGTGATGACAAAAAGTTTTAAGCGTTTTCATGGAGGGAGGGGCATTGGTACCTTACCATACCTGGCTTTAGTGGCAGGGCAGTATTTGGATGGCTATTACTGTGGTCCTTAGAGCATCCTATTGGGCACCCTCTCTGTTGGTTTGAGAATCCCTTCACCTCACTTTATATTGTAGTTGCTTCCTCACAAAGAGTTTCAAGATAAATGACCATGGAAAAGAATGGCTGTCATGGTTATGGCTATAGTTTACTGCTGGCTATGGGATTGTGTTCCTGTGACATCTCTAAGAAGCCCTAGCTACCTACTCTAGATATTTTCATTCCCAGCTAAATCTCCCTTAGGGTGATGCTTTAAAATTGAGCACCATACTCTGCCTCTGATACGGTAACTAAAAAGGAATCATTGGCTGTTCTGTTTGCCTAAATCAATGAGTTCCTGTCCAGAAAATGATGAAAAGCCAGCAGTGTGCACAGAGGTTGCAAACAACCCTGCTTCAGGAAGATTTGGAGGCAGGAAGGCAACCTTAAACTTCAAAGTCAGAAAACTAGATTTTTTTTTTAAACAAAGCCTGGAATTCAGAACTCTTTCATGGAGGGGAGGTAAGTAGTCATGTCATTCTGTAGTGAGGGTATGTAGAAGATTTTAACCCAGGCACTTACACCCAAGCCCAAAGTGTTCCCCTTTGACACATACAGACAAGAATGGCAGTGATTTCCCTGTGCAGCATCCAGCTTGTAGGTATTTAGGTCATAGAATAGCCAGGAACTCTGTTATGGAAAGACTAGAATACTGGACTTCCTAAAACTACAAAAACAATAGGAAATCTCTCAAATCCTCTGGCATGCCCATAACCCATCATACCCTCAAAACTAGCCCCTAGCAAGCCAACCTGTAGGACATGCCTCTTTGAATTTCTTTATCAGACAGTCTTGTTTGTGTTTCTGATCCATCAGTCTAAATCATACCATCAGATGCTGTGAAAACACAACATGGGTTCCAGCTGTGGGGTTCTTGTTAGTCAGCAAGTCTTCTTGCCTGGGGCTGTGCTTTCTCCTGCCTGTGTAGCTACCAAGCATCCCTTCAGAGCTCAGCCTTCATTCTAGAGAATGAGGAACATTGGAATAGATACCTCATGAAAGGTCCCTACATCAGTACCCTGTCATGTTGATGCCCTCTCATCAGTACCCTGTCAAACTATCACTCAGATAAAAATTAATCAGTCCCATATGCTTCCAGAACGCTGAAGCAACTCCCACACTCCCAAATGTCATCACTCTAGCTTCCCATCCTTCTCTGTCTCTTTCGAGCATTTAGATCATACAGTGCATTTCTAGCTCACTCACCTCAAACCTTTGGAAAGACAGCACTATCTACAAGCCCACTCAGCCCTGAGTGTGTATGGGGTGTATTGGGCTCTGGATCAATGGAGCTATACATGAAGTCCACTAAGATGTATGTGGGACAATGAGAGATCAGCCAGTGATGTCTGCTCACAGATGGCTTATCTGAACTGAGGCCATACTCCCAGGAGAGGAAGGAGTGCAACTCCCCTAGAAAGCATAGCAGGGCCAGCCCTAACAGGGAAAAGCCCACCACAGTCATTTCTATGCAATCTCACAGTTGGTTTGTTCCAGGACTCTCTGGGAGAATTCGGCCACAGGGGATTCTCTCTCTTCTGCAAAAGAGGCCTCTCACCTCTTCTCTGAGCTTGTGGAAGAGAAGGAGGCTGGCATTTCTGGCAGGAAAGATCTTCACGTAAAGACTGTAGTCACTGGACCTGCCCACGTTTTCCACACTCAGAGCTAGTCTATACCCCAGGTTGCACATTTGACATTTTGATGGCAGTACTGTGGTACTGACTTGTGTTTAGTTCTCCAACAGAGACCTGTGTCTTTTCCCACTCCATTCAGATACAGCCAGGAATGCTCCATCACCACTCAGATGTTTCCTTTTCCTCTTCATCCCAACCTTGACCATTCTTTCTATGTCTTACAATCTGCCAAAAGCAAGTGGCTTTGTCTTCATCTCAGTAGTGTGTGCCCTGGTGGCTGTGACGGCTATGCCACAGCACTTTCTGCTTGTAGAGTAACTCACCCGTCTCCCTTGATGATAATGGGTCACTGGAGGAAGGTCCTTCCCCAAAATACCCCTCCACTGTGCCCATCTTATACAAGCCTCTGCTGGTATCGAGGAATTAATATTTGCCAAAGAGAAATGGTAGCTCGTGTGCTTTATTACTCAATGAAGAGAGGGTCTCTCTGAGTTTCTGTTGCTTATGTAAGACATGTATATGACCTTCATCCTAGTGACAGTGATGACTGTACCTCTTGAGTCCTCTTAACACACTGTAGGAGGGAAGGTCAAGGTTTTTGTACAAAAGGGTGTTGATTCATGTTGCAGCCCCTTTTGTTTGGTCTTCCCCTTATCTAGCAGGTTTCCAGGATGCTTGGAGAGGGTCCCTGGACTGTTTATTTTAAAATAATGTATTCTAGAAGTTCTTGCTGGTTTAGATGACAGAAGTTACCTCCTGGACTCCTAGTCTTCTTGGAAACAGTGATGGACAGCTGTTGACAGGTGATGGGTCAGGGACGACAGAAACCTTGCGAGGCTGTCCTGCTGTTCAGAAGGATTCTGGCAGCTGCTCTGATTCAAATTATGTCTGAGGAGATTGGCAGGAGGAAATAAAAAAGAAGTTATGTGTCTTGCTACGAGTAAAAGAAATTCTACACACTGTTGTATTAAATCTGTTTATATCAGGCGATGAAGTGATGGATGGGCTTGTTTGTGAGGCTGAAAATTCTTGTCCAGAAGGAAAGATTTCATGCCATAAGAATGTGGCATTTTATGGGATAGCCTCCATAGTCCTGCCCCAATTATATTTGCCTTAGCAACAAAGCTTCATTGTGTTTCTAAAGTAGTATTTAACAACTCTGTGGTCATAAACTAAGTGTAATTATTGATGGCAATGATGATGATGATGGTAGTTGTGATGAAAATGATTGTGATGGCTGATAGTTATAATGATGGTGATGGTTACAATCATGATGGGTGATGATAGTGGTGATGATGATAATGGTGGTGACAGTATGTTGATGGTGATGATGATAATGGTGTTAATGATGATGGTGGTAGTTATAGTGATTTGGTGATATTTTAATGTGAGATCCAACTGACTTTTTTTTCCTGTTTGTTGGTTTTGTTTTATAGCGGTGTCCTTGGCTCTTGCTTTGAATGGAGTCTGCACAAACACTATTAAATTGATAGTGGGAAGGTAAGTTCCAAGAAGAAACAAATGATGGTTTATAGTATAAAGTTCATGTTTATGGGAACCATGGCCAGAGGACACTGGGTAAAACAGATTCCAGGGTCTCCAATTTTCCCTTAAATTGTTGCCCTCTTGAAATTTCTGACCTTCAGTACAGATCGTTTCTTTCCTTTGAATTATGAACTCATTATTTTAGGAGGAGTTCACTGGTAAGAGTGTCCACTGGCTGGCTGACCACACTTTATTTGGCTAAAGCCTGCTATTGGCATTTCCACTGCTATCCCAGCACCTGGTCGGCCTTATGTGCTTGTCAGTTTTGGCCTTTAACAAATTAATAAGATCACTTATGTATTGTTTTCTTTTAGATGAGATGTATGGGTTGGCATTTCAAACCTGGCTTTATGACACACTTTCCTTACTGCTCCTGAGAAATGATTTCTAGTTTCCATTTGCTTTCCCCTCTCCTCTGGCTGCTCTGGTAGAGTCGTTCTCTGCAGAGATGAGAAGCCCAAAGGCCTCTCAATACTGCAGCTCACTTGAGCTCTGACTACTATTCCTGGCCTTGAACAAATGAGATTCCATTTACAATCACAACATTTGTAAATTATTGGCATGGTACATGGTGCTAGGCTAGGCATCAAGGAGTGGAAAATGGGTAAATCTGGGCTAATGAAAGACTCTGTACTGGGATTCCCCTCAAGATCCTTCCATGCTTAGCTTGCACTTGGGACCTAGATAAAGTGTTGATTCTAGGGCCTCACCCCTTAGGTTCTGGTTGAGTAGGTGGACAACCACATCGGAGAAACTCTGGCTGGGTCTGAAAAGATAGCACAGGAGTGGGTCTATTAGATCAGAGGCATCTTACCTAGATTCCAGAGCTAGGAGGCTTAGTGTATGAGTCAGTATGTGACAGCCATGACTCAGTGTGCAAGGGAGATGTGCTTACAAATTAGCAAGCCTCACCCATGTTATGCACACAGAAATATTAGTATATTTGCTACAGAATAGTGAACTGGTGCATAACCACACTAGAATCCTTATGTGAGTAGAGCACTCCAACATGGGGCCAAATGTTGGGCACAGAGTTCCATTTTCTGGGACTCCAAGCTTGTATTTGTCACATACTGATCATGAGTGGTCATGGCAGGAGGGTCATCTCCTTTAGACCCCTGGTCCTGCCTTAAGGATTATCATAGGCATTATATGGTGTGATGAATGTGCAGTGCCAGGCTCTGCATCTACACTCAAGAATAAGTTAATGTCAGCTGTGGTTGCTCTGGAAGGCTTGGCTGTAGGGCCAGAGTTGCCCTTCTTCTCGTTAGCGATCTCTGTCCTACTCCTGCTTTAAGCCAGAGACATCAGCCTGAGTCTCTGAACTCCTCATACTGTGTGGCTGAGTTGTCAAGTTTCCCAGCCAGGTTGAGGGCCACTGCTTGAGGAAAGGCAGCTGGCCACCAAAATTTGACATGTAGGGATGTCATGTCCTGGACTCTCAGAAACTGGGGACAGGGTCTAGCTTGGTGTAGCCATAGATCAAGATAGGAAGTCCTTTCTATTCTGCTGATACCATGCTCAGGTGTCACTTCTTAATGCTCAAGACCTCACTATTAGTCAGGTGTTGATTTCTCCCTTTTATAGATGTGGACTGGGGAAGGCTGAGACCTCCCTAAGGCTGTAAAACTGACTCCAATTCAGGTCGTTCTGCCCCCAAAGCCTGAGATTTTTCCCCAGCAACTGTATTCAGGGGTTTCTGGGGAAATTCCTGTCGTGGATGACAGAGGGGGCTTGCAGAGGGGCAGGGAACGTGGGGAGGAGTGATCAGCTTGGGGCTCATTGTGATGGCAGCATTGTATATTGAAAATGTCCATGGTGTCTTTTGTAGACCTCGTCCCGATTTCTTTTACCGCTGCTTTCCAGATGGGGTGATGAACTCAGAGATGCACTGCACAGGTGACCCTGACCTGGTGTCCGAGGGCCGCAAAAGCTTCCCCAGCATCCATTCCTCCTGTAAGTTCAAGGCCAGTGCACTTTTGTTCACCTGCCCATTGTTTGGGCTGTTTAAATGAATGTCAACATGGTGCAGTTTTCTTCTCTGTGGGGTGGATGGCTGAGAAACATGTTCTGGGAGAAGTCATGAGGGCTGCAAGCCAAGGCTTTGGACTTTACATAGTGTTGCATATGTTGCTTTTGTGAGCTCGGAAGAATGTGGCATGTGACATTTCACTCCTGGATGGTGTGACTCAAGAATTTGACAGTGCAGAGGGAACTTACTCGACACCGACGTTAAGTTCATCATTGTGTCTAGTATTTTTTCAAATGAAGGTATTGTGTGTGGACAAATACATAGCATGTGTACATATACATAATGCATAAGAAAATGTGTATGCTCACATGCACCTCAATAAATAGTTTCCCTGCGGATGCTGGAGCCGGCATCAGCCTTACCCACAGATTAGTCTGAGCCAGCATCAGTATGGTAGAGTAGAGAAAACCACAGATCTATGAATTGTGACACATCCTGGCTGTGCCAGGTCTCAGCTCTTTAATTTCACCTTTCTGAGCCTCAGGTCCCACTGTATTTAATGGAAATAGGAATGCCTCCATTCTCAGTAGGGGTGAGGATTAAAGTCAGAGATAATGATTACTAACATTTCTGGAGCACCCTCCAAAGCAGAAGGTGGCGGTTCATTATTTTATTTAATCCCTCAAGTATAGGGCACGTGGGATCTGGACTTGTCACCAGCCTTCCCTGTTATTATTTGTTACTGGGGCTGGTGTTTCTATTCTTTTTTGAATGACTCCGGCACCAAGCATTGGTATTAGGAATCCAAAGATAAATAAGACAAAATATAGCCCTGAAGTCCACTGGTGTAGCAAGCTGTCTTCGATGTTGTGTCTCTTGGGATAATCGGATCCAGACTATGGCTGCAGGTGACTGGCTGCTTGGAATGGGAAAGGCTCCTGTAAGAGTGTGAAGTCCTCTAACCATTATTGACTTTTGGTAAGACTCTTATCTTAATGGATTTTTTTTTTCAAATCCTGTGCTAAAGATGCCCCTTACCAGTTAGTGGCTAAATTGGGGAATACCAGAAAGCTTCTCTGTATGGACATTGTACTGGAAACTAGGGTCTGCCAATGCGCTTTGGGAGTGACAGACACTTTAAGGGGATCTTTATCAGGCCTTGTTGTAGGATTTCAGCCTTCCAGGTTTTGTTCTGGAAACACAAAATAATGAGGCTCAGGAAGGGTCAGCTACTCACCCAAGGAAGGCAGCATCTGGCATATTGGTGTTTTTGGCCTTTCAAAGATTTACAATGGAGTGTTCATATGCCATGTTAGTTAAATGAATGCCTTATTTTCTTCTCTACAACTATAAATATCATGGTAAGTTAATACTGTCCCTCTTCCCCTAAGTTAATCCAGGTTCTAGTTCCTAGAACTTACAAGTATGACGTTATTTCTTTAAGAGTTGTACTTAATAATACCATACTAAATATTAGAAATTTGCCAAGGGACTTAATTCAGGAGATCTCAACACACACACACACACACACACACACACACACACACACACACACACTGACTACATAAGAAAATGGAGCCAGGCAATGGTGGCACATGCCTTTAATCCTAGTACTTGGGAGGCAAAGGCAAGTGGATCTCTGTGAGTTCGAGGCCAGTCTGGTATACAGAGCAAGTTCCAGAATATCCAGGGCTACACAAAGAAACCCTGTCTGAAAAAAATCCCCCCAAAAAAGGAAGAAAGAAATAAAAATAAAATGGATGTGTTAAATTACTTGACTGCAGTAACTATTCTCTATGCATGCTTTTTGCTTTAAAGAAACCTTAATGTTTAATAACCAAAGGGGGCAGGGAAAGCCCACAAGTTACAAACATTAAGATAAACTCTTGGATTTAGGGTATCTTCCAAACCAATGATAGATGTTTTTAAAGAAGACAGGAAGAGGAGGTTGGAGAGGTGAGGAGAAGGCTAAGTGGAGACACAGTGGGATGGAGTGATGCAGCCATGGCCAGGGCTGGATCTACCAGAGATAGGAGATGCTGAAGGACTGGTTCTTCTGTAGAGCCTAGAAGAATTGTGGCCCTGGTGATGTCTTCATTTTCCATTTAGGAATTCTGGTCTCTAGAACTGTACAGGAATGAGTGTATGTTATGTTACCAAATTTATGATAGCCTTTTCCAGCAGCCTAGGAAGCACATAAACAGCCAGATCCAATGCCACAAGCACAAAAGAGTTGGCGTTAGAGCCACCATGCACTGTTTCGTAATGCCACTGAGGTGCCTATGGCAAGGGCATGGTGATGGAAGAAAGTATGGCCCAAGGTTGTTCTGGGCTCCAGTAAGAACATGAGAGTGCTTCTTTCCAACCTTGCTGTTCTCAAGTCACAGTTAATGTGAACGTATGTTTTGTGGTTTTGTGCCAGCTGAAAGGACACATAACCTCATACTATATTAGGTTATTATGCCCCTATTGTCAAGGATTCCAAAGCTGTAATGTTATCAGGAATCAAGAATAGTATTTAAGGTAGGGGTCAACTCCTATAGATTCCCCATCTATTTCATTGTAGGTAGGTTAACTTATGACTTCTGCCTTTGATGTTGTGTTGTTTCTTGTGTGTGTGTGTGTGTGTGTGTGTGTGTGTGTGTGTGTGTGTGTGTGTGTGTGTGTGTGTGTTGCATGTATGGAGGCTAGAAGTTGACATATGGTACCTTCCTTGATTACTTTCTACCTTATGCTTTGAGGTGGGGGTCTCTCATTGAACCTGGAGCTCAGTGATTGGGCTAGGCTGGTTGACTTGCAAGCTTCAGAGATCCACACTTCTCTGCCTTGCTAGTCTGGCATTCCATATGTTTGACTTGCAAGCTTCAGAGATCCACCCTTCTCTGCCTTGCTGGTCTGGCGTTCCATATGCATCACCCATAATATCCAGATTTCCTTTTTCTAAAATTTGGACCTGGGCATCAGCTTCTCATGCATTGGCAGACACCTTACTAATTGAGCCATCTCCTTATCATTACGCTTCTTGAGGTTTGTTCTGCCCACCTATACCACACCCAGCTCCCATCCTATCCCCACCCCACCCCCACAAAGACTTACTGCTGCTAATGCTGAGTTCTAAGGGGCTTGCAATTTTAACATCACTAGGAAGTGAAACCTTTCCTAAAATAGAAAATCTTAATCTTGGCTTTTCAAATATTTGACTGAGAACTATAGCACACGTTAGTGTCTGCTGGTGCATTTGAAATTGGGTAGGAAGTAGCTCTCATGCGCATACCTCAAGTTGGCAGACTATGGAAGCCTTAAAGAAATGTTTATTTTAGATGTGTGTTCTCTCTTCCTCCACTAAAACCTGGCTTTCTCGCAGACTTCCTCTGGTTGCCAGCCTTGCAGGTGTGTGGCTGCCAGGGATCTGTGTTTGACAGGCTTTTGGGCAGGAGCTGTTATACCTCCTGCCTCATGCTCCTGAAGACATTGACATGTGCTCTTGTTGGCAGACATGATGATGTCCATCACAGCCTCTGGGTTTTGATGATGTTGTTTGCATCTGTGCTCTTTCCCCTACTTGTGACAATGCCTTATCCTAAGAAACCCATCAGTGCTGTGTCCTGGGTTTCTTATTGTCACTCTTAGGACACCTCAGGATTGGTGTGACTTTTTGCTCCTCAGAAGGGATGACCTCAATGGACCCTCATTTTGTTTCAGATCTCTATGTTCCTCACAAGATCAATTTTCTAGTCTAGACTTGAGTGGCTGAATGAGGTGGATCCCAGGCTAAAGAGACATGGGTCGGGCTCCTCTATTCACAGATCGCTGGTAGCTGGATATAATCCATATTTTCATATTATCCTGTAGAACACTTGGTTTTTCTTCAAAATTAAGAACAGATATCAGTTTGTTTGGGAAACAAAAGAGCTTGGTCTGAATCTCCCTTGAGTGGCTGAATGAACACACCCTAGTGTGGTGTGTTCATGCATGCAGCAAAGATCCATAGAGGCATTCCGAGGAGATTTGCTCTGTGAGACAGCCCAAGTATCCTTGATTGGAAGAGCAGGGACCACAACTGCACAGAGCAAGTGGCTTTAAACTTAGGATTTAAAGAAGAGTTAGCATTGTGCCTTCCCCGGGGGCTGAATATGAGGGCAGGGAATTGTCTCATTTTGATTGGGTAACAGCTCAGCTTCTGGGAGGAGAATCTGTAATGAGGGAGAAGTTGGAGATAACAAATCATGGTCCTGCCAAGCTGTAAATAAACCCCTGTCCTGCCCAAATGGTAAGAGCCAAGAATTCCTTCCCACCCCTGGTGAGAGCTGCTGAAACCAGGTGCCAGCATGCAGGCACTTCCAGCCACTGCTCCTATCTATAGTCACTGTGTACTGGAACATCGAGGTGCCCATTGGCCTGCGTGTCCTCTGTGGTGGCTTTCAGTCTACAGTGGCAGAGCTGAGTAGCTAGCTGTGAAAGGGACATAGGGCCCATGGAATTAGAGTTATGGTCTGCCCTTTGTGGAGAAAGATCATCTGCCTTGCTGGTACCAAAACTGCAAAGCAACAGTATCACAAAACATCACTAAGACAGGATACCTACAATTGCAGAAAAGTGGGATTGGGTAGGGCCAAAGGAATTATGGGATTGAGGGTAGTCTAGACTACTTTGCAAAACTCTGGTCTTAAGTCAGCTGGACTGGTTAGGTTTGTTGTTGTCGTCGTCAATGTAACACAAGCCAGGGTCATCTGGGAAGAGGGAACCTCATCTGAGGAAATGCCTCTACAAGACTGTCTTGTAGAGAAGTCTATGGGGCATTTTCTTGACTAATGATAGATATGAGAGGGCCCAGCCCTCTGTGGGCAGTGCCACCCCTGGTCTGGTGGTCCTGGGTGCTGTAAGAAAATGGACTGAGGGAGCCATGGGGAACAAACCAGTAAGCAGCATGCCTCCATGGCTTCTGATTCAGTTCCTGTCTCCAGGGTCCTGCCCTGCCGCGGGTTGCTTCCCTGACTTCCCTCAGTGAGGGACTGTGATGTGGAAGTATAAGCCAACTAAACTGATTCTTCTCCAAGTTACTTTCAGTCATGGTGTTTATCACAGCAATAGAAAGCAAACTAGGACACCAGCCAACCCACTAAACAAACCTCTGAAACAAGACCAGGGCGCTCAAAATGCGCACATGGATGTTCTTGTTTGTTTTTTTTAAATGGCGCTGGGGATGGAATCCAAGGCCTCAGTATTGTCAAGCAAGTACTGTTCTACTGATTTGCATTTCCAGCACTGGAAGTCCCACTTTTAAACAACTCTGGCACTATATCAAATAGGACAGCTGTTGCTTATGGGATACATTTTTATGGCAGAGAAGGTATAAAAGCATATCAGTTATAATTGACTTTATGAGCCCTTAGTGTTTTGTGGGTACTGGGCTGAGCACTGGGTGGAGAAGGCAAGGGAAAACTTGACTGTGTCCTTGAATGTAAGGGCAAACACTAGTGTTGGACTACCATGTGATGAGAACGAGGGACCTAGAAAGGCAATCTGGGCACAGGGACAGCCTCCAGGAGGGGATCTTTCACGGTTTCTCACTAGAGAGTAACGTGAGTTACCCATCTTGAGGTTTTTAATGATCTTAGTGTGAAGTTCAGGTTAGCAGTCATTTCCATGGGGATCTCCAGGTGGCAGTGTGCCTGAGATGTGTGTGATGAAGGTGTCTTGTCTTGGAGGTTGAGGCTGTAGCTCAGTTGGTATTCGTGTTTGCCTAACACACAAAAGGATTGGCACTGAATTGAGTGCAGGGGTGCATGCCTGTAAATCCCAGCAATCAGGAAGTAGAGGCAGGAGTTCAAGTCCATCCAAAGCTCCACAGGACATTCAAGGCTAGCCTGAGCCACATGAGATCCTGCCTTAAGATGAGAACAGTTAACGTGTACGTTTTTTTCTCCCTCTTTGTGACTTCTTAAGGATCCATTCCCTATCACCTGGTCATCTGAAACTTCACAATGACACACCCCGCTGAACTTCTATTTCTGTATTTATTGTCCTAGTCACGGGATGTGTCTTTTTAATTGGGAATTTTGCCACTCCTATTTCTATGCCCCCTGTTTCTTTTCTAGGTCTATATTGGCAGATATTGAGTTATTCTTTCATTATCTTTCTTTTCCTGTTGTCTGCCTTTTGTTTGCTTTATAAGCACCTCTTGGAGATTTAAAAATTCTATAAAATTGGCATTATTTTTTTTTCTATTTTTAATTTCTAAAAGCTTTCTCAAACTTTGGATTTTTAACAAATGTAATACCTTGTTCTTTTTCTCACAGATGGGATAACCCTCATCTCTCTGTGTCTGTGAGTTTTGCCTTGCCTCTTCTGTCCTCACACGCTGCTTTGTGCAAATACCTGGTGCTCTTACTTAAGGATGGATGGCTAAAGCTACACAGACAGGGCACATTAACTGGTCTTTGTTGTCACCCGTGACAGGAGGTGGGGGGTGGGGGAGGGGAGCTGAGCTCAGTCATGGGTCCTGCTTGCTAGCATCTGGCCTTCACCCCAGTCTGTTGGGTCCTCAGGTAAGGCTCCCCAGTTTCTTCCAGAGGTATGAACCAGAGCTCCAGGTGCTATGCAAGAGGCCTTGGTGCATCTTGGATTACCCACTAGACTCTTGTCAGTCACCCTGTTTTCAGTCTGGTTACTCCATGGGACCCTCTACTTCCCTTTTTTCCCCAAAGCTTCTAGAGCCAGATTACTGGTGACTTCCGGGCCTTACAGGTTGGAGAGTGAAAGACGTGGCCTCTCCTTGCAGGGACTCTCTGATTGCCTGTGTCTGAAGTGCTGGCTCATCTGCCTTTCATTGTAGCTGATGTCTCTACAAACTTTGCAGGGTCCCGTGGGCTGAAAGGGCTGCTTCTTATCACTGCTGTCTCTATAGGCAGGAAGAGTGACCCGTCTTCAGTCTGCTAAATCAGCAGCTTTTTTTCTCTTCTCTTCTTCCTGCAGTGGGGTGGGGTTCAGGCACTGCCAGATGGAATCTACATTCTGCTTGGACTTTTCCAGAGACACAGAACCAATAGGATGTCTTTCTGTCCCCTTTCTCAAGACATGTATTTGAGGGAACTTACTTATGAGACAGTAGGGCTGGCAAGTCTAAGTAGGGCAGGCTGGCAGGTTAGAACTTCAAGGAAAAGTTCATGTTACCATCTTGAATCCAAAATATATTGGGCAGATCATCAAGGTGGGATACTCAGGCAAGGTTTCTATGTGGTACTGATTTTTTTTTTAATAACAGTGTCTTGTAGCCCAGGCTGACTTCGAAACTAGACTGAGTATCTGGGTGCATGTGTGCATATTACCTGCGTGTGCATATATACATGAATAACCATAGGCAACTCTGCTGATCCTCCTGCCTCCACCTCAACTGGCATTACAGGCAGGCCCCATTTTATCTGGTTTATAAAGTGCTGAGCATCAAACCGAAGGCTTTGTGTATACCAGACAGATGCTTTACCACTGAGCTCCATGTTCCATGCCGGAAACTGAAGCCAGATGCTCACACATGGTAGGCAAATGGCCTAACCCTGAGCTGTGTTCTCAGCCCTCTATGTGACACTTCCGAAGACAAATTTTTTCTAGTTGAGGAAACCTCAATCTTCCCTATTAAGTTTTACAGCTGATGGGATGAGGCCCACTAACTGTGCACCATGAGATCCGAATGTTTAAAGTCAACTGACTGTAAAACTGTCACTTGGGGCACAGCTATGTTAGAGTGGGTTGGATCAAGCCACTGGCATCTGTAATGAGCCACATTGATAGAGAGTTAGCCACCATTCTGTTTCCCCACTCCTCTACCATTCTGAAGTCAGAAGCATCACCAGTATGCTCAGATGCCTTTGGCATAGATGATGCATTTGTTGTTAGGTTCTTGTTCAGCTTCAGTGGTGTTTCTGACAGCCAAGTCCTTGAAAGCAGAGTGTACACCAGTGTGTCTGTCTTCTCAAGCTCAGCGTCTGGGTATTTGCTCTTGGCAATGGCATCAAGCATGAATATTCAGTATCATACAGCAGCTGCCACATAAGTGGCTAGGCTGGTTTCTGCGTGGAGAAAGAGGAACCATGGCAAGATTCATCTGTTGTGCCACCTTTGATGAAACACCATTGCTATCACGGGTTTCTGTGCATGGCCAGAGTCCCTGACCATGCACAGAATCATTTCTTTATACTTCTTTTAAGCATTGAATAAAAGGGTGTGGACTACGTTCAACCAAGACACACTGCTGATGATTTGAGGTCACACCGTATGTAATTTGTCTTATAAACAGTAAAGCTTCCAACTTTATTGTCATGATGAGGGACATAGCAGACGTGTGGCACAAGCCCTTCATAGTTCTCTTCTCTCCTGCCTAACTTATTATCCTTTGTCCCAAGCTTCCAGAATTGGGGAGATTCTAAGGAACAACTGCATTTATTTAGTCCTGTCTTTCTACTCATAGGAAGAACTGCCTGCATGCTGCATGTTTAGCTTTGAGCAGACTAATGTCTGTAGGGAGAGAAAGCTCAGGTCAGTGCTAGGAATTAAGCCCAGGGCTTCATTCATGCTCACACATGCTCACACATGCTCACACATGCGAGGCAAGCCTCTAACTCCCAGCATGACAAGCATCGCACTATGGAGCAGTGTGTCTCCATCAGTTTTTATCATAGTCCCCCATCTCCTCCTGTGGAGCTGGTTACACTTACCCCTACATTCCACAATGAAATTTTAATGCCACAGATTATATCTCTTTTAATGTACTTAAGAATAAAAGCTCCCAGCATCACTGTCATGTCAAGAGACATCAGCAAACTTGGCAAGAGTTCCCCACAGTTCCCCTCTGATGATGTTTTCCCCAAATGACTGTAGTGTGTAAGACTACTTCATTTTTCCAAGAGCCTATTTTCATTCCCCAAAGGGGTGGCATCTTTGTCAAGAATGTATATTCTCAGGCAGTCATTCCTAAATGGGTTGTTTGTCCCTCCACAGTGACATTTAATGATGTCTGAAGACATTTTTGATTGGTGTGTATGTGTAATGTGCTTGTGCACATGTGTCTCTTGTGTCTGTCTATACAACAGTACTGTGTCAGTATAGCATGTTTCTGTGAGTCTACTCATCTGTACATATGTGTATCTGTGTGTGAGTCTATTTATGTATGTTGTATGCCTATGTGTGTATATGTGTATCTATGTGCATTTATGTGTCTGTGTTCATTTGTGCGTGTGTCTATGTGTGTGCATTTGTACATCTATATGCACATGCGTATGTGTGTGTCTGTGTATCTGTATCTGTGTCAATGTTTTTTTTATCTATCTATATGTCTGTATATATGTGTCTGTGTATGTCAATGTGGCTGTGTTGTGTGTGCACATTGGTATGTCTGTATGTATATATATCTCTGTGTGTATATGTATGCCTGTGTAATGGTGTGAATGTGTGTGTATGTGTGTGTGTGTGTGTGTATGTCTAAGTATCAGTGTGAATGCGTGTGTCTTTGTGTCAGTGTGAATCCATGTGTGTCTGTATATAGGGGGTAATGCTACTGAGCATGTCACAGTGGCAGAAAAGCTTAACAGAAATGGATTTTACAGTCCAAAGTGTCAGTCCAGTCCAGTCCAGGCTGCCAAACTTGGCTTAGGGTATCTATCTATGCAGGAAAGGGAATATGTTGGTCATTCATGTGTTAAATTCACCCATTTCTCAAATCCCTGCTCTGAATAGATATAATATTTTAAATGGTTATTATTTAATTGATTCAAAATAATCTGTCTCAAATAATTGACTTGCTGTTGGATTTCTGTGGAAAAAAAAAGATCAAAGTCAGATTAATGGTTCCAATTGATTCCTTTTCTACCTGTCCACCTCCCTCCCTATTGTTCCCTTCCCCCTCCCTTCTCTCCCCCACTTTATTTAGTCCTAACATTTTATCATAAAAGTTTTGCATGTATTAAGTGAGAAGTGAGAGCTGCAGGCTCACCAGTCTGGCTTAACAATTTGACTGGCTTAAGAAGCACCTAGGAGACTAGTAAAACACCTGTGGTGTCTGTGAGGGTCTCCCGAGGCCTCTGACTAGAGGGGAAAGACTTGCCCCAAATGTGGGTGCCATGGATGGGACAAGAGGGAAGCTGGAAGCCCACAGTCATAGCATTCTCTCTCTGCTTCTTGACCACTATGGCATGAGCAGTTCCTCCTCGTAATAATAAAGGAACAATAGGGCTAAGGGCCTGTGAAGAGGGAACTTGAAACTGAGCAGAGTCACGGGCTTTCCTCTGTTTAAATGCTTTCTCTAGGGTATTGGTCATGGTGATAAAAATCTGACCCACACTCTACTATTCCTCTTTCCTATTTTTACTTGGTTATTTTTGGTTTTCCTGTTGCTTCCCCATCCCACAGATAGAAGGTAACAATATTTTACTTTTTAACCGTGTTAATGATTCATGCTTTGAAATGTGTAACTTGGACCCAGTCGGTCTTGACAGATGGATGTCACAGTGAAGAATACCTTTGGTGGCTGATGTTTCCTTTCTGTCTACTTCAGCCACTCCTCATCCTCTCGTGTCAGACACACACTCTTCAGCTCTCCTATACCTTCTTTCTTTCCCTTTTCTTTTATAAACTGCAGATTAGTATTGTCTAGCTACACTTCATATATGGGACTCACACACCGTGCTCTCTTCAGTACATGGGAGCTTTTGATCTTCTAGTTCATCCAGCTGTAAATATCAGTAATGTCACCCCATTGAGTACCACAAAGATGCTTGTCCATTCTATTTTGGTAGCATTGCATATTTCCCCAGTTATAAATAAATCCTCCATAAAGGTTTTTCTGTAGTTCTTTCCATTGATACCTGTTGTTATTTTGTTTTTTTCTTTAAATGCCTATAAGCATCACTTGTAGGTCAAAAGTTACCTATTTTTAACATTAGAAGAAGCTGTTGACCCCTGTTCCTTAGTTTACCTTCCTGATGTTAATGCATGATAACTCCAGACTTTCCATATCACACTAACATTTGGTGTTATTAGCCTTTTTAATTTTACTCATCTTGGTGTGTATTTCATGGTACCTCTTGCGGATTTACTTGGTACTTCCCTGATGACTAATGACACTGCGTAGTCTCATCTTTTGCATAGTGACTGTTTACATATCTTCCTATTTGCATATAATCTGCTTGAGTTCATGTTCTTTATTTAAGGTTAGTTGGTAGTGTTTCCCATATTCTGTTTATAAGCTTTTCCCCTCCCACTTTGGCCAGATAAATGTGTCATGATATTTTCTTCCATTGTGATGGAGGTACCTGTTTGCTCATTAGTTTTCTTGATGGTTCAAACTCAGTTTAGAATTTGGATAAATCGTTTTCTTTTGGGTTATTACTGTGTACTGAGTAAAATTCACTTTGCTACCCTGAAGTTGCAAACATAACCTTCACCATTTCATATATAAAAAAAAGTTATTGTTGGGGTTGGAGAGGTAGCTTTAATGGTTAAGAGTGCTAATGCCCACATCAAGGACTCTCCTGTAACTCCAGCTTCAGGACATCTGATGCCCTCTTCTGACCTCTGTGGGCATGTGCACTTGTGTTGAACACACGGCATGTGCACATATAAAGAATAAAAGGCAGTCTTAAAGAAAACTTTATGATTTTTGTTTTGAGTCAGCAGCTTTTCTCGAATCAGTTTTTATCCACAGTGTGAGGCAGAGTTTGAAGCTGATCTATTTCCATGTTGAGATAGCGTTTCCTTTTTGGAAAAGACTTCCATTTCTCCATAAGATTGCTTTAGTGCCTTTGCAAAAGCTAATCGAGTGTTAAAGTATGGGTCTGTTTCTGCATTGTGCATGCTGTCTGCAATTTTGTACTGTTCCCCTTAAGCTGATCTCACCCTATTGATTACTATAGTTGCACAATACAGGTTGAAGTCAGGCGATTTGAACCCTTCATCTCTGTTCTTTTTTTATCAAGAGTGCCTTTAGCGATTACAAGCTCTCTTTCCACATTCTTCAGAATTGGTTCATATCTTTCTCCAAGGCCTGACAGGAATATGGTGGAGATTGTGTAGCATCAATAGACTTCCCTGAGAGAGGGTAGATATCTCTATCAAGTGTTCTGCTCCATCGACAGTCTATTTCTCCATTTACTTATAAAGATCTTTTATAGTCTTTGTTACAAACAGCTTGTGCATTTTCAAAGCTAGCCTTTGAAAATTCGTATTGAAATACAATTTACTTATGAGACAGTTCAACCATTAAAATATTTTGTGGTATATGCTTATAGCTTGTAGTTTATAGTTCATTAGTAGGGATCTTATGGGTTCAGTTTCAGCCTAGGACATTTCTGTCATCCAAAAGAGACAGCCTGAAACCATTAGCTCTTACTTACCCATCTTTCACCTCCCCAGAGCCAGTCAACCACCGGGTGTCTATTCCGCTCAAGTCAAATAAATTTAGTCATGTAATATGCAGTTCTATGTAACTGGTGTATATCATTTAGTGTAATGGTTTCAGGGTTCATTAATGTTGCAGCACTAATCAATAATTTTTAAATATTTCATTAATTGAGAATTTTGATCATTTCAACCCCTAATTCCTTCCAGATCCACCCCTTTTTCCTTTCTTATGCACCTTTGTGTTCTCATGGGGTTTTGTGTTTGTTTGTCATTTTGTTTTGTTTTTCAAGACAGAATTTCTCTGTATTGCTTTGGAGTCTGTCCTGGAACTAGTTCTGTAGACCAAGCTGGCCTCAAACTCATTGAGATCCACCTGCCTCTGCCTCCTGAGTGCTGGGATTAAAGGCCTGCGCCACCAATGCCCAGCTCATTTTTTTTTAAGCCATCATCTCTGCTGCCAATTTATTCTTGAGTGTGTGGTCATCCACCAGACACAGTCAATCTTAGAGAAAAATGACTCTCCCTCTCCCAACAGCTGTCAGTTATCAATTGTTCCTCAACCAGGGGATTTATGTCAATCTCCCTCTCAGTTCTGCATTCTGTCTGGCTTGAGCTTGCACAGATCTTGTGCATGCTGTCACAGCTGCTGCAAGTTTATCTGTGCAGCTGCATTGCTGTGTCCGAAAGATGCTGCTTTATTTTAGGCATTTACTACCCCTAGCTGTGCCAGCCTTTCCACACCCTCTTCTGTGATGATCCTGGAGCCTTGAATGGTGTGTCATCAATAGTCTATCTGAAGCTGAGCATTCCACAGCCCTATAATATTCTGCTGTGTGGATAGATGACATAACTTATCAATTGATGGACATATGTGCTGTTTTTAGCTTTGGCCTGTGAGAAATAGCAGTACATAAATACCGGTATAAATTGTGTTAGATGGGTACTTCTGGGATTTGGGGGGGCGGGGGCTATAACTAGCTATGGGATGATGAACCACATGGCTGCTCTGTACCTCTTTGAGAAGCTGTGTTCCTGTTTGCCACAGCAGTCGCACCATTTTCTGTTTCCACCAGAAGTAAATAAGGTCTCTGACACTCTATCTTTGTCACTAGCTACATCCCATCTTTTGGGTGTAAACTGGTGTTTGTTTGTAATTTTCCTTTGCATTTCCTTTATGACTCTACCTGTTATCTTTACTTAGTGCTGTGAGATATCTGACAAAATACCTTAAGCAAGAAGGGTTTATTGTGGCTCAAGGTTCAGGAAGTGCCACTCAACATGATGGGGATGTCTGGCAGCAGGTACATAAGGTACTGGTTAATTTGTGTAGGTAACTATGAATCAAAGAGGCTCCATCCCAAGTCTGGGCCACGGTGTATCACTCAAGCCCCACTCCTCTGACCCTATGTCTGTCAGCCAGCTGCCACCTATATCCACAAAGCATCACAACCTCCCAATATAGTACCAGCAGGGAACCAAGTATTTGAGCACATGCTCCTGTGGGAGCTATTGCACATTCAACTCATAAGGCTGAAATCATTCCATATGCTTATTGGTCAGTTTTGTGTTTTCTTTGGACAATTCTCTCTGCAGACCCTTTAACAGTTTTTAAGTTAGGCTATCTCTATTGTGGAGTCTTAAAGGTGAGTTACCATCCAAGTCATTTTCTTAATCCAGCCCAGCTCTGCTCCCATCAACCTCTTCTGTGTTGTTAGCAAAGCCATCCCCTTTTGATACAGCAGAGGCCCAGCAATACACTTGCATGCTGTTCTCTAAAACTGTTGCAGAAACACACAGACAGCTGACCTGAACAAGGAGGAGCTTGGGCCTCCCAGACTGATGGCTAGGAACCCAGCAAGGGACTGACTCAGACCCCCTGAATATAGGTCTCGGCTAGAAGGACTGAGCAGTCTGGGGGACTTCAGACAGTAGAAACAGGATCTATTCCTGGCGCACAAAAGGACCTTGTGGACACATCCCCCATGGAGGGATACCCCCTTAACCTAGAGACAGGAGAGAAGTCCTAGTCCCTACTTCAAATGACTTGACAGATTTACATGACCCAACCTGGATAGCATAGCCCTACAAGTGGAATGGGGGTAGGGGGATGGGAGGGGAGGGTGGCCAGGGTGCATGTCACAGGGGAAAGAGGGTAAGAGGGAGGGAGGAAGGGAAAGTGGGAGGGAGGGAGGAAGGGAGAAGAAACTGGGATATACATGTAAAATTTTTTAATTATTTTATTAATTAAAAATGCTAAGAGGTTACACTTTTAAGGGTCTTAAGAGAAAAATAAATTATAGTTATATGAAAAAAAGAATATGATGAAGAGATCCATGTTTATGTTGTCTTTAAGAGTATTAGTGCTATTCTCTGGTATCTGTGAATATTGTTGAAATTAATACCTAAAATCGCTCATTTCAGCTTGAAGACTTCCTTTGCTGTTTATAATAAGGTGAGTTAGGTAGCAACTTAATTTCTCTGAGGACATCTTTAGTTTGCCTTCATATTTGAAAGGTAATTTGCCTGGCTTGATTAACTTTTTGTTTTCTTTGAGCAATTTGAACTATGATACTGTTTCCTCCTGGGATTGTTTGTAACCAGAAGCCAGCTATTAACCTTATTAGGTTCCCTTGTATGCAACAAGTCATTTTTTTTATCTCTTGAAACTTTTATTATATCCCTACTCTTGTCTTTCCTTATGTGTATTATGATTTGTCTCTATGAGGATTCTTTATTTTCATTTATTTGTAGTTTGTTGGGTTTTTTTTTTTTTAGGTGTGTACACTCATGTGTTTCATTGATTTCTTTAAATAACCTTCCCGTTTCTTCCACCTCATATTTTTTCCCCTGAGACAGAGTTTCTCTGTATTACTTTGGAACCTCGCCTGGCAGCTGGTCTGCAGACCATGCTGGCCTCGAACTCAAGGATATCCACCTGCCTCTGCCTCCTAACGGGGGGATGAAAAGTGTGCTCCACCGCTGCCCAGCCTCTCTTCCGCCTCTTTTTCAGGGGCTCCGGTTGCACATGCATTGCTATGCTTGGACGCCTCACATTTCTTTGAGTCTCTGTTCAGTTTTGTTCACTTTCCCCACCATTTTCTTCTTTGGATTGTGTCCTCTCTATTGGGTATTGATGAATGTACTAATTCTGTCTCCTGACACTTCTGATCTACTCTTGGACCTCTCTGATGAACTCTTCATTCCAGTTACTGTACTTTTGAACGCTAATGTTTCCATGTGGTTCTCTTTTGTGTTTCTGTTTCCTTGTTGACATTTTCAATTTGCTGTGACATTGTCATTTGTCTTGATTATTTTGACTCATGATGAGGCAGAACATCATGACAGGAGGTATATACTAGAGACAAGCTGCTTACCTGATTTTGGGGTAGTGGTGGAAAGGACTCATTCAAGGACAAAACCCCAGCAGTCTCTATTACCTCCTGAAGTTTCCACCATTGCTTTCTTAGTTCAGGTTCTCTAGAGGTGTGTGCCTATGAGGGTGTGTGTGTGTGTGTGTGTGTGTGTGTGTGTGTGTGTGTGTGTGTGTGTTTATACTGTAGCATTAGAAACATTTGCCAAAGAGTTAAGTTGGCACATATTACTGAACTTTTACATTTTTGAACCCCCTAGATCACCTATTAAACCTTGCTGCCTACATGTAAAACAGATAAAGTCACAGACACACCCAAAAAGTGTGGTGTTCTAATGTCCTAGGTGTCTCTCAATCCAGTCATGTTGACAATCAGGATTGATCATCACCAGTGCAATTACTGAGATATCAAGGCATCAACACATGAGATTTGGGGAAGCGGCATTTAAAATCTAACCCATAATATGCATCTTGAATATGTAGAACTTCATTGTCAGTCATACCTCAGTAAGCCTGAAAATAAAAGGTAGATATCAGAAGTCAACAATGTTCCATAATCCCTTTCTTTGGAAATAGAGCTATTTCTGAGATGAATGACCATCCTCAGCCTAGGTCTTGCCATAGAAGTATTATCTTTTAGGTTCAGAATCACTAAGCTCCGTGTGTGTGTGTGTGTGTGTGTGTGTGTGTGTGTGTGTGTGTGTGTGTGTGTGTGTGTGTGTGACAAATGCATTTCCCTAAGGTGAGTATTTTATTTCTTCTTACTAGCATACATATAATTCCATGGCTCCATATTGACCACTCTTCTCCAAGCTTGCTTCCCTATGGCCTCCCAGTAGTTTTAGGGGACACTTTCCCCACCATTTGTTAGAAAATGCAAACTCTTTTGGATGGCAGCCTGAGTCAGCATGGTCAGAGAATTATGTCTGCCAAAGGCAAATGAAACAGATCCTTCCACAGCCAAGTCAGGGCATCTTTGGATGATTCAGACTAATGTATCTTTCCTCCCATTAGCTTTTAGATTCCCGTTACTTAATGCAAAGCAGCACCTTCTTCCTCTGCCATCAACAGTCTTAGCATGGAAGATGTAGAAAAAATGTGTTTCATATTTTTGGAGGCCACTACATCTTAAAATGGCTATTTCAGCTAACCCCTCAGCAAAAAATCTCCAGGGCTTCCAATCCACCCACAACTAATACCTAGACTCTAATGCGGCTATTCATGCTTTACATGATGTAATGGACTTAAGTCCTCTTCTTCCCCCTTGCTTTTGCATCTTAGCCCCTCACTCCCATTCTCTTGATGAAACAAATGACAGTAACATGTCTCAGGCATTGTGTTAAAGGCCCAGGCAGCCCTACTCCCTTTAATACTCATTATGTATTTTTGAATTCATTACTTAAAATTTGCTTGTTGCCTAGGCTCAGATAGAATAGTAATCAATCCCTAAATGACACATGGTCAGCCTATGATGGAACTAGCATTTACACCCAGATTGTCTGACAACAGAACCAAGGATCAACTTCACAACAGAACTCTAGTTAATTCCTTTCCTTTCTTCATCCCCTTTCTTCTGTGTGCTATCTTGGATTGACCATTTTCACCCATTCAACCCTTCCTCTGTCCCTGCGCACTGATCTGATGCCCAAACATCAGCAGCCACCTTCTTTGGCAAGAGTTTCTCCTGGATTCTAGCCATTCAGACCATGCCCATAGCAGATGGGCTGCTTGGGGATTGGTGTATAACCATCTCAGAGCAGCCTCTAGGCAATTCTGACTGGGGAGGTGTATGCACACCCCGGCTCCCTGTGTCCTGCTCAGAGTCACTGAGTGAACTATGCTGTACCTTCCTAGGGTCATCACTTGCTTCTCCATGCTTTATGACAGCTTCCTTCTCATACTGGCCTCACTTGGGGGCTTCCTGGTTCATCTTGCTAATATACTGTTGGCACTTGAGTTCATACCAAGGTCTCATCTTGAAGGAGCCCCAAACTAGGACATCTCTGGATGCCTCCTGTACTCCCAGTGTTTCTGGCTCCATGGGCCTTAACTATGACTCTGGATCCCAGACCCTGACTTTCTCCTTCACTATTCCTTGTCAGAATGTTTGAGTCTGCCTTCGTCATCATTGTTTGTGTTAGTTATTTTCTTTCAGTATATACCTTTCTCTCCATCAGGGCATGAGCTGTGAAAGACTCTGGCTTTGAAGTGTCTCTACTGTCTGGCACAACAGTCTGAAATAGCTACTCCAGATATTTATTGAGCAGATTGATTTGTTGGCTTAAGTGGATAAAGCCTAAACTAAAGCTGTAGTTATGCTATATGTGTATGTGTGTTTAGGATCTCAGTGTCATCACTCAGGTCATGGTTTCAGGACATTGCACAAGACCAACAGCCTTGTTCGAGACAGGAATATATTCTGCATCCAAGCACACTCTGACCCTTGACACACTAAGGACAGAATGAAATGATCATTCCCACTCAAAAGGATAGGATGCATTTTTTTTTTGAGACACAAAGGCTTGTTCTGTTTCCATATACTTTCTGTCCACAAGTTGTTGTCTTTGTTCTGCCTGGTGGTCTATTAAGCAAAATCATCTACTTTTTTAGAAACACAGGCTTACTGATTGTATAGTATCTTTGCACACAGTCATCTCTATAAAAACTCAGCACTCTAGGTCCTTCAAACTCCCATCAGCTCTATGGACCCTCAGCTTCCCTGATGAAAGCTCACATTTAAAACTCTTAGTCTTGTTTTATGAACTGAGCTCTGCCATCTGTGGCAAGTGCATACCCTTCCTTTGTTCCTAGCAAGACAGATTCATGCTGTGGCCTCCTCACCACTCAGGGTTTTCCTCTTCCCTCGGGAGATGACTGGTCCAGGATACAGCTACCAATTTCCTTTATGCTTTGAGATGAGTGGTCTCTGTTGGCTTTCATTCCATCTACTCCCCAAAAGGTCTTGCTGTAATAAAGAGTGTTGAGTACCCAGCCCTGTGCCAGGCATGTAAAAGCAGCCTGTGCTGGATCCCTTCTGCCTCCTTCGGTTGAGTTGTGGGCCTGTCCCAAGGTTGGAAAGAGCTAGAGCAATGCCTGTACATTAGGTGCCATTCACCCAGAAACTTGGGGTAGAACTGGGGACCCAGGACTTGTAGGAGTGGAAGCAAATTAATGTCATCGCTCTGCAGATCTGGTATTCTCTACTGTAGTGTATGGGCTTTTCTAGAACTAACAAGCTTTTGCAGGTGCCTCTTTGTCCTTATTGCTGTCCATCAGTGGATCTGTTCCAGGATCCAGGTCATTATTTCCAATAGAATGATCTGCATCAGCTTTTTGGGTCATGAGGAATGAACTAAGGCTTTCATCTTGCTGGAGGAGGGTGAGGAGGAAGTTGATCCTGGCTTTGCTTGGGCTTCTTTACTAAGAGAAACATTTGATTGTCACCCAGGAGCATCTTCTAGTGGAGAAGCCCTCCCCCATACCGAGGTGGCTAGTGACCTTGTGAAGAACTTGGCTCATATTGTTATTTTTCTTGTCCTTTATTAATGTGACCTTTGGGGAAAGTGTTTGATATTCTGGCTTGGGTATTATTTATCTTACAAGTTAGTCAAGATTCTAATCATTTAGAAAAAGTAAGAAAATTGCTGAAATTGCCAACTGTGATCAAATGAAGGATATGATGTCCAATGCCAACTTCTCCCCATGGCTTTGTCCTATGACCCTGTGGCTTAGTTCCTATCTTTGGTAAAACTCCCAGTATCCTGAAAACTACTTTAAAAGCATTCATTTAGGCTGGGGAGGTGGCTCATTGGGTAAAATGCTTGCTGCATCAACATGTGAACCTGAATACAAATCCCTAGCACCCCTGAAAGAACCAGTTGTGGCAGTATGTATGTGTAATCCCAGTACTGGGTGTGGAGACTGGTAGATCCTGAGGACTTGCTTGCCAGCCTCCCTAGACCAGACAGCAAGCACCAGGTTCAGTGAGAGACCTTGACTTCAAACAAAGAGAAACAGTTGAGCAAGGCATGTGGACATCAACATCTGGCTTTCACACATGCTTCCATGGGACACACACACACACACACACACACACACACACACACACACACACACACACATACACATACACATATGCATGCACACAGGGAGAGAATCCATTCCACACATGCTCACTGAGTGCTTTCTATGTACTTGGCTTGGGTTTGATGCAGGAGAAGACAGTAGTATAAAACTACCAGATACTGTTTCCCAGGTTTACAGGGTAGGACCACTGTGAGCACAGAGGATGCTCTATGGCAGTTAAGCCAAGGTATCCCTTCCCCTGAGCAGATGCAACCCTGGGCATAGAGCCAAGTAAACAGGAGCAGGCCTCCCTCCTGCACTAGGCACCCTTGGACAATGGACATCTTAAACAACCTTCCTCGGCAGCTGTGATGCATAACAGTGGATGTTAAATAAATAATTATACAAATGGCCACTTAATTATAATACAAAGCACACTAGTTTGGAAAATGTATCATGCATAATTATGAATGTATGCAGCCAGAGGGATCTAGAACAGTAGCTTCTGAAGAGAGGGGTGAGACCAGGTCAAAAGTGCTTATGAGCAAAATAATATCCATGCACTTTCCCATCACCCTGGTGCACACGGTGGGCAGGAACATAGCTTGCAGGAGAAGGGGCCGCAGTATGTAGACCATTTTTAAGACATTAGCTAGATCTGTCAAATCCAACTCCTGCCATGTGGCCAGCTCCCAGATGAGAGCTCCTAACTGTACCTGGTCTTCCAGTGACTTAAGCCCTGGGTAGAGGCCTAAGGCTTTATCTCATTGGGATAGCAGTTTAGTCTGATGAGAATTGTCTGGTGATTACCAGTCTTCATCAGACTTTGGGCAGCTGCATATTGGCAACATAAAGTCAAGGTCTTGAAAGGAATAGGCATTCTGTTTTCATTATTAGGTATGGGTAAGCTAAATGCTTCTAACCTCCCCATGGTCCCAAACTCAGAAGAAGACTGCACCTGTGTTCTTCATGCTTTCCTTTGGCTTTGTGGCCTCAGATGGTGCTACTTATCCATGGAGGAGGATCCAGACACCGAGCTCTGGTGAGCACCTTGGTCAGAGGTGTCTTCAGCAGTGGAAGAGGTGGCATGCTCATGAAGGATGGGGTGACTACAAGCTTCGTTAAAAACCAATCCAAAACAAAACAAAAAGAAACTTATGTCAACCTGGAGTTCCCGGGGGTGGGGGGGCGGTGATGCACGCCCTAAGGGCCAATCAGAATCTCTCATATTGCTGTCATTCTGAGGAGAAGTAGGTTCAGGATGCTGTTTTTGTCCCTTGCTCTGGCCTAAAGTGACAGTGTGAAATCAAGGAGGGCAGGATGCTGAAGGCTTGGCTGGCCTCCAGCTTCTCATTTCAACCCTCTTGACAATAAATTGACCTGGATTCTGCACCTCACCAGCCTTCTCTACCTGCTATGCTCATCATAACTCAGGAAGCCCCAAGTTCACCTCTGTGACCTCAAGCCCAAAAATCTGCCACAATTATTCACCATTTTCTTTCATAATGCATGGAGAAATTTCAACCTGCAGATATTTCCAAATAATGCCTGAACCCATTTTCTTCATTTTCTAAAATAAGACACTCTATAAGGACGGGTCCCAAAACAAGGGGCTGGAAGTTAGGAATTAGCACACTCTGCTAGTGTGTGCAAGTGGGATTCATCACCCTGCTCAGTTATAACTTTGGAATGAAAGGGGGATTGTAAGCTTCTGAAAAAGGCAGTTGGCCATCTGCAGGGAAGTTCCAATGGGCAAGAGATGGGTTCCTAGTCACTCAGTGTGACTCTATATCATCTGTCTGCAGCTGATCAAGGAGCTGCTCTCTGACAACTGTATTTTGTTGAGCCTATGAGATCCTTCTTGATCCACACAGAAAGACCAAGGAGCATCTGTGTTAGTCAGGGTTACTATTGTTATGATGAAATACTATTACCAAGAACAAGTTGAGGAGGGAAGGGTTTATTTTACTTACACTTCCACAGTATAGTCCATCATTGAAAGAGGTCAGGACAGAAATTCAAATGGGGCCAGAACCTGGAGGCAAGAGCTGGATACAAAGGCCATGGAGGAATGCTGCTCACTGGCTTGCCCCCCATGTCTTGCTCATCCTGCTTTCTTATAGAACCCAGGACCACCAGCCCAGGAATGGCACCACCCCCACAATAGGCTGGGCCCTCTCACATCAATCACTAACTAAGAATATGCCTTACAGGCTTGCCTACAGCCAGATCTCATGGAGACATTTTCTGCCAGCCTTTTTTCCTTCCTTCTTTTTTGTTTTTGTTTGTTTGTTTTGGTTTTTTGAGAAAGGGTTTCTCTATGCTGCCCTGGCTGTCTTGGAACTCAACTCTGTAGACAAGGCTGGCCTCAAACTCAGGCATCCATCTGCCTCTGCCTCCCAAGTGGAAGCATTTTCTTAATTGAGGTTTCCTCCCCACAGATGATGACTGTAGCTTGTGTCAAGTTGATGTAAAACTAGTCAACATAGTATCTTGTCTTCTTGTGCATTCCTTTTTCCCCATGTAGGCTTCTCAGGTTTGTGAGATGCAGTCCCCTTCCAACTGCTGCTCCCTGGGGCACTGTGTTGGGTGTTGGTGCACAGAAACTTTTTCTGGGTGGAAAATTTACAGGCACTGAAATGTGGATGGCAGGATTGTGAGTCCAAGGTAGCCCTGAGGACTTTGATAATGTGACTTGCCCAAGCCTTGATTTTCTCATCTCTAAAACAAGTTTAGAAACATTTTATAGTCTTATCATAACAGCAATATCATTGGCCTTCCAAAATTGTGAGTATTTCTAGTTTAGTCCCATGTGATTGAATCTTATGATGGTAGCCACACATAGAACAACTGATGTTATCATTTAAGGGATTAATTTAAATAATATTTCATGGGGACTCTGAAACTAGGGCAACATGATAAATCAATTGTATATTTATAATAAAAACAGGCAGTTAGAAACTTTAAAAATGCCACTTACATTGGCATCTATTTAGATATTCATAAGTAATAACAGAAAATGAAAAGCCTGTATTTTCTAAACTAAAAAATATTATTTATAGAAGACTTAAGTAAGCAGAATATATACCATGTTCATGAAAAGATGGTTTCAGCAAGTGCATGGTTTTACTTTTAAAATAGGTGTAGACATTTAAACATTGATTACAAAATTTATCTGACAAGTCAGAGAACCCAGAATAAGAAAACACATTTGAAATGTTTAAAGTACCTAATTCTAAAAATAAAGACGTACCTAATTCTAAGAGTTCTTTAAAAAAAAAAAAAAACTGTAGGGAGCCTGTGTATTTTAAGAACAGATGAGTGACTAAGTGAGATGACTCAGCAGACAAAGGTGCTTAGTAACAAATCTGGTGACCTGAGTTTGAGCCCTTAGATCCACATGGTAGGGGAGGAGAACTGACTTCTTCAAGTCTTTCTCTCCATTCAACTTGTGCACAGTGCTACAGTTATGCATGCACACACAAAAATTAAATAAGTAATGAAAACTTTTTAAAAAAACAAAAGAATGCAAGAGGCATGTTAATGGAACAGTACAGTATTAATAACTAGACATGTGTATGGTCGGTTTAAATTTGACATAGATAACAAAGTAATTTGAAGGAAGGAAATTTTTCACACAGTGGTAATAAAAATTCTGATAAAAATCTGAAAGAAAAACTTTGACTCATAACACACCATATACAAAAACTAACCCAAAATGGGTCAGATATTAAAATAAAAAAGAAAAATCCTCTAGAGGGTGTTGACAAGAGCATTTCCTGTACTTTGGGATGAGCAAAGATTTCTTAGAAGAAATATGCAAAAGTTAAATAAAATGATAAATAGAATTTCACTACCCCCCCTTTTTTATGTTTTACCAAAGACATAAAGAAAATTAAAAGTCAAATCACAGACTGGGAAATATTTTTCAGTCATGTATTTCACAAAGGCCTTCTTGCAGATCAGTGAGAGTGTGGGCTGTGACTGAGAGATGGAGTACGCAAGATGGCATAGATAAAATGCTCAGTATTGGAAAAAACATGCAATACAATGAAACTCTAAGCAAAAGACTGTCCCCAAAGGAAGGTCACTGTAAGGGTGTGAATAGGTGCTCTATTACTGACTCACAGACAAATGAAAATTAAACCTGTACAAAACAGTGCCTCACAGCATGACTAAATTAAAGAAAATGGACTACCTCACATGTTAGACATGCAGCTGAGTGGAATTTTCAAATATTGCTCGTAGAAGTATCCATTCAAATGACCACTTTGAAAATTGGTCTTCTGTTTCTTATAAAATTCAGTCACAAACTTGTTCTATTACCCAGCAGGACCATTTCCTAGCTATTACCAAGAGAAAAGCTTGTGTCCACAGAAGAATTCATACAGAATGGTAAAATAGTGATTTTCTTTCTAATAACCCCAAACCAGAAACAATACCAATGTTTGTCAACAAGAGACTAGAAGCAATTAAAAGAAAATTGTTGGGACTGGAGAGATGGCTCATCACTTCAGAGCACTTGCTGCTCTTGCCATGAACCTGGGTTCAGGTCCCAGCATCCACAGTGGATGAGAAAAGAGAGGGCTCTCTCTTTGTATACTTGGGATTGAACCCAGAGCTTTACATATGCTAAGAATGCCTGTACCTCTGAGCTGTGTGGCAAAGCCCTACATTGGCATCCGGTGATAGCTTGACTATACTCGGTCTCCTTTTCACAGATCCATACTGATCCCTGTTTGACCACTTTTCCAGTACTCTTTACATAGCTTTACCCTGTCCATCATTTGTGTATATGATGGTAGATCTCTCCTGCTCCCACCCAGCATCCTCTCACCCAAAAGCCTATTTTGTTTCTTTACTGATACTTTTGGCAGTTAATGATTTCTGTCTCTAAATCCATTGAGACTATAACCAAGTCTGATATTTGTTCCCTTGAATCAACATGATAGCCAAGGATGTAGCAGATCTGAACAAATATTTGTTGGCGGAGTGACCTCATAACAAAACTCTCACCCTATAGCTCCAGGTGGTGGTTCTGTGACTGTGCTAATCAGAGAGTATGTATTGCTTGTGTGTTTTATGAAGTTCATAAAAATCCTAGCAGGACATATTCCTAGACATTGACACAATCTTGTATCACCTTGGGGTTTAAAATTAAAGTGTTTCCTTCAAATTTGATGTTTTACTGCCTGCAGTTGGGTGGTATGGTGGTATAGTGATCATTTGTCAACTTGAGATCTAGAATCCTCTGAGAAATGGGGTTCTTGTCATGATTGTGAGAGGCCCATGATGACTACGTTAAATGAGGTGGGGCGATCCACCTGCATGAGTGGCACCAGTTCCTGGATTGGGATCCTGGACTGTATAAGAACAAAGTGAACTCAATATAAGAATTCTTTACTTTGTGCTTCTTGACTGTGAATGCAATGTAATCAGCTGCTTCAAGCTTGTGACATCCCCACCATGATGGACTTTAGCTTTGACCTGTGAACTAAAATAAACCCTTTCTCCCTTCCTTTAGTTGCTTCTTGTCAGAAACAGAAAAAGTAATTAATATAGATGACTTTTCATACTGGAGCATAGCTGCTTTATGCACTGGAAATCCACAGGTTGTTACCTTTCTCTGAATGGACATACAGACTGTGTCTGGCATCAAGACTTGGACATTATCTATTTTCATTTGATTTCCACTGACCATCAAAAAGAGTGTCTTGGGAAGTCTCAAGGGAATTCTGTCGTTTCAACTCAATGTGCAGATCCTGTGTTCCACATGTGCACAGTGTTGTACTCATTTGCAGAAAAGCAGTCTGGCTGGTAGACCAGATGGAGCATTTTGTATTTTTTTTTAACTGAACTTTACTGAGTCTATGACTTACTTTGGCTCTGCAGTACATAGTCCAACTACCATCCCTGAGTCTCATGTCTTCAAAGTTGTGGACTTGCACCAGTGATTGGAAAAGTATGTCACACACTGATTTTCAAATCATTTCAAGAAGTGGGTAGACAAGACAGAGCTGATGGAATAAATGTGGGGAGAGGTCTTTCTGAAGAATATAGTGAAGGGATGTGGGGCTCTCACAGATGTTCCCCTATTGGTTACTTTATTGTGCTTACTCTCACCAGGAAGGGGCAGGGGTGCTGGTTTTCTGTGAATGAGTGGAACACAGAATATGTACCTGGAGTTGAAATAATGAAATCCTCTACATTTTTGTTTCCTGACTGATAATCTCATTCTTTGTAGTTGGGGGATGATGTGGGAACACAAAGTCAGCATGTCATTAAAGCAGTTGGCCACTTCTAAAAATAGCCTGGTCATTGTCATCTATTCTTTCCAAGTCCTAGGTGGGGGTGAACCTCTCACCCTTGCATATTTCTCCCTCACTATTGGATATTTAAATATGACTATTGATATAGACTGAATGTCTCCTCCCCAAATTCATATGTTAAAAACCAACCACAAGTAGGGTGGTCTAAGGAGGTAGAATTTGAGAGAAAGTTACAAAGGCAGAACACTCATGATGGACTAGCACCTTTCTTAAAGCAGTCCCAGGGAGACACCTTGTCATTTTGCCATGTCCATGATGAAAAGATGTAGCAAGAAGGAGCCATCCAGGACTTAGAAAGGTACTCTCACTAGATATAGAGTCCCCCTTGGTTTGGGATTTCTCAGTTTCTGGAATTGTAATAAACAAATTTATGTTGTTTATAAGTCACCACTCTACAGAACTTTGTTACAGCAACCTCAGATTAACATAACAAGCAGTACAAGGCAAACACATCACACGCTGATAGTGAAGGAAAACTTCTCATTTTGAGAAAGATGCAGAATTTCATAAAGTCAAAGACAATGGCTACAGAGCTGCTGGCATTCCAGGTCCGGAGCTGGCCATTAGAGGCAACAGCAATAGAAGATGAGCAAGTCTGCTTGGAGGAGGTCAATAGAATTATTTCAGGTGAGGTAGGCTTAAACATAAAAGGATCATGGGATATGGATGAGGAGAAGACATTTTTAGCAGAACATAAACATCCGGACCATAGCACATGGTTTTCTTCTCCTTCCCAGGGACATCTCATTCCTTCCATGTTCTAAGTAGACTTCTACTAGTAGCTGGAAAGATTCTGACTTCTTGTATGGGTTCTTGCCACAAGGAACAGGACAGCTGTTCTTTGGATTGTCAGCATAGGTTTATGCATTCCTTTCATTTTATGTTGCTGTGATTTGAAAAAAAAATACCCTGACCCCCCAAAAAACAAAACAAAACAACAAAAAACAGCTCAGAGGAGAAATGGTTTATTTTTATTTTTCAGTTCCAGGTTGTAGTTGGTCATAACAGGGCATTTAAGGCAGCAAGAACTTGAAGCAGCTAGTCACATCCACAGTCGAGAACAGAAAGAAATGAATGCATGTGCATCCCTGCTCATCTTGATTCCACCACAGGTCTACAGAACCCAAACCCAGAGAATGGTGCTGCCTGTTGTAGGTTGGATCTTCTCACATCAATTAATATAATAGAGATAACTCCCCACAAATATGCCCACAAGCTGACCTGATAGGGACAGTCTCCCACTGAGACTCCTGGGTAATTCTTCATTGTGTCCAGTTGGCAGTGAAAACTAAGAATCCTAGTCTTCAACACCCTTATCCCAAATCTGTCTTTGGGAGGTATAGGATATGCTGATAAGCTCCCGAGCCTGCAGGTGAATGAGGAGGGTGGATTCAGGTAGCACAGTAGGAACAAAGCAGAGAAAAAGCCAATGGAGGGTAAGTAAGCAACTAACTCCAGCAGACTATCAATGACAAAACCTTTGAAGAAGTAAAGGGAAGGTGGGCTCTGTGGAAGAAAGTGTGTACACATGAGGTAGACCGGAAACTGTTTCTCCTTTCTCTGTGGCTGATCTGAATGAAGGAGGAGCTCTCAGGGTGGGTTGTCTCTACTAGTCTCATGTCCTTGTGCTAGAATCACACTTTTAATCTTCTCTGCCTTGTGTAGAGAGCCTGGGGGACTGCTTAGGTACAAAGGACTTTGAATTCTCATCAGCATCACTGGAACTCTACTTGGCACCCAGTTTTTAATTTTGTCTCCAGTCATATGGAAACAGTTTGAATAGAAAACAGCAGCAGAAGCCCCGGAGCAGCAAGGCATCTGCATTTCCTCAGGCTAGCTGTTCAGTCAGTTGCCACAGGTCCCCAGGAACCTCATGATGCTCTTTGTGATAAGTTTCTGGTGGCTTGAAGAATGTCTACTGAATCCACACCCACTGGGTACAGAAGGAAAGGCCACAGGACTTGGGATCTGCCTCACTCGGTGTCTGATCAGTTGGATGAGTGGGTGAATGGAAGAGTGGATGGGAGTGATTTCAAGTCTTTGGTCTATCACTTCAAAGCCACAACTTTGAACAGGTTTTTTGACATCATCCATTCATTCTGCAGATGGTGTTTGATTGCCTCCTTGTGCCAGGCACTAAAGGAAGTGCTGAGTGCAACCGAGGTACACTGGTCCTAT
Organism: Cricetiscus sungorus; assembly: GCA_030556225.1. Lineage (NCBI taxonomy): Eukaryota > Metazoa > Chordata > Mammalia > Rodentia > Cricetidae > Cricetiscus > Cricetiscus sungorus. The sequence goes on from JANBXA010000007.1 coordinate 89,129,216, forward strand.
AGAAATTCCATTTAGGAAGGGCAGAAGCATAACAAAAGGAAGCACAACACAGGAACATAACTGGCTCTGTCTCCTGGGAGATCCAGACTACAGGTTTTGTTACTTCTGAATCTGTTGTTTTCTCAGCATTGTGACTCGTGGCCTAAAGGGCTTCCCATCTAGTCTCTGCTTTGGGGGAAGGGTGGTGGCTGTTAGGAGATTACACACTCTACTGATAGTGACAGTTTGGGTCATCCACAACTCAGTTTTCTGTTTTGTTTTGTTGGGTTTTGTTTTGGTGGGGGGGGGGGTAAAGGGGGGAGTGGTGTGTTTTGGGTTTGTGTGTGTGTGTGTGTGTGTGTGTGTGTGTGTGTGTGTGTGTTTTCTTCATTCATTTTCCCCCATAAACCAATGAATTCTCCTTTCACCAACTCCTTCCTAGTGTCCTAGAAAGCACATCTTCTAGTCTTACAGATAGCATAAAGTTGGCATCCTTGATTTTTCTCATATTTGTTTTCTTCATTCTCATAGTTAATATCACAGTGGGAATGGAAAAGTTAAGCTTAAACTATTTCTGCCCCATGTGTCTGTTTGGTAGCAGGATGTTTCAGATGTCGTGGATAGGGTGCCAAGCAGTGGACACAGCCATGAAATGTAAGATCATCATTTGCAATAGAAGGGGCATGGAGAAGTCCAGTCTCTGTTGAGAATACTAAACTATGTGCAGAGGTCTTCATCCATGTTTCAGCCACATTTACTGAGCACTTGCTGTGTACCTAGCACACAGTAATTTTTGGACATGAATCATCTTATTTAATAGATGATTAAACTATCTCCTCACAATAGCATATAGTTTATCCATTTTTCAGGTGAAAATTACGGGTTACATGTCCTGTCCAGAGTCCCACAGCCAGGAAATAGTGAAGATATGCTCCAAATGGAAAGATACAGTTGGGTTTTGTTTTGTGTGTGTGTGTGTGTGTGTGTGTGTGTGTGTGTGTGTGTGTGTGTGTGTGTGTGTGTGTATCTTAGGCAGTCATCACCCACTGTTTTGTTTTGTGTGTGTGTGTGTGTGTGTGTGTGTGTGTGTGTGTGTGTGTGTGTGTGTGTATCTTAGGCAGTCATCACCCACTGTTTGTGGGAATTACTTTCAATGCCTCCTATAGATATGAAATCTCTGGAAGCTCAAGTTATTTCTATAAAATGATATCCTATTTGCATGTCACCTGTGTACAATTTCTTGTGTGCTTTAAACCTCTGATCCCCTGGAATATTGAGTACAATATGAGCGGTACATAAATAGCTGTTCTACTTTATTGCTTAGGGAATAATGAGAAGAAAAAAGCCCATATGTGTCCAGTGCAAATGCTATTATTTCCCCAAACATTTTTCATCTATAGTTGGTTGTATGAATCCATAGACGCAAAAGCTCCTGACAAGAAGGGCTGACTGAATTTAGATCAAGACATTGTCAGCAAAGAAATCTCCAACTGATGTTTCATGCAGCTGTTTTTTTTTCCCCTCAAAAAATTATACCAAAATAACTTTAATTTCAGGTTCATGTTTGTGGAGTACATGTCATTGATATTAATTTTCAAAGAAAAGAAATAAAGTCTTTGTTTTAGAATTTTTTCTGAGCTTGTAAAATCATGTAGCATATCTTAACAAATGGCAGGCTCATGGGCAATGAAGAAGAGAATGAAACTTTGTTGTCAGCTTAAGAAATAGGTGTATTTGGAAAAGCAAGATGGCTTGCCCATTATAGGCTCGAGAACCTAAGTTCAGTCTCTAGAACCCACATTGTGGAAGAAGAAAATCAACTCCTACAAACTGACTATTGAGCTCAACACAGGTGTCATGTTCCCCGACCTGACCCCCCCCACACACACACACACTAAATCAACATTAAAAATAGCTACACTTGAAAAATAAAATAGTGATGAGGTCTGAAATATGTTCCAGTCTAAGAGCTGGGTCAGGCAGCCCAGTGAGTTTCATTCATTTTTCCTTTATTCCCTCCACAAGCTGTGTGTGCTCCCTGGGTCCTTTCTGGCTGAGTCTATGTGTTCAGAATTTGTAGTAGCTTGAATTCTGGAATCTGAGAAATCAATCAAGGGCCTCAGGAGATGCCATGTCTCGTTCTCCTCTGATCTTCCCTGCGCCACTCGTAATTAAGCATTAGTTGGAGTTCATTGCACTTGAATAATGAGCCGCTGTTGCGGTAGGCTTCCTTCTCTGCTTTCTCTTGAGGAACATGGTTTCTGTTTTCTGGTTAACCAAATCACTATCATCATAAAAATGTAATTTAAAGGCTCTGTAATTATAGTATTATTTGTCTCTGAAAAACTAAATCCAGAAGTTTCTGATCATTAGAGTCTTATTCTCACTGGCTCTCAGAGCCCTGGCACTCAGAGGGTGTGCCTTGCAGAGATGGAACTGTCACGATAAAAGTAGGTGCAGGTTGAGACTTGACACGTGGGTGTCCCATGTGAAGTGGTCCCACTTGCCTGGTGGCCCAGTGGGTGGCTGCACAGTCACTGCTGTGACCTCTTTGATGACATTTTTAGCTTTGCATTTACTCTTGAAATGTGCAATTTTTGTGGCACTCTGCCATTATTTAACAGGGGTGATTAATAGTGAAATATAGGCATAAAATCATATGTAACTGTGCTTTCAAGGATATAATTATTATTATAAAATAATATTGCTAATAAAAAGTAACAACATGTTAATGTTGTTTTTAGGATTTAATATTTGCCTAGTATTTTCTATTGTCTGTACCCTGTTTATGTACTTAAAATTTTAGACAATAATTTCAATTATATTTCTAGACTTTATTGAAATATGAGACTAAAGTAATGCTACATAGTCTCTCCTTTTTGCACTATTTTCACATCTATGTTTATATTATTTTTGCCTTTGAAAGTTTTATAAACTTCGGTTTTAGTACACATGGCTAGCAAAGTCTTAAGTGACTAACTTCTTTTCTTTGAACGGTGTTAAGACAATAAATGCTTTAGCCTGAGTTTTGTTTCCTTCTTTCCCACAGAGCCCCATCAGCATCTTTACTTTTCTCTCCTTCTTCTAACTCAGCCTTTTTACTCTTCACCTAAAATATATGCTTTACTTTTCCTTATTTTTTTTTCTGGAAAAATTTTGTTTTATTTTCTAAATTTTATTTGCTGTCATTTTTGGAAGAAGGCAGCTTTATTCAATATAGGACCCTAGTTTAATGGTTTTTCTCTCAGAACCTTAGGGATATTATTTTATTATCTTTTGGTGTTTAGTTTGGGGTTTATTTGTAGTTATCTATAAGTCTTGTTGCTACTTCATGTTAATTTTTTTTCTTTGCTAGATTTTTTTTTAACACTTTGATTCTTCTTTTATTTACTGAAGTTTCACTATTATATTTCTAAGCATAGGTTTTCTTTCCCATGTCTTATTTGGAATTCATTTGGCTCGTGACCATACCTTTCAACATCTAGAGATACCCTTAGCTGTTACCGATCTGAGTCTCATTTTGTCTCCATTGGATCATTTCTTCCTTCATTTAGAGCTTTAGTTAGACCTCCTCACCCTATCCCTATCATCTGTTCCTGTCCTTATCGTTAAATCATATGTCTGTGGGTGTGTGCGTGTGAGTACAGGTACCCCAGGAGACCAAAAGTCATCATGAAATACCCTGAAACTAGTGTACAGGCAGCTATGAGACCTGCCTCTTGACGCTGGGAAGTGAAATTGGGTCTTCTACAAGATCAGTAAATATTCTTAATAGCTGGGTCATCTTTCTAGTCCCTATCTCTCTCTCTCTCTCAACTTTTTCTTTATATTTTTCCATTCTTCTCCCCTTGTTGTCTTTTAGTTGAATTCCATAAAAAATGAATCTTCCATTTTGCTTATTCTTCATTTAGTTTTGTTTCACATGCTGTTGGGTCTAAAAATTTCATGTTCAATATTTTTCATTTTTGGAAATTCTCTTTGGTCTTTAGAATGTGTACTTTAGAACTACAGAACTCTTGCAGAGCACTCAGGTAGTCCTACCTTCCATAAGCACATGTATGAACACGGTACATGTCAATTCATGAGGGCACACATGGGTGCACATAAATTTTAAAAAGAAATCTTTAAAACATCTTATAATTCCTTTATCATGTCTATCCTATTCTTATTTTCAAGCTTGTCAATAAATCTTTACATACTGAATGTAGTGATTTTGTGTTCTCTACTTTGTCATTAGGATATCTAAGTTGGTGATGAGTCAGCTTGCCCTGTGTGTTCTAATTCATGATACTAGAAGTCTTTTGTGATTGAGTTTTCTTAATAGAACTTGCTGTTTGGGAAAGTCTGGGTGAAATGCTGAGTTTTTGTAGAGAGGAGATTTGCTAGTTGCATCACAGCACAACCTCATCAAGACCACAAAAAAATTTGTGGAACTCACACGAGAAGCATAAAATAAGCATAAATAGCAAGTCCATGAGAGTTGGCTGATAGTTCACACATCTCTCCATACAGCACAGAGATAGAGGTGGAGAAGAGTCTATGCTGTCCCTTTTTCCGGAAGGGGGTTTTCGGGCTCATTTCATTCTGCTACACTATAATCTCAGCCTTTGGTATTCTAAGATTTTGTTCCTGGCCAGTATCCCTTTCCCATACTCCCCTTGTGTCCATGGTAACTAATCAGGAGCCTTCATGGATGATAGTCAGGCCCACCCTGGCCTGACTCTTTCCTTCCATCTCTTTATTCAGGGAAACCTTTTTCTTATTAATTCTTCTTTCAATGCAATTATGTGTTTAAAGGGAAAAGTTTTTAATTTCATCAACATTTGCTTGTTTTAAACATAGCAATTATAATAAATAAAATAATAACAAATATAATAACCATACATCTTCAATTAGAAGATCTAAAGTCCTGAGTTTGGGAATTGTTGGGTATGTCTATGCTGGGAAAAAGAAAAAAAATGAATTTAAAGTTAGAGGGTGAGAGGGACTAATGGTTGTCTAACTGGACCTCTAAAGTAACAAGGCCATGACAGAGAGAATGGAGAAGAGGTACTTGTGTTTTAAGTTAGCATAGCACAGGTCTGAGTTCAAGCCCAGCTTCCATGGTGAGTAATCCTGGGTCTCTGTTTTCTAGAGCTCTATAAATGACAGCACCTTCTAGCTTCATGCTGGGGTCTACTTAAAGTATGCTTTCCCACAGGTGTGGCTATCCACATTTGGCCAGTAGAGGAGATCTCTGTGGAAGACACTGTGCCCATTTAAGCTGATTTGGAACCCAACTTTTCCCACACTGGGGAGATGAGGCTGACTTGGAGTAGATAGTTTAGGAGAAGCCAGCAAAATATGCTATCTTGAGAGATTTGAAGCCTGAACCTGTCTTTCTGAGTAAAAATCCCTTGATCAGTTAGCCATTATCTGTGAAGGTCATGGAGATGGTGGCACAATACATTTTCTTTCCCAAATTTGACATGACCCTCCAGACTTGAAAACATAATCCCACAGTTTTCATATAAACAAAATACTCATCTGTTTAAGTTTAAATGTAAGTAATAGGGGAGACGTCCTTTGCAAAGGCCAAGGAAGTGAAGCTCTCTGACACACTTATGGTCAGTTCTTTAGAATATGAGAGGTGATCATGACTGATCTTTGGCTATACAAAATTATATTCAGAGAGAACAACACAGGTAATTTGGGGGTCTCTGAAAGCCTCCATGTCAGCTGGACTGTTACTGGGTTGTTTCTGAGACTGCTATTTTCCACAGTAAAAAACAACATCCTGGCATAGCTCAGGATGTAGCTTCCAGTCCAGTTCCTTTCCCCCTTCCTTATTACAATATGTGTTACTATTTTTTTAGAGCCTGGAACTTAAGTTGACCTGAAACTCACTGTATTACAGGCTTAAACTCAAGCCATTCCTCCTACCTCAGCCTTCTGTGTGCTGAAAATGTACATTTGAGCTACCCTACCTGAGACTCTTTCACTATGCAGCACTTAGGAGATTTGCTTGGGTTCTTGGTCAGCACCCATCATAGACTTTTCTCTTGGCCATACCCCACAGGGGAAGCACATCTCCATGCAAAGCTTACTTCCATGCCCTTCCCATGTAGACTGGGAGCCCCAGGGGTTGAAGGCTTGCTTTCCCTACCAAATCCTGTAGCAAGTACTACTGATGTAGGTTCTTTCTTAGTTCCTTGTGGGTAAAACTCAAGAAGCTGGGGTAGCAGACTGTTGTAGTCAGCAAAGCACCCTAATCCATGGCTTCTGAGATAATTATCTCATGTGCCAGCAGAATAGGGAAACAGACAGGGAGTAAGCAGAGCTTCTATAGATTTATTAGGAAAAGTTACAAATGCTCACAAGGGGGGGGGGCTCCAGGGGAGGAATAGAGCCATATCACTCTGCCTGGTAGTCTTTTATGTTTCTTGAGACAGGAACTGGGTAGAAATAGAAGTCATCTTGATTGACATTGGTCACTTTTGAATGCAGAGTGGGCTGAGCTAGTGAGGAGACCACACACCCGACTCATGCTCCTTTGACCAACCAGAGAGGTACTTTTCTATTTATGGGTGAGGTTGCATGATTAGGACTGTGTTATGTGATCGGTTCATCATCCTTTATGGGATCTGCCCTTACTGCCTGAGGGATGCTATCTCCTGTCCCACTATAGCATCAAGTACAAAAAGTACAAGACAGGCAGGTGGAAGATATCTTTAGAGGATACCAGGCAATGGCAGCCCCTGTGACTCTGTAAAGTGTGGTCAAAGCAGCCCCCCCACACACACACCCGTGTATCAGATAAGCACATGGAGCAGGTCAAGATCTACTGCCTCTTGGCCTTTCCCAAACATTCACATTACATTCAGACCCCCATCGTCAAATTTATGTTCTGCCAAGGCCTTTGGAAGTAGAATAAAAAAAACATTTTCCATTAAAATATTATCTTTGTGGGAATCTTGCCCAGGCGCTTATCAGCAGCTCCCTCAAGGCATAATGGGAAAGGTAATTTCTCCCTTCTGAAGGCTTAGTCTCATACTATGTTTCAAATCATTATGACATATCATCCAGGCTGAAGAAGGAGAAGTTGTCCTGAGGCTTTAGACCTGCTGCAGATGGGGATGTTCTGATGTGCAAGGTCACTTCCCATCTTCCCATTTAGTCACCCACAGCTCTCTCCAGACACAGGAAGAACATTTGTGAATCCTGATAAGCATTTTTCAGCAATCCCTGGGGTGGGTGAGGGAAGCCATGGTGGATTCCCTTGTTTAAAAAGAAATCCTTAATTCTCCTCTGCATATGCTTCCTCTCCTGGGCCAATGCCTGTTTCCAAGATTGGTGTCTCTAGAACAGTGACAACATGATGGGTGCCGTCTGCCTTCAGTTACCCCCTTTTTGTTTCCACATTCTCTTCCACTGCTCCTAACCACTCAGTTATCTCTCTGGCTCCCATGTCATGATCAATACATGGACACATTGGTGGAGAGGATGCAACATGATGATAAGGGAAGATTTTGCAAAGGAAGGCAGCAAGGGTGTGCCCACTAGAGGGGAAGATGTTCAGAGTCAGGTTTGAAAATGCGCTGGCTCCAGGCAACTGTGAGTGAGAGTGAGTTGGGGTCTGCATTGCATTCTTGACCATGTGTCACCGTCTAGAAAGTGTGTGAGTGTGTGTGTGTGTGTGTGAGAGAGAGAGAGGGGGGGAGAGAGAGAGAGAGAGAGAGAGAGAGAGAGAGAGAGATGGTCTGTTCTAGTGATCTCAGAATCCAATGAGCTGAAACAGCAGGGCCCTTTCTGTTCTTCAGAGATGTCTGCTCAGAATCTGGGCCAGACTCAAGGAATAAGGTGAACTCCCTTCATTCACAGGCCAGAGGAAGCTATAGGAAACAAAGAAGCATGGGATTTTCAGGTCTAGAGTATAGAAAGGTAAAGCAGCTTGTCAATGAACTTGAAATACAGTATAAAGTGCATGAGTTTAAGCAAGTACGAAGCACTTTCCATCAAAAGAAAGACAGCCAGGTTGTATTCACCAGGTCCACTTGACTCAGCCTCTGTCAGTGGTCCAGGATGGTACTTGGGACAGGATAGGACAGGACAGAACAGCACAGGACATGACAGGAAAGGACAGGGAAGGACAGGAAGAGGATAGCTTCAGCAGGCCCAGGCTCAGCCTGCCTTCCCCGGGGTGCTTAGGGCCAGCTTACCACATTTGTGTAAGCAGCTGGCTCACAGCAAGTGCTCAGCACACCATTTTTTTTTGTTGTTGCATCTTAAAGCTCATGAGGCTAGGTAAAGTGATTTTTTTCCGGAAGCTCTTGGACATTCTAGCCATGCCTGGACTCACACACAGCTCTCTGCAAGGCTGGATGCTTTAACCCTGGACTACAGATAGCTAAGGTGACTCTCAGCCTCTTCCCACCTCCCAGTCTTTCTTCCATGCAATTTCTTGTGTTATTTCATTTTCTTCAGTATAACTTCCCCAGGGTAGAAGCCAGGTCTTTGGTATCTTAGCTAGTGCAAGTCTATGAGTTGAGAAAGTAAGGAAACTACACATTGAGAAACTGGTCATGCACTTGGGAGACAGAGGCAAGAGAATCAGGAGTTTAAAGTTGTTTTTAGAAATATAGTGTGAGACAGTTTGGGCTATATAAGACCCTGCCCAAAAAACTCAGAGGGGAGGGAAAGAGGCAGAGGGAGAGGGTCGGGAAGGAAGAGAGGGAAAGAGAGGCCCCAACACATAGAACTCATTTCCAAGGAGTCTGGGCATTAACCTTCTGGAATGAATCATTTGGCACAAGCACATCTGGTCCTCTCATCCGAGAGCTCCATGCTTCCTGAAAAGAGAAGACAAACCTCTCCACTGCCTGTCCTCCTCTTGGCTTCCAGTTTGTTAATTTTGCTAACATCTCCTGTGAGCCTCAGGGGCTGTGAGGAGCCCTGGACTCTGACCCTGGAATTCTCTCTGAGTGGATTGGTAGTTATGTAAGCAAAGAGCTGGAGTCTGCAGAAAGGGCTATTATAAAAGCTTCTCTTTCAAAATGGGGCTTCACAGAATAGAGGCAATGGCGGGTGCCTCAGCCAGGGACAGGAAGAGAGCGAGCACTGGCTACCAAGATCTGTGCTGAGGGTTCCATTCTCTTGTCCTCATGGTAGTGTGGAGAATCAGGCATCACAATCCTATTGTGCAAATGTGGACATGAAGGCCCCAAGATGCAAGCTCCTGCAGGACACCATGGCAGAAGTGGGTACACAGACTCAGTGCTCCTGAAAGCCCCTATTTCTCTGCTCCCTGGAATAAAGGAAATTACATAGGCTCCACATCGCCTGTTGGGATTAAAAAAAAAAAAAAAACAGCATGGAACAGAAAGATAACACACTACATACCTTGGGTGAAGGAACTTTTTTTTTAATTGGGGGAAAGTGAAAGGGAAAATGGGGAAGGGGAAAAGGGAGACCAGCCTCTGGGAACAGGAGCAACAGAAGAGAAGAGTGAGTGAGTGAGGGAGGGAGGGAGGGAGGGAGGGAGGGAGGGAGGGAGGGAGGGAGGGAGGGAGGGAGGGAGGGAGGGAGGGAGGGAGAGGGAGGGAGGGAGAGAGGGAGGGAGGGAGGGAGAGAGGGAGGGAGGGAGGGAGGGAGAGAGGGAGGGAGAGAGGGAGGGAGGGAAAGACAGAAAGGCAGGCAGAGAAGCAGAGAAAGAGAGAAAATTGGAAGGTGGCAGGGCCCTTTTAACAGGGAGTGTAGTGAATGTGCACAGGTGGTGCTCTTAGTGGCTGCAGCTGAGGGTGTATCCTGTCATAACCCAAGGGCAGCCCAGTACAGATGCCTGAATAAATACTAACATCATCTCTTTAACTTCACTTGGTGCTGTTATCACCTTAATAAAAATGACCTGACGTCTATCAGGTGATTCTTCTCCAGAAGGGTGAGTAGGGGCAACAGAAGCTTGGGCGCAAAGGTCTCTTCAAACACATCAATAATGGAAGCAAGACCTGGGTGAGATCTTAGGGTAGCATCCTGAGACCCAGCCCTGCTTGCTTACGGTTGAATTTCATTCAATCTATACTGCATTGATTTTTTGGCTACTTGTTTGTGTTTAAAAACGAGACATTTCTCAGAAATGCCAGGACATCGCATCTTAATTTTTTTTTATTTTAATTACTTTATTTGCTTATTTAGTGTGTTTGTGAGTGTGTGCACACCTAGCCTCTCATTACTGAAACCTAAAGAGAAACAGCAACTTGCATTCCACTGATTCCTGGCATCAGTGAGGATGCCAGGCCCTTGACTCTCACTACCACACTGCTCTTATGAGGCAATGTGGCATGCTTGTTGTCTTCACTTGACGGTCCTGCCCAGCTGCTTTGACTCTGCAGAACGCCCTGCAACATTGTCTCTGAGATGCTAGTGATGCCCTTCTTCCTCTTAGGAAAGGAACCCCAAGCTCCTTGGATCAAATGGAAGATTCACACAGATTGCCCCATAAACGCACTGTTCTGTCTCCAATACCAGGAATGATGCTTTCCTGGGAAGTTTATTTTTATTAGCAAAAGTTACAGATGCAACAGGAAAGGCAGGGTGGCTCCTTGGTTCTTGTCTTATTTGTTCTTACAGTTAAAGACAGTCTTTTTCAAGTGTGTCATGAATATGGACCATCATCTCCACATTCTCCTTTCATTCTCCCTCCCTACCCCTCCTCCCTTCTCCCAGCAACCCATCTGCTTTGTTGCCATATGGCTCAATAATTTGAGGTACCCATAGAAGAGCTAGCATCCATGAATGAGAGAAAGCATGTGATGTTTATCTCTCTGAGTCTGGCTTGTTTTGTTGAATATGGTCTCCAGTTACATCCATTTTCTAGAAAACGATCTAATTTCATTCTTAGAACTGAATAAAGCCTTGTTGTGTATTGAAACCACATTTTCTTTATCCATTTTTCTATTTATGGATGAAATCTGTTTGTGAATGGAATCTGTTAGGCAGATCCAATACTTGTTTCTTGTAAGCCAAGCTGCCTCAGACATAACTATGAAGGCATCTTTATGGTGGGCTGACTTTAAGGGTCCTTCAGACATATATACCAAGAGTGATAAAGCTGGGACATATGATGGACCTATATTTAGCCTTTGGGGAACCTCACTCTGATCTCCACAGTGGCTGGATTAATTACCTTTCCCATTAGCAATATAAAGGTCTCTTTTTTTTCTTTTTTCTTTTGCTCTGCATACTCACCAGTATTCATATTACTTGTTCTCCTGGTGATAGCTATTCTTACTGCAGTGAGATGGAATCTCAAGGGAGTTTTAATTAGCATGTCATTGATAGTTAAGGATATTGAAAAGTTTTTCTTATACTTCTTAGCAGTGCGTACTCTGGGGGACTATCTGTTCATTTCATTATCACATTTATTAACTGGGGTGTTTGTGGCTGGGGGGTTAGACACTGAGGCATGAATCCTCTCCAGATGTGTAGCTCGCAAAGAGTTTTCTCCATTTGTAGCCCTGGCAGAACACAACTGTTTCCTTAGATGTGCAAAAGCTTTTTATGTTATACCATTTGCCAAAGCTTGCTGGTATTTCCTAAGCTGGTATCTTTTCATAAAGTTCCTACCTATACCTATATCATGTCTTTTCCCTAATTGTTTCAGATCATATATTGAAGTCTTTGATCCATTTTGAATTGATGTGTGTATGGGGTAAGAGATGAGGGTCTAGTTCTCTTCTTCTGAGAGACATCAGCTTTCCCTCACTATTTCTTACAGAGACTGCTTTTTCTTCAGGCTACGTTTTTGACACCTTTGTCAAAGATTCTGGTGGCTGTGTGTAAGTTTAATTCTGGATCCTCTGTTCCATTCCATTGACCTGTCGGTGTGTTCGCTCTTGTTCCAGTACCATGCTGGTTTTGTTATTATTGCTCTGTAATATAACTCAGGTACTGTGATTACTCCGGTATTGTTCTTTTTACTCTGCGTGCCTTTGGCTCTCTGGGGTCTTCAAGTTTCTGTCTGAAGTTTAGGGTTGTTCTTCCCACTTACAAGAGGAATAAATTGGTTTTTGAAGAATCTTTGGCAGTGCCAGTTTTTTCACTTCTTAAGTCTGTAAAGTCAGGGTTGGTTTAAGAGTCAGCCAAGCAGGAAGGGAAAGCCATATGTATACATAGGCAGGTTCAGTAAGTAGACTTTCCTTTGCCAAAGAAGAACTGCAAACCTCTGTACATTCACCTGGGTTTCAGGAAGAGCAATGAGTGATCACTACCCAGTACCACTGGGGAGGCAGACCCCTGTCACTGGGTGTACCGGGCACACCTGCTGGACCATTTATCTTGCTGGTGTCATTGAAAACAGTGAGTGAAGACCCATGTTCATAAACAAAGTGAGAGACTCACTTTTGCCTTCTCCTACCTAGCGAAGAGCATCTTTATGCTCTCTGCCAGATCTACATGTCAATATTTACAGTCAACTGCTTGGAGCCAAGAAAACTTGCTGACTCTGAAAGCAAAAGGCACAATGCTTTTCTCACAGAGCACCATGCTCACTTTCTTCCCATCTGTGGTAAAAGACTGTGTATGCATGTGTGTTCCAAATTCTGGAACACCTGGGAGTTTGTTACACAGAAAAGGCAGGTTCTTGGAATACCCTCACTTCACTGGTTTGTTTGATTTTGCGGTGGGGGGTCTGCTCATATTTCTATTCTTGGCAATGCTATTGCTACAATATGTATTGCTGTTCTTGGCAATATACATTACACCCAGCTTCTAACGTGAACAATGCATTGGCTATGTGTCTGAAAGCACATTTTCTCAGTTAGGGTTGGGTTCTCCCTTCCTCTTTTGAGACTTTTTTCTTTTTTAAATTTAAACTAGAATCAAGCTTGTTTTACATGTCAATCCCCATTCCCTCTCCCTCCTCTCCTCTCCTGCCCCCACCAACCTCCTATGCCATCCCTTTCTCCCCCCAGGGAGAGTGTGGCCTTCCATGGGGGGATCTTCAAAGTCTGTCATATCATTTGGAGGAGGGCCTAGCACCCCCCCCCACCATGTCTAGGCTGAGAGTGTATCTCTCTATGTGGAATGGGCTCCCAAAGACCATTCATATACTTGGGATAAATACTGATCCACTATCAGAGGCTCCATAGATTGCCCAGGCCTCCTAACTGACACCCAAATTCAGGGGGTCTGGGTCGGTTCAATGCTGGTTTCCCAGCTATCAGTCTGGGGTCCATGAACTCCCCCCTTGTTCAGGTCAGCTGATTCTGTGGGTTTCTCCAGCATTGTCTTTGCTCATCACTCCTCCCTCTCTGCAACTGGATTCCAGGTAGCTGTGGGTAACTGTTTCTGCTTCCTTCAGCTACTAGATGAAGGCTCTAGGATGGCATTTAATGTAGTCATCAATCTCATTATCGGGGAAGGGCATTTAAGGTAGCCTCTTCCCTATTGCTTAGATTGTTAGTTGGGGTCATCCTCATAGATCTCTGGACATTTCCCTAGTGCCAGAATTCTCTTAAAACCTACAATGGCTCTATCTACTATGGTATCTCTTTTCTTGCTCTCCTTTATTCTTCCCCAGACTCAATCTCCCTGCTCCCTCATGTCCTCCTCTCCCCTCCTCTTTTCCCCTTCTCTTTCTCCTAACTTCCTCTCCCCTCCCCCCATGCTCCCAATTTGTTCAGGAGATCTTGTCCCTTTCCCCTTCTCTGGTATGCATACATGCATGGTATGTATGTCTCTCTTAGGGTCCTCCTTGTTTCCTAGTGTGGATTGTTGGCTGGTAATTCTTTGTTCTATGTCTAAAATCCATATATAAGTGAGTACATACCATGTTCTTCTTTTTGTGACTATCTTACCTCACTCAGGATGGTTTCTTCTAGCTCCAGCCATTTGCCTGCAAATGTCAAGAGTCCATTCCCCCCCCACCCCCGCTGAGTAGTACTCCATTGGGTACCACATTTTCTTTATCCATTCTTCAGTTGGGGGCATCTAGGTTGCTTTCAGGTTCTGACTATTACAAACAATGATGCTTTGAACATAGTTGAACAGATGTCCTTGTTGTATGTCATTCTGAAAGGAGTAAGATGTAATCTCAGAGTTATTTTGATTTGCATTTCCCTGATGGCTAAGGATGTTGAGCACTTTCTTAAGTGTCTTTCAGCCATTTTAGATTCCTCTGTTGAGAATTCTCTATTTAGTTCTTTACTCCACTTTTTAATTGTGTATTTGGTGTTTTGGTGACTAGCTTCTTGAGTTCTTTGTATATGCTGGAAATCAGCCCTCTGTCAGATGTGAGGTTGTGAATATTTTTTCTATTCTGTGGGCTGCCATTTTGTCTTGTTGACTGTTTCCTTTGCTTTATAGAAGCATCTCGGTTTCAGGAGGTCTCGTTTATTAAATGTTGATCTCAGTGTCTGTGCTACTGGTGTTATGTTCAGGAAGTTGTCTCCTATACTAATTCATTCAAGGATACCTCTCACTTTCTCTTCTAAGAGGTTCAGTGTGGCTAGATTTATGTTGAGATCTTTAATCCATTTGAACTAAGTTTTGTGCTTGGCAATAGATATGGATTTATCTGCAGTTTCTACATACCAGCATCCAGTTATGACAGCACCATTTGTTGAAGGTGCTTTCTCTCTTTCATTGTATATTTAGCTTCCTTGTCAAAAATCAAGTGTTTGTAGGTATGTGGGTTAATATCAGGATTTTTAATTCGATTCCATTGGTCTACCTGTCTATTTTTGTGACGATACCAAGCTATTTTCAGGACTATAACTCTATAATAGAGCTTGAAGTCAGAGATGTTGATGCCTCTGAAAGTTCCTTTATTGTACAGGATTGTTTTGGCTATCCTGGGTCTTTTGTTTTTCCAGCTTTGTTTCTTAATCAGGTCAGAAAGTCGGGATACATTTAAAGGAAGACACAGAACAGACTCTTCACTTCAAATGGACATCATTTAACTCATTCCAAGGTGCAATGAAGTGTCCCAGCAGCTCCACTAAGTATGTTGCTTTGAGACAAAAATAGGGTATAGTGTGGTTAGAGTTGGAAAGTTGGTCTTTGATGACTTTCTTGTTTATTTGTTCTCCTCATCTAATTTGAATCTAAGATTCTGGATCTCTGAGTGATACATGGAACATTGCATCCTGGTCCCAAAGCCCTTGTCTCATAAGGAATGACATTTATTCAACCACAGCTTGGTGGATCTAATTTAGACTCAGTTGTTAATTAAAAAAAAAAAAGTAAAGGTGCAAAGGACCAGAGTGATGCCTGATGCTCAGTTGTGTCTGCCATGCCAGAGGAATCCCCTCCAAAGTCCTTTGTCAGAAAGTGTTACATCAGTTCAGTAACTGTATCAGTGTCAGCAAGAAAGTGGCAAGCATAAGGTTTAGCATGAAATTGGACCTTTATACTGTCACCTAGAAAAGTAACAGCATACAACAGTTTTAAAATACCTTCCAAAGCATGTATCAAAGGAAACTGATTGCTGCAGGTCACCCCCACTGCCTCCTACCCCTCCCCACACTTACCCAGGCCTTCAGACAGACAATTGTACTCTACCTTCACACCCTACAAAACCTCCTCTGAGGCAGAGGTGTAGGTGATTGAGAGGCCGTGCCCTGGTGCTGCTCTCACTGAGCAGGGGAGGAAATGTTAATCTGAATTCCAGAGAATGATGCAAAGCCCTTGATGCTGGCACTGCCAGATGAGAGCTCCTGGGTGGCAGAAGTCAGGTGGAGGGTAGAGATCGCTAGCCAGACAGCTCCTTCCTTCTCCATCTTCTGAAGGTGCCAGAGTGCAGACAGAATTGGTAGCTTGAGCTGTTGACTCATCAGTGTTGAAGTCTTCAATGCATTCTTATATGGACCACACACTAATTCTTCCTCCTTTCCCCTCCTCTTCCTCCCCCCTCCTCCTCTTTCTCCCCCACTTCCTTGTCCTTCTCCTCCTCATCCACTCAGTGTTCACTGGCTTTTTAAATACTGTTTTCCTGAGAAATGACAAGTTGGCACTTCTCTGGGCTGTCTCCTCTCTGATTCTGGAGTCTTCCATCCATAGCCCAATAGAGCCCCAGGGCTGTACTTTCTGCTCCTCACACTTAGAGTAATTAGTTGGATAGATGTGCTAAGCTGTCTCACTTGAATAAAGGCCATTGTACTCTTCCTGTAAGAGCTCAGGATGAGGCCAGACCCAATAGGAACGGGCTGTGCAGCCTTCCCACGCCTGTACCTCATGAGAGAATCTAAATGAATGAGAAGGATGGTGTCCAGTGCATGTGGGTGGGAATTAAGAAGCTATTGAACCAGCCAGGATGGTACCCAAATGATTCCACAGTAGAACACTATGGAAATCACTCAATGCCCTTCTATCATCCTAGCATACCATGCTGGGCAGTGCTATGTCTCATGTTTTAGATTAAGCTTGATGGTAATAACAAGAAAAATTTCAGTGCTCACATGCACATTCCATTTGTGGTTCCTGACTCCTGTTTCATGTGTGTACCTGAGACAAACCAGGCTTAGCATCTATTTAAAAGTCAGTGGGGATCCACTAGAACCAAGTTCACTTCGGCGACTAAGGAAGACCTACTTTGGTACAAATTTAGGCTCATAACCAACATCCCTTTTAAGTAGGTACATTAATTTTTAGAGGTAATTTGGAAAAGCTGAAAGTCATCCACTGTCATACAGCTTTGCTGACCTAGACCTCCTGCCAAGTCCTCCTTTCACTCAACGCTGCCACATAATCTGGGTTATCATGTTGCCTCCCTGGCTGTTGAAGGTGTCACAGCTGGGTTGTTAATGCATCTGATCAAACACTTCCAATTTTCCAATTTTCCAAACAACTTCAAGCAGAACATCTTTAGTCCCCCATCAGAGTTTATGCTACCTCCTTGAGATCAATCTAAAGACCCCCCTGAAAAGATGTTGGATGCATTTTAGGCCAGGGCTTCTCACTCTGAAGTGTGCATACGATCCTTTTGGTAGTGCTGTGAAAAACCAGTCCTTACTCATGGGCCTGGAGCCAGCCTGAGAGCCTGTATTTATACTCCTTCATGATGCCCACACTCTAGTGAAAGCTTTGCGCTGTCCCTTGGACTTGTTGGTGTACTGACAAAGCATTTGTCAGACCTGTTTTCCAGGAGTCACTGTGTGGACTGGGTATGTAGGAGCAGAGCTCTCATCTTTAGCAGTATCTTTCAGTTGAGATGAAGGTTGGTGAGCCTACCATCCAGAGGTGAGCAGCTGCAGCACCTGGCCTCAAGGAAAGCCCCAGAACTCAGTCATGGCAGCCATTATAAGCATGGGGGAATGCAGACACATCACATCACATAGCACTGCTCCCAGCACCTCATCCAGGGACTGTGCTGGACCACTGCAGATGGACTAACATTGGAACCTGGATACCAGTAGTTTTTAGCTGTCCTATCTACTGAAGGAGACTGTGTGTGTATCCATTGCTGAACACCATTGTTCTGAGACCTCAGAGACCAATCTCAAATCTCACTGAGTTACAACTACAACATTTTTCCAACATTAATACTTTAAAAAATGTAATGTTCATAATACTTGTACTTATTTATAGGATGGAATATGCTAGTTTAAAACTTATAAACAATGTAGAATCATCAAGTCAGGGCAATTAGCATTTCCACCTCCTCAAATACTTACTGGTTTGTGTAGGGGCCTTTGGATACTTCTGTTTATTTTAAAACACACAACAGATGTCATAGGCCATAGCCCCCCCCACTGTGCTATAAACACTAGAACTAAGTCTTCCTACTAAACTTGGTGCCTATCACACAAACTCTTTCTATTCTAATTATTCATCCCAACTACTAGGGACCACTATTTTACTCTGCTGTGATATCAAAATTATATATCCTGTGTGAGTGAATATGCATGGTGTTTTTCTTTGTGTTTACTAGTTTTAACTGTTGATTTGATACAATCTGGAATCACTAGGAAAGACATTCTTAATGACGAATTGTATAGGAAATGTTAGCCTGTGTGTACATTTGTGGGAGGTTACCTTAATTGGTAACTGGTGAAGGAAGAGCCAGCTCATTGTGGACCGCACCATAACCTAGGCAGGAGGAACCCTGAACAGTATAAGAGAAGGGGAAACTAGCTGAAAGCATTCAAGGTCCCATGCATTTTATTCTCCCTACTTTTGGCTATACATATGATACTTTGTTTTCCTGCCTTGACTTTCCCACAATAATGGACTTGTAATGGAGGTTTTTGTTTGTTTGTTTATTTGTTTTTTCAGGGTACTCGGCATAGCAACAGAAACAAAATGAGAACAATCTTTCTTGGGCACACTCATTTCACTTATAGAATATCTTCCAGATCCATTTATATTGTCATAAAGGAGTGGATAAAAACTTGGGGGTTGCATATACAATAGCCAAACTCCATGGTTTTAAGTCTTTGCATGTCTAAAATACAATAATTTTGTATTTTAAGAAGAATTCAAGGTGTTTGCTGTGACTGACTGCTTTATCAAATCGATTCCTCCATGGCTTTTGCTGATGTCATCCTAGCAAATGCTGCCATTGCATGTTCTATCTCTACAAAAACAAGGGGTCATCTCAGGCTCCTGACTTGTCCTAAACCTTCTAATCTAAGCAGTTCTTACTGAATGTTTTTGTGGGTACACTTGTTTTCTTATTGAATGTAATAATTTTAAAATAATCTCTCAGAATGGCCAGGTCCTTCCAACAACCCCTAAGTCCTGAGTCTTAGTTTGGGTTTCTATTGCTGTGAAGAGACACCATGACTACAGCAACTCTTACAAGTTTCAGAGGTTCAGCCCATTATCATCATGATGGGGAGCATGGTGGTGTGTGGGAAGATGTGCGGCTGGCTACATCTTAATCAGAAGGCAACAGGAAATGGTCTCTGTCACACTGAGGAAAGCTTGAGCAAAAGAGCCCTCAAAGCCCACCCCCCCATAGTGACACACTTCCTCCAGCAAGGCCACGCCTACTCCAACAAAGTCACACCCATCGGGAGCCATTTTCTTTCAAACCACCAAACCCTGAGAGCAGAGATGGTGTTCTAGGCATCTTCTTCTCCCATCATTTAGCATGTGTCTACCTAGCATATATTGGATAGCTATTCTAGCTAGCTTTTCTGTGCTGTGATAAAGCACTGAAAACTAAAAGCAACTTGATGAGTAGAAGGTTTATTTCACCTTATAGATTACAGTCCATCACTGAGGAAAGCCAAGGCAGGAACTTAAAGCAAGACCCTGATTACTGACTTTCTCTCTAGCTCATGTTCAGCTACATTCCTTAAGTAACCCAAGTTCCCATGCCTAGGGAAGACACTGCCCATAGTGGGCTGGGCCCTCCTACCCCAGTTAGCAATCAAGAGACCACCCTACAGACATGCCATGGGTCAATCTGATGAAGGCAATTTCTTAACTGAGATTGCATCTTCCTAGGTGTGTCAAGCTGACAACCAAGATCATCCAGCACAAGAGTCATTAAACCTTTGTTGAATGAATGAGGGAGGGAGGAAAGGAGTGAAGGAGGAAGGGCATGTGGGAGTGAGGGAGGGAGGCAGTGGGGAAAATAATAATAGGGAGTGTGGGAGGGAGAGAGGGAAGCAGTGAGTGAAATAATAATGGCATAGAGTAGGTTTGGGGCACATGCAGGCCCGGAAGGTCATTCTCGTGGTTGAAAGTTGATTCTAGAATGGTTGTGGCAGGAGAACAGGTTGGGCTACATGGTGCCTGGTTCTTCTTGGCCTTGACTTTGGGGCATGAAGATGGCAGAGAGGAAGCCTGAGATGCACAGCATTTTTGCTACTCCTCACCTGGTAGGGTAATGCCTGCTTTTTCTCTTTGGCAGTTGCCTTCTCGGGCCTTGGTTTCACAACATTCTACCTGGCTGGCAAGCTACACTGCTTCACGGAGAGTGGGCGGGGAAAGAGCTGGCGGCTCTGTGCTGCCATCTTGCCCCTGTACTGTGCCATGATGATCGCTCTGTCTCGCATGTGTGACTACAAGCATCACTGGCAAGGTGAGTCCCTGATCAGTCCTCAGGGAGGCCCCACTCCTCTTCCAAGGGTGGGTGTGGACATTCACTGAATTGGGAAGAACTGAGTCCCTACTGTCAGAAGCCAGACTGGATGTGGTCATGAACGACACCGGCCTCTTCAAGTGTGCCCTGGCATTCTTCTTGGCCCTGCTGAGTTCTTTCTTCTCCTTTATTCCCAAGAAGACTTTGTCAAGGCCTACCAGGGTATCAGGTCTTCAGTGTAGTCACCCTGGCCTCAGGCCCAAATGTAATTTCTCTGCTTGACTGGTCTCCAGACTCAGTGCCAAGTTGTTTCTGGCTCCTTTTCCATTGTAAATCCAGTCCCCAGGGACACATTTCTCACCACAGAGGCAGTGCCAAAGGTATGTCCAGCCCAGAGACCCAACTTCACCAATATTCTTAGTAACTACCACGAGACTGGAGTAAGGCTTACCTCCCTCTCTCAAGGCTGGGGTGAGACTTAGCATCTAACACAGCTGTAGTGAGGTTTGTTTCTATAACAAGGCTAGGGAAAGGCTCATCTCTATTGCAAGGCTGACCTGAGACTCTGTTTCAAGGCAAGATTTCTATCACAAAGCAGGGGTGGGGCTTGCCTCTATCTCAAGGCAGGGGTGAAGCTTGCTTTTATGTTTCAGTCATAGGGTATTCATTAAAACCTAAATCACAGTATTTGAAGGGTTTGTTTCTGGAATGTAACTGACTTCACCATGTCTCTGCCAATAAAATTGCAGCTTACAGTTGGCCTAAAAGAGAATTACCACCTGCCAAAATAGACAGGGAGCAGATACAGAGAGGACAGCCATAATAGCCATGGCTTCCAGAGACAGCAGGATCGATGGTGTGTCTTCCCAAAATGGCATCCTCAGACCACTTTGATCAGCCTCATCCCTATACACTCAGTCCAGGATGTGTATCAGGGAGTAGGATGGAGTCTGATGTGGTTCCTAGGGGTCTGCATGCTGACAAAGGAGCCTGTCCTTTCTAGTCACCAGTAAAGAACCAGTTTCTCCTGCTCCCTCCCAGTTTCTGGTCTACTCCTAGCTCTCCCACAGCTCATGTCTTGAGAGTCATGTACCTGAAATGACATTTTGCAGTTTGAAGGTGCAGGGTGCAGGTAAGAGATGCTGAAGCACAATTTAGATGGGGCATGCATCATTATCCCATGCCCCCAGAATGGAGGAGGTAAGGAAAGGACCCCAGAGCTGTAGCTGCAGCCCTCCCTTGGTCTTTATTTCTATCACTGAGTTGAGTGCTTGGTGTCATGAAAATCACATTACAAGAAGGAAGGAGGGACAGAGCCAACAGCAACAGGGCCATGTCTTCACCTTTGTTGCCTGTGGGTTAGGGTATTTCCCAGCAAGAACAGTATGGACCAAATGGCCTTGTGTGAATTGTGTCTCCTGTTTCCCAGGGAACTCCAATTTCTTCTTTAATCATTGAATTATAATATCTGAATATTTCACAGAGCACTGTCATAGACTGAATGCAATAATGAACCTGGTAAATGCAAATGCAACTTGGTATCTCTGTTGCCTTGCTCACTGTTACTGAGGAAGGATGTGTAGTGTTTCCTAAACTACTGACTTGGTCGTAGATGTGTTTTTTGAACAAGATCTGTTTAAAAGTAATTGGTACTGAGTCACCACTCTAATTTGACCATTTTGGATTTGGGAAACAATGAAGAATTTCAGGGGGCTAAGCTATAGCTCATTGGTAGAATGCTTGTCTAACATGTGTGAAATACTGGGTTCTATCACCAGCACTACATTAACTGGGCATGGTAGTGTACACTTATGATTCTAGCAGTAGGAGGTGGAAGAAGGATGACCTGAGGTTCAAGTCATCCTCGGCTGTACAGTGAGTCCACGCTCATTCTGAGATGGATGAGACCCTGTCCCTAAATTTTAAAAAAGGTTTCAGAATTGATGAGAATTGATGTTTTCCCCTTCATCTTTGCATAATGATCTTGTATCAACAGCGGCCTAAGATGTGAGGTGTGCACCTCTTCAACCCTCTCTGACGCTAGCCTGGCTTGTTGTCTTCTTTTTCTGTGGCTGATTAAGTAGCCACAAGGAAAGAGTGAGAGATTGTGTTTATTCAGTGCTCAGTTGTTTGGGGAGAGATGGAGGTAGCCTCTGAGGTTTGGAATTTGGCAAACACATAGCAACAAGGTTGCAGTGTAGGTGGATGGAGGAAGGATGCTTGATTGAGACAAATTGCTTGTTTCTCTGTGGTGAACTGGGCTGCCCAGCGACCATAGACAGGGACCATCAATCTAGATGAAAACCCATGTGGAACCCCATAGGCATCAGCAAAGCCCAAGTCCTTCTCATTATTAATGTTAATTAACAACATTTCTATTATGGAATTTTATGACTCCATTTCAGTGTGATTTAAGCACGATATCAAATATGAAAATACAACCAGTTACTTCATTACATATTCATATTTAATCAATATCCCATAATCTCACATGGCTTGCTCTGTTAGTTACGATGTTATTTTCTGTTATTTCTACCTCCCTGACTAGGAGGTCTCCATGATTCTAAATATACAAGTCTGATTTTTTTACTAAATGAGAATGATGGCAGCTACACATGAAATATTTAGTGAAACTTCCCCAGAAAGAGAGAGCTGGCTGGATTGATACTCAAACTCTGTAAGGTGGATTTCCCCTTTGTCTTTGTGCTAAGTTGGCTTCCATGTCATTTGGAAGCCAGAGAGACTTGCAGGTGGTGCCAGTGCTCCATGCCTGGCAACAGGAAGCATTTGAACTCTGAAATATGTAGAATGTCCATGCTGGGGGAAATCCATGCAGAGGACAGATCATGCCTTAAGGCAGCTTCTGCCTCTTCTCTCTCTAGTGTATTTGTGGATCCTGGCCAAGGAAGAACCATAGCTAGGACTGGTAAGAGCATGTACTTTGCTCTGTCCTAGGGTGTATTAGCACTCATGCAAGCTTAGACACAGGTATACACAGGCACATGCATGGGCATATACATACACACGCACGCACACACACACACAAACACACACAGAGAGGGGGGGGGAGAGGAGAGTTCACTAGGCCTCTCAGGTTAGCAAAAGCAATCCTTTGATTTTCTAAATGAAGAGACTTGAACGGATTTCTTAGGACTGCATGGTTGTTACCACCAGAAACCTACCAGCCCTAGGCTGAACCAAACATGAGCCTGCAGCTCTCCCTCCTCTAGGGTATTCCATTTCAAGTGAATGACATATCTCCCCTCTATTGGCTACCTGTGTGACATTGCTTAACTTACAGCATTCCATGCTGTTTAAGAACCTCAGAGCCCAGATGCCCATGGTAAGTACCATGTCTGTGTTGGTGCTGAGGAGAGTAGGACCAGTCTGAAGCCCCATGCTGCCCCTGTCTTCATGCAGATCCCACCAGACAGGCAGAATTTGGTCCTTGGGATTATTTCTCAGCTGGGCACTTGTCTGGTCCATTGTCCCATCTCCTTGGGGATAGATGTTGCTTGTTCCTGAGCTCCATGGACACCTTGCTTAACTTTATCCAGGGATGCCTCTCTTCTCAGCTTCCTATGTTTTCCTGTGGACTTTTATGTTCAAGATATTTCTAGAATCCAGTCCCTCTCCCCAGGCTGGTCCAAAGCTCCTGGCTGGTCTTCTTCTTGTTCCTTTGGCTGCATCCAGAGAGCCTTCAGGACCATGAGTTTATCCATAAGTTCCTCCATGGATACTCTGTTCCTTCAACATCAGAGCCCATATCCTACAGTGACATGCAAAATCCCATCTTTCAGAACTGCTGCCCATGTAGCCTTTTGCTGTTCCTTGGAACACTCCAGGCTTATCTCACCACAGGGCCTTTGCACTGGCTTATTCTTGTGCCTGCAATCCTTTCCTCCTTGATGTGGGCAAACAGTGGTTCTTTGTCCTCCTCTAGCCTTGTTCCACACATCACATTGGTATAGATGTGACAATATCACTTCACTCACATAATACCCCTCATATCCTCTACCCTGACTCATTTGCTACCTTCTAGCAGCTAATTTAGTGCATACTGACAATTGTCTGTTCCTATTCACTAAAATAAGAGAGGAAGGCAGACTTTGTAAATACTACGTATATAGACCTTATGTAGTTAAACCATTTCTTTGACAGTTATGTGAAGGCAGCTATACATGATATGTAAGTGAGCAGGTTTGTGTCATTGACTGGCCCCTCCAACATAGGCAGGGATGTTTGCATGTCACATGCTATCTTCTGATGGAGTTCCCTAGACTTTCTAGAGCAAACATCTAAGCACCAGGTGTTTAGAATAACAGCAGTATATTGTCTTACTATTCTGGAGGCTGGGCAAGGGACCATCAGGACAGCTCTTCCAGAAATCTGAAGAAGGACTTTTCCTTGTCTCTCTCAGTTTCTCATACCCAAGATTTTCCTTGGCTTCTGGAAGCAGAGTTCCAGGCTCTGCCTCTGTCCCCATGATACTCTGCCTCATCTCATCTCATCACTCTCTCTGTCTTTGTCTACTCTACCCGCCCTCTTTATAAGGATTCCAGTCATGTTGCACTAGGGTGCAGCCCAATGGCCTCATCTTCTAGAAAGAACCCATTTTCTGCTGCAGATGTAGCTGCTTGGTAGAGTGATTACCCTTCATGCATGGGGCCATGGTTCTGTCTCCTTTGGTTCAGGGACATCTTTGGTTCCACTGTGAATTCAAAGCCTGAAGACTCAGTTTCCTAATAAGGTCTCACTGTGTTATAAGTGGTTGGGGAATTGACAGAAATTTTAAAAGGACGAAAGTCAGCTCAATAAATACTTGCTAACTAGGTGAATGATTTTGACTAAATTGTCCCTTTGTTTTCTGTTTTGCCTTCTTTTGAGTCAGCCGCACTGTGAGCTCAGGCTGCCCTAGAACTAGATCATCTTGTAACCCAGGAGAGCCTCAAACTCAAGATTCTCCTGCCTCAACTTTCTGAGTACAGAGAATACAAACACACACAGGTTAAAACAGTCTCCTCTATTAATAGTCACATTCTTTGCACTGGTAACACCCCAGCCAATCTGTATTAAGGCAATGGGGAAGGCTGCCCAGAGACTGAAGGAAATGTTTAAGTGTGTGAGACATTGGATCACTGTAACATATTAACAGAGAAAGAAAGACAAACAGAACATATGTAGGAGTGCAGATGACATAGGACAGTTGCTGTTGGGTCCAGTAGCTGTGGGCTTCAAAAGAATGAGACCACACCACAGTTCTCCCCTTTCACTACCCTGCCCACAGCAGGGAGAGGGTTTTGTGTTAAACTCTGTAGCCAGAACATCGTGAACTTAGCTTTTCGTCTTATAGGACAACATTCCAAGCAGTAGCTCAGTAGCTGACACTGTGCAAGAAACAGCTCCCTCTACGGAGGATGCCAGCTTGGAGGATGCCAGCTTGCTAGGCTCCCAGTGTCCTTGTGGGACTTTATGTTGGCCTTCTTGGCTGGCTTCCATCACTCCCTTGGCTTAACTAGAGGCTTTGGATCAGAAACTGGTATTTCTGGGATATGGCAGGTGACCCAGACACTCTGAGTTTTTCTGGGCTCATCCAACTAATTTTAATATAATAAGCCACATTTTCTGTAAGCTCTTTCCTTTTAAAAGTAAACATTTCAAATTTGCATTTTAAATATTCATTCAGTCATGCCTCCTTGTGCCTGTGGGCTCAGTAAGGCAGCATGGCTACCACGCCTCCAGCCTACAGTGTACTAGATAGGTTGATGTTATATAAATTCTTTTCCAGAAACTCAGTCACAAAAGCAGAAATCTCACTAGACAAAGAATCACTGGAAAGAATAAAAAAGACCAAATAAAACAAAACAAACAAAACCCCCAAAAGATCACATACAATTGTTGAGTTTTCCAAAGTTTTACCCAAGTGTCTTGGGTCATAAAGCTCAAGACATATGAGATCCCAAGTCAGGTGAACTCAATGATGTTGGATGTTGCCATGGTGATAGGAATAAATGTGCTCTTCCTGGGGACCTGTCAACACATATAGGAAACCCTTGTTCATGTTGTTTTATTGGAGCAGGTGAACATAGCTTGGCTTGTTGGTTGTTTCCTGACCTTTGACCTAGTAAGATGAGAATGAATTAGTGCCCATCTTTTTTTTTTTTTTGCATGTTATCTTTTTTGTTTTGTTTTTTATTTTTTTTTCTTATTTTACATATCAATCGCAGTTCCCTCTCCCTCCTTTTCTCCCTCCCTCCCAAGTTTGTGCCCATTTTAAAGAAAGGCAAAAGTTCATTCTCAGGTTACTAGATTCAGAGTCAGAGTTTCTGCTCCCATTAAACCATCTAGTGTTGGTTTCTGCCTTCTGTTTTTATAAAGAAAAGCTTTATTGAGCTCTAATTTGTCACAGTAAAGCTCTCCCCTTTGGAATGCACAGTGCAGTGGGCTCTATCTGCATATTCAGAATAGTGCAGCCATCAAAAACCTACTAATAGCAGTCACCATACTCTCTGTTCCTGGCAACACTGTTCAACTTTCTGTCTCTGGGTTTGCCTGTTTTAGGTGCCGTGGAATGCATGGTCTTTTGTGGCTAATGGTGTTGACAGTTTGGTGTATTTTGTAGATGATGTTCAGTGTTTCAGTTTGCCAAACATTTACAGCATAGAAACTACTGAGCTCTAAGGCAATTCACATAAGCAAGCTGTTTAGGATTCTAGACACTATCTAGTAGTAAGCAGATAGATTTGGAAACAGGGTGCCAAACAGGATGGAAGGTCTGACGCTGCAAGATGCTTAGATGATGCCCCAGAGGGAAGTGGGACCCTGTTCCATGCTGAGGGTTCATCAGAGCTTTATAGGAATGTGAAAAGTATTCTTTGTCCCAACGATTGATGATCTTATGTCCTATAACTCCTTTATTTGGTGGTCCTACCATCAATTTTTCAGTCTGACAAGCCCTTTTCTTCCTTTCTTGAAAGCTTTATGCATTTCTTTCCTTCTTCCTAGAAAACTGTAGGTGCCCTTTTTGCCTCTACTTTCTCTTCCTAATGTCTCAACCTTTGGGCCACACCCTCAGCATAACAGTGTGCTCCAGGTTAGCCCAGGCCACACTGCTGGACCAGCTCTCAGATCCCCCACACTTCTCATGCATGGTGCTTGTCACAGCTGCAACTCCCTGTTCAGTCATCATTAAATAGTATCTGTCTTGTCCTTTGGGGCTGTAAACTCTGGGTAGCAGGGTCTCCTATGCTTCCTTTAGCCTGATGTCTGAAGTCTAACTCCAATGGCTAATTCCTGATGCACATACAATAAACAGGTGTGTTTAAGAATTGACACCAATAATAAGTAAGGAGACAGCAGCATTTGGATGCCAAGGACAGGAGACCCATTCATTTCTCAGTTTGAGTCTTTGAGGAGCATGCTGTCATTCCTGGGGTGCAGTCAATCCTAAATGGATTTTTCCAACAAAGACCTGCATGCCCCTTGCCTGGCATCTGTCAACAGGATGTGTGTGAGTGTTGATTAAAACAGCAGTAGCCTGCTTGATTCCTTGATGACAAACTCCCTCATAAAGCAGGTTATTTCTTGTTCACACCTTGGCAATAAACACAACCCTGAGTGACTTCTTGACGGTGGCTTGGGTAAGACCACACCTTGTCCCTGCTTGCTTCCCACCCCCTCTTGTTTTTCATTTGCTCCATCAAATGGGAAAAAGCTTGGACTGGAATCATCATGTCCTTGCATGTTGCTATATGAGAGAAGTGTATACCTAGAATTGTTAGATGCCTTCAGTCAGTGACCCTTCTCTTGAAATGCTGAGCCACAGAGAAGCCAGCTGGTGTCATTTGTAGACTTAGCTCTTTGATCTGTTTGATAGTCAATGGCTATAATGCAGGTTAGGTTTTGTGGTTTATTTTAGATGCTCATAAAAATAACACCCCATGGGACTGTTCCCTGAGCTTGGACAAGATAATAAAATGATAAAATAGTGCAGCTCGAAGACCTTGAACTGGAAAAGGTTGTAATGTGTTTTATGGACTGGTATCCATAGATGACATGAAGAAACTCTTCATTTGAGCTGCTGTTTCCTTCAATGATGATAACTGTGCCTTAAAGCTCTGTTCAGGAATTCACAGTATATACTGATTTACAGGTTCTTGGGTGATACATGTTTCCCAGGTTTATTTAAAATTCTATAAAGGGCTAGGGAGATGGCTCAATGTGTAAAGGCACCTTATGTCGAGTCTGAGACTTAAGTTTGTTCTCTAGGGTACACACGGTGGGAGGAGAGAAACAACTCATGTCATGCAAGCTTTCCTCTAACATACATATATATACATACATATACACACACATTAATTATTCTTTTGTTAAAAGAATACTGCATTTAAAAATAGAATAAAATGCTATAAAAACATGGCCATGTTCCTGAGGTTGCACTTCTGGACTCTTGGCTTCCTATGTGGGATGAAAGATGGAGAAGAATCAAGAAATCTCCCTAAGTACTGGAGTAAGATGTGAGAGGAACAGTATGAGGCTAGCTGCTTGTAGGTCCTGTTATGATGTGCCTGGTAACATCAGCTCTAGTAATAGTAGCATGAAATTATTGTCATGGTCAATGAGGAGAGTTTTGAGAACTCATCTCTATCTGAGAGATAAGGAAGCCAAGGCTCAGGGAGATGAAGTGATTCACACTGACAGGGCCTTGTAGTGTCTTAGACAAAGATTCCACAACAAGGATATTCTTAGTTCTGGATGAGAGTAGATGATGGGTGTGTACCTATTGGGCCCTGGGGATGAATGAGGATCAGCTACTTCCTGAAGTCTGTGGTCTCCTAATTCTATTAGTATCTCTCAGTCCACTACTTCCCATCTTAATAGCTGCTCATCAGAGCCAAGCAGACACTTGTATGTGTTCCTGGCTTTTGTATCAGACCATTATTATACTGGAAGGCCTCTTCATGGCCTTGTGCTTTCTCCATACTCAGATATAACTATCAGGATGACAGAATCTCAGAGGCAAGGGTCTCACTTACTGGTACACAGGACAGACAACAAATCTAACCCTTGACTTCCTGTGTGTTCACCTTCCGCAACAATCTTAAATATGCTATAAGCAGCAAGATTTTGGCCAAGTGTTGAGGGGGTGAGAAGCTAACAAGACCCATAGTCCTTTTCTCCTAGTGTTCTAAACCTAGTGTTAACCATCCACAGTTGCAGAGTCTGGTATTCTTCACCACTGGAATTACACCGGAGTGGAGAGGGGTTGCTGGCATGTCTACCTGGGCTTCATTGTATATGGATCATGAGTTGAAGCAAGAAAGGGAGTGAGAAAGATCCTTTTCTGAGTCCAGGATGCAACCAAGAAATAAGCAGGAATAGACAGAAAGATTGTTAGTGAAGGGGACATGACTGGAGTATGTGATAGAGCCTTGTGAACAGCTTTGATCGACATGGGGCCTTCTTGGTTCTTAGGACCAATGGCAGTTCCACTGAGCAGAAGAGAAGTTCCATTTATTATTACATGAAGGAGAATCACCAGCTGCTATGTCCAGACTCCAGACTCTGGTCATTAGAGCAGCTGCTAGACACTGGGCTACATGCCCTTGACATCCATGCTTTATTATGGAAACATCTAGAATGCAAGCACTCTTATTTATACTTGGTTTTTTTTTTCTATTTTCCTACAGTAGACCAATAAAATTACATGTACTATATTGATAAATTTATTTGGAAGAACTTTAAAGAACATATTAGGGAAGGTTGTATTAGCCTACTGTACATTTTGACAGTAGCAGTTGTTGGTTCTGTGGAGGACAGTGACATACAAAATTTGTGCCCATTAAAAGTTCTGATAGAGTTAGGGAGATTGCTCAGTAGATTAAAATATTTTCTGACAAACTTGATGGCTTTGATCCTCACATCCCATGTGGTGGAATGAGAGTACCTACTCCTAAAAGTTGTCCTTTGACATACAGTAACTATGGCATGCATGTGTGCACAAGCACACATGTATATTCATGCACTGAATACATTTAAAAATATAAAACTTTTAAAATTATTCTAATAGATCAATGTAGAGCCTAGATACTTATAACAAGACCAACAATAGCTGGTATCATACACACACACACACACATAGACACACACACACACACACACACACACACTGCCCACTGAGAGGTTAATTTTCTGGAAAAATACAAGGCATTGACAACAACTCAATATGGCCTCACAGGAAGCAAAAGTATGGAGTTTAGCTGAGGTGGCTACACAGTGTCTGACTTTTTAAGAAATGTTGACCAGGGTGAACATAGTCTTTGTTTGACCAGGGTGAACATAGCCTGTATCCCACAGGCCTGTTGCATTTTGAAGGCTAGGACCTCAGAAAGTCATGAGGTTATCTCTTGAATAAACCTGTAAAGGTTTACACAGCCCCTGAACCATCATAGACTACAGATTCAGCGTAATTGTGTTGTAGCCTTCCATGTCCTAGTCAGTTTTATCTGTCAACTTGACACAGCCAAGAGGCACCTGGAAAGGGCACCTATAATGAAAGGATTCCCAGATCAGATTGACCTGTGTTCACATATATTCATGGAATGCCTTGATTGTTAATTGATGTAAACACCCCGGCCCACTCTGGGTGACACAATTCCCTAGGCAGGTAACCATGGGCTATATAAGAACGCTTGCCAAGAATAGATCTTT
This sequence comes from Cricetiscus sungorus, assembly GCA_030556225.1. Taxonomy (NCBI): domain Eukaryota; kingdom Metazoa; phylum Chordata; class Mammalia; order Rodentia; family Cricetidae; genus Cricetiscus; species Cricetiscus sungorus. The sequence continues at coordinate 89,159,913 of JANBXA010000007.1, forward strand.
ACCATCTTTACCCGAGCCAGCAAGCAATGTTCCTCCATGGTTTGGGGTTTCTGCTTCAAGTTCCTTCCATGACTTCCCTTGATGACACACTGAAACTATAAGTTGAAATCAACCTTCTCCTCCAACCTTCTCCCCTGCATTGCTTTTGGTCATGGTATCTGTCACAGTAATGGAATTAAACTGGAATGCTGGGGAAAATGAAAACACTTCCAACTATCTTTAGGAAGTTTGCAATATTTAACAAGATAATTGACATGAAGAAAATGACAGCTGGGCATGACAGTGACTACAACATGAGTTCCAGAATTCTTTTTACTATGGGAGGTCCTCACTGTGTTAGGGTGTTTTGGCAGAAATAGTCTGTAGAGACAGTTTGGGCATGCACAGTGAGGGTTGATGGGTAGGCCATCTTCATGGTATCTCTACTGAGCTTCTGACCACCCTGTGTTGGTAAAGGAGCCTGTATTTGCCTACAGCTGAGCCATCCTGGTTCATCTGCCCTCCAACACACCACACCACACCCCTGTCTCAGTGGTGCCTGCAGCTTATCGGAGAGATCAAGCTCCTTTTCACAGAGCTCTGCAGAGTTTGCCAAGACTCAAGGACTGTTAAAGGTTTTATTCACCATATGCCTCTGAGGGTTTATTTCATCCCTGAGAAACCGGCTTACTGGAAGACAGAAACCAGAACACCTGCTGGGGTTTTGTGGCTCACCAGCAAGATTAAAGGACTCCAGCAAGACTTGCCTAGGAAAAATAAATGCCAGCCCCTGTGGGTGTTCAGGTGTGAGAGAGATGGCTAGGATTCTTCTTCTACTCTGAAAAACACAGAAGACCAATCTGAGTTCATGCAATGCTAGGGTGTGAGTTAAAGGGTGGAGTACAGACTCAAGTCCTTGATGTTTAAACAATGTTTGTGTGCGTGAGTGGGGGTCGGGTGGGGCAGGGTAATGCATATCTAAGTCAGAGAATGACCTTGTGGAGTGTGCTCTCTCCAGCAGCCTTTGTGTAGGTTCTGGGAATGGAACTCAGATCATCAGACTTCACAAGTGTCTTCCATGCTGAGCCATTTTAGTAGTCTGGGTCCTTGGATTTTAGCATTTGAGTGCTAGAAAACTATTGAGGTTTGCAGAGACTCCCATGGTTTGTAACTTCAGCATGCTTACTCTCCTTTGGTCTTCTGGGGGAGGGGGGATTGGGGTGGAGAGACTGAAAGCAATCCATCATCTAGGGCAAGTGGGAAGAGAACTTTCTAGAAGTCTGGGCTGGTCACATGAAGGGAGAATAACTGTCTTTCCCACTTCCTCTCTCCTGCCTAGATTCTTTTGTTGGAGGAGTGATTGGCCTCATTTTTGCCTATATTTGCTACAGACAGCATTACCCTCCTCTGGCCAACACAGCGTGCCACAAACCCTATGTCAGTCTCCGAGTGCCCACTTCACTGAAGAAGGAGGAGAGGCCGACAGCCGACAGTGCACCCAGCTTGCCTCTGGAGGGGATCACTGAGGGCCCTGTATGACGGGTGTCTAGGGAAGATGGACGCTGAGCCCCTGGCTCATTCTTCTACCCTGACGTCATAACATAGTGGAAAGGATTTCCTGTAATGTGATTCTCATCAGTTACTCTAAAATCCCCCCTCAGCTTCCATTCTGTGGATGGCATTCCTGCCACTCTCCATGTCTCCCTTCAACAATTCCAGTTTGTAAGGTTGGGACACCAGGACCAGTCTCTGAGAGACCCAAGTACAAGGAAGGAGGATGCAAGGGTGGGGTGGGCATGAGTGCTCATCCGGTGATTCCTTTCCCTGAGGTGTTTGCTGTGGCACCCACCCTCCTGTGTTCATGGTGTAAAATATAATAAAGTCTCCCACCCAGAAGACGTGGTGCTGGCTGTCAGTGTGTCGGAAGTAGTTAGGTGCCATGATGGGTTTCACAGTGAGGCCCAAAGCAGCCTCTGCCCCTGAATCACTGTAAGTTTGGGAGCAAGGGGCTTCCATTGTGGGAAAGTTGCCTCACGGGTCCTGGGTACAAGATTCTTTCCACCTTGTAGTCCAGGTTGGGGAGCCAGTTCTGAATGTAATTCTACCCTTGCAAGGAGTTCACAGAGGACTGGGTGGCTGGCTCACTGGTGAGGACATCAGTCCTGTGTCTTTCCTTGGGGGAAGAACTGACACTGAGGCATCTTGCCCCTCTGGGAGCTGCATGCTGCACAGCTCTGTTCTGAGGGGTCTTTGGTGGCGGCGTAGTCTGGTTGCAGGCCAGGGGGAAGCATCAGCGTGGCAGGCCCTGGGAGAAGGAGCAGGAAAAGAGCAGGGAGCTGCTGCCTCTGGGGGGCTCTTCACATTGTCAAGTGCAGCCAGTTAGCATTCATCTTTTTTAGGTTGAGTACAGCTGCTGGCCAGCTTGTTCCTTTCAAAGCTGAGAGCATTTCCCTCACTCACCTCTGGATTTCCAGATTGCTGGGACTGGATGCTATGCAAGGTGATGTGCATTTGATGTCTGGAGAACGTCATATTCTGGCGGTTAATGTAACAGCCTGTAATTTGAGAGACTCATGTGACTGTCTAAATAATCAGCATAGGGGCTCTGGGATCAGCAGGCAAGGTAGAGCCATCACCGTAACATTTCTGTGGAGCTTCATGTGGAGCCCGTGTACCACCTGTTCCCCATCCCCTGGTGTTTTCCTCACCAGCTGTGGTTCTTTCCAGCTGTGGTCCTCTCCAGGTGTGGTTTTGGCACAGAGTCACGTGATTGCCCAGTGGTGGGGTGAGGCAGGGAAAGACTGGAATGAACTTCCAACCTAGTTCAAAGCTGAGATTACAAAAAAGTACAGCAGCTATATTCACAAGCAATCTTGAAAACGAGTGTGGGAGCCAGTGAGATAGCATGGTGGGTAAAACGTCTTATGGTGCTTGCTGTCAGGCCTGGCAATCTGAGTTCAATCCCCAGAACCTGTTTGGTTGAAGGAAAGAACCAGCTCCCACAAGTTGTCCTCTGCTCTCCAGTCATGCTGCATGGAATTCACACACAAACACACTCACACACACACACAAGCATACATGCACAAATGAATAATGTTTGTAAAAGAAAAATGAATATAAGGCACTTCACAATGAAATTATAATAATTCATAAAATATAATTTTAAGTCCAGAGATAAAATCTACATGAAACTTAGAAATTAGTATCTGGATTGAAATGAAGAATTCTAGAATTTTAAAAACCAAAGACAAGAGAAAACATGCAAGCAAAAGTGCTTCTGTTTGAAAACAGAGTCCTTGAGCTTATTTGATACTAGCTTTAACCCGGCTCTGCAACAGCAGTCAGAAAGAAGAGAGAGCATTATACTTCAGTGGATGGCTGCTTAAAATTCTGGACCATGAGGTGTCCATTTATATAAATACTTAACATTTAAAGATAAATGGCCAGAAGGGCTCTGTAAAGCAACAACAGAATATTGTTAATGCTGATAATTAAGCTGAAAGCCTTAAAATAGGCCATGTAAAATCTTTGATTAGAATGTAATTAAAATTGCAAAGGATGTAATAGCATGAAGTACGCAGCCAGATCCTTAGGAGCAGTAATTAACGGCCTAAGTCAGCTCGCAAAAGGCAGACGCTTTTTGTAGGTCCATATGTTTAATTTCACACTCTATTAATGTGAAGTAACTGTAACATCATGATGTACACAAAGGTGGCTGTGGAGTGAGACACTTGTGCCTCTGGACCTGCTCTGTTCTGATTATAAGGGGTGACTACACTAGCTCAGTCTTGGCTGTGGGTGGGGGCTCCGGGTGTGAGTCAGGGCTCACCCTGGAAGCTGTGAACCATCACACTCTCTCCTCCACTAGGTAACCTGCCCAGAGCGCTTATTAGAGGCTGAATTCACAGGTAAGGGCATCATGAGAGACTGGCAAAGGAACACAGTGAATGAGGTGGCCCAGGGATATCAGGAGCCATAGGGCCTGGAGCACCAGCAAGCACACATCTGAGGAAGTGGTGGTCAGGCACTATAGCCCCAGGTTGACTTTGGCAGACAAGAAGTCAAGCCTGCTGTGGCCAGATCTGCGTTTTCAAGGAAGTCGGGAATCTAGCCCAGGTCAACCAGTCCTGGTTGTGGATGTTGGAACAGGGTTGAGCTGTCTTAATACAGGGGGGCATTCTAGAGAAGATGGATACACTCCTCTAATTCTAACAATGAAATCGTGATGGTTTATAAAACACAATTTTAAATCCAGAGTTCAAATTCACATGAAACTTAAAAACTAATATCTGTACCGAAATGAAAAGTTCTAGTGTTTTTAAAGCCAAAGGTTTGCTTTTTCATTTCCTGCCTCCCTGGTGCTCTGCTCTTGCTCCAGTCCTGAGAGCCATCCAGGGCCTGTCAATACAAGTAATGAATGGGGAACACTGGTGCCCCATTGACGGTAAGAGGGGAAGCCAGGCTGAACTCAGGCTGAACTCTGGTGACTGCTTCTGTCCACTACAGCCTCACATCATGCTGTACTCCAGAAGCTTCACCAGACTGATGCAGTCCACCTATTCCTGGCTCCCTTCATAGACTGCCATATTCCCGGAGGGAAGGGGGCTTGGTAACCCAAACAAAAGAAAAGCACAGAACTGAAGGCTTCAGAGCTGGAGGGAAGATGACAGTGACAGCAGCGAACACACACTGACACCTTCTCCATGTTCCAGCCACCTCAAGGACCTCCCAGAGTTGCCCATCACACTCAGATCTGCAGGGGGGAAAGTGCAATTGTTATCTCCAGTGTACAGTGGAGGGGAAAGAGGCACAGGAATGTTTAGGAACTTGGCTGTCGTACCTCGTGTTGGAGCTGAGCACACAGATCTGAGTCCAACAGTGTCTCCTCAGAAGCTACACATTTAACTGCAACTTAGAGTTCTGACCCAACTTGCTCATTCTATTTCTGTCTTAGTTCTTTTCTGTTGCTGTGGTGAAACACCATGACCAAGGCAGCTCATAAAAGGAAGTGTTTAATTTGGCTTCTTAGAGTTTCTGTGTGTGAGTTCATGTCCATCTCGGCAGAAAGCAGGGCAGCAGGGCAGGCAGGCATGGCCCTGGAGCCAGAGAGGAGAGCATGCATCCTGATCTGTAAGTAGGGAGGCACAGAGGGGCATAGAGAGCTCCCTAAGAGTGGTGTGGGCTTTTGAAGGTCCACTCCTCTTCAGTAGTGTGCCCACTCCTCCTAATCCTCCCCAAACAGTTCCACCGACTGGGGACCTGGCAGGAATTCACATATGAGAGCCTATTGTGATCATTCTCATTCATGCCACCCCAGCTTCCTACCTGGGGTCATGCATTCCCAAGGGGATTCTCAAGCTGACAGCATACACTTCCTCAGAACCCCTGTGCCTGGCATCTGTCAGAATAGAGACAGGAAGCTGAAGTTTTACCTTCCACAGGCATGACCTCAGTCTCTGCTCTGCTGTGGTTTCCTCTTTAGTTTTCCTGCCCTAGGGGTGCTGTGTAACCTGTGTAATTACTAATTTTTGAGAATTTCATGCATGAGCACTGTATTTGTATCATCCCCCCTTCTGCCTTTCCCCTTCTATTCCCGTCTCCCATTCACCTTCTCAAGTTTGTGACCTCCTCTTCTATAATTATTGTTGTTACACACACACACACACACACACACACACACACACACACACACACCTCGAAGCAAACCGGCCTACAAACCCAGAGGCATTTTCCAGAAAGGCCAAGTAAAGGAGAGGCCATCTAGATTTTAAATAACCCTGGAGGGATGTTGACAGACAAAATTCAGTACAGCAAGTACCTGCAGAGATGTGTTTAGGATGGCTGCAGGTCAGAGATACATTTCTTTAGTGGCCCACTGCCTTAACTAGGTCTGCAAGGGAAACTGTCTTTTCAGTTCTCAACCCTCCTGATGCTTTGACCCTTTAATACAGTTTCATGTTGTGGTGACCCCAGCCATCGAACTATTTCATTGCTGCTTCATAATTTCAAATAATTTTGCTACTCTTGTGGATCGTAACGAAAACATCTATGTTTTCTGATGGTCTTAGGTGACCACTGTGAAAGGGTCCTTTGACCACAGGTTGACAACTCCTGTTCTTGGTGGCTCTAAATGGTGTGGCAACTGCTTTAACTCAAAATTAGCATGACAGACAGAACGTGAAATTCAAGCTGCTTTCTTCCCACTTCCAGCCTCACCCATTTGCTTGGTATTTGTTTCTAATGTGCAGTGTATTGCTGTGTGTCTGTGACGTCTGTGCTTACTTATCTCTTTCTATAAGTTACTGTCCCTCTCTCAGTATCTCTGTGGCTGCTCCTGTCTTCCTGTTGTGTCATGCTGCTGGGTGGTTGAGTTTGGCGGCTGCTCTGGAACTTCATCAGCCTCTCTGGCACTGAACACCCAGCTCTTTCATGGAACAAAGAGCCCTTGGGAGAGAGAAATGCCCCTTTAAGTACATCGATGCAGTCTCATTATCCAGGCATGGAAGGAAGGAACCTCTCAGTGAGAAAAACCTTTGAAATCCTTTACAGCTGTCATTTACACTCATGCCTTTTACTTGTTGGATAGCTCAAAGATGGGAAAATAATTCTGAACACTCATTAGTGGATCCATGGAGAGCAGGAGAATTTGTCAGGACTTAGCTTGGGTTCCTTTTGCTGCTGAGGGATGATCACAGTTATGTTAGGGGACACTTTGCTGTCCCACTCTCTAGGCCACTTCCACCGGAGGTCCCGAGCAGCTTAGCCCTAGCTGGGCCAGGATGTGACCAGCAGGTGGACTGAGGTCATGGAAGGGACGATGCTGAAGGTCTTGGCTCCTTTTCTTCCGGCTGTAATAAAAATACCCTGAGAAATACAACTTTAGAGAGAAAGGGTATATTTGGCTCACGATTCCAGATTCCATCATTGCATGGGGAACTCAAGGCAGCTGAGATAAAAGCAGCTTGACACGTTACATCCATAGTCAAGAGCAGACAGGGAGCATTAATGAAAGCGTGTGCACCAGTGCTCAGCTCTCTTTATCCACTCTTACACCGTTTAGAATCCTCAGCTAGGTAATGGTGCTGCCCTCAGTGGCTGTATCTTCCCACCTCAACCAACAAAATCAAGATCCCTCTCTCAGTGTAACTTTACGCAAGTTAACACAACCTGGACAGTTTCTCATTGAGATCCTCTTCCTTGCATGAGTCTAGATTACATCAAATTGGCAACTGGAGTGTGAAACTAAACTGTGTGCAACAGCAAGAGGGAGGTGTGAAAATGTGTGCAAGCCTAGGCTGTGTGCAACAGCAGGAGGGAGGAGTGGAAATGTGTGCAAGCCTAGGCTGTGTACAACAGCAGGAGGGAGGTGTGGAAATGTGTGCAAGCCTAGGCTGTGTGCAACAGCAGGAGGGAGGCGTGGAAGCATGTGTAAGCCTAGGTTGTTGAAGGGATCAGACCCTCATCCAGCCCCCTGCTTTGGCAGCCATGACAGGCTGCAGAAAAGACTCAGCAAGATGTAGTCTCTGACTCAGCACATGTTGCTTAGTTTTTGGCCTTCTGACCTTGCTGGACCTGCCTAAGTCACTTAGGAGGCCAGATACTCTCCATGTGGCACAGAACCAATCAGAAGTTAGCTGGCAGGCTCTGGATATGCTTTACAGTAAAAGTGGCCTAACAGTGACATGCAGAGCATAGCAACTGCCCTGGGAGGGCCTACAGGCCATAGCAACCAGTTGACCAATCAACACAGGACAGGTCGCCCAAGCCCAGAAGTGTACCGATTCTAGACACTCCCCTTGCTCTGCCCAATCAATTCCACCACCTAGCCATGCCCAGGCTGTGTTGGACTGATGAGGGAACTGAGTTAATGCAGTTAACTCGTTAGACAATGAAAGACTCTTTGCTTTTGCATCCGAATGGGCCTCTTGGTGATTTGGCGGTTCAGAATTTGGGCACCAGTTGTGTGCAACAGTGGGAGGGAGGGGAGTGGAAATGGCACTCAGCACAGACAGGTTTTATGCTCACCTTCAGTACTTCCAATGCTTTTGAGTTAGCCCTGAGTAGTGGGTTCAAGATGGCTGTCACACTGGGCAAGTGTCATCTGCCTACCTAACTCAGGGGGGCTGTGTTCATAGGGGTCAGACAGTAAGTATCTCTTATAGTGATGGGAAGACTTCATGTTATCATGTTGTTTGTATTGCACTTATATATTTGGTATGTGTGTCTGTCTGTCTGTCTGTCTGTCTGTCTGTCTGTCTGTCTCTCTCTCTCTCTCTCTCTCTCTCTCTCTTGTGTGTGTGTGTGTGTGTGTGTGTGTGTGTGTGTGTGTGAGACCACACGTGTGGAAGTTGGAGTCTGTTCTTTCTACCATGTGGATCCAAGGGCTTCCTCTCAGGTCCATATCTGCACTGGGAAGCAGCCTAACCTTTGAATTCAGCTATGAGAAGAAAAATCTCTTTTATAATTTCTCCACAATCATGGAGAGGCTCTCCCTTCTCTTCAGGCAAGTATATGGCCAGATTTAGGGCCAGTAACATAGCTGTCATCTTCTTGGATGGGGAGGGGAGAACCTGGCATTTCCCTTAGTGGCAATGGGAAGGATGGGACAGGTGGTCTTGTGACTGCCTTGGCACCGTATGGTGCTGGCAATGGGAAGCGACATCACAGGCAAGATTTCATCCTCTGGAGAGGCTAACGTAGGACTTCCGGGTGCCTTCGCAGTCTTTGCAGGACTGTGTGAGTCTCCCATCAGGACTGTGCCAACCCCATGATGAGAAAATTTCCCTGTCCAGGAGCTGGGGGGATGCATATGTGTGTGACCCTGTATGGTGCACAGAGTGGGGATACCAGCTTCTCAGTGGTCAGCCACCACGTAGCACTTCAGGAGGCCTTTCCTTAGGGCCATGTGTGTAACACTCTGCTCAGCACTCCTATTAGGGGAGGTGATTGCCTGTTTGTGTGAAAAAACCTCAGCAGAACTGCAGATTGGGGCTCAAGCAGAGCCCATAGCCACAAAGCTGTGGGAACATTACAGTCCTTTATACACTCACTAAGTATCCATTCAGAAGTTAGACATTCCCATTTTAAATTCCTAGTCTGTCTATTGCTCCTGAGATTAATCTGCCACAGTATCCCATCCAGCTTTTTCCTTGGAGACCAATGCCATCTGGGTATTCCTTCGAGACACCAGATGAACTCTCCTGCGGGGGTGATAAAACCTTTATTGGCTCTTCCTGACTGTGCCCTCTCAGGGTCCTTACCTAGTCTGGGCACCCAGCCTAGTAGAAGATGACTCTTCCACTCAAGACTTCTACTCAGAGACTCCTGGCCCGGGTCTCACAAGTCCCCTTGTCTACTGGAAGGGGACCCTGAAGTCCCTGTGTGTGATTAGGTGTTATGGATCCTCAAGATGCCTGACTGACAATGAGAACAAACTGATTTCTGTTTGTCCTCCATAATCTCTGCTTTCTCAACAATAGCCATCGTGACAATGACAGCTGCCAAGAACAGAGCCCTGATGTCTCAGGCAGTCCTTGAACTGCAAGGATTCATTTGGAAATTCGACAAAGCCACCATTTAGTGCTGTATTTACAAGCCCTCAGCCATCCATAGACTCTCTTTGCCCCCTTAGCTGGTTACTCTGAAGTATACGGTCCTGTTTGCTGTCTGTGGCCTTTCACCTTGGTAAGATTCAACTTTTCTTGGGGAAATTCATAATTTTTCCCACTGCAGATCTGACCTCACTTCTGTGCTGCTATGGCTCAGTTCCCGAGGATAGAATGGGAGCCTGGAAAAGCTGCAGCCCTTTTAACTAGCAGAAAAGATCTATAAACTGGGTGAAGCCTGCAGTGAGGCCAAGCTCAAACACTGGGGGAAGGGACAGGTGGCCTCATTTGGGTTCTTGACCCAGCTGTGCTGAAGGCCAGCTATGACCTTGGCTTCTCAGCTGTTTGAACTGATGCAATTCTTAGTTTTCTTTGGTCAAATTTAGTTAGATCTTTGGACCTGTAGGGCTGAGCAGAGCAGACACTTCTTTTAGCTTTGGGTCCTCAAGGCAGAAGAGTATTCCTGTCTTCCCTGCTCACTGCTCTCCCTGGGGGGGTGAGAGGTGCCTGTGTGGGGGGTATCTCTAAGAACTTGTCCCAACTGTTCACTCTACCAGTTCCATACCTCCCCAGGATTTTTGTTCACTATGCCTACCTTCAGCTCTGAAGCTAACAGTGGCCCTCAGTGTATCCAACTTGTTTTAGAACCTGTAAAGTGACACTTTGTGGCATTCAGCTCTCTCCCTCATTAGCACACTGCTTTTCAGTCTGGGTGATGCAGGCAGAATGCTAAATGCTGCTGCATGCTGGTTTTGCACTCTGGAGCTTGCCCTCATCAGCGAGAGTGTGTGTGCATGCACACAGCTGGGCTGCACGGGCAATTTCCTCTGACGGCTCAGAGCTGTGATGCCCTCTCATTGATGCCCATTATGTCATTTTGGAAAGTATAGGGAGATGGAAGTCCAATTTCCCCAAGTATCAGTTATATAAATAAATAAATAAATAAATAAGTGTTCATTTAAACCCACTCTCCCTCTGATGGAATCTGAGGAGGAAAATGTGAAGAAATACAAGGAGAAGGCCGGTTAACACACCGTCAGCAGCAGGAGTGATGGTGACATTCATTAAATCCCATTTGTAAATTACGTTTTTACCCAGAGTTTCTCAGGAAGACTTGTAACAGCTGTCTCCTGTACTGGGAAACTTTTGTCAAGTGGACACATGCTAGAGTCACCTAGGAAGAGGGAACCTCGGCGGAAGCAGAAGAATTGCCCAGAATAGATGATCCTGTGGCCAAGTCTGTGGGACATTTTCTTAATTGCTAGTTGTTGTGGGAAGGCCCAGACCACCGTTGGTGGTACTGTCCCTCAGCCGGTGGGCCTAGACTCTATAAGAAATGTAGCTGAGCAAACCAAGGAAAAGGCCAGAAAGCAGCCTCTCTCTGTGGTTTATGCTTCAAGCTTGTGCATTGGTTGGCTTCCCTCGGTGGTGGACAACAAATTAAAGTGAATGCATCTCTCCCAAAGTTGCTTTTGGTCATAGTGTTTATCACAACAACAAAAGCAGACTAGAATACTTCCTCTCTTAAGTGATGCATCCATCTTTTGGCAGACAGGAAGATGTCTGGTCTTGGATCCCAATGTCTGATGATGAAAAGAGAAGAATCCTAACTTATCAGGCAGACACCTTTGGACCTTGTGTGCCTTCAGGGGTGACATCTGCCCGTTATACAATGTTGTGGGGGCCTGGGACACCAGCCAGAAAATGTAATGACAATGCAGTGCTTCTTCTGTCAGTTGATACTTTAAATGGACATGTTGGTCATCTACATGCAGTCAAATGACGGTCTTGGGTCTTGACTCCCTTCCATACACAGAAAAATAGCTATGTTGTGAGATGGAAAGTTGAGGTGCAGCTGCAGTCGATACTGACATCTGGGGACAAAAAAAGAGGATGCCACAGCACACTCCACCCAGCTCTTGCAGTGAGTGGGACCTAAAGTTCTATTTTATGGAGCAGAAATAAACCCTTGCTAAGAGCAGATTGTGTCCAAGAGCTTCCAAAGACCCTAAGGGATTCACAGAGGCACACACCAGTGCTCCTGATCAATATTTCAAAGCCATGTATGCCCTGAGTGAAAGGAAGGAAGGAAGGTAGTGCAGAAGGAAGGAGGGAAGTTTGAGGAGGAGAAGAGAACAAAAGAAGGAAGGAGAAAAAAGCCAAGGAGAAAGGGATGGAGGGAGTGGGGGTGCGTGAAGGAGGGAGGAAAGAAAGAAAAAACAAAAGAGGGATGATCAGAACAAAAACTAGATGATCAGAATTTTGTGTCAATACCATGGTCCAGTGGGGAGTGACCCCACTTGGAGCCTGCTTTTAGGGACGAGCAGGCTAAAGTATGTCTAATGCCATTGTGTAGAAACCAATTTGTTTCTTACACAGTCAAAGGAAGAAAGAACCATGAAGTGGTAAAGAGAGCTCTCAGCTCCTTTTAAAGCTTTCTTCTTAGAGAGATGGGCTTCTCCGTGCTGTGGGGAGTTCCTACCCGGAGCCCCTCTGGCAGAGCCCAAGCATGCAGGTGGCATGTTGACAGAGGAAGAAGGGGAAATGCTAAGCTTGCTAAAGAACTGGATTCTGTGCTCCACATTGACTCCAGGAGACAGAACAGCAGCCTGAGTAGCTTAAGCCACTTGGAAACAAATGCTTCTCAGGCTTAGGCAGAGTTCAGAGGAGACAGAATCTGTGGCATCCACAACCTAACAAGTGCCTGGATAATGCTTTCCACTCAGGAGGATGCCATCCTTTCCCTTCACAAACCCCACAGGGAACAAGAATGGGCAGAATGAAATCCCTGGCTTCCCCCCTCATCATGCAGCCAACAACTTGAGCTCCCTTCTAATTAGTGCCTGCATGCAGCCCTGTGCTGCTGGCTCTGGATAACACTCCAAGATGGTAGCAAAGTTACAGGGTCTCAGAGCCTACAGTCATTGTGGGCCAGAGCACTGCCACCTGCATAGTGACATGAGTAAGAGGTCTGAAGGGAACAACCGAACTCTGGTTACACAGCATAATAACATCTGTGGCTACTATATGATCCTTCAACTTGGTGCCAATAAATTCAGGGAGTGGTCCAGACTCCTTGTCACTTTGTCCTACAGTGCTATACATAATGAGCACACAGAGCTACACATAATGCATGCCTGTGTGTTGGGGGTAGATTGTACATGTATGTGGGTTGTGTTTTCATATGTATGTTTGTATGTGTGTTTGCATGTATGTGTAGGGGTTTTGTGTTTTTGAAGAGGGTTATATATGTGTGTTTTAGGGGACCTCGTGTGTTTGTGTTTGTGTAGTGTGTGTGTGTGTGTGTGTGTGTGTGTGTGTGGGTGGGTGGGTGGGTGGGTGTGTGGGTGTGTGGGTGTGTGTGTGTGCTTGTATGTGTGTATATGTATGTGTGTGCTTGTGTGTGCACACATATTTAAAATAAAAAACTCACATTTGAATTGGACTTTTAAAAATAAAGCTTAGCACTACATATTTCCCCAGCCTACCACTTGAGGGTTCTATTGGAGCCTCACGTCCTCTGCCCTCCTGGTCGCCCTCCTGGTCATAGAGCAGTCCATTCTCCAGCTACATGACCACGGCCTTCTGTAGGCTCTGCTGGGCTTCTTGTTATGAGTAAAAGTCATAGCTATTGAATGCATGTTGGGACATTTTTTAATGTGTTCACTAAAGAAAAGGAAACAATTTGTCACAATCCCCCACGGATCACAGAGAGTCAAAGCACTACTGAAAGGAAGATCACTGTGTCCCTGTTCATCTGCTGGGAGTCTGCCAGCATTTGCCACATAGCTTTTGCTTGTGCTTTGAAATCACTGTGGGTAAATGGGGGAAGTACAGCATGGGGAGACACAGATCAAATCTACAGGGGCAGAAGAGGAAATGGGCAAATGAACCATCTGCTATGTATTATTCTCATGTGTCGTGGTGAGCTACACCTCATCTCACCCAGGCAAGCCCAGGTTCTTAGCTCTTTCAAGGCAGTGCTGTCAGAAGACATCCAAGCAGCTTTGGTAAATGTTTAGTTAATTAGATGTCAAGAACGTCAGCTGGGAATAAACAGAGCAACTTCATATGGAGACAGGCTGACAGAGCTAAAATCAATTGCTAATTAAAAGGAGGATTGAATAAGAAACAAAAATAAACCTGGATTTAGAACCTCTGCCTCTGTTTCCATCCTCCTTTTCCTCTGGCTATAGGGCATTGGTTTTTATGTCTTGGCTTAATACTTATTTCAGATTGTATCCTAGACCCTGTGAAATTGAGCATCTAGACACTGACACCTTCTTTAAAGAGAAATGGTCTAAGGCTGGCTCTTAAGCATTGGAAGCCCAAACTCTTTCTTTTAGGCTTGTTCTTAAACTCTATTTAGGGCTCCTAAAGTGGGCGTTGCTCTAGGGTTTAGTCTCACTATAACGTTATGACCTTCATGAAGTCTTTACAATATGCCCTAGGTATTCAACGTAGTCTCTGCTCTCTGGCTGGCTCTACGTGAACATCCACTGACCATGGGTGAGCTCCGAGGACTTTACACCTCACAGCTCATAGGCAGCAGTTCTTACCCAGGCCTGGGGTTTCATTCTGAAAATACACAGCTTAACATTGAGCCTGAGACTTGAGAGACATTGAGGTAGATAGAGTTCTGGAGCCCTTTCTTTGCATAGCTCCTCCTACTCTAGCATGCTACCCAGCAACCTTACCTCAGTTTCCATGAGCCCCAGTCTGTCTCCTCAGCTTGTCAACACTGCTGTTTGCTGGGGACACCTCTATTTGCACTGAAGTGGGAGGGGTGCTGCTAGGAAGAAAAATAGTTTACTGATAGCTTTGATTGCCAAGGTCCTAGATTAACAATGCCAAGGTCTTAGATTAATAAATAGTTAGGGCGCTGGTGAGGTTACACCTTTGAGATGGGAGTAAGAAGGGGAAAAGGACAAAGCCATCAAAGCACATGGGTGTTCTACTTGTTTTCTTCCTGATATGCAGATGAGAGCTAGCAACTTCCTGCCATCAAGGCCAGACCTGGCCCCCCAATTATGCCATTCTCACCCTGATAGACTTTTGTATCCTCTCAACTGTGAACCAAAACAAGCTTGTCTTCCTTTAAATGGCTATGTCAGACATTAAAACGGTGCTCTGATGGAAAATGTTATTCTGTAAATATGTTTCTCATACTGGTTAATGAAGAAAGCACTGTGGCCAATAGGCAAGCAAGATAGGCGGGGCTAGGAGACAAGGAGGAAAGAGGTAGTAGTTAGGAGGCGTCAGCTTGTAGAGCACAGAGAAAGCAAGATGCCTGCCGCTGCACTCAGAAAAGATGACCACGTGGAAATACTTAGATAAGTAGAAATGGGTTAATAATTAAGACAGAGCTAGCCCATAAACAATAATAGTAACTGGCCAACAGAATTGTATCAAATACAGAGTCTCTGAGTGTTATTGGGGCTCACGTGGCTGCGGGACCCGGCGACCAATGGGGAGGAACAAAGACTGGGACCAGACAGGCAGGGAAAAATGTGCTCGTAACAGGGCTCACGTCATGTGGCAGGCCTAGTTAGTTCTCTTGGGAATGGTGGTCACAAACCACCTGTTTGCAGTGTAAAACGGTAGTTTGTACTGGCTACTTGGTTGTGCACAGAAATGGAAGTCCTTAGTGCTTCCATTTCTAGATGTGTGAGTGGCAGTCACATTGTTGCTGCTGCCTGCATGTTACCAGGAAATGTAGTTTAATGGAAAACAGGGACTGGAGATTGGCATGGAGTAGAGAATGCAACTGGATGGGAGGCACTAAGAAATAATCCACCATGATGGAGAACAGTGGAGAGCCAAAGGCTGGGTCTGCCCTCCTCTTCCCCACCTGGAACTCTACCCAGTATCAAGGCAGATCCATCTGGTCTTTGGTACTGAGGGGTGACATAAATGCAAAATTTTTGTTTTGTTTTTTAATGAAAGAAGGTCTTATTTTGTCTTACAGTTCAAGGTGATCTATTTCATCAAAGTTGAGAAGGGGGGGGATCACACTGCATCTATCTAAAAATTGATTTGTTTGAGTGTGTAGTGTGAGTGTGTGTGTGTGTGTGTGTGTGTGTGTGTGTGTGTGTGTGTGTGTCCATGTGTGTTCAGGAGTGCATGTATGGGAATGTGCATATGTGAGGAGGCCAAAGATCAATCTTGAACATTGTTCCTCAGGACACAGGCCACCTTGGATTTTTCAACAGGTCCTCTACTTTGAACTGGAATGTGTCAATTCAGCTAGCTCCTCAAGCTTCTGTGGCAATCACTTTACTGGGTGAGCTAATATTTCTTTGGCCCCAGCTATTAACCTTCATTTAATAAACCAGCCAATATGACTATATTTTCCCTTGCTCTTACTTAGCCTGGGCACCCCAATAATGGTGACTCCATACAACAAGAAAAGTCAGTTGGAGTGATTGGCAGGAGTTGGAAAATGTGAATCAAATTATTTGGTAGGTAATTGCCTTGATGCCAACTATATAGTTTTCCCATTCTTTCTTGTTTCACCAACTTCCTGGCCAGAAAAATTCCTTCTATCCTCCCTGTCTATCCACCTAGCAGGCAGGTGCTTCTCCAACTTCTGTAGGTTTATTGGTCACATATGTCAGCCTTCCTCTTTGGTGAATGGCCTCTGACCAGCATGTATTTTGCACCTGGAGCTGCTTCTTAATCAAGCATGTGAGTCACTGGAGTGCCAATGTGTGTCTTGTGGGTCACTGGAGTGCCAATGTGTGTCTTGTGGGTCACTGGATTGCCAATGTGTGTCTTGTGGGTCACTGGAGTGCCAATGTGTGTCTTGTGGGTCACTGGAGTGTCAATGTGTGTCTTTGTGAGTCACTGAAGTGCCAATGTGTGTCTTGTGGATCACTGGAGTGCCAATGTGTGTCTTGTGGATCACTGGAGTGCCAATGTGTGTCTTGTGGGTCACTGGAGTGTCAATGTGTGTTTTTGTGGGTCACTGGAGTGTCAATGTGTGTCTTGTGGGTCACTGGAGTGTCAATGTGTGTCTTTTGGGTCACTGGAGTGTCAATGTGTGTCTTTGTGGGTCACTGGAGTGTCAATGTGTGTCTTGTGAATCCCTGGAGTGTCAATGTGTGTTTTTGTGGGTCTTTGGAGTGTCAATGTGTGTCTTGTGGATCCCTGGAGTGTCAATATGTGTCTTGTGGGTCACTGGAGTATCAATGTGTGTCTTGTGAGTCACTGGAGTATCAATGTGTGTCTTGTGAGTCACTGGAGTATCAATGTGTGTCTTGCACAAGTTAGGGGAGGAAGCAGAAAGCTCTCCAGTATAGAACAGAATTCTGCTCAAAGGATGTGGCCTGAGGGAAGGCCACAAAGGGACAAAAGCAATGCATACTAGCTGCAGTCAAATGGAATCAAGTGATGACTATTAATTTCTGCAGGTAGATCAGCAAATGCTGGAATTTGGTCTTTTTAAAAAAGATAAAATTCTGGTTCCTTAGCTTTGTTAGACTCTATGTTAACTTTTAAGTCCTACCTGCCCAAAGACAGGTAACTTTCTGGGATTCTTGGAGTTTTAGTTTTTAAAAATAACAACAAAGCCTCATGGGAAGGTACAATGGTCTGTGAGTTTTGTCCATAAAAGCCCTGACAAGTTTCCAGAGAGTGGTCCTGACCAAATTTCATCTTGGTCAGTATATTGTTACGAGTTGGTTTTTCTGTCAGCCTGGTCCCAGTGCAGGATCACACCAGCCCCAAATAACACACAGAGACGCTGTATTAGATATAAAACTGTTAGCCTATTAGCATTTCTTATTGACTAGCTCTGTCTTAAATATTAACCCATTTCTATCAATCTAAGTATTTCCTCGTGGTCTTATCTTACTGGAGTGAGGGCCTGGAGTTCTACCCTGTTGGTCCTACATCTTGAAACTCTTCCCTACTACTTCCCGAATCCTCCTTCTCTCCTAGTTCCCCCTATCTTGCTTTCCTAGTGGCCAACAGTGCTTTATTCATTAACCAACAAGAGAAACATATTTACAGAATGACATCTTCCATCAGTATATGGTTCCAATAAAAGCATTTTTGGCAGCTGAAGGTTCCTTCCCCCATGCCTCCAGCAGTCCAACTCCCACCTAAAGCATAACAACTGGGCACAGCTTGTGGAGGACACATCATCATCCTCCAGCCCCTCAATGCACCCCCCTTACAAGGTGCTTAAGAACCCTGTCTTAGATCAGCCATGTGATTTTTTTTTCTGCCCCTTCCCCTACCCCTATCTCTGGGGTCTGAGGGAGTCACTTGGGAGTTGTTTTGCTCAGAATAAACCTGGTCTTTTACTTTTTAAATTCAGCTTGATCTGGCTTACTGTTATCAGTGCACAAAAATCAGTGTGTTTCCCAGTACATAGTAGCTCACAGCCATTAGTAATTCAAGTTCTAGGGATCTAAACCCTTCTTCTGGCAGGCACATATACACATGCAGGCAAAACACTCATGCACATAAATGAAAACAACTCAAAAAAAGTTCCTGTTCCTTTTCTGGACTGGTTTTGCAGTTCTCAGGTCTAGCAGAAGTTCCACATAACATTGGCATGTGAAGCCTGCTGGGCACAGTGACGCTATCTGGATAGATGAGCAGTGTCCAACCTCCCCACAAACTCCCTAAATGACAGTGCCACTGACAAAGCCCAGAATGACACTCTGGGCTCAGCTCAGGCTGGTCTCTTGACAAGGTAAACAGAAAGACTGAGAAACACTCAGCATTTCTCTGAAACTTGTGAAATGGTTTCTGTCTAACCAGGAAACTGTATCTCCCCCTACCTCCTCCTACCACCCCTTATCTCCCCCTACCTTCGGCAAATGGGGCCTCTGGTTCTCTATTCACATGTACTCATAACACATATCCAAGGCCCCCACAGATTCTCTAAACTTCCAGGCTGCTCTGGCTGTCACATCTTCCTCCCTTCTCCTTCTTTATAACTAGCAAGGGGTTTCCCACCCTCTTGCTATTCTGTCTGCCTCCTGGGAGGCAGCCACGGTAGCTCTGGACTCCCCTCAAATGCCTCTGAGTATTTCTCTCTCCACCCAAGTGCTAACCACACAGAACATTCATATTCCCAGTAAACCTCTCCTGTCCACCCTTACGGTGATCTAGTTTGGTGGTTTCACTACACCCTCACTAACAGGCAGCAGGTCTGAGACCCACTATAGATGCATCTTTCCCAAGCAGAAGACCACAGGAGGAACAGAAAAGAGCTGAGGGTTTGGCTTTATGTTTTGCATTCTGTCAGAAAGGCTTGCTGTGATGGAATTTGCAGCAATTAATTTGGGTTTAGTAACTCTGACTTTCCAAATCCTGATTTAATAAGTCCCATGGGTCCCCCCAGGTGCTATGTTGACACACGTGGCTCTTTAGCTGAAGATGGATTGAATGCAGCTAGAAAATGTCTGGACCTGCAGTGAGAAGTGAAAGTAGATTAATGTTAACTGCCTATGAAGAACCCATGCCAGCTCTGACTCCTGGCCCAGCCTTTTCTCCCTAGGAAGCTAGTTAGGATACAGGTTTCCCCCCCACCTACTTCTTGCCACAATCAGTGCTAACAGCAATAGCAACTATAAATCAGCAACTGTTCACCTAAGAAATTGTTCCTTTTGATTGTGAGGGCAGGATGGGGCCCAGGAAGGAAAAGGAGGCCTCACTCACAGCCTGGTTACAGCATGTCATCAGCCAGCTGGGAATCAACATTTCTTTTATACAAAGATATTTTCAAATGAGCATGTTAAAATAATGATGAAGCCTAAAGCCTGAGCCTTTGTAACCCAGCCCTTTCTGGGTATTCCTAAAATCTCACAAACAGCTCTTATTTTGTTCATAGTTTATCTTTTTGTTGTTGTTGTTCTGTTTTGTTTTTTAGAGACAAGGTTCCTCTGTATTGCTCTGGACCTTGTCCTGGAACTAGCTCTTGTAGACCAGGCTGGACTCAAACTCACAGAGATCCACCTGCCTCTGCCTCCTGAGTGCTGGGACTAAAAGTGTGTGCCACCAACACCCACCTGTCAAAGTAGGTTTATCTTATTGACTCTACTCCTGTCTGCTTCACCTCAGGAGCCACTCTGAGATTTCATTTACATTCCTTGCATTCCTTAGCAACCTTGAAAAATAATAACTTCTGGGCCCACCAAAATCCCTTATGGGCAGAGAGTGTGACTGCCTTGAGAAGCCCATACACATGGCCTTGGGCAAGTCCTTTTGCTCTGAGCCAATGGTTTTCAACTTGTAGGTCTCCACCCCCTTGGGAGTTGAATGACCCTTTCACAGGGGCCAGCTGAGACCATTGGCAAACACAGATATTTATATTACAATTCATAACAAATAATTTTAGGTTCCAGGGTCACCACAACATGAGAAACTGTATTAAAGGGTTGCAGCACTAGGCAGGGTGAGAACCACAGCCCTAAGTGCATCACTATTGCGACCCCTCAGGCGCTCCTATGGGATGTCTGCTTCCCTTGTGGCTGAGGGCTGCCATATCTCCTGGGCAGACGTCTCCTTTCCAAGTTTGTCCCCTACCTTTAGGCACTTGGCAGTCACTTCATTCCCTTAAAGTGCAGCCCTCTTCCAATCTGCCCTGCAGAGTGCTGCTTGCCTGATGGAAGATGAGCACTGGCAGAGAGAGCTGCCCCTGTCTGCCTTGGCATCGTGTCACATTTGCGTCTGTCTTGTCTTTGGAAGCTGTAATCTTGCTGTAGGCTGTTCAGCGGAGGAGGATTTATTAAATCAACTTTATTGAAGTGTAATTTACACTGATAAAATTCACGGATTTTAAGTGCACAGTTGATAAGTTTTGACAAATGTATACATCTGTCTAACTGCTACTTCAATCTAGAGCGTTTTAATTCCCCCCCCCCCCCCCCCGCAATGTCATTTATACCCCTTCTGAGTTCATCTCTATCCTACAGGCAACCAACACTCTTATTTCCATCAACACTGATAAGTTTTTGCTGGTTTGAAAATCACATATAAATACAGTTAATGGCATGCATTCTTAATGTCAAACTTCTTTTACTTCGTTCATGACAAAGTCTACATGAGCCTATGTATTTTTCAGTCCTTTGGCATTGTGTTTTACTAGTGTACTCTGTTGTATGAATATAGTAAAGTTGTTCATATATCTATGCACACTGAATTTTGGCTATTGTAAGTGAAGCTGCTATGAACTTTGGGTTCTAGGATTTTTGTTGAAATGGGTTTTTAATTCTTATATATGTGTGTGGTATGTGAGTGTGCCCATACACGCATTCACATGCAGAAGCTAGAAAAGAATCTCCGGCTGAAAGGGAAAAAAACAAAACAAACAAACAAACAAAAAACCTATATGTGCAGTCCTGGTCATATTAAAGCAGAAATGGTCATATTAAATAGATGGTCAAAATCTGTGGTGTGCAGCACTCTTACCCACTGAGCCATTTCCCCAGCCCCTGACTGAGAATTGTAGTACTAGAAGCCCTCTTAGATGTTAAAAAAGGATGTCAGAAATTAAGCACCTCCCATTCCTTCCTTCCATACTTCCCTGTTTCCATGGTAGCTCACATATCACACTTCTTGGGCTAGCCTAGGCACCTGCATAGGCTCTTGTCTACAACACACTCCCAGGCCTCACCCTATAACATGGCTGCTGTGCTGGCTAGTTTGTTGTTTTTGTCAACTTGACACAAGGTAGAGTCGTCTGAGAGGGGGTACTTCAATTGAAAAAATGGCTCCATCAGATTGGCCTGTTGGCAGGTCTGTGGGCATTTTTTCATTAAAGATTGATATGGGAGGGACCAGCCCACTGTGGCAATGCTACCTCTGGACAGGTGGTCCTGATCGTATAAAAAGTAAGGTAGTGAGCCTTAGAGTCAGGTGAGTAGGCAGCACTCCTCCAGAGCTTCTGCATCAGCTCCTGCCTCCACCAGCTTTGAGTTCCTGCCTTGGCTTTCCTTCAGTGGACTGTGATTCAGGATACATAAGCTAAACAAACCCTTTCTCCTCCAAGTTTCTATTGGTCATGGTGTTTCATCACAGCAATAATAACCCCAACTAAGTGCCCCAACCCACAGGGCCTAGTTATTCGTGGGTCGAGGTGGGCTAGAACCTGAAAATAATGGGAGAGAAAGAAGGAAGGAGACCAAGCAGTGCATTTGTCAAGGTCTAACTTTATTGATATAAAAAGGAGTTTTTAAAGCAAAGCTAGGAGGAAATGGGAGGGGTAGCAGGCAGGGAGGAATGGGAGGGGTAAATGGCAGGAAGGAAATGGGGAGGGGTAGCTTCTGCTAACTCTGGAGTCCTGGTAATTATCCCAGACAATAAACATCAGACAATAAACGTCTCCTTATCTAGTTCCTGGGCCAGGCCCATCTCAGTTCCAGGCACTCGGTTTATCTCAGTACCTGGGATGAGTGGAAGAGACCACCTGTTTAAGCAGGTTCCTGTATACCAAGATAAGGCTCAATTAGAGTTCTAAGGTGTAAGCAATTCTGCAAGAGAATGTAACTCAAGGTTGGCTCCCAACAACTAAGACAGCAGCCGATCTCTTTGTCTCCATGTCTATAGATTATGTTCCATAGGCTACTTATCTTACCTGTGCCTGCCCTCTCCCCACTCTCTCTCCCTCTCACCTGAGCTGTATGCTTCCTGCATGATCTCTTAACCTCCTGTCACCTCTCAACCCTGTCCTTGCCACTCAGAATTGTTGGCACATCCTTCTAAGACCACCCTAGGGCATCAATTTACCCAGGAGCCTTCTGTAGTGGCTTGGATGATAATGGCACCAATAGGCTCCTTTATTTGAATGTTTGGTCTGGAGTAAATGGAACTGTTTGGGAAAGATTAGGAGGTATGGCCGTGTTAGAGGAGCTGTGTCACTGGAGCCTAGTTCTGTGGTTTCCATGTCATTCCAAGTCTCTCTCTGCCTCCTGGTTGTGTCTCAAGATATAAGGTCTCAGCTACTGCTCCAGAACCTTGCCTGCCTGACTACTGCCATGCTCCGTGTCATGATGGTCATGGACTTACTCTTTGAAAATGTAAGCCCCCAATATGCTCTCTTCTATAAGTTGTCTTGCTTGGTCAAAGTGTCTTTCTTCTTCCTTCTTTGTTTCCTTCCTTCCTCTCTCTCTTTCTCTCCCTCCCCCCTCTCTTTTTTTCTTTTTCTTTCTTTCTTTCTTTCTTTCTTTCTTTCTTTCTTTTTTTCCTTTTTCTTTTTGGTGTTTGAGACAGGGTTTCTCTGTGTCACAGTCCTGGCTGCCCTGAAACTCACTATGTAGACCAGGCTGGCCTCGAACTGACAGAGTTCTGCCTCCTGAGTACTGGGATTAAAGGTGTGCATCACCACTGCCTACCCTGGTTATGGTGTCTTATCACAGAAAGAAAAGTGACTAAGATGCCTTCCTTCCCTGACTCTACCTGACCCTACATGTACCTTCACCCTTCTCCACATCCCATGCCACAACAATAGCTATGCCTAAGCTATTCGTATCTCCAGCACATCTATCCTCTCACGATCCAGTTCACACCCTAAGGGCTAGCTCAATCCTGAGAAGATCCTGTGGATACCTTTTGTACTGTTTTGAGTGTTTCTAAACATCCTTTGGTTTGCCTCACAGGTGAGCCCATGCTGGGACATTACTCAGAAAGTTCTCTGCAACCTGTTCTCACTGCGGTGCTGGCTCTGGGAAAAAGCCCATTCTCTATCTAGAAGCAGCCTGGTTAGGGAGCTCACCCTTCTCTGGGCCTCTCTTCCCCCTGCCCATTCAATGCATGTTCCTCTGAGTAACCAGGGCAGGCATGTGTCCTGTGCCCTAAGATGAACCCTCTCCTCTCTCCTCCAAAATGCTTGTGTCTCACTTCTGTCTCTTCCCAACGCAGAGAGCAAGTGATCTACTACTGAGCTGCATCCTCAAGCCTTAAGTCTGTTGTGAGATAAGGTCTTTCTCCATAGCCCAGATGGTCCTTAACTTACAATTCTCCTGCTTCAGTCTCCTGAGTATCTCAGATTACAGGAGTATACCACCACACCCAGTGGAGAGTCTTTTTAACTTTGGAATTATGTAAGAATAAAAAGGGAAACCCACTGAAAGGGAAAGCCACATTACAAAATGTCATTTATATGCAAACGTATACACATAAACACACACATACCACACACCACATACACACACAGCACACACACACCACATACACACACCACTAATATACAGCATACACACTCACACACACCACACACAGACACACATGCAACATACACACTCCATACACACACCACATATACAAATGTACCACATGTACCACATATACACCATACTCACACTCACTCACGTATACATCACACACACATACACCACATACACTCCACACATACACACATTCCACACACACGTACACCATAAACACACACACACACACACACACACACACACACACACACACACCGCATTCATACACACATGTATAACATACCCCCCCACACACACACTTTAAATGCAACTCAGGTTTAATTAGTTTGAATAGCAATCTCTACCAATCTTTCCTCTCAAGAGCAGATGAAACCTTAGTCTGAAAAACTCCTCAGATGCCTGAATAAGTCATATGTAGTCTTTATTTACTGCCCACAGGGCTGGTCCAGACAGAGTATAGGAAGCAACCTGAACCTCCAGGTTGTTCAAGTTTGTAAAGGTAAAACCCCCACAGAATGGCAGCTGTGGACTTCTCCCACAAGCAAGCTTGTTTACAGAGGCACAGAGATAGCAGTTAAATGATCAAACAGTTAACCTTTAGGTCAGGGACATACTATGTAGGAAATTATGGCTAATCCAGAAACCAGTTTACTCTGGGAATTTATAACTTGTTGATGTGACCAGATACCAGTTTACCTAAGACAGTTTTAGCAATTAAAGTATTCTTAGAATACTTTCACAAGATAGCATAACTACAGCTCTGTAGCCTAGGGGGATCTTGTGAATTGGGCATAACAATCTTTCTCCTCAGTCTTGACTGTGTCTGTGCATTGGGCTTGTCACCTTCTGCCACTCACCCTGTAGAGCCCTCTCCTAATATGTTCTAGACCTTTTTTTATGATCATTTTTTATTTTTTGAAATTAATGTTACATTATTTCCTCCTTTCCTCCTTAAAACCTCTCCCATGCATTTCCTTGTTCTATCTCAGAGTCATAGCCCATTGCATACATACACACGTGAGTGTGTGTGTGTGTGTGTGTGTGTGTGTGTGTGTGTGTGTGTGTTTGTGTATAAGAAAGAAGGGATGGAAAGGAGAAATGCTACAGTTTACTGTGTATAGATAAACCTTTGTGCCAACTTGAAAATGTGAAGATGTAGTTTTGGACCAAATTTAACAGAGTTTATTCAACAAATGGTAGGAAAAATTTCATTTGGGAGCCATCTAGAAACACTTCTGAACAAGATTTTGGAACTTGCTGTTAATCCCACTAATGGTGAAAGACCCACAGAGCGTGGACCTTCACGTTCCCACTCAGGAAAGGCGCCCCCCCAAATCACTCATGAGAAGCGATCTTGATGCAAAAGCATGAGGTCTTTTATATTCCAAGTGCACTGGGGTCTGCAGCCATACGCCACACAGGGGTAGAGGACTGGGGACCCCGGCAGAATTGAGATAGCTTTTATAGGGTTTACAGCAAAGCCCGCTCATTGTAAACCAACCATCTCATAGCATCCAGAGCAGACCAATCAATTTAAACTATCCAAGCCCACATTAGCCCCAAAAGTCTGCATTTGCACGGGCTCCTGGGTGGAGTGACAAAGCTCATTTCCTGTGTTCGCTCACTCACAGGTGCTGTCTTAGTAAACAGCTCTGTCTTAAACAGCAAAGAATGTGACCTTTTGCCTACTTACTGCCAGGGGACAGGGTCTGGAATTTAAACTTCTAGTTTCCTGAGGTCAGTGGAGAGTTAGGCTAAATTTTTCCATCCTTACAATGGGAGAATACGACCACTACCATAGTTTAAAGCTAAATCTGAAGCAAGCTTTAATTAAATACTGGCCAGGTGGATCGGCTCTGGCCAGGATCATCTCTGGTTCCCCAGAAAAATAGCCCCAAGTCACAGTTTGCAGAGGCTTAAGTATTTCTCATCAGGTCCAATCAGGGGCAAGCCTACATCCTGTTGTATGTCTTGCCCATAAACACCCCCCCACACACACACACGTGATCCAGCATATCCAGTGCAAGATGGATCAAACAAACTTGTTTAGGGGAATGAAAACATAAGACTTGTTATCTTCCATAACCAATAGCCTCCAGCATTTCAGGAACTATCTGTCCTTGGGTAAGGGGCTTGCAGATCAAAGGCATATTTGTTTCATGGATCTCTAAGGCATAGTTATTAGAACTTAGATGTAACTTTGGTTCTCACACTTGCCTCTTTCTGAGTGGCTCTGAAACTCTGCTTCCTGCAGCATCTTCACCCCTGGCAAGGAAAGTGACTTCTCATTTGGGAAACCAAAAACAAAGCCTGAAGCTTTCCAAGGGTGGCTGCTTCCCTTTTCCTTCCCTTTCCAAGTTATGGAAACCTCTTGACAGATCAGGGGCTAAAATGACAAAGAAGATATTAAATTAATACTAGATGTTACGCCATGAGCTCAACTACAAGTTAACCTCCAAATGAAGTACAGTTTGAACATTCACTCTACAGAAAAATGTGAGGTAAAATGGGACTTTAAAGCCTTATTAGCATTTGCATTTAACCTGTAATGAAGGTTACCAGCCTTCCAAGGTACTGGGGAAAGAGGGAAATCTGGTGTTTTATTATTGAAATGACATGTTTACACAAATGCAAATGTGAGTTTACAACATTTGTAATTCATTTGTAAAATGGAAATTAGGGGCAGACTCTTCCCTTCTTTGTCCTGGTTGATCTTGACTTAAATGAGATTCAACAATCAGCTTCCATTTAGGAGGCAGAAAGATGTACCAAAAGAAGGGGGAGCAGGAGCAGACAGGCTACAATTCTGAGTTCTTGGAGCTCAGCAGGGGAGACTGAAAGGCAGTCATATTGACTTCAGAACACTATTTCTAGAGATGGGACATGCAAGCATTTACCTTACAGAGTAGAGAATGCAGGCGCTCACACACAGATGTCTAAGAACTTGGATTAATGGATGAACTGTGGAAGGCTTGTATAGGCTTGTATTGTCAGGGAGTCCTAGGAAATAGGGTACCATAGAGTTGTTAGCCTGGGGACCTTTTAAAGGACTTATGTCAGAAACTAGGGTGAGGCCTGGGGAGCAGGTGGGTTGGGCCTCCTCCATCTGTGAGAAACTGCAGTCACATTTTATGCACAGCCTCTGTACAGAGAAGCTCATTTAGGAGACACCAAAGATCTTTCTCCTGGGCTCCTGCAAGGACAATCTCAGAACTGTTGTGCTGGGGTCCCTGCCTTGAAGGAACAGTTTCTATCTCCTGTTCTCATGATTGGGGTAGGCTGGGCTGGAGAGATGGCTCAGCCGTTAAAGGCTAGGCTCACAACCAAAAATGATTGGGGTAGGCCTTCAGTGATACACTTTTGAGTGACCCAAAGTAAGCCCTCATCCACACTCCCGTAGGTAATCCCAATAATCCATTGATTGACCCAGCTAGACTTGGGTGTGATCATTGCTTTGATCTATCATTGCTGCCCCACTTGGTGTGAATAGACTGTGTGAGGGCTAACTTTAAATTACTGTGCTTAATAGATCTATGAGACAAAATGCCTCTAACCTGTAAGCCCCACTTGCCCAAGGACAGATGACTTCCTAGAATGCTGGGGCTGTTGTTCATATAAGATAACAAGTTACATGCTCTTGTTTCTGTAAACAAAGCTTGGTTGCCCTGAAAGCCCCCTCCGAAGGGAGACCCTCACTCAAATCTCGGGAATAGCGCGCACCCAGTGAGGCACCGAGACCGGACTTGCTGCAATCACACGAGGAAGTTTATTGAAAACGAAATTGGATGAGATCTCAGGCCAGCATGCTGGGGTCGAGACTCTACACCCACGGGGAGTGGAAGAGTTCGACCCCGACCCAAACTTGTGACAAGCTTATAAAGGCAAAAACATCAAAAGAGTGGAAGGAAATAGAGGAAGTCCAAAGTTACACGTTCACTTATCAGCTGACTAGGGAGGGGGTAGGGGAGATCCGGAGTTACATGTTTACTTATCAGTTAAGCTATGTATTGTATTAAACAAGGCGTTGGAACATCCCACAGAGGTTGTTGGGACATCCTGGAGTTATCTCAGGAACTATTTTTCTCAAGAGAGTTCCGTGAGCGACCTCGTGAGCGACCACCTGCAGGGGATGGAGGCCCTAGGGTGGCGAGTTCATGTCCCTACAGACAGCTAGTAAATTTTTTACTTTTCATTCCCCACTTCTTCTTGTGAATTGCTCTAATCTTAGAGCGATCCCTCAGTTTCTCGTAGTATCTGGTACTGCTGTCTTAAGACCATTACCTGGATAGCACTTATCCTTTCTTTTATAAATGCCACCAGCCTATTTAGAATACATGGCCCGAAGGTTAGGATCAGCATCAAAATGATTAAAGGCCCGGCCACGGCGGAGACCAGAGTAGAGAACCAAGGTGACCGATTAAACCAATTTTCATACCATCCTTGGTATGCTTCTCTTTCTTTTTTTCTGTTTTCTAGCTTTTCTCTAAGCCTTGCCATGGAATCTCTGATGACACCGGAATGATCTACATAGAAGCAACATTCTTCCTTTAAGGCAGCACAGAGCCCTCCCTCTTTAAGAAAAAGCAGGTCTAATCCCCTTCTGTTTTGCAGCACTACCTCTGACAATGAAGTTAATGACTCTTCTAGTTTAGTTATGGAGTGTTCCAATGCTCCCAGGTCTGCATCCATAGCCGCTCTGAGCTCATTATAGTAGTAGGGCTGCTGAATAAGGGCGGATGCTCCAGTCCCAATCCCTGCTGCTACTCCTAATCCTAACAAGACAGCTAAGGTCAGGGTAACAGGTTCCCTCTTGTAACGAGTACGGTGATCAAATTTATCTATAAATGAACCATCATCATGATAGATGACCCTAGGCACCAGCTGGACCAAAATACAAAAGTCCCTAGTACTGTTAAAAAGTGACGTATGCAGGCAGGGGGTCAGGCCAGTGCCACAGGCCCACCAAGTATCTGGGGGGGGGGGGGGGGTACTAGATATTGATTTGGGCCATCTGTCAGGGTGTTAATAGTTACGTTACAGAGGGGCTGGTGTCTGGTAGGCACTTTGCCTATACATAGTCCAGTGCCTGATACCGCTGACAGGGTCAACTTTCGTTGGCTCCCCCAGGGGCAATGCGAATGGTCAGAAGTAACATTATAGCTCCGCATTTGAGCTATTCCCTCATAATAAGGGGGACTAGAAGCAAAGCACAGCCAGCAAGATTGGGTAGCAGTGGGGTTTGTGCGGTTTAAAACAACGAACGCACTATCAAGCAGATTAAATAGGCGATCCTTGGTTCTCATAGGGGGGTGGGAGGATGTGATCAAAAGAGGGTATGGAGTAGGGCTGGTGGAGGAACCTTCCTTTGGTGATGGGGTGAGACTAGGAAGTCTCTCAGGCCTGGGTAGGGGGTTATCAAGCACTGGATTGGGGCCTACCGGTTGTGCGGGCGGACTCTCTATCTTCATCCTGATAGCAAAAACAAACCCTGGGTCTCCTGCTCCAGTATAGACTCTCCACCCCCAGCGGTTACCTTTCACCCATCGACGATCTTGTTTTCCCTGTGCTGTGAAACTAATATTCAGAGGGTTGCAATAGTTGCCTTTGCATGGCCCCTGAGGGCCACCCGAGGCCCCGGGAGCACATCCAGTCTTATAAGATGGGTACTTAGATGTGTCTCTCTCTCCTCTTTCTGGCTCTTCCGGCTTACGACCCTTTTTTACTATAATCAGATCCCAGGAGGAGGAAGGATTCCAGTTGGCTTCTCCTGTGGTCTCGCATCCCATTTAGCACAGAAATAACCTGATGCCCCTCCACATCGCCTCTTCATCTCTCTGTTATGTCCCTGCCCGGGGCAGACGTAGAAGTCTGCTGCCTGGAGGTTGGCTCGGAAGAATTGTCCGGAACATCCCAATGTGCTCCCTATACCATGAGGGACACATTGTTCCTCCGGGGGTGGTTTATCTAAATTGTCATAATTAGAAAGATCCCAGGCCAGGGAACCGGCAGCTAACTTACAGATATCAGGTGCAAGATCCGGCCACCAAGTCCAAGGGGGTGCACTGCGGTTTTTGACCACACAACGGTGCCCTCTTCATTAAGCACTTCCCATGTCAGTCTTTGGGGGGCATGAGGGTTATCCCCCAAGGTTGGGGCTACGGCGAAGGCGCAGCTTAAGAGGATTGTCACTGGCTGCCACTGTCCAATTATGTTCGCGGTTGTCTTCATTTTGACTGGGTGCCTTTTTTATGTGAGAAGCGTGGATCCAGGCAGCAATCCCGTCTACCTTTACTGCCGTGGGAGTAGTCAACAGCACCAGATAGGGTCCTTTCCACCGAGGCTCAAGCGTGCCAGCGCGATGTCGTCTGACCAAGACTGAGTCTCCGACTTGGAACCCGTGGGGCACTGCGGTGGTCCCTGGAGTGTAGGCTTCTTTGATCTGATTCCAGATCTGTGTTTTGACAACTTCTAAGGCCTTCAAGTGAGTAAACAGAGCAGAGGAGGAGGGAGAGTCAGTGCAAGGATCCAATATCCCGCCTGATTCAGTCAAGGGGGGGGGGTCCCCCATGTAGGATTTCATAAGGGGTAAGGCCGAAACGTCCAGGTGTGTTTCGGACCCTAAGGAGCGCAAAGGGGAGGAGGGTCACCCAGTCTTTGCCGCCGGTCTCAATAGCCAATTTAGTAAGGGTCTCTTTTAGGGTTCTATTCATTCTTTCTACCTGTCCTGAGCTCTGGGGTCTGTAAGCACAATGTAATTTCCAATTAGTCCCCAGTTGGGTGGCCAACTCCTGACTTACCTGGGCAACAAAAGCAGGCCCGTTGTCCGAACCGATTACCTTGGGAATCCCGAACCGGGGCAGGATTTCTTCCAGTATCTTCTTGGTTACTACTTGAGCAGTTTCAGACTTGGTGGGAAAGGCTTCCACCCATCCTGAAAAAGTGTCTATAAAAACTAGAAGGTACTTATTACCATATTTTCCTGGCTTAATTTCAGTGAAGTCTACCTCCCAATAAACTCCCGGCCGGTCTCCCCTCATCCTTTTTCCAGGTTCTTTGAACGGCCGGGCAGCATTGGTCAAGGTGCAGGCCTGACATGACTCTACTACCTCTTTTACTACTGTATTTAATCTTAGAACATAATATTTAGAACCTTTGATTAATTGCTTAAGCTTTTCATTTCCAAGATGAGTTAGCTGGTGTATTCGTCTCACATAGTCATGCCCTTCCTTAGAGGGCAGAATGATTCGTCCATCCTTGGTTTTTGCCAATCCGCCGGAACTGAACATCCGAGCTTTTCCTGCACAGGCCATATCGTTGATTAAATCATAATCTTTATAGGGATAGATGAAGCTGGGATCCATGGCTTGCGGGGGGTTCTGGCGGGGTTCCAGTTTCTTCCGCCAGTACTACCGCTCCCTGGGCAGCTTGCTTTGCCGTTAGATCAGCCATCTGGTTCCCCTTTGTGACTGGGTCAGCCCCCTTCTGGTGTCCCAGGCAGTGGACAATGGCTAATTTTTTTGGAAGATGTATGGCTTCTAGGAGGGCCAGGATTTCTTCTTTGTTTTTAATGTCTCTTCCTGCTGAGGTGAGTAGGCCCCTCTGCCTGTAGATGGCCCCATGAATGTGGGCTGTGGCGAAAGCATAACGGCTGTCGGTGTAAATGTTGATAGCCTTACCTTCTGCCAGACGCAGAGCTTGAGTCAGTGCCAGAAGCTCAGCTTTTTGAGCAGAGGTTCCTTCTGGGAGATTGCTAGCCCAAATTACCTGCTTTCCGTCTACCACCGCTGCTCCTGCCCTTCTTTTACCTTCTACCACAAAACTGCTGCAGTCCATATACCAGTTAGGCACCCCCGGCCAAGGTTGGTCAGTCAGGTCTTTCCTGGTCCCGGTTTCTTCAGCCAGGACATCAGTGCATCGGTGCACCGGGGTAGAGTCGTCTGCTTCGGGGAGCAGGGTGGCCGGGTTGAGAATAGCAGGAGGAGCAAAGGTTATTCGATCATTTAACAACAGGCTCTGGTAATGTGTCATCCGGGCGTTTGTCATCCAGCGGTCGGGGGGCTGCCGCACAATACTTTCTAAAGCATGGGGAGCAATTACAGTCACATACTGACCCAGAGTGAGCTTATCAGCGTCTCTGACAAGCAGGGCTACTGCAGCAATGGCTTTCAAGCAAGAGGGCCACCCACTGGCAACGGGGTCTAGTTTTTTAGATAGGTAGGCCACCGGCCGCTTCCAGGGCCCCAGGGTCTGAGTCAGAACTCCACGGGCCACTCCAGCCCGTTCATCAACATATAGAGTGAAAGGCTTAGTCAGATCTGGCAGGGCCAAAGCAGGAGCTGTGAGCAGGGCAGTCTTTATATTGTCAAAGGCTCTTTGGTGCTCCTCCGTCCAGGTGAATGGGACTTTTTCTTTAGTGAGTGGGTACAGAGGGGCCGCCAACGTGGCGAACCCCGGTATCCAGAGTCTACAAAAACCTGCAGTTCCCAAAAACTCACGTACTTGTCGAGGAGTGGTGGGGGTCGGGATCTGCATCACAGTCTTTTTCCGTGCTTCAGTGAGCCACCGCTTCCCTTCTCGGAGGGTGTATCCTAGGTAGGTCACCTCCAAGCGACATAACTGGGCTTTCTTGGCGGACACCCGGTACCCCAACTCACCCAATTCCTTTAGGAGCTTTTTGGTCCCATCGAGGCACAGTTCCTGGGTCGAAGCTGCGAGTAGTAAATCATCCACGTACTGCAAGAGAGAAATCTGAGGGTTCTGGGCCCTGAAGGGCGCAAGGTCACGGTGGAGGGCTTCATCGAAAAGAGTCGGTGAATTTTTGAATCCCTGTGGCAACCTAGTCCAGGTCAGTTGACCCGTATGTCCTCCTTCGGGATCTCGCCACTCAAAAGCGAACAGGGGTTGGCTACTCGGATGCAATCTGAGACAGAAAAAGGCATCTTTCAAATCCAGAACGGTGTACCAGGATCGTTCAGGCGGTAAGGAACTCAGCAAGTTGTAAGGGTTGGGCACAGTTGGGTGAATGTCCTGTACCCGTTTATTGACTTCTCTTAAGTCCTGGACGGGTCGATAATCATTGGTTCCAGGCTTACGTACCGGCAGGAGGGGGGTATTCCAAGGGGACCGGCAGGGAATCAGTATACCTTGTTGTAACAGTCTCTGGATATGTGGTCGAATGCCTTCTTTAGCCCCTTGAGTTATGGGGTACTGTCTGACTGAGACGGGGGTGGCAGCCGCTTTCAGCTCAACTACGACGGGTGGTACTTGTTTGGCCAGTCCCATTCCAGCCTGCTCTGCCCAAACCTCTGGAAAAGCTGTCAGCCACTCTCTAGGGGGCAAAATCCCAGTCTTGGGTTCATGGAGGCGATATTCTTCTTCTAGACTTAAAACTAAGCATGTTATAGGGGCCTCTCCCCAGGTGACTTCTGGTCCCTTCGGGGTGAACTGGACCTGAGCCTTTAGTTTGGTCAACAAGTCCCTCCCCAGAAGGGGCGCAGGGCACTCAGGAATCACAAGAAAAGAGTGCGTTACTTGGCGTTTTCCTATTTCTAAACTTCTTTCCGTTGTCCAGGGGTAAAGTTTACTTCCAGTGGCTCCCATAACCAGAGTTCTTTTTGATCCTAATTGTCCTAATGGTTTAGTCAAAACTGAGTGTTCGGCTCCTGTATCTACTAAGAAATTAATGGGGTTCCCCTCCACAGAGAGAGTTACCCTAGGCTCGGGGAGGGGGACCGAGCCCCGACTCCCCTAATCTTCCTCCAGGGCCAGTATCTTGGGGCCCTTTTGTTTCTTTCGGGGGCAATCTCTGGCCCAGTGTCCTTTTTCTTTGCAGTATGCACATTGGTCTTTCTCAAGTTGTAGCCTCTGTCCTCCCGGGGGTCTTCTTGCCCTGTTGCCCAGGTGTCCTGACTGTCCTTTCTCTGACCTTTCTCCACCTACTACTGCGGCCAAAATCTTAGTCAAATTCCTCTCTTGGCGGCGATCCCGCCGATTTTCCCTCTCCTCTGCCTCCTTTTTTTCTCTTTCTTGTTTTTCTTCCTCGGTCTCTCTCTTGTGATACACTTTCTCTGCCTCTTTTACTAAATCCTGCAAAGTATAATCCTGGAGCCCCTCTAATCTCTGCAACTTTTTCTTGATATCAGAGGCCGAATGCCCTATAAAAGCCATGGCTACAGCCGCCTGCTGTCCCTCCGAGGAGGGATCAAATGGGGTATATCTCCTATAAGCCTCCATCAGTCGCTCCAAGAAGACAGAGGGTGGCTCCACTGGACCCTGTAGGATTTCTCTTACCTTTGCCAAATTGGTGGGTCGCCGTGCGGCCCCTTTGAGACCTGCCACTAGAGCCCGGCGGTAGACTGTGAGACGCTCCCTACCTTCCGCAGAGTTGTAATCCCAGTCAGGGCGGACCAAGGGGAAAGCGGCATCTATAAGATTAGGGAGGTTGGTGGGGGTCCCATCTGGTCCTGGAACATTCTTTCTGGCCTCCAGGAGGATCCTCTCTCTTTCTTCAGTCGTAAAGAGGACCTGCAAGAGTTGTTGACAGTCGTCCCAAGTGGGCTGATGAGAATACATCAGGGACTCGAGGAGTCCCGTCAAGCCTGAGGGGTTTTCTGAGAAAGAGGAGTGGTTAGTTTTCCAGTTGTACATATCAGCTGACGAAAACGGCCAGTATTGCAGTGGGACTAGTTGCCCTGGAGCTGGGGCGGGTCCATAAGCCCGTAATGGTAAGGCAACGGTGGAGTCAGGTCCTGCGCCAGATCCCTCCGGGCTGAGACCCCTGCGGCTTCGAGTTCCGGCCGCTGGTCCTGTTTCGGAGGCCGTCCGAGAGTCCGTTGGGGCTGGCACCTGTGGGGGGGGCTGCATGAGGAACGGGTTGAGGATATGGGGGAGGAGGGTGGTCAAGGAGGGAAACATCATCAATTTCAGGATAGATCCTCGGGGGAGCAGATGGAGCGGGCGCCGGCGGATCTGAAGGAGGTACTTTCGGTTTTGCGGCCACGGCCACCGTCACCGTCTCTATCCCTGATGTCCAAGGTTCCATCCAGGGTGGTGGGTTTTGGACTAGGTTCTGCCACACGAGGATGTATGGAACCTGATCAGGGTGTCCCTCTGTGTCCTGAAAGATAATTCGCTTGACAGCGGAAATGACAGATAGGTTAAAAGTTCCTCCCGAAGGCCATCCTACACCAAAATTTGGCCATTCGGAGGAACAAAAAGTTTTCCAAGGTCTTTTTCTGACTTCAAGAGAAAGATTATGAGCCCTAGTCTTAACGTCTGTCCAATGGTTCAGAGTCAGTGTTAGTGGGGTCGTCACGGTCTGTCCCATGTCTACTTCTATTAACAAAAATAAGCACAAAGACAGAAAGACAGAAACACAAAAGCAGCTGTCGACTCCGAGTCGACCAGTAATTCTGAGAGGAGTCAGACAGGCTAGAAATGGCCCTTTGACACCAGTCGTCAAGGAGAAAATTTATCTCCCGACCTTCCCTGCGGAGGTCCACCAGGCGTCCCTGGTCCTCCTCCTGTCCTCCTGGGACGTCTCCCAGGGCGAACAAACGGTGGACACCTGGACACGTCTATCCCTGTCCACTCCACCCTCCTCCTGGAGAGCGGCCTCAATAGAGCGTTTGCAAAGACGAAACTGCGATCGCACCAGATTTTTGAACAGGCCACAAACACAGAGTCACAACAGAACAGAAATTCTTACCTCCAAGTGGGTCTAGGACTCCTGGGTGGTCGCGCAACTCCCGGACGAGCCCCCAAAATGAAAGCCCCCCTCCGAAGGGGAGACCCTCACTCAAATCTCGGGAATAGCGCGCACCCAGTGAGGCACCGAGACCGGACTTGCTGCAATCACACGAGGAAGTTTATTGAAAACGAAATTGGATGAGATCTCAGGCCAGCATGCTGGGGTCGAGACTCTACACCCACGGGGAGTGGAAGAGTTCGACCCCGACCCAAACTTGTGACAAGCTTATAAAGGCAAAAACATCAAAAGAGTGGAAGGAAATAGAGGAAGTCCAAAGTTACACGTTCACTTATCAGCTGACTAGGGAGGGGGTAGGGGAGATCCGGAGTTACATGTTTACTTATCAGTTAAGCTATGTATTGTATTAAACAAGGCGTTGGAACATCCCACAGAGGTTGTTGGGACATCCTGGAGTTATCTCAGGAACTATTTTTCTCAAGAGAGTTCCGTGAGCGACCTCGTGAGCGACCACCTGCAGGGGATGGAGGCCCTAGGGTGGCGAGTTCATGTCCCTACAGACAGCTAGTAAATTTTTTACTTTTCAGCCCCAAATGTTGTTCTTTTGCTATAGTTAAGTGTGATGAAACACGAACCATGAGACTCAACATACCCACGTAGAGTTTATTGGAGAAAGGGAACAAGAGGGGATTAGGTGCTGTCCTACCAGGAACAGAGAACAGGGAGAAGAATGGGGTAGAAGAAGGGTGAGAAGGGGAGAAGGGGCAAACATGCAAGCTGTTCGCTTAAAAGGGAAGGCTTGCACATGCATACAGAGTCCTTATGCAGCCCTGTAACACGTGACACAGCCATGACATGGCCCTGAAACACAGGACCCTTTGAGCTGTCCAAGTATATGCCTGAATGCAGGTATGTGTATCCTGCCCATTGTCAGGGGGTGGGGTCAGTATAATGCCAGGGTTTGAATACCAGCTGCACAGGATGTGCTTGGCAGGAAGAAGTCAGGGTGTGTGCTTGCCCTGGATTGGATGAAGGAAGGAAGTATGTAGCCTTGTGGATTTTGCTTTTAAAGGATCTGACTACTAACATAATTCTTGGCCATTCTCTGGGTATGGACCAGGCCAGTGTCCATCATCCTGGCCAGTATTTAATAAAGCTTGCTTCCAATTTGGCTCAAAAATTGTGGTAGTGATCTCATTCTCACCTGGTGAGATTAACAACTATCATTCACATTTCCCCAGAAGAAGTCACACAAGACTCCTAGCATAGCACCCCCAAAATGAGCTGTCAATGAATAACAGGTCAGAGAAGCCTGCCATAGTGCTATAGGAGTGGCAGACTTAGAGATGTCCCCTCTCTGGCACGTGTTCCTACAATTCTGCCCTTCAGAGAAATTTTAAACCTGGAACCCAATCAAGTTAAAAATGGCACAATAGACCCAAGCCAAGCTCAGCTACTGACCAATAGAACTATTGCCAACAGGATGAGAAGGCTGTGTTCAGGCACACATAGCTATTTACCTTTTCCTCTGCTCTCCTATACACTTATAGATTATGGGATATGTGCACAGTACTGTTGCAACACAAGGCAATTGACAGACTCAGGCACTATCGGGATGTTGAGACTTTCAGACAGGTGTTTAAAAATCACAATATGTGTGTTAAGGTATCTATAGGAATGGCAGACATCATTGCATACAGATGGACACCCTCAGCAGGAGCACCGAATCAATTAAAGCCAAATGGAAGAGTGCAGAGTAAAGCCTCAGGTGAAGGACGGAGACATGGGCTCTTCATCCAGGATGACACCTGTGTGTACTGCCATTGAGGAAATTGGAATGTAACCACCACTTTATAAAATGAGAACATGTGTGAGTACAAGGGGGATCTCAGAATCAGGTAACCAAGAACTGATAATGTATATCTAACACACTAAAATATAAAGGTAATTACAGTTCTAATGAGAATCCTATTTAAACTAGGATTCATTAGAATAATATGTGACAGCTGTCAGAATCAAAATGGAATCCCTCATGACAAGCCCTAGCTCCAGGTGGGGACATTCGTGAGGTTAATAACAGAAGATCCTCATGCAGATGCACTTCTGAAAAAGTGATTAAAAAGAGTCCCTGGAGGAAATCTATCGGGAACTTTTCCTAGAAACTGCAGTTTGCCCAATGAAGCACAAATACAGAAATTCAATGTAAACAAAAAGAAAAATCAAAAACAATTTGCCTAACACAAGAATGAACCGACGACTCCAACAATAACCCCAAGTAACTGAGCATGCTTTCCTTTCACAGTTCAGTTGTGAACTTGCTTCAACCTTCTCGCACCCACCCTTGGTCCACCACTGGATATGCGCCACATAGTCTTAATTGCAATGCTGCCTTTAGGTTTTGAATGCACTCACTACCTTTGTAGAACTCTGTGTTGCTATTTAGGTTGACAGACCAGAGAAGACATCCCTAATGTGAACAGATATAAACAGAGGTAAAGACAGAGTTGAGGTGAAAGCTCAGGGCACTCAGAATCTGTGAACACCCTGGACAGAATTTAACCAGCCCCGAGATTTCACAGGAAGGACAAAAACTAGTATTGATAAAGCAATGAGCATCTATTCCCACTAGAACAGCTCCTGCAAATTTTGTGAATCACAGATGGTACCAAATATGGAAACATTTGATCATGAGTGGATTTGGAATACTGTCAATATACGTATTTGGAAAAGGAAGAGTAGGAGGGTATATAAGTGATGGCCTCAGTCTCTATAGTTTAGCTTTGACTTCTAGCACACACAGGGAAGTGCTCATGTCAAATGTGTTTAGACTGTGTGACCTTCCAGCTGAAAATACCCTTGCAATCAGTCCCAAGAACAAGAAGCATCACCTTCCCCTGCTCTTCCTAATGTTTGCTCATGCGCCCTTGTCTAACCTCCTCCCAGGACACATCTGCCTGTTTGGTTCCATGCAAATGGAATCATACACTGATACCCATTCTCTCCTGGGTTTTTCTTGCTTAACATATACTTGTAAAAATTCATTCATGTTGTAGTTATTCTAGTTGGTACTATATCCCATTCTCGTGGTTGCTATTTGGGTTGTTTCCAGTTTGGGGCTATGGTGAATAAACTGTGAACCATTTTGTACTAAGCATGTTGTGGGCAAGTGATTAGTTTTCTTTTAGCCAAATACCTTTGAGCTCAATTGCTGAGGATAAGGTATGTAAATGCTGCCAAATTGTTCCAGAAAGTGGTTGTACCTGTTTACATCCCACCGACACAAGTTTGCTGCTCTGCAGGGAGATGAAATTTTAAGCAACAGAAAATAGTGTAATCAAATGTGAAGGGCTTGAGGCTGCTCTCTGACTGTGAGGACGTCACTGTTGAGAGGGGAGAGACATTAGTGAGGGTGAAGAGGGTGGTGTGTGGGCTGAGGGCCATAGCAGGTAAGGCCTTTGGCTCAAGTCCAGATTATACAAACTGCATGTCTTTGGGAAAGGTACTTAAGCAATCTGAGTTTCCGTCAGGTATGTGAGTGTGTGTGTGTGCCTGGGTGTGTGTTTGTGTGTGTGTGTGTGTGTGTGTGTGTGTGTGTATGCCTGTGCATATGTGTATGTGTGTCTGTATATATGCCAGAAATCAATGTCAGGAGGTATCACTCCTTAACTGCTTCTCCATGTTTTTGAGACAGAGTCTCCTAGTCTAGCCTGACTCTGCTAGATTGGCTGGGAAGCAAGCCCCAGGGAGCCTCCTGTCTGCCTCCCCAGGTGTGCACCAGTGCCCCTGGCTTTTTTATGTATGTGTTGAGGATCTGAACTCAGATTCTCATGTTGGCACAGCAAGCCTTTTACTAAATGAGCCATCTCCAAGTTCATGAGTTTCAGTTTCATCACGTGAAAAGTGAAGAAAATAATGATGCCCTTGTAAAGAGTTAGATGGCATTATGAATAGAGGACACTTGGCAGGTCATTATTAACTTACTAGTGTGACAAATTATGAGGCAGGATGGTCACTGGGCTTTGGGGAATGGATGAGATGGGCTGTGTGGAAGGTGAAAGAGCAAACAGTTTTGGGTAGAGCATGGAGATGAGGATGGTATTTTCAAACAGAACAAGGACTGTGACCTGGCAGAGGTTTCGGATCTGTTCTGAAAGGTCAGGTCACCAAGGTGGAGATGGTGCAGAGAGAGAGACCTGAAAGAACAAACTTGAAATAAGAAATAAGGTGCTGGGCTGGGGAGATTTGATTGTAATTGGCCCCCATAATCTCATAGGGAGTGGCATTATTAGGAGGCGTGGCTTGTTGGAGTGGGTATGGTCTTGTTGGAAGAAGTATGTCACTGTGAGGGCAGACTTTGAGGTTTCTATGCTCAGGACACCCCCAGTGTCTCAGCTGACTTCCTACTATCTGTGAGATATAGGACTCTCAGCTACTACTCCAGCACCACCTCTGTCCTGTGGAATAATCTCTCTGTACACTGTGACTGTGAGTACATTTTACTCTAGTTGGTTAATAATAAAGCTGTTTGGTCTACAGTAAGGCAGGATAAAGTTAGGCAGGACAATCAAACTGAGGACTGGGATGGAAAAGGGCAGAGTCCAGGGAACTACCCAAGTGCCAAGATGCTACAGGATGGGCAAAGCCAGAAGCCATGTGGTGGTACATCATGTTAGGAATAAGGGTGTGGGACCTTGGCAGATTCCATGGCAGGGGAAGGTGACTTAGGTGGCTAAGGTGGCGACAAACATGCCACAGGCAGACAGAGCTTAAGTGAGAAGTTTTATTAGAAAGGGGAAGGAAGGGGAAAGGAAAAGAGAAAAGAGGTAAAGAGACACAGAGAGAGGACAGAAGAGAAGAGAGAGTTAGGAAACATCTTGTCTGCCCCAGGGACACAGCAGGGAAGAGAGAAGGAAAGAGAGTGCAGAAAGAAAGAGCAGAGAGAATGTAAGTGGGCAGGGTCTTTCTTTTAAAGGGGTCCTTTACAGCTGCCTGCAGACTGGTACTCATGGAATCCTGGGCTGACCAGAGTACTGCCTGAGTGCATTTTGCCAGGTGATAGGGGCAGGCCAGTGGAATGTCTGAATCCTTACACATAGATTAATAGAAATGGGTTAATTTAAACATAAGAGCTAGTTAGTAATAAGGCTGAACTATAGGCTGAGCATTTTGTGATTAATAGAAGCTTTTCTGTGATTATTTGGGACCTGACAGCCAAGACAGGAATAATCCACTGCTGTTTACACCTCTGCCTGCATGCCATCATGGTCCCCATCATGAACCACCCCAATTAAATGTTTCCTTTGTAAGAGCTGCCATAGTCATGGTGTCTCTTCAAAGCAATAGAAATCCTGACTAAGACAGTGGTTAAGTATGAGTATGGCTGTTGCAGAGGACCTGAATTCTGTTACTAGTACCCACACTGGGTAGCTCATGACCAATAGCCATTAGCTATAGCTCCAAGGGACCCATCATCCTCTTCAGGCCTTTGTGAACACAGATGCACACATATACATATAACTGAAAAACTAAAATTAGGAAAAACAGAGTGATTTTGAGGCCTTTCTGGTATGTAGCTTTAGGAAGACTGTGCTTAGGAGGGTGGTGAAGAAATTCCAGTAGCTGCTCAGGATGTCAAGCCAGCCAGTGGGAGGCATTACTCTGCATGATTGGGTAAAGCCTGGCCTCTTACCATGGCTGTGGGATAAAACAGGAAGCTAATATCTAAATGATGACTCAGAGCAAACTGTTATAGGACCTGCTGGATGTGGAACATTCAGGGACATGGTGATTCAGAGTGAAATCTGGACTGTGGATTCTCACACCCAGGTGTGTCATAGCCAGGCCAAGAGGCTGGTCCTGGGGACCAAGATGTGACTCTAACCCATAAATGTGCTCACTGTGCTAAGGATGGCCTCAGCCCAGAGAGTGGGAGAAACGTCAAGATTGAGTTCCAGGAGCCTATCTTTTATATTTCAAAAAGACTGAATTACAAAGTAACCTGTGCTAATTGTATAGCATTAGGAAACAGATAAGCAAAAAAGAATTAGAAATTTTGTGACATCACCAGTAATATCCAGTCTTAACATAGCTGTGTGTTTCCCTGCTGTGGTTTATTCTGATGGATACACTGGTGAAGGGTTGAGGGCATAGCATAGTGTGTTTAACATATACAAGGCCCTGGATCAGTCCCTGACATGACTGACACACTGATCAGAACTCATAGTTTTAACAAAGGAGGACTGTGATGGTTGGTAGTAACTGTCAGCTTTACACAGCCTAGAATCACCTGGAAGCTGAGAATGTCTGTGGGGGATTATCCTGGTTATCTTGACTGAGTGGCTAAGTCCAGCCTGCTTTGGGTGGCACCATTCCTTTGGCTCAGTGTCCTGGATGGAATCAATAGGGGAAAATGAATTCAGCCCTCTGCTTTCAGATGTGGAAGCAACCAGCTGCCTCAAGCTGGGCTTCCCCTGCTGGCTGGGCTTCCCCTCCTGATGAACTGCGCTTTGAGCTGGGAACTGAAACAAACTCTTTCTCCCTTATTTTGTTCCTGTCAGGGTATTTTATCACAAAGACAGAAAAGAGACAAAAATCATAACTCGGTTTCTGTGCTGGTTTTGTTTTGTTGTTGCTGTTCTTTTTCTTTTCATTTCTTTTCTTTTCTTTTTTTTTTTTTTTTTTTGGTTTGTTTTTTGTTTTTTGTTTTTTCTCCATGGCTTTTGATTTTTTTGTTGTTTGTTTGTTAAGGCTGACCTCATCCAACTTCATTCCTTATCTAGATTCTGAATTGACTTCATTAAAGCATCCACCTGTTTATGTGAGTCCTCTTTGTGATTGTAGGCATTGAACATTTTATTTAAGATAAATATTTTTATTTACTATGTATGGGTATTTCTTCTTACCATGTGCATGCCGTGCCTAAGAGGCCAGAGGAGGGCGTCAGAACCCCTGGAACTGGAATTACAGATGGTTGTGGGGCACTGTGTGTGGTTTGGAAAAGGGTCCTCTGTGAGAACAGCAAGCGCTGCCATCTCTCCAGCCCCTGGCAGAACATTTTAACAAGTAGGACTCAGAACTCTTTTACTGGCATTTCAGCTATCTTGTAAACGTGGCTTACGTTACTGAGGGTGTTAGGTTTGGAGGTGTCACAGGGCTTTCTTGCGTTTTTGTGTTTCTTTGTTGTGCTTTGTGGGTTTATTAGGATGCAAGTGTCCTCTGGCTTTTACTTTTCCTTCTCTCGTTTTATG
Organism: Cricetiscus sungorus; assembly: GCA_030556225.1. Classification (NCBI taxonomy): domain Eukaryota; kingdom Metazoa; phylum Chordata; class Mammalia; order Rodentia; family Cricetidae; genus Cricetiscus; species Cricetiscus sungorus. The sequence continues at coordinate 89,202,634 of JANBXA010000007.1, forward strand.
CAAGTCTTCATGTATAGTCTTCACTTGAGCTTATGGTCTCCACAGCACAGACATACTATTTATCAAGCCAATAAATCTGAAAACAATTCAGCAGCTCTTTTGGCCCCTCAAGGTGGGAGGGAGGCTGCATAATGTCAGAACACTTGGCTTTTGTAAACATGGCCACTGTTCTGTGTTGATGGAGAAATCATACCGTAGCTGGTTGTCTGCATGAACAAAAGAGTCACATCTCCTCCCTCCTTTCCCCTGGCATCCACTGACCTTTCTGTTCCCCACTCAGAGCAGCATCCTACTCCTACCCTCGGTCTGTGCACCCTCTGCTCACCTGGAATAGGCTTCTTTGGAGGACTTAATGGCTAGTTCGGTCTTTCTTCAAGACTCTTCATACCTTGCTTTCACAGAAAGGCCTTTTCTGACCTTTCTGCATAGGATAGCAGCCCCCATGACTCTGGCTTACCCTGACTTATTTTCTTCAGTTCATTGGTGTCCTATTGTAATCTTATTTCATTATAGCTTCCTCACATGCCAACTCATAGGCTCCTGCAGGTAGGAACTTCTATTTTGTTCAGTGTTATACTCTTTATCACTTAGGACAGTGTCTGACCCATGACATACTCAGTAAGTGTGTACTGGAAAAATAACAAATTAACTTCTTTGATTAATTAATGGGCCTACCAACCTTTAAAAATAGCTCCCCATTAAAGGACATCTGGGTTGTCTCAAGATTTTGTAACTATAATGCTGGGGTGAACCACTTTGTAGACGTATTTTCCTTGAGAGCCCAAGCCTGCAGATCACTGCCCTGCAGTTCATTGACCACATTAATGGGCATGATGGGCAACAAAGAAGAAGCATTGCTACAGGCCAGATATGAAGAAGGCAATCCTTCTACCAGTTACTTGTGTTTAATACATGTGGTTCCCTCCTGAAAAGCCCTTTGAAGTCCCGCAGAACCTTGCAAGCCCTCAGCACCTCCCACGTACTTCTCTTTTGCTCCCACGATTGGTTGGCCTCTGCTGTAGCGTGTATGTTTCCGCCAGCCCGCCAGCCCTCCAGTCTGGGCCCATAGCCACGCCAGCCCTCCAGTCTGGGCCCATAGCCACGCCAGCCCCAAATAACACTCAGAGACTCTGTATTTGGTACAATCCTGTTGGCCAGTTACCATTATTGTTTATGGGCTAGCTCTGTCTTAATTATTAACCCATTTCTACTTATCTCAGTATTTCCACGTGGTCGTCTTATCGGGGAGCCGCGGCAGGCGTCCTGCTTCTTCCCTGGGCTACATCTCGACTCCTCCTTCCCACTTCCTCTTTCCTTCTCCTAGTCTCCTAGCCCTGCCTATCTAGTTTTCTATTGGCCACAAAGCTTTATTAACCAGTATGAGAAACATATATACAGAATAACATCTCCCATCATCTCCTCTATTCTGTCTAAAATAAAAGAAGGGTTTAAACCTTAACATAGCAAAATATATGACACAACAGTTATCAATTAAGAATCGCAGTTAACAATATTTAGTCCATTAACATTTTGTAAGACTTAAAGAAAATGTCATCTATCCTATCTTTGTGAGTCCAAAGTCCTATATGTAACTTATCTTCAATCCTAACCAAGGAAAACCATAAGCAAAACTATCTGTCTTCAACTCCATCAAAGACCACAGAAGGATAATATACAAACTCTAGAAATGACAGAGACAATTCATTGCCTGGTCAGTCACCCGAAGTTCTTCTGTAATGTTCCATCTTCAGCCCATAGGCCATAGTGTGTGTCCAGACTCCTCAACAAGGCAGGAAACTTTTCTCTGTGTCCTGTAGACTGTCTGGCTGTCTGGCAGCCTCTTCCATGAAGCAGGAATCCTGTAGCAATGTCCATCTTGAATCAGCAGTCACCTTGCCCAAATGGCTAGTCTTGCCATATTAGAAGCAAACTCCATACGGTGTTTCTTCGATGTCCATCTTCCTTTTTGATGCAGGTGGTGTTACCAGGAGCAGTTGTGCCTCACTGTCAATAAAAACCCTAAACCATTTTAAATGCCATATTCTGTAGGTCTTTGAAAGGTTTGAAGAATGCCTATTCATCTCAAATACATCTCTGCATATCTAGAAATCCTAACTAACTTAATTTCAAGTTTTGACTATCACAGGTAACTCTCTATAATCTGTATTAAATTATACATTACATTTTCCAATGAGCTATATAAACACAATACCTAAACAAGAGGAGAAATATACATATGACAAAATTGACCTTAAATTGTAGCAATAAAAGAAAATCCATTCCCATACCATAATTTGTTTTTTACCTTTAAAAAGATTGTTTGTGGTTATAGCCATTTATAAGCAAGTCCATTTAAATGAAAACAAACATTTTAAACAATATTTGGGAATTTAGGCGTCGTTCTTTCCAAACTACTTCCTGCTGGTAGAGGGCGCTGTCATGGGGGTGCAAAGAAGATGCAGAAATCTTGGCAGTAGTCTGCAAGGCTTTGTCTCAAATGCTTTGAATGTTGGATCATCTGGGGCACTGTTTCAGGGGGTCTGGCTTGATCAAACCACATAAGTCTGGAAAGAATCCATAGGTTTTCATTTTCTGTGGAAACAAAAATAGAAATCCTTTTCCCCAGTAACTTGTCCTTAGGCTTAAATTTTTGAGTCAAAGCATTTTTAAAATATATAAATTGAATTAATCCAGTAGCATTTCTTTTATCAGTTGTTATTTTCTCAGCAGTCAAATAATTTAAAGACAACAGAATCTCGTATAGTATCCAAAATTTCTTTGTGTTTTCCATCTTTACGTGGCTTTTTTATTACTCTATTTATTCTACTTCTATTTTTACATATTTTGAGACAGGGTGTCTCTGTGTAACTTTTATCTGCCCTGGAATTCACCGCATAACAGGTTTGCCCTGAAATCACAGAGATCTGCTTGCCTCTGTCTGCTGAGTGCTGGGATTAATGGCATGCGCCACCACATCCATCCATTCCATTTCCTTTTTTCTTTTTTAAACCATTGTATCCTGTTTCTTTTTCTCTCCCAAGCCAGCGTATTTTTTAAAACACAGTGTAAACCTTCATTGCAGCTCTTGTACACACCAATGAATTGTTAGCAGAGCTCTTTAAAAGCAAGGCGGCTTTTTTGCCGCTTATGCTAATTTTGGAAACCTCCCTTAAAGGAGCCGCGCAAATCTCTGTCTACAGCAAAACCAATCCAACCGAGAAAATGCTGCTACTAAGAAGTCTTGCTAGTCTCTGTTCCTTTGTTTCTAAAATCCCTTTTTAAGCTTTTTATCAAGTTTTAAGTGAAAGTTCTTATAGCCACGTTGGGCGCCATCTGTTGCATGTATGTTTCAGCCAGCCCGCCAGCCTGCCAGTCTGGGCCCACAGCCGTGCCAACCCCAAATAACACTCAGAGACTTTGTATTTGATACAATCCTGTTGGCCAATTACCATTATTGTTTATGGGCTAGCTCTGTCTTAATTATTAACCCATTTCTACTTATCTAAGTATTTCCACGTGGTCGTCTTATCAGGGAGCCGCGGCAGGCGTCCTGCTTCTTCCCTGGGCTACATCTCGACTCCTCCTTCCCACTTCCTCTTTCCTTCTCCTAGTCTCCTAGCCCCGCCTATCTAGTTTTCTATTGGCCACAAAGCTTTATTAACCAGTATGAGAAACATATATACAGAATAACATCTCCCATCACTCTGCATTTGTTATTTATCTCATTACTGTGACAAAACACCTGACATGAAACAATGTAAGGGAGGAAGGGGATATTTTGGCTCATAATTTGATGGTTGCATGCATCATAGCAGGCAAGCCATGGCATCAGGAGCAGGAGGCAGCTGGTCACATGGCATCTGCAGTCAGGAGGCAGAGAGGATGCCACTGCTCAACTGCCTTTCCTGTTTAATTCAGTCTAGGACTCCCGACCATGGGATGGTGCCATAGACATCACATTGAGTCTCCCTTGCTTCCTTAGACCTTTCTGAGAACAACCTCCAGACACCCCCAGAGGTTTGTTTCCATGGTGATTCTAAGTCCAGTCAAGTTGACAATGAAGATGAATCACTACACCCTCTAAATGACAAGTCCTGTGACTCCCTGAACACTGAGGGTTTCAGTACCTAGAAGAGGTAGATCACTCTACTCCAACAAATAGTTATCAAAATACTTACTTAGGCTGGAAAGATGGTTCAGTGGTTAGGGGTACTAGCTGCCCTAGCAGAGGACTTTGATTCAGTTCCTAGCACCTGCATAGTAGCTCACAACCATCTGTAACTACAATTCTAAAGATCCAATGCTCCCTTCTGGCTTCTGTGAGTACCAGGCATGTAAGTGGTTCATAGACACACACGTAGGCAAAACACCTATACACATAAAAATGTAAAGCAAAAGTAAAACCCCCTCATCGTGTGGCAATTGTGATGCTGAGTGACCTCTGGGGTGGACAAGGAAACTCATTGCAGTGTTCAGAGGTCAGCAAATGAGAGGGTATATGGGTCCAATAAGTGACTGAGCACAGGACTACTATAATTTCTATGAAATTATAAAAACCTACATGACAAAGATATAAAGAATTGGAGAAAAAGAAAGTTTTAATTATAAGTGTTAGATAAGTGGTAGTAAATGCTAATGATTTTAATCATGATTAAGGTTAAGGGCTACATAATAACGATTTCTAAGTAACAAGTGAGGTGATGGACACCTTGGGTTTGAGAGTGTTTCATTGTAGCAGCATCTCTGCCTCTGCTTTATATTTTCCTTGAACCACTTAGAAAGGACAAAATAGGGATACCCCCCCCCAGGAATCCTTAGGTGCCCTCTCTCCCCACCTCGATTGTACCTTGGAACAACTGTTCTACCCGGGGGCAAAGAGAAAGGTGTGATTTGACAAAACCCAGGAAAAGAAACAGATTTAGCAATAAAACAGCTCGTGCACATTGGAAAATGAAGTATTCAGTAACTCCACAAAGCACCTGCTGTTTCACTTCCCTGGCAAATTCCCTGGGGGGAATCCAGCCGGCTCCTGAGGTTTTTTAGGCTACCTTAGGAAACGGGGCAATTTTTAGGAGTATAAACCAAATTTGGAATAGCTATAAAGTTCAAAGGAATTCAGAGAGGGAGAACACAGGAGTTATTAAAATTGGAGATGAGGTTGGCTCAGACAGAAGTGGACCCTGGCAGGGCAGAGCCGGAGGCAGGCCAGATGTGGTGAGTCTTTAGGGGGCACCTTCCTTGGTCTGAGTTTCTTGGAAAAGCAGTGTGGAGGAAATGGGGCTTGTTAGACCTGTCCCTTAATGAGGGTCCTGACATCACAATTTATAAATCATACCGCTCCCTAACTCTTCAGAGCAGCTGAGTGCCATCCTAAAGTATGGTCCACAAAACATTTCTGGCAGCCATGGATAATGTTGCTCTCAGATATCTAGCTGTAAGTAACAGCATGGGGGGACAGTCTGGGCTGAAGGCCACTTTCCTGGGTGCATCATGATTCTCATGCAGGATATTCACTGCTTGGACCTTGTTGGGAATTTTGTTTTTTTGAGACAGAGTTTCTCTGTGTATCCCTGGCTGCCTGGGACTCAATTTGTAGACCAGGCTAGCCTCAAACTTAGAGATCTGCCTGCCTCTGCCTCCCAAGTCCTGGGATTAAAGGGATGAACCACCACCTCAGGCTTGCTAGGAATTTTGAGGAAAACCCTTTTGCAGCAGAGTGTGGAGCTCCTCTGACAGGAGACTTTGAGTTCAAGGTTAACTCCTCCGCTTTGCCAATTCTCTGTGGTCTCAGGCTCATCCATTCTGCATTCTTCTATTCCTCCTCCAGGACTCAGACCGATGCTATTGTTGGTCACCTTGTCTACCCTCCATGAACTCCCTCCAGTTCTTCCATCATATCTTACACTCCTGGAATTCCATCTTCTCAGAAGCTTGGAAAAATCACAGCAGCGAACTTTCAGAAGGTACTTTTGTTTATGTTTGATTGACTGTGTGTTAGTAAGTGAGTAAGGCGATAGGGGGCAGGACATTATTTGGAACTTGGATTTGGGGACCCAAAAGTTAGCATGCACAGAATGTACCTAACTTCTCCAAGCTGTGAGGTCTTGGTAAGATATTTAGCCTTTCTCACTAGCAAAACCATCAGGAAAATGGGTATAGTTTGCCTACTCATAGAGGAAATGCACAGGTAGTTCCAAGGCCTCAGGGTGCCTGATAGTAGCTACTACATGCAGAGGTCTCTCGGTGCTTTGTGTTTCTCAGTCACTTTTCCCACACAAGGCACAGAGCTATGGTTCCCAATTTACCTGTTTATAAAAAACCTAAGGCATGGAAAGGCAGAACCAGAATTTGAACTCATGGTCTAGATTCCAAGCTCCTCGGGGCTCAGGGTCTTCATACCCTGTCTTGTTCCTGGCACTGTATTCTCAGGAGATGATTGCTGTGATTCTACCAACTCCAATGGAAGTTTTCCACTTTCTACCCAATGACCTTGACAATGGTTTGAAACAGAGAACAATCTTGTGACACAGCAAAAGCAGAATGCTGAAGGGTCTGTGAGATACCTGCATCTAGTGCTTACTAGGCACCTGTCTTAGTCAGGGTTTTTATTGCTGTGAAGAGACACCATGGCCACGGATAAAGAAAACATTTCATTGGGACTGGCTTACAGTTTCAGAGGTTCAGTCCATTTTCACCATGGTGAGGAGCATGGAAGCATGCAGGCAGATGTGGTGCTGGAGGACTAGCTGGTAGTCCTACATCTTGTAGACAACAGGAAGTTGACTGACTCACTAGTCTGTATCCTGAGCATAGGAAACATCACAGCCTGCTCCCACACTGACACACTTCCTCCAATAAGGCCATCCCCTCTCCAACAAAGCCACACCTCCTAATAGTGTCGCTCCCTATGCGATTATTGGCGCCAATCACATTCAAACTACAACAGTACCCATTTAATGTTAGCTATTACTACAATTATCCTTGTTGCAAGCTTTGACCAGCAAGTCCTGTCTTTGCAGCATCAGGAGTTCTCCCTATAGACAGGCGAGGAGTTTTGAGATGGATCTGCTAAGTGGGAACTGATGCTCCCTGTGAAGGAGCTGCATTATCCCACTGATCACCATAGCTGTGGTGGAGTGTAGAGTAATCACTTCTGGTCTTCTATCTGCAGCTTTTGTCCTTTTTGGGAATGTTATTCACTGATCCCTCTCTGGCTCAATCTGCTGCCTACTCAGGCCCCTTAGTAGCAAGCACCCTTGCGGATAGCTGAAGAGCATTAAAGGCAAGTGACGATGAATCAGAATGTTTTATAGAGTTGTATACTACAAAAAGGCTGGGTCTAGAGGACACTGTAATCCACCTATAACCTCATAAGAAATTGGGTGAATCCATAGGCAACAGTTGTTACGGAGTTCAGGTCAATGGCAGCTACCTTACTTTTATGTACCTGTTACAGCACAAATGAGTGCACATCCTCTCTTGTTAAAGTGGCAGGGAGGCCAGGAGAAGTGTGCTGAGTAGTATTTAGTCTTCTTTCCATCTGTGCCATGCTTTATTGCAAGGTCAGATCAGAGCACGTGGGTGTTACCGCACATCTCAGGTGAAATCACTTGGAGATGTGTTTGTGTTTCTCAGTATTCTGCATCTGAGAAGCATTCTCTGCATTCATATTTCTGCTTGACTTATGTAAACATTTACATTTGTCTTCAATACACTCTCTTAGGGTTTTATTTGGTGACTACTGAATGTTAAACCCATATAATCTAATTATGTAGACATGTGAATACCTGCAGTGCTGTCACACGGAAGGACACTGTGTCAGCTAGTTTTATGTCAACTTGATACAAACAGTCATCTGAGAGGACGAAGCCTCAATTGAGAAAATGTCTCCATAAGATAGGATTTCAGGCAAGCCTATGGGACAATTTTTTTAGGTAGTGATTGATGGGGAGGGTTCAGCCCATTGTTGGTGGTGCCATCCCTAGGCAGGTGGTGAGCAAGCCGTATGAGCAACCCAGTAGACAGCATCCCTCCATGGCCTCTGCATTAGCTCTTGCCTCCAGGTTTCTGCCCTGCTTGAATTCCTGTCCCAACTTCCTTCAATGAGAGACTACCATATGGAATTATAAGCCAAATAAACCCTTTCCTCCCCAAGGTGTTAGTCAAGGTGTTCCATTATAACAAAATAAACCCTAAGTAAGATAGACCATATACATAGAGAGAGAGAGAGAGAGAGAGAGAGAGAGAGAGAGAGAGAGAGAGAGAGAGAGAGAGAGTTACTCTGGCCAGTGGTTCTCATGCCCATACCAGCACCATAATCCAGTGTAGAATGTATTCAAATACAGAATACTGCAGTTTTTGACTCAATAGAGATAGAGTTGTGCCTGATGATTTGCTTTTTCAATAAGTGTCATGTTAATGCTGATGTTGCTGGTCCAGAAACCACTTTTGAGAATACCAATTTGGTCTGAGATATGTGTTTGTGGGTGTGGAGATCACTGATAGAGTACAGGTCATATTGCTGTGTCCACAGATGGTGGGTTCTTAATGAGTCATCCAAGAGAAGAAAGATTCTCTGAATATGGATGACAGAGATCTTTTTGAGGTGGAATGATCCACAAGTCATTTTCATGAATGACACTGAGATGTTGTGACAAACCAGAGAATGGGCATGGGGATGGAAAGCCATTTTGGCATTCCTGACAACCATTATTGGTAGTCCCCATGAACTTAGCTGACATTTGCCAAGATTCAGGGCAAGAGAGAGTTGTTTGTACAAAAACAAAACAAAAACCAAACCAAAACAAAAAAAAACCCACTTGTTTCCTTCATGTTATAGAATAACCCACTTATCTGAGTGAATGTTCTAGAACATTGGAGCTTGTGACAGATCTTTCAAGAAGTAGTGGGGGAAAAAAGACAAAGACACTTATTCAAAGCATAGCAACCTGCTGCCCAGCAGAGTGACCAGAACAAAACAGAAATGGTGACAGCACATTCCCTGCCCCCCAGAGCTCTCCTGAGCCTGGTAGAAAGGCCTCTAAGGAAACCCAGGGTTGGCCACACAAGACAGCACAAGGAAACCCTGCTACCATGAGCCACCTGTTATGGCCTGTGTATTCAGCTCTCCAAATGTCATGTTGAAATTTAATCCCTGGCACTGTTGGTCGATGGTATTTGTGAGATGTTAGAGACAGAATTTGGATTAGATAAGGTCCTGAGGTTGCAACTCCCCTAGTTAAATTAGTGTCTTTATTCAGAAATGAAGAGGGATTCAAATCAGAAAGATTGTCTATCTGACAATCTTCTTGGGAACTCTGTAGAAATCCCCAGCAAGAGGACCTTGGCTGGATGCAGCCCTTAGACCTTGGACTTCCTTTCCCCTACAACCATGAGCTGAGTAAACCCTTATTCTTTAGCAGTCTCTTAGGACGTGGATAAGACATTTATGGATTTGCTCATTCATTTACATTATTTAAGAGGCATCATTGAGCACCTATCAGATGGCATTGGTACAAAATGAATATATGGTTCCTCCACCCAATGTTCTAAGATAAAGCATTTTAGTAAATTGGTTGGGTTTTTAACATTCATTTACTTCATCCCCTCTTAAAACCACACTAAAAAAACAGGAAAAGGATTTGCATTAAAAACATAAACCCCATGATCAGAGAGAATAGAAGTAATCATAGAATGTAGAAGTAATCATAAATGTAGAAGCATGAGAACATATAGACATGACAAAAAAAATTTGGTCTGAATTCTGAAACTGCAACAGGAAGGATCAAACCAGCTTCCATCACAGAATCCCAGTAATGCTCTGGAATTTGCACACCAGATGTCTTGGTATGTAGAGCTGAGGGGAAAAATACTAAAATAAGAAAAAAAATAAGGGCTGGAGAGATTGCTCAGTGGTTAAGAGCAGTAAGTGCTCTTGCAGAGGAGAAGAATTCAGGTCCCAGCAACCACACAGGATTGCTCGGAGCCACCTGCAACTTCAGCTCCAGGGACCCTGATGCCCTCTTCTTTCCATACATGGCATATACTCACATAAACAAAAATAAAATAAAAATACAGAAAATAAGAACTGGATACTGAATGTTGAGGCCTCTGGCCATGTTTGACACTTCTGATGGTCAGGAATTCTGCCCACACTGTCCACATAGCATAGAAAGAAGGAAGACCTAAATATCTTCCTCAGACTCTCCAAAAGTCCTGTTAGTCATGGCTTTAATGAAGCTCATAATCAGCCTGTGCCAGCATGTGGACATGGCTTCTGATAGACCGCTTCTTTAATAGAGTTAGGAAGGTATCCTGGGCAGGAGGAGAGTCTCCAGCATGACAGAAAAGGAAACAAACAAAAACAGCTTGAAAGCATAAGCTGTGCTTGGAGAAAGGGAAAGGCCATAAGTTCTACATTCAGTATCCTTAGAGTTATAACAGAATGTGTTGGAAAACTGAAACAAGATAATGATGTCAAAAGCAAGCAAATAAAGGGTAATGATGTCATTAGGAGGAACACTCATTAGAGATTAAAACTATGAGAAAAGATGAAAATCTGCTGGACCAGTTGGAAGATAAACACTTGAGAATGCAATGCCCAGGCAAATAGGAAAGAGAAGATAGGGCCTCAGACCACCAGGCTAAATTTACAGTGTCTGAATAACAGAAATCCAGAAAGCAATGAAGAAGCAAACAGAAAGGGGTATCATTTTGTGAAATAAGTCGAGAAAATTTTGTGAATTGCAAAGGGTCCACAGAGTTCTGAGTAACAGGCATGAAAATCAACCCTCATGATAGAAGTTCCTAATCTATAGGAACCAAAGAGTTTATGACCTTCAAAGACCAATGTCTACTCAATGTGAAGGGATAAGGATCAGGGTGGCTCCATTCTTTCTAGCAGAGCTGTAATCTCATGGCCTGGGGGCATCATGTGGCTCAGGATAGCTTGTTATATCCCAATGTCACACAAAATAAATGTATGTATGCCTTTATAACCTGAAGGTTGGACACTCAAGGATAATTCTTCACCTAGCATGGCCCACACAATCCAAAAAAAAATTGAGCACCTTTAGAAATCAGGATGTTTCAGTTCCAGAGGGGCAAAGATGCACAGTAGATGTCAGTGTATGACTATGTCCCCAGCCTTTCCTACTGTCCCAATGCATGGGTCTGTGCACAGTGACCTGATGGCTTCCAGGACAAATACCTATGGCTATAGCTAAAGATTCTAAGGGCTCTTGAGTGTATTTACTCCCAAGGGAATTCTTTAACTTTCTTTCTCTTTGGGTTTGGCTCTCTGGGGTGCCCTCTCTGTAGCTCCTGTGGGTTCCCAGAAGAGACGGAATCAATTGCCCATTGGAAACTTGTCCATTGATAGTACCTCTGCAGGTTTCCTACCTGTGCCTATCGTACATCACTATTGATGTTTCCTGGATCACCTCCAAGATAAGCTCACTATACTTGCTTCTTTATCTCAGAATCTACTTTTGGAGAAACTCAAATGAAAATGATGACTAAGCAATCAAGTGTCATGTTAGATCAAAGACATCTTCCAACATTTACTGTCTCACAACAACATTCCTTCTGGCCATTTGCTTTTAGAGGGACATAACAGAGAATGTGCTCTATAATATGGGATCACAAATCAAGGAAGAGGCAGACGTGGATACAGGAAGCAGCATTGACACAAGAGAGAGGGCAGCAAGGTCCTGGGACCCAGCTGGTTTCTGTGTCCCAAGGGCCACTAATTCAGCCTGGAGCATCTCTGAAGCATCTCTGGGAAAGCTTCTTCAGCAAGATAGACTCCAAATTATTGATTGCGTTGGACCTCTTGGGAGGATGCCCAGACAGATGTTCTTGCGCTTGATTTGAAAGTAGTGATAAGAATACAGTGTATTTTGCAAACAAGAGAAAATGAAAATTAACAACTCCAAAGAAAGTCAAGATAGCTGTGTTGTAAAATAATAATATTACAAACAGCAAGTGTTAAGGAAACCACACTAAATTCTCTGGAGGGAGAGCTAGAAAGGGTCCTTATGGACCTGGGAAATAAAGCCATACTTTTTGCTAGTGCAAAGGTGCCAGAAACTGTCACCACTGAAAAACTAAGGCAAAAGTTCAAACATAATATGTAAAGATACTCAGGTGGAAATGAAAACACTCAGCATGAGTTGTAGATGTGGTCATCTTTAGATGACCCAGAAATGGTAGAAAGAGATAACTATCTAAGTTGGCATGTCCAACTCATAGCCCACAAGCCACATACAATTAAGAATATCTCTGAATATGGCCTTACATAAAAATCTTAAACCTTCCTTAAACACTATGAAATTTCATGCAGTTACTAATTTTTTTGTAACTTGATTACATCGTTCTTGACCATGAACTTTGTAAATGACAGTGTTGGGTCACAGTGTCATGCAAAATAAAAGTATGCATGCTCTCACAACCCATGAGCCAAAGATTGGGCACCTTGGGGTCCTGAGGCTCCCTAACTCAGGGGCAACAGTAGACATATCTGATGCTCTGCTGTGATTTCTATGTAAGAGCTATTGATTGTGCCAGCCTGGTTAGAATGCCTAAATAGACCCCATGCTTCTTTATCCTAGAGATTCAGGGGCTCTGCTAATTGAGCCCTGCACTCCAAGCACTCAATATCAGCCCCTGGTACACACAGTGTTCCTCTGGTGCTTGATGGACATGTGAAGGAAAGGTGTGCAGCCCCAGAGCCACACAGAGGCAGTGTGTGGGGCTCGAACTGGTATTTAAGGAGTATCTGAGGAGTGCTACACACAGGCCAAAAGAGCAGCTGTGCAAAGGCATGAGGGTGTGAAAGGGCTCTGAGCACATTTGTTTGCATGTACATGCTTAGAGAGAGGAGTGGTCCAAACTAAAGCTGTTCTGGCAAGATGAAGGTAGCAGGAGCCTTTAGAACCACTTTTAGAAGCCACTTGGCTTCTTCAGGTCTGAGGCTTAGGGATTCCCAAAGTTGGTCTCCCATCAGATCATCCCAGGACATCTTAAATATCCACATTCCTGGCCTTTGCCTACTAAAGTACAAGCCATGAGGTAGAACACGGAAAACTTAATTGTCGGAAGATCCATGGGGATTAGTGTTCAACCCAAGTTTGGTGACAGACTGAGTGAGGGTCAGGGTATAAGGAGGCCAAATCTGGCTTATACAGTCAAAATTCATAGCTGGGTGTATTTGTAACCTATTTGAGCCAGGTGAAAATGAATACTACCTTTGTGTTGATTTAAACCACAAACTATATAAAAGTTATTCTTTAAGCCTTTTATTATGACTAAGTCAGTCCAGTTATTGTTGAAATTTAAATATGGGACTTTAAGATAATTTCTTCATTTCATTACTGGAATTTAATTCCTACTTACTTTTAAATTGCTCTTAAGAGACATCATGACCAAGGCAACTTACAGAAGAAGTAGTTTGCTGGAGACTTACAGTTTTGGAGGGTGAATCTATAACCCTCATGGCAGGGAGTGTGGCAGCAGGAAGACACAGCACTGGGGAAGTATCTGAGTGCTTACAGCCCAATCCACAGGCATGAGAGAGAGGGGCAGAGGGAGGGAGGGAAAAAGAGAAAGAGGGCACATTAACTGAGAATGGCATGGGCTTTTGAAATCTCAAAGCCTACACCTGGTGACACACCGCCTTCAACAAGGCCATATCTCGTTAATCCTTCCCCCAGAGTTCCACCATCTGGAGACCAAGCATTCAAACATATGCAACTATGGGGCCATTCTCATTCAAATCACCATATGGGCTTTCTAACTTTCTTCTGTACAGTGGGACACCAAAATAAAGTCTGATGTGGAATAGTGTACTTAGCATTGATGCTATTCAATACAAGCAGTTTTACTGAGGGAAAATGCTTTTTGAAATAAGCGAAGAAAACTCCTTTCCTGAACTATGCAGTTTGATTCCCACCCTGATACATAATTTAGTCTTATCTCACTTCAAATCAACAATATCCACCGGGCTCCTGCTCTATTCTGAGCCTGGATCTGAGACCCAGGGAACCAACTGCCCGGGGGGACTTAAGAAAGTACAAGCCAGGAGCCCACTCAAAATCTGGCTAATAGTGCACAGGAAATTATAAAGGATTCGAAGTAGTAGGTCCTGAGATCCAGCCAGTTGTGTGGCTCAGGTAGTTACAGGGAATCCAGACATAAGACATGAACTGCAGACTTAGTGAGTCTGGGGAGGATTTCTTTAGGAGATATGGTCTAGAAGGGCTACGGAGGCTGGGCAAGATTTCGCTGGACATATCTAAGCAGAGAGGCTCCTGATTCTTGGGATTGTAGAGGATGTGAGTCCAGACCAATACAGGAGAACAATGCACAGACTGAAGGAAGGTCCTACCTTGGCAATCACAGGTGAGACTGGACAGATGTCGAAAGAGTGACCCTAAATACTAAGGTTCAAAAGAATAGCAAATGGGATTGGTGATGAGATTTGATTGGGTTAGAGAAGTGACAGATGGACACAGTTCTGAGCATGTTTGTCTGGAGGTAGAGTGACTCGTGGGTTAGGACACCAAGGACAAGAGCCAGTTAGGAGACTCTTGTAACAAGTAAGAGTAAGGGGATGAGATTCTGAGTTGTATCATGAAATGCATATTAGTAAGAAAGAGTGCTATTAAATAATTTAACACTAAAAGGAGTGGAGGAGGAGTTCTTAAGGTCATTGGAAAAAAAGATGTTGAAGGACAGTGATTAGCCTTGGAGGGAGGGAACTCAGCACAGCTTCCGGGTTCAGGAACTTAGGGCACATCTCTTGGGGTCCTGTCTTCAGAATGACTAAGGGAAGCTTGCTTCCTCCTTGCTACATTTTTTTTTCAGAGTTGAGCTGAGAGCTGAAGAAGGCTTGGTTCATGTCACATGTCCCTCCTTTGAACCAAAGAAGAGACTTCGGGGTTGGCAGAATTCCTGGCCCATCAAGAGTTGTTTTCTCAATGGAGATGAAAAGGACTAATGAAAGGCTGCAGAGAGGAAATACACAGGTCAGGAAATCTGGTATGAAACCTTGGTATCCATTGATTCCCCAGGCACCCGTGGATACAGAGTTCTGTCTCCATATAAGACAGGAATACTGGCCAACTAGATAGACTGTATGGATATTATGTTTAGAAGGTGCATGAAAAATGTTTGTTGCTTCCTAACATGAAAGAGACACCTTGAATGGTAATTTAATTATAAGATAAAAATCACCAATAACTTCATTTGGACCGATTCCAGATGAGTTCTGGCCAACCCAAGCTTTGTTTTTAAACTTTTAATTCCAAGAGTTTCCAAGCTATGGTTGGGGTCAGAATAAATTTCTTCTTGGTGAAAACGTTGATACTGCTGGAAAGATGAATTGTCTGCCCCAGGCTCTGTGCAGTTTGCACACAGAGCTGCCCTGCAAGGTCATGGGGACTAGCCACCTCCTGCCTCAGTCTTGCTTCCTACTAGTTCTTTGGGCACATTGGTCCCCTGACCTGAACTTCATTTTCTTCCTCTATAAAAAGATGACTTTATCCAAACAATGATAAACACTCCAACGCCGCTTTTCAGGATAAGGAGTTCTTTCCCATCTATCCTGATACTTGATTTGTCAAGCATATTCCTTGATCATCATATACACTTGATTGAAATCCCTGCAACCCCCATCTGTCAATGAGAACGGCTGGTGTCTTGGTGTTCTCACAGTCCATGGGCGGGTGGGTTAGAGTCATCCTTCTCCATGAGCCTGCAGGTACCACAGCCTCATCTCAACCACTTTGAAAAGCAGCTAGGGAGAGGAAGGGGGCCAGCCAAGCATGACACAGCCCTGGAGAAATGCGTCTAAACTAATGAGGCTTTCTGGCATACCTACATCAGGAAATGAGGCAATGGTGTAGTGTCTTGGGAGCAAGCCCTTTATCCTATCTCTATAAATGATAACAGATGTGCACCTCCCTTATTTTTCCTTATCAGAATCCAGCTTAACTTTGCATGGTCCAAAGTGAACTTAGTTGTACTGGGGGAGAAGGGCAGTAGAGATGTGCCCTCAAGGTCCATCTTCTCTATTCCACGCAGCTTGGGGAGTGCCTCCATGAACAAATACTTCTTCCTTCATGATCCTTGATCCTGAATAAATCACTCCATTTTTCCTCCTTAATAGAGTTTTCAGTTATTCCTATCAGTATTATTTGGAAACATTTCTTGGTCGCCTACTTAAGGTCACAGTTTGGGTGGATGGCAAGGGATTTGGGAGATAATCCACTCCTTTATTACCACAAGGAAATTGAATTCCTGAAAGGTTAAGTGGTTTGCTCTAGGCCACAGGGCAGAGAATTCAGAATTCTGAGAGTCATGCAACACCCTTCACACTTGAGCAGCCTGCCTACAAGGGCAGCCGGAGGACCCTGTGATCTTTATTACCTCAGGTGACATTTTGTGAACAAATCGTGATAAAGAGAAGACGGTCCCCAGGACTGGCCTGAGAGGAGAGTGAGTGGGAGTAGGATGGCATTGTAAGCTTAAGCATGGGTCATACATTACAGCCGGGCAGCCAAAAGCAACGTTCTGGAGGCCGGTTTTGCAAATTCCTTCCCCCATCCATAGTATGGAGTGAAGTGCTTGGCAGCCACTGCTTTCTGAAAATTCAGAAATGTATTTTCTGTTTTAGGAGCTCAGCAAGACATTTGTAAGCCAACAAGGCACCAGGCAGAGAGTCACCCCTGTCAGGAACTCCTTGGGTATTTCACAGAGTTGTGTGAGGGTTCTCTGGGTCCAGTGTGGCACCTGATACATCGCACAGCATGAAGGATCGATGCCTGCAGTGTCTAGGTTCTTCAAGTAATGGACAAAGGAAAGATGAGGCTAGAGTGTCTCAGGCATGCCTAGGGACTGAAGTTCAACATGAGTTCATGGGGGTGCAAAGGAAGAAAGGAAAGATAGTCCACGTGCCTAAGACCATATGGCTCTATACACCATAGGGGTCACCAGCCAGTATATTCATTCTGGGAGCAAGCTTTCTACCCAGCCAAGGACTTGGCACTCACCCTCTAGCTGACAAACACCATGCTGAGAGTTCTGTGATCCTGGGCCCCCATCACCCATCACAGTAGACCTGGTTTTCTTTATTTCTCATGTGATTCCTCTCCTTTACTGGTCTTCTGTGTGGTTACCCAGACAGAAAGATAACCCGGTCCCTTCTAGAGTCTGAGAATGACCAGCTGATTTCAGCTTCACCTCAGAGCCATGGATGCTAATATCTGTCAAGTACCAGTCAATTGCCACACAGCTTAGATGGGGCCCCAGACATCTTGACTCAGACAAATGGAGATCCAAACATCCCACATTCTCATCAAGAAAATTCTGTGCTGCTGCTCTCCTTGGGCCCTCCCAAGGTTGGAGATGGTTTTCATGGTACTCAAGGACAGACTATGCTAAGAGAAGTCGAGATCTGCCCATATACTCCCAGCAAATGGTTGGCTGCCAATGGGATTCCCTACACAATGAAGGACTTGGAGACTGCATGAACTCCACTGTCCTGGTAAGGGCAGCATAGAGGGCTTCTGAGGGAAGGCCCTGGGATGTTCTAAGATTTTCTAGTGACAGCTGTCCACCCCAGGTGGCTCCTTTCTTAGTTTTTTTTTTGTTTTTTTTTTTGTTTTTTTTTTGTCCTAGTTAAAGGGTACAAGGATCCAGACTTAACAACCTGCTACTGTTTCTTTTCCTAATGACTACTTCTCTCTTTTATTAATTCACTGAGAATTTTGTACAGTGTGCTTTGAACATATTCACCCACCATTCCCCACCTTCTCCAACTTTCCCCACTCATCCAACTTTGTGTCATCTTTTTCCCTTTAAACCTGTCTTGTACAATTTGTGCAGTTTATGTACTCTTGGATATGTGGCCTTCTACTGAGCAGGGTTAGCCTGCCAGGGACCATACTCTTAAGGTAAACTGACTGTCCTCTTCCCAGCAGCTATCACTGGCCACCAGTTTCTCGGTTAGGGATGGGGCATCTTGTCCCCCTCCCCTTTCCATGCTGGCATCTTGTCTGACTTGAGCTTGCTCAGGTCCTGTGGATGCTGAGTTCATGTGTGCATCTGCCCTCTTGTATCTGTAAAACAGTTTCTTTGTAGTAATTCACCACCACTGGCTCTTACTATCTTTTCACCTCCTCTTCCGTAATGATCCCTGAGCTTGGGGGTGGGGGTGTGATACACATGCTTATGTAGACCTAAGCATCTCACAGCCCCTTACTTTCTATGCCTTTATCAGTTGTGGATCTCTGTGTCAGTCATCATCTACTGCAAAAATCCTCTGTGATGAGGATTGAGAGATGAATGGGTATAATGAGAAATCATTAGGAGTAGGTTTACTACGACGTCCATCTAGCATAAACAGTAGTAGGTTCTTCCCTAGTGTTGTCTTCTGTGCAGATGCCTACTGGCCCTTGTGTTTCAACAAAAACAAATACTTAAAATGCCTACTGTAATAGCGGGAGAAACACCTGTAATCAAACTCCTGCCACACTCCTGCCTGCATTTGAAACCTCACTTTAGCTAAGATGATCTGTTTATGACAGGGAGGCCTGGTAAGGAAGAGACAGGCTTTCATCCAGGGGGAGCCAAGCTAACCTAGCAAGCCACTTTCCATCACTGTCTTCTACACTCACATCAGGAGTCTTTCCCTTCTCATCCCTCCTGACCTGGCCCAGGCCTTCCCTGGCCCAACCCAGGTGCAGTGTGGCCTGATTACCTGGCTGTGTGGTGAGCAAACTCCATCCACTGCCTGTAAACCTTGGTGAAATTGCTGACCCACCCCGAGTCACAGACTCCTCATCTACAATGTAAGGGCCATATGAGTCTTTGTGTATTGGGAGGATTGAATGAGTTGCTGGATTGTTTTGTTTTGTTTTGCTTTGCTTTGCAAGACAGGGTTTCTCTGAGTAACAGTCCTGGCTGTCCTGGAACGCACTTTGTAGACCAGGCCAGCCTGAACTCATTGAGCTCCACCTGCCTCTGCCTCCTGAGAGTTGAAATTAAAAGTGTACACCACTATCACCAAGAAAGTTGGTGAATTCTTTTTTTTTTTTTTAAATTTTCTTAAACATATTTATTTACTTTTATGTTTTAATTTCTTTATTTAAAATCTTACTTTTTATTTTACATACCATCTCCAGTTCCCCCTCCCTCTTTGTCCTCCCCACCTCCCCCTTTCCCATTCTCCATCCACTCCTCATAGGTGCTAAGGCCTTCGTTGGGAAGGAGTCAACAAAGTCTGGCATACCAAGTTGAGGCAGGACCAAGCCCCTCCCTACTGTATCAAGGCTGAGAAAAATATCCCACCATAGGGAATGGGCTCCAAAACCCCAGTTCATGCCCCAGGGATAAGTCCTGGTGCCACTGCCAAGGCCCCCACAACAGGTCAGGTCACATAACTGTCACCCACATTCAGAGGGTCTAGTTGTGTCCCATGCAAGTTCTCCAGCTGTCAGTCCATAGTCTGTGAGCCCCCACTAGCTCGGGTCAGCTGTCTCTGTGGTTTTCCCCATCATAGTCTTGACCCTCCTTGTTCATAGGACAAGACCCTCCTTGTTCCTCTCTTCAGCTGGGTTCCTCATCAAGCAAAAAGATAAACGTTCAATGATCAGTGCCACTTGGTGTGATCCGGGGATAAACAGCTTCTGGTTGGTTGGGCTCCCTCAGGCTGCCCTGCAGTGGAGGATGAGAGGCTACAGGTGGAGAAATAGATGCAGACAGCCCATCCCCACCACACCTGCTCAGCTTCTCACCTTGAAATCATGAGCATTGCTGGCCACCAAGTCTGCTTTTTGTTGTTGTTGTTGTTTTTTTTTTTTTGTTTTGTTTTGTTTTGTTTTTAAATATGGTGGCAGATACCTGATTCCACTTAGCACTTGGGAAATTTTGTCTACCAATCCCAGCTTCCAGCTTTCCTCAACAACCCTCCACCCCCCACACACACCTCAATTTCTTCAGGGCTATGGTTGTGGACTTGATGATCAGAGGTCATCTTTAAAGGCTGCATCTTCTGTCCATGTAGCCCACAACACCCCTCTTGTGGTCTCCTCTGTGCTCAAGGCTACCTGCCTTTGCTTGTAGCTGTGTCCCTCTCCTTCAGCAGCCTTCTCATTTCTGTGCCTGGTTATCTCTAGAGGCAGTTGCACATCCTCAGCTTAGAAGACTTGTCTTTGTGGACCAGGATGCTGGTAGGTAACTGACTGATCTCTTGCTCTGTGCCATGCCCTGACCCAAGCAGTGTGGCAGAAGGCTGTGGTCTGTTAAAGGAGTATATTCCATTTCTTTCTGCAAGACAACTGTCCAGCATGGGTCTACACTTTCCACCTCAAGGTCATAAAGGTCCTAAGATTTGTTCCCTAGCACATTGAGTGTGGTCACTTAAGGACCCAGACTTATATTTTTTTAAGATTTATTTTAAGTATGTGTATGTGTTTTAGGAGGGGGGTTTCTATGCACATGAATTAGGGATAGGGATAGGGTTAGTCTTAGACTTAGGGACAGGGTTAGTGCCCGAGGAAGCCAGAGAGGGAGTCAACTCCTCTGGAACTGGAGTTACAAACAGTTGTGAGCTACACAAAGTAGGCACTGAGAGTTGAATTCTTGTCCCCTGCAAGAACAGTATGTGTACTTAATGGCTGAGTCATTTAGTCCTGGCTGCAGCCCTGGTGATTTATATAGATTGCTCCTTCTCCACTAGTTCTTTCTCCTCATTTGGTTTCAAAGCTCCCAAAGCTTTGATGAGCAATGAGGTCCTAACTCAGGAGCCTGTGAACCTAGTCACCCTGAAGAAGTGATGCTACCCACTGCCCACACGCTTTCATTCTGGGCTGACGTAAGAAGCAAGCTGCTCTTTGCAGACATCCAAATGTTGGAGCTTATATGCCACAGCACCTAGTAGTAGCCAAATTCAGCATTTCTGTGTGTGGCTACACTTAGTTTTAGGAGTATTTATTTTAGCGGAGGGTCCTTTGCTTCACATTATACATAAGGTGGCTGAGTTGGTGGCAGTGTGCCTGGGGTCAAGGAGGGAGTTACATGTGGGTTTAGATTTATCATGAAGCTAATGAAGTTTAACCCTCAGAGTGCTTTAATGTACATTAAGATTCTGGAATGTGTTCGTATGCTGTATGCTTGTGTAACATTTATGAAAGGCAGGTGTTTTGTCTGCCATCCCCTTTCAGGCCATGCTTGCACCTCTTGGTTTGATGTTGGAGTGACTGCAGGCATGCATGGCACCTGGCTAAAAAGATAGTGACTTGGCTAATACTTGGTTTTAGTCATGGATGGCAGTCATTTCTGAACAGTTTAATTATTCTTTGCCCTCTGGCATTAAGCATGATTTCCAGGCATGTTCTCATATACTGTCAACTCCCTTCAAATTATGACAGCCTG
The DNA here is from genome assembly GCA_030556225.1 of Cricetiscus sungorus. Classification (NCBI taxonomy): domain Eukaryota; kingdom Metazoa; phylum Chordata; class Mammalia; order Rodentia; family Cricetidae; genus Cricetiscus; species Cricetiscus sungorus. The sequence goes on from JANBXA010000007.1 coordinate 89,224,069, forward strand.
TGGCTGGTATCTGCCACAGGAATTATATAAAAAGGGAACAAAAGTGTGGAGCTTATGAAGCCATGAGGCTAACTGTGGCGAAATTCTTCATCTCAAATATATTCCAGCTCAAATATACTAAGAAAGTGACAGAGTTGGCCTGCAGTCAGCAACAATCCCCTAAGTCTTATGGCATTACCAACAGTAAGTTGTACTGGTTAGATACATCTAAGTCATCAACAGATAAGGAGTAAAGGCCCTGGCTACCATGTAGCATGTATGTTTTCTGCCAGCCCACCTGCCGCTGGTCTGGTGCACCAGCCCCAAATAACACTCAGAGACTCTGTATATGATACAATCCTGTTGGCCAATTACCATCATTGTTTATGGGCTAGCTCTGTCTTAATTATTAACCCATTTCTACTTATCTAAGTATTTCCACATGGTCATCTTATCGGGGAGCCGCTGCCGGCATCTTCTTTCTCCATGCTCTACATTCTGACCCCTCCTTACTACTTCCTCTTTCCTCCTTGTCTCCTAGCCCCGCCTATCTTGCTTTCTATTGGCCAACAGGGCTTTATTCATTAACCAGTATGAGAAACATATTTACAAAATAACATCTCCCATCATCTCCTCTTTTCTGTCTAAAATAAAAAGAAGGGTTTTAACCTTAACATAGCAAAATATATCATACAACAGTTATCAAATAAGAATCAAAGTTAACAATATTTAGTCCATTAACATTTTGTAAGACTTAAAAAAAATATCATCTATCCTATCTTTGTGAGTCTAAAGTCTTATATGTAACTTATCTTTAATCCTAACTAAGGAAAACTATAACCATAACTACCTGTCTTCAACTCCTTCAAAGACCACAGAAGGATAATATATAAACTCTAGAAATGACAAAGACAACTCATTGCCTGGTCAGTCACCCAAAGTTCTTCTGTAATGTTCTATCTTCAGCCCATAGGCCATAGTGTGTCTCCAGACTCCTCAACAAAGCAGGAAACTTTAAACTGTCCACCTGTATTGGCAGTTTGTCAGTCATTTTTCTTTGTGTCCCGTAGACTGTTTGGCAGGCAGCCTCTTCCATGAAGCAGGAATCCTGTAGCAATGTCCATCTTGCATCAGCAGTCACCTTTTTGTGGGTCCTGCATGTCCAGTTTCTACAACATAAAGTCAAACACTCCAGAAGAGCAGTACCTTGCCCAAATGGCTAGTCTTGTCATATTAGAAGCAAACTCCATAATGTGTTTCTTCGATGTCCATCTTCTTTTCTGATGCAGGCGGTGTTACCAGGAGCAGTTGTGCCTCATTGTCAATAAAAACCCTAAACCATTTTAAATGCCATATTCTGTAGGTCTTTGAAAGGTTTGAAGAATACCTATTCATCTCAAATACATCTCTGTATATCTAGAAATCCTAACTTAACTATAAGTTTTGACTATCATGGGTAACTATAATCTGTACTAAATTATATATTACATTTTTCAATGAGCTATATAAACACAATACCTAAACAAGAGGAGAAATATACATATCACAAAATTGACCTTAAATTGTATCAATACAAGAAAATCCATTCCAAAGCAAAGTATTCGTATGTATACCATACTACCAGGCTTGACAGACTCCCCAGGACCCACATGGCAGAAGGAGAGAATTCCCACAAGTTGTCTTCAGACCTCCGCACAATGGCATGAGCACCCACACACCAAACAAATAACTGTAATCAAAAGCTTATATAATCATTATGACATGAAGAGACAAAAAAGTAGCTTCAAAAGTAAGGAGAATCATGTAAAAATCAGGTGGTTAAAAATGTTGTTTTTCAGGTATTTAGATTGAAGAATATGTCACATTTTATAAAAATTGAAAGTTGATGTATTTCTCTTTTTTGTATTTGTATTAAACTTTGCACTTATACTTTTAAACTTTTTTCTCCCAAAATCTTAAAAAGAAAAAAAAAACCCCACAGTCTCTGTATTTACAAGATTCTTATCTGCCTAGAGTCTATGAAATTCATGTCCCTGACATTGAGGCTGTACCATGCTGGAGCTGGTCACAGCTGTGCGAGCCCCTGAAGAAAAAACACGCTTATTCACACCACCCGCAGCTCTCCATCTGACACACTCACTCACACCACCCGCGGCTCTCCATCTGACACACTCACTCACACTACCCGCAGCTCTCCATCTGACACACTCACTCACACCACCCGCAGCTCTCCATCTGACACACTCACACCACCCGCAGCTCTCCATCTGACACACTCACCCACACCACCCGCAGCTCTCCATCTGACACACTCACACCACCCACAGCTCTCCATCTGACACACTCACACCACCAGGAGCTCTCCATCTGACACACTCACTCACACCACCAGCAGCTCTTCACCTGGGGCTAAGTCACAGACCAGCTTCTTTGCAAATGCCCGTTGAGGTGACTGTGTATGTGGTCCCCATCAGAAGATCGTATCTTCACTTCTTTTAACTTCATTTACTATCTCTAGAAGTTATGGAGTTGCTAAGAGGGAATTTGGTCTTCCTGGAGGCTATGGCCCCACACTGCATAGATTTTTTTTACTGGACCTCAGTGCTTCTTAGGTTAAAAAAAAAAAAAAGGACTGGGAAATCCCTGCTTTCTCCATTTCCCCAGGTCCCAAGCTCATTCTGAGTCCTCCAGATTTTATCTGGGAAGCAGGGCAAGGTAGAGGTAGGAATAAGGCATATATGCCAAGTTTGCATTCCCAGAATTCTCATATTTTTTCACTCTTAATTTGTATTTACCATTCTCTCTTATTCTGGTTTAGAAGTATTTTTGGAGGATGCCTTAGGGTTTCTATTGCTGTGAAGAGATACCATGACTATAGCAACTCTTATAAATGAAAACATTTGGTTGGTGCCGGCTTATATTTCATTGATTGTCATGTTTAGTCCATTAATTGTCATGGCAGAAGCATGTCAGGAAGCACACAGACAGACATGGTGCTGGAGAGGTAGCTAAGAGTTCTACATCTGAATCAGCAGGTAGCAGGAAGAGAGAGGGACACTAGATCTGGATTCAGCATCTGAAACCTCAAAGCCCCACACCCCCAATGACACATTTCCTTCCTTCAACAAGGCCACACCTCCTAATAGTGCTACTTCCCATTATCCTATGGGGGCCACTTTCATTCAGGCCACCACAGATAAGAAGAGGCTGTGTGTGGGGGTGGGGTGGGGAGGGGGGTGGTTTCATTTCTTACTGTTACCTTGATTGTCTTTTCTCCAGCATAAATATCGTCACTGTTTAGGTTGATACCCTAGTGTAAAAGAAAGCCATATACTCTGTTAGCAAGTCTTTGCGAGAATAGTCAAATTCCTGTAATTACCAAAGGCCAAAGTGCACCTACATCTTCTCACTCAATTAAATGTAAATTGAAACATGAAATATGTTTTTAGTCCCTCTATTCCATTTTGGAGAATATTGTCTAGAAATGTGAACTCATTTTAAAAACTTTATATCTGTATTCAAATTCATCACATTCATTCTCTGAGAAAGGTTTTCTCAAAACCACTTGATCCCTTGGCTGTAATTTCTAGACCCCATTACCTTTGCACCTATCTAGTTCCCTGAAATAAAGCCAGTGTTGAAAGTTCCTTAGCCCCAGGATCTCTGAGACTTACACTCGGTATCTTCAGCTACCCCATAGCTGTGTTTCTGTGGTCTCCTCAAGGGAGACATGCATTGCCCTGCTTTGTAACAAAATCTTTAATGTGGTCACAATCGATGTAGCATTAAAAATGAGGCAACCTAACTTATACAATGTTTGTAAAGCAGTCAAATTCCCAGGGACAGAAGGTAAATGGAGTTGCCAAGGGGAGGGATCTTGATTAATGAGCACCTCAAAGAGTTCTGAGGCTGGATGATGTTGATAGATACACAGTAGTATGAATATGCTAGGATGGTAGGTTTTGTTTTGTTTTGTTTTAGGACAACTAAAATATTTTTAATTGTGGGGCAAAGTTTCTAGAGATATTTATTGGATTAGTCTTAAGTTTATTTCATATTTTTTTTCTTTTATTGAGTCTCTCTGTGTAGTTTACATTGATCTCAAACTTAAGATTCTCTTGCCTTAGCCTCCTCAGGGTTATAAATGTATGCCACCACGCCTGACTTACCTCTTGCAATGGTTAATCTTAATTGTCAGCTCGATGGTTTTCGGAATCACAACCCTTCGATCGCGTCTGTGAGGGAGTTTCTATATTAGGTTCCTGGACTTGGGAAAATCCACCATGAATCAGATGGCACCATTTCATGGTGTGATCGTGTGAATGTAATTTACCCCAATATGCTCACAGGGAGTGGCACTATTAGTAGGTGTGGCTTTGTTGGAAGGGGTGTGGCCTTGTTGGAGAAGTGTGTCACTGTGGAGGTAGGCTTTGAGATATCTTTTATGCTGAAGCCACACCCAGTGTCTCAGACCACTTCCTGTTGCCTGCAAGATATAGACCACTTGGTTACTTCTCCAGCACCATGTCTGCCTGCACGCCACCATGCTCCCCTCCCATGATGATAATGGACTAAATCTCTGAACTCTAAGTTTCTACTTCAATTAAATGTTTTTCTTTATAAAAGTTGCTGTGGTCATGGTGGCTCTTTCTTCACAGCAGTAGAAACCCTAAGACATGGACTGGGGTCCCACACTGCAGCCAAGGGAGAAAGAGACCATTACACCAGCATTTATCTCTCTGTTCCCTGACTGTGAATATGTGACCAGCTGCCTCAAGATTCTGATGCCATGAACTTCCCCAACCATGATGAACTGTACCCTGAAACACTGAGACAAAAAGTAAGCCCTCCCCTCACTTAAGACGTTTTTGTCAAGGATTTGTAGCAACAAAACAAATAAGCTAGACACTTTCTTTATTTTCCTTCTGAGTCCATTAGTGACATTTAACTAAAGTTTTGGATCTGGTAAATTTAGACAGGGCCTGAATATCTAAATATTTTTCAGAGAGCCAAGTAGTTCTGATTTAGACTAGAACAAGTCAAGGCACCAAAAGTTAGATTCTTTGCTATTACACTGTAGTAAATTTCACCTTCTGGTTATTTTGTGGGTTTTTTTTTTTTTCACTCAAGAGTTCCTGGTACATAGACAAATGTTCTTCTTGCCCTGTATATTCTGCACAACATCTACCCAAAGGTCTAGAAAATGGAAGCTGTTGAATTGAGATGGGAGAAAACTGAAATCATGAATGGTGGTATTACCTATTGGCTTGTCAAAGGCCGTGGTGTTCCGAGCCCTGGGAAGCCTGCTTTTGGTTTCCTGGAATACACTCGCTGGTTGTGTTCTCTGGCCAGTTCTTCCTGGCCTTACAGCATGAAATACATCATTGGGGAATAGAGCTCCACAGAATCCTGGAGAAAATCCTCAGAGACCTCCTTGAGACTGCAGCCTTCTGTGAAGGAATCATCTTCTGTGAAAGGTTAGAAGTTTTAAAACAAGAAGAATCGAAGCTTCTCTCCTCTTTGGAGTCTTCTGACATCAGCACTTTCTAGTCTACAGAGACAGAGCAGACTGCCCCATGACAAGGGTATCTGATGAGACAGTCCCTGCTGAGAAAGGGATGCCAAGAACCAGGCACATGTGGAGGTAAAGCCAATTTTGTTTACGTTTAGTTTTTCAACACAGGGATTCTCTTGAGTGTAACTATGCCTGTCTTGGAACTTGCTCTGTAGACCAGGCTGGCCTTGAATTACAGATATCTGCCTGCCTCTGCCTCCCAAGTGCTAGGATTAGAGGTTTGTGCCACCACATAATTGGTCAAAGCCAATTTTGTGGACAAGTAAAGCCAGAATTTCCTGTTTGTTATAGAGAAGATATTTTCAGGAAAATAAGCAAAGATATACTAGTTCAAAAATTGACATGCTACTGTGCTGTATTCACAAGCCTCTGTGTGAAGCATGTTGTAACCAGAAAAAGAAATATAATTTCACATCAAGATGCCTGATTTCAAACCCACAAGACATTTATATGAGTGATTAAGTTTGTCTATCTTTTAATGACAGTAAAAAAAACTATTTTTGAGTTTTTTGAGACAAAGTTACATAGTCCCAGCTGGTCTGGAACTCATAGAAATATGTCTGCCTTTGTCTCCTCCCAAGTACAGGGATAAAAGGTATATACTACCATCCCCTGCATAGGAAAGGAGTTCTTGGAAAATCACTAAGACTGTTAACTTTGACTTGACAGTAGAAGTCCTTGGTTGATCAGGGGCCAATTTATGTATTTATTTATTCAATTAATAGTTATTGTATATCTACTGTATGCTAGACTCTGTATATTATATACCAATCTAGGAGAATGCATAAACAACACAAATGTATATCTCAGACCCCCACACAGAACTTATGACTTTTGAAACAAAACAAAACATCATACACTGGATGGAAGTCATCAGTAGAATACATTAAATAGTTCTATTGAAATATTGACGTCCATCAATTATACACATTTAGAGTGTTCAAATTGATAAAATTTGAACATGCATGCCATGGTGGCACTGTCACCACAGGGAAGTAGAAACATACCTATCACCTCAAAGAATGCAGTTGGTTCCTTTATAATTCTTTCTGTCCACTCTATCCACTTCCCTATTGGCAAACAACCTTATTACTAAATTCTTTCATCACAAATCAGTTTGCAGGTTTTAGATGTTTTTATAAACAAGACCAAACACTGTGTACTCTTGGCTTCTTTCATTCAAGATAGTTATTTTGAGCTTAACTCATGTGGATGAATTTATCAATAATTCATTTCTTCATATTACTTAGGATTGAATTGTATTGTAAGTATGCAATGGGATTTGTTTATTCCTTCACTTTTGGTGGACATTTGGATTGTTTTCCGAGGTTTGGCCATTCTAAGTACAGCTGCTATGATTATTCATGTGGAAGTCCTTCTATAGCTATAGATGTTCAGAAAAAGAATGGCTCTATTTTGCATGATATTACTATATTTACCTTTTAAAATTCAAAGTAGGCATACTGTTTTGCACCTCCAAAGTGATGTGTGAAACTTCTATTCCTTTTGTGTCCTCGACAACACTCGATGCAACCATCCAGTTGACTTCAGCCATTTTGCATCATGATTTAAATCTGCATTTCCCTGATAACTATGTGAACATAATGATTCTTTAACAGTGATTGTAAAAGCCTTGATGGAGACTGATATAACTTCATACATTTGAGGACTGGCTCCCAGCCATTTGACTGTCCTTACCATACAGTTCCCAAAGTCCACACTATCTTGCAGAGGATTTGATCTTCAGATGTTTTTTGCCAGTCAGCTGGGAATAATTTGATGTTTCGTGCTTCCATTTTTAAAAAATATGGTCTAGTGCTCTTCATTTGGAGATGGATATGCCTAAATATTTCTCTGAACAGGGCTGTTTTCAGCTCAGTGAACTAATGGGAGTTTAATCATTGGTTAATCTCTCCTGTCCCCAGTCCCCTCCCCCCACCTCCACACACACTCATTCTATTTGTGCTGGCCTTTGCAAAAGAATGTACTTCCTCAGCAAGTGGGATGCAGGATGCTCAGAGCCTTTCTGGAACTTCAGATGACACAGAACCAGGACAAAGCCATGCCTTTGTATGACACTGTTGACGGCACAGCATGCTCATTGATTGGTTGACAGTGGTGTGTGTGTGTGTGTGTGTGTGTGTGTGTGTGTGTGTGTGTGTGTTACACAGGCTGAGTCACCCAAGAAAAGAGAAAGGACAAGAGCTGCCTTCAGGCCCTGACTTCTGCCTTATAGTGTGGTTTGGCCCTGCAGTGGGAAGGACCTGGCTCTGGCTGTTTATAAGAGGGATAAGGACACCTAGGGCTGGCTCTGGGAGACAGGAGCCACCATAATTAGTTTTCATATCTTCCCTGTCTCCGCATGTGAGCTTCTATAGCTCCCTAGCAGAAAGAAAGGCAGGTGAGGCAAAAGTGATGGCAGAAGTGTGTTTCTTCACTGTTTTTTCCTTTGTAAATTTGTACACAAATATGATGTATTTAGGTCATATTAACCCCTACTTCCTCCGTGAACTCCTCTTAACTGATCCTCCATCTCTCTCTCCCAACTTTATACCATCACCCTTCTCTCCCTCCTCCTTCCAACTCCCCATTTATTTTTGTAGCTTCTGTTTATTCTCCATGGTTTGTTATTCTTTGGTCATAATGAAATGTTTATTTCCTATTCCTGCAAATATTCAAAATAATAATATATTTATAGTGCAACAAAGAGTTTTTAAAAGAAAGAAGACAAAAACAGTGTAACTGAATGCCCTTTGGAGATGTCTTCAAAAACTCCAGGACATTGCTTGTTTTTAGAAGACATTTTCAGATAAGTCATGAAAATAAGGGAGGCTCAACAGTCCCAGGGAGTCAAGGCAATCTCCATAGAGCATTCACCTGTCACCTCTCCTTGGTTCCAGGCATTTGAAGCTTGACATGGCATTTCTTGGTTTTCTGTTCCTCCAGCCAAGTTATATTCTCTCTTGACCTCTAGAATGCCAAAGATTGGATAGAATATATCTAGCCTACTATCCATGATAACCAATTTAAAGTCATGTCCTATTTTTTATTCCTAAGAACACCCCATCACAACTATTCATTGTTAAATCTATACATCTAAATTAAATTTATTCTTCAGTTGTGAGGAAGTATGCAAATTTGCTTGAGGTAACATGGTACAACCTGAGAAAAGGGTTGTGTTGTAGGCTTGAGTTTCATTGCATGACAGGGGAAGAACTGGGGAAGTGACACACATGTGACAACAGGGACCCCTTTTCTATGTCCTTAAAGAAAGGAAAGAAAAGAAAAGAAAGCTTGTGAATGGAGCAATGCAGGAAACCACAGATGGCTGACTAACCAGGCATCCTTCTCTTCCTTGTCCATGGCTTCATTCATTTTCATGTTCTTCATTTTCAGTATTTGGGATTCTTCTTCTTCTTCTTCTTCTTCTTCTTCTTCTTCTTCTTCTTCTTCTTCTTCTTCTTCTTCTTCTTCTTCTTCTTCTCCTCCTCCTCCTCCTCCTCCTCCTCCTCCTCCTCCTCCTCCTCCTTCTCTTTTCTTTTTTTGGTTTTTCAAGACAGGTTTTCTTGGTGTAGACCTGCCTGTACTGGAACTAGCTCTGTAGAGCAGGCTGGACTTGAACTCACAGAGATTTGCCTGCCTCTGCCTCTGGAGTGCTGGACCACTGCCTGGCTAAATGTGTAGCTCAGGCTGGCCTGGAACTCGTGATCCTCCTACCCCTGTCTCCTTCAGCAAATTCTACCAGCATGTGCTACCACAACTGTTTGGATACTTTCTAATCAACACAAGTTCAACCACAGAATGGCAGCCTTAGTCCAAGGTGACAATTTGTACTAGTAGTATCATCCTGGTTGTAAATGTTTGCTGAGTGACAGGTCCAATGCTAGGATTTCTGAACATTGTCTTTTTTCAATGTGTAAGCAACTCTGAAAGTTGAGATGAAGTTGTGCTGTGTATTAGTTAGGATTTCTATTGCTGAAAAGAGACACTATGACCACCACAATTCTTATAAAGAGAAACACTTAATTGAGGTGTCAACTCAGAGGTTCAGTCCATTTATGATCATGGTGGAGAGCATGTAACATGCAGGCAGGCATGGTGCTGGAGAAGTAGCCAAATGTTCCATATCTTGTAGGCAAAGTGTGTGGCTTGAGCATATATAAGATCTCAAAGCCCACATTCACAGTAACACACTTTCTCCAACAAGGCCACACCCACTCCAACAAAGCCACACCTCCTAATAGTGCCCCCACCTTTGACGGCCATTTTCTTTCAAATGACCACAAGTTGCTTGCCCAAGGTGTCACAGCTAACAGGAGGCAGAAGAAAAGTCAACTTCAAATCCATACATTCATTGTTCTGTTATATGGCTCATAGTTTTCTGATAGTCCCTTTAAATATCTCTCACAATTATTCTTCTCTATCTGGCTATGACAGTGATACAGTGTAGAGATTCATTTTCTCTACCAGTTAAAGAATTAAAAGGCAGGGAAAATCTTGAGCACAACAGGAGCAGTGAAGACATCTTGAACACTGCTAACAGGAGCAGACAGAATCCACCCAGTTGAAAGAAACACACACACACACACACACACACACACACACACACACACACACACCAGACGCCAGACACACAGAGAAAAAGACCCTCCATAGAGAAGAGGGAAGACATAGGAAACCGAAAAATCTATGTTGTGCTTGAGTGCAGTTTTTCTTTTTCTTTTCTTTTTTTTTTTTTAAATCTCTGAAACATTTTCTTTCAGCTAATTTAGGGTAGATCAGTTTGAAGAGAAGAGACAGGATGGTTGATTGGCCTACAACTGTGTCCTGATCAGGCTGGAACTTGTTGAGCCATTCGACTAGCAGGGGACCTAATAAATGAAGTAAAAGCCTACACTGCCTTTGTTTTAAGCTGCCAGGCCTTTGTCTCAGGTCAAGCAGGGAGAGAAAGAAGTTGACCATTTTGGAAGTTCATCACCTTTATTACCTAACCATGACCACTCTCCCTGCCTGTCTGTCCACCAGGGGATCTGTCTAATTCTTAGTCCCCCAACAGTCATACAAAGGGGAGCTTTGGGCATAGTGACCTCTCTGTTCTTGCTCCTTTGCCTTAAACAATATTCACCTTTTGAAAGATGTTGAAAAATCACGGGGTAATTCCTTCCTAGGGGCCCAGGGAAACAGAATGTGGAATATGTTGTCCATCACACTGATAATACCCTATCTCAAGACCCAATTTGAACCTCATCTCTAGCTATTTCTGGTCACTCTTGGTATAGAGCCAACCTAGAGTATTAGATTATGGTCTTTGTGTTATCATCTTTGCAAGAAAAAGCAATCACTAAAGCTTCCACATTTATGTTAGTTTAGTTTGTGCCATAAATGACTCATTTAATTATTTACCATCATCTTTAAGGGTAGAGCCTTCAAAACATTAGTGCCATTTTAGGAACCCATCTTGGTATTTGATCTGATGTGGCTTGTTCTTTCTCAGAAGAGAGACTGTAATTATCTGGGTTGAGTGCTATCCCCCTTCATTCAGAATATGAGAAGTATTCACGGGTGGGCTATCAATATCCAGTGGGATACATTTAATTTTGCTTCCAGGGAAAGCTGTGTAGGGTCAAGTGTGCAATTCAGATTGTGTCTGATTTTTGCTAAGATGATGTTTACCTCCCTCGGTGAGAAAGACTCACAAAAATTAACTGTTCCCGATTCATTTCTTTAGGGCTGATGTTCAGCACTTCTCAAGTCCTAAAACATTCAAAGGATGTTTGTCCTGAAGGACTTCTCAAAGATTTATGATACTACTAACTAATGTCCTCCCTCTCTCCCAAATATAGGAGGAGTAAGTGACTATTTTCTCTGCAGAGGCACTTAGAATGGGTAATTGCTTTCATGTCAGGCATTTCTGTGAAATTGGAAAATAAACAGGGTCTTAAATTCTTTGTTTCCCTTGAGTTACATGAGCTTAAGAGAATTTCTAGGGAGAATTTTATTTCTTAGGCTGCAACTTTAATAACTTCATTTAGAATCTTGCCTGTTTCCCCTTCCTGATCCCCAGCTGCACACATTTGGGTGTGGAATGTACTTTCCTTTGGCTATGTCTAGGAGGAAGTTTCTTAAAGTATTCATTTTCTTCTGAAATATGAAATTAAATCAAGTCTCTCCCATGAAAATAATGGGCATTTATTAATGGGCTCCAAGCTCTGTAGACTTTCCAGCAAAGGGCCAGATGGTAACTTTTTAAGGCCTTTCACATGGACTCTCTGTAGTGCGACAACAGCCACAGACAACACCAAGTAAGGATAGCAATGTTCCAATAAAACTTTATCTGCTAGGTGGTGGTGACCTACACCTTTAATCCCAGTATTTGGGAGGCAGAGGCAGGCAGAACTCTGAGTTCGAGACCAGCCTGGTCTACAAAAGCTAGTTCCAGGTCAGGCTCACAAAGCTACACAAGAAAACCCTGTCTTGAAAAAAAAAATAAAATTCTGTACAAGAATTATATTACTGCTTTGCTTTTTCCCCTCCAACTGCTTAAAAAATGTAATCACCACTCTTTTTCATGTAAATCAGATAATAGGTCAGATTCAATCCATACACGTCAAGGTTTGTTGACTCATGTACTCACTCAGTGAATCAAGAAATATTTTGAGCTATTTGGTATAGTGAGAAAAGCAGTTATATACCCACACTTGTTTCATTTTTAGAAAAGAAATTGTATAAACTGATGGTGTGAGCGCTCCCTAATATGGTTAAGGGGAAGGTTTTTATTGTAGATTTGAGAGAACAGACAGAGACAGCTGGAGTCTAGAGGAGAGAGAGAAGGTAGAAGACCATCATGGCCGCAAGGCTGGCAGACTGCACCTAGCCACCAGAGAAGCTGGAGTGGAGCGAGACATAGGGAAGGGTGGAAGGACAGAGAGGGAGAGAGAGAGAGAGAGAGAGAGAGAGAGAGAGAGAGAGAGAGAGAGAGAGAGAGAGCATATCAAACATAGCAGGGCTATAAGGAGAGTGAGCAGCTGGATGGGGGAACCAGTGACCTGAAGGGAGTTAGGGTAGGGGAAGAGGTGGGAAGGACTTGGATGCTAGCTGGGACTTCAGAGGCTACTTGTGATACAGAGGGACTCTGGAGGCCAGTATGTGCTTCCCTATGCCTCCTTTTGGTAGAGAGGAACCAGTGAACCAGCTTAACAGATTCCTGAGGAATGCTGGCTTATCCAAATGCCAGAAACCCTCTTATAGTCTAGGTTGTGCTCATTATTGGATATTTGGACTTTTTTTTTTTTTTTAGTTTTAGGAGCTGGGGTTTTCTTTGGACCTAAAGGAAATCCCTTGGGAAAAACTGAAAATGAGATATTAAAGTGTCTGTGGAAAGATCACTTCAATTTAGCTATGTCCCAGGCAAAGCAGGTCTCCACCGTCTTCTCTGGGTGTCACCGGAAACTTCCGAGAGTAGGTGGCTTGAAGTGCCTGAGGCTCTGGGCAGCAGAAACAGAAGCTATTTCTTAGTCTGATATCCAGGGATTTTCTAGCTCATTCCTATAAAACAACAAAGGCTACCTAAAAGCAGAAAGCAGAACATTGTATTTGATCTGTATTCCTAGCCACAGATCAACCCAATGGAATAAAGCTCATGAATAAACAATTTCCTTAGAACTGTGTCTTCCATTGTGGTAGCCATCAGTCCATGTCTATTTGCATTTAGATTTAAGTTAATTATACTCAATGTAAAAAAACCCTGTTTCTTCTTTTGCTCTGTCCACACTCAAGTACTCAATGAACAGCAAAGAAGTAAGTTTCCATGCACACAATGTTTCCTTGGATAGAACCTCTTTAGAATGTGGTAACTTCCTTCTTCCCTCTACTATTATAGTCAACCAAATTCATCTGGATGGTGTGACATCTATAATGTCACCATGCCTCAGAATCAATAGCACAGAAGCTTGGTATATGAAAAAGAAAGTGTTGGAATTACACGTAGGCAGCAACATAGCAGGATAGTCACTGGCCATAAAAAGCACCAAGTGATAAAGTGTTCTCCACAAAGTTTCTTTTAAAGGGTGTGGGAGAGTGGGCAACCTGCAACAGCCACAACGCCCATCTATGTGGAAAGAAGTAGGAGAAACGAAAGGATAGCTTGAAGATCGGGGTGAGGAAACTCCCACATACCCAGAAGATGTCAACTTGGAAACATTGCATAGCTTTGAGTAACACTGGGAGAGCAGGAGTGGCAGAGGCTGTCAGCAAGTCCTGAGAAGGGACAGAGTAGTAGAGTCTGTGAGTGGAGGGAAACTAAAGCCAGGCTGACTTTCCAGGACAGGAACTCAGAGCAAGAGCTGGGGGTGAGACGTGAGTTAGACAGGACATGCACAGGGAAGAACTGTGTAAGCAGATTTTTCTGTCCCTCCTGCCAGCTCCCAAATCATGACAGGGAGACTTCTTATTCATTGTAAAGATCAGCCAACAGCTTAGGCTTGTTTTTGAGCTTGCTCTTATAACTTAATTGAACCCATTTCTATTAATCTGCTTTTTTGTCTTGTGGCTTTATTACCTTTTACTCAGTACTGCCCATGCTGCTTCCTCTCTATCTGGCTGGTGACCCCTCCTTCCTCTTCCCAGAGTTCCCTCTGTCTGGCTCTCCTGTCTATACCCCCTGCCTAGCTAGCTGCCATTTAGCTTTATAGTGAACCAATCAGAAAGCGCCTTGGCAAAGACACATCTTCGTGATGTACAAAATGATTATTTCACAACAGAATAGGGAAAAGAAGCTAGACAGTGGGGCACTGAGCAGTTGGAGGGCAAGCAGCTGCAGCTTTGCAAAATCAACAGCCAGAAGAGGAAACTCAAAGTTAGGCATAGCACTCTGTGCCTTGCCTCCTACTTTAGGAGCCTTATAAAATTAGTCCATAGAAAAGTGAGTGATGATTCCAGGGGAAGTTCATTCAGAGTTAGGAGGGGGAAATATGAAAATATGGACAGGAAAGAGAATTTCTGTAGAGATGACATCATATCAGAAGCAAGCTCAGAAAGCTGTTACTCAAGCTGAGACAAAAGATATTTGGGAAATGATCCAAGACATAAAAGTACACGTCAGTTAGAATTAGAAAGCTCAGGGTGGAGATACCAGACTTAGGGAAGAATTAGTATGAAAACCATTTGAAAATGGAGGCAAGAAACACAATATTAGGAGATTTTAAAGGCAAAAAGGAAATCAAGAAATAAAAATGAAAAGAAAGAAGGGAGTGAAAAACAATTGATTTGCTCACTTGTGGTCTTAAAACACCATTTCCTCCCAAAAGAAATTAGAAATTATCCCAGCTCAGGAGCAGAAAGGAGGCAATAAGCCTGGAATCCCATGTCACACCAGACAGCACCAAAATTATTAGGGAGCACTAGGCTGTGTCAGAAAGATCCATCAGCCTACTTCACTAGCCTCTCCCCTCACAGAGAGAGCACACTTTTTGCTTCATGATTTAAAGTAATAGGAGTTTAAAAAATGGTCAGTTAATAAGCTTTGATTATCTTTTAAACTGATAATAAAGAGATCTGTATTGCTGAGTAAACCAAATAGGAGACATCTCTGTGTAAAGTATTTGAGTTAAAAAACAAACCAACAGAATTACTGGATCACCATTCTGAAGTTTCAGCTCAATCAACACATCCAGCATCCATGGATCAACAGCAGTTAAAGCACAAGATGAGACAAGCAGGCTTTGTGTGCCTCCTGATAAAAGGGACACCACTCTCTAGTCTGGTCATTGGATCAAACTTGAGAGTGGCCAAGACTAGATCCAGTTGCATTTTGCAGGAAACATTTGAGGGGGGGGGAAGGGAGGAAGAGTCCTTCTGAATTTAACACAATGACTATGGAGCCAACAAGCCAGCCTTACCCAGGGATTAGAAGCTACTGGTTTGTCAATGTACAAAGGTAAGAAAATAGGAGAGGAGGAGTTCTGGGCCTTAAAAGAGGCCTTTGAAATGTATCAAGAATTTTAGACTTGTCAAGATGAAGCTGGTATTTATAGGAACCCAGGGACTATAAAACTCAGGAAGGAAGTAGCTCTAATAAAGGAGGGGCTGGACTCTCTGTGTCCAAGTGACTCAATAATGTCACCTGCTGCTGTTCTGATGAGTAGGATAGGGATGAGTTAACATGTCTCACTGCACTTTGGAGCAGTAATATGAACTGCTGCATGTTGCTTCTGTAATTTTGCCTTTTTCCTGCCTGGGCCAACCTTCCCTCCTTCCCTTAAGAAAGAGATTGTTACAAAGGAACTGTTTTAACCTCATGCTTTTATAAGTGGCTGCAGGCGGGTCTTGCTTCTAACTCCTCACCCTCCAGTAACAGAAAAGATGAAAATGGTGCTCTACAGTCTATAATGTTGTATACAACTGCATGTGGGGGCTCTGTGTCCATCCAAAGCAGTAGGTGCTAGGTTGGCTCGATGGGCCTGCCAGCATAAGAAAGATGGATTCTCCAACTCTCCACATATAAGCTTGGTTTCTGGGAGATGATGATCTCTGCAGCAGTCATAGGATTCTTGTCTTATAATTCATTGGGCTGTACATTTGTGTTGTGTGACTAATGCTTTGGAAAAGTGTTGGCAAAGCGTAGTCCTCAGAGGCAAGATTAGCTAATGTCAGGCAGAACTTTCTGCTTGCCCATTTCCACTTAGATCACAGCCTCATGGAGAACCTCGGGTTACTGTGTCCCCAAGATTCATAGGCGAATCTAACACACAGTCCACAGTCATGGTTACAAAGTTGTTCTTCAGGGTCAGGCCACCAGCTTTAGGGTTACCTAAGACAATTACGCAGCATGTGCTGTCCTCACTTCAGAACATTCTAAAAATGCAAATTCCCAGACCTCACTCCACCAGCTGACTCAGAAACTCAAAAGTCACCTGTATTTTAATACATTTCAGCTGTGACTGGAAGACTATTGAGCTGTATCTAATAGAGCCATCTTTCTCTTGTCACAGGCCCTGTCCTGAACCAGGGGGTCACAGAATGAAGGCCTTAGAAGAGCTAGGAGGGGCTTGCCATCTTCTTGGATTGCATTCACCTGCACAGAGGATCCCTGGCCTAAAGGCATGGTAAGTTCCTGAGATGGTAAGTACCACTAGGATGCAAAACAAAACAAAACAAAACAAAACAAAACACCCAAACCCAATTTGGGCTATTTTGCATACCATGGCACTCTGTTTGGGTCCCTCCACAGATACGGTATGGAGATGAGGATGATTACCTCAGAGCAGTCATAGCTTTGGCTTGAAGCCAGTTTCATTGTGAACCTTAATGAATCTTAATAGTCACATCGCTGAAATGTACGTGGAGCTTTAATGTGCAAAAATCAGTTGTTTCCAACACTCAGTTACAGCAACAAAAGAAAAAACGTGGATTTGCGCTCATTTGAGATCTGAGAGCACAGTTGGGATGGAAACCGTGGAAGTACACCCCTTCAAGCTTAGGGGCTCAGCCAAGAAAGCCATTATTTTGTTTGCAAATGCTGAGATGGGTTTTCTAGGCAGCGCGTTAAGTGGAAAAGTCAGGAAATGGCTGTTTCTTTCTGGAAGTGCTTGCTGGAAGACTTGTCTTTAAACCTGGGAAGCTTTCTTCCATTTGGTTATTTGCATGGTGGGAGTGGGGCGTGTATTTTAAATGTGATGTCAATAGAAGAATATAATTACTCCCTCTGGGTTGGCTTTGGCCGACTGCAGGGAGTCAATGTGGAGGACTGGATATGCTCTGCTGACCACACACCAGGAAGGCACAAGCCTTATGCTACTTCTCCAGGCTGCAGGGAGATTTGCTTTCCTGCAGCATCACATAGCAGGAACTCTCCTGGGTTGCCGTTCTGCCTCAAACAGAGCAGGATTCAGGGCATACCTGTGCTGAAGGCTTTACACTCCACTGGGTGCCTGTGGTTTCATGGCTCTTAAAGATCCTGGGATGTCCATTCTTGTGAGGGGAAAATTACTTTCTGGAAAATCTCCTACACTAGGATTTTGTTTTTGGTATTTGCCTCAGAGAGCCCAGCATGAGGAATGCTGGGATTAAATGAGGGCCCATGGATAGATAGCTGCAAAGGCAGATGAGATGGTCCCAGCTGATAGCATCAAGCAGTCAAAGGTAGAGAGATGCTAGACAAGGACAACAGAAAAAGCAATGGCATGTGCTTGTTCAGAAGGAATGTGCAAGGGGGCCAAGGGTGATTTCTCAGAGAACTTGGCTTTGATCTGAGGTAGAAGAGTTGGGGAGGAGGTAAAGGGTGTCCTTGCAGATGGAATGCCATATGCGTGCATGCAATGATGGAAGCCATAACAACTGAGGCACAGTGCAGAGTCAAGTGTGAACAGCGGGCAGGTAAACAAAGGAAGGAACAGAAGATGGGGAGAAGGATGGGAACTATTCTTCCTGGACTTTGTCTTCAGTCCCAACCCGGGTACACATTGCTGCTACCCGGCCAGCTTTAACACGTGAAGGAAGTCTCAGTTCTTGGCTGACTTTAACCACTCTGGGATGCAGTCTGGGTATCTATATTTTTAAAAAAATCAATGATCAGGTGATTCTCCTATAGGAAAGTTTGAGACCCCAGAATCAAAATGGTCTGAGGTATGACTGTTGCCTCTTTTCCATGTCTGGTGACCTGTTTGACTGTTGTATGGAGACTGGACATGTAGAGCAGAGGGAGGGTTCCAGAAACAGAGGGAGGGCTCCAGTAGCAGAGGGAGGGCTCCAGTAGCAGAGGGAGAGCTCCAGTAGCAGAGGGAGGGATCCAGTAATAGAGGGAAGGCTCCAGTAACAGAAGGAGGGTTTCAGTAACAGAGGGAGGGCTCCAGGAGCTGAGGGAGGCAGTAGTCTTGGCAAGGGACTCCTTACCCAAACCCCTCTGGGGCATCTCATCCTCCACCCTGGAATGGGCAGGTAGTTGAGAACTTTTATGATCTTAAGAGGAATCTTCCACTTCTGCCTTTCCTCCTTTTCTTGCCCCCCCCCCACCTCCTGATCATTAAGTCTAAGATCCTTTCTAAACACTGAAATTGGTCTGATTTCTCTTTGGGACTAGGCAGAACCAACCTCCTTTCTCTCCCTCCTGGCAGCTTGGCAGGAGTGTAGCAGGAGAATTATGGGGCTTCCAGCTAATGTTCTATTCTTAATTCCAGTTGCCCAGATTTGTAAGCTATTTCTCATTTATTCATATATTCATACATCTCAGGGCTGAATATACCCTAATTTGTCACCGACATGTCCCCTTGAAATCTACCATTTTCCTGCTCATAATAGTTTCTTTTTCTATTTTATTTTGGTAAAGCCCTTTCAGTTGCTGGGGCAAAATGCTAATGGAAAAATACTGTGCCAAGTGCAAGGCTTTGGTTTTAATATATGACCCATTTGTTTTCTCTAATAAATGATATTTAAATAATATATATATATATATGAAGGTACTTAAAGTTTTACTCTTGGCCTTGGAAAGAGGTGAAGTCAGTTCTTGAGAGCTGAACTTGCTTGTTTCTCCTCAATGCTTAATTAATGGCTCTTCTTTCTTAACAAGAAATCAGGAAGCCTTGGGAAACTACCCCTCCCCCCTTTTTCTCAAAATCTTTTAAGCTCTTCCAGTTGAGAATTTAACTCTTCCATCTTTCTCTGTCACCAAGCATACATAGGTACCAGGAAGAAGTGTCCCAGAAGTCATTGAGTTGTGTGGCCAACCTTATCCATTGGCCTATTAGGTGCCTCCCTGACTCTGTCACTTGTCAGGAGAGAATCGGGGTTATGTCCCCATTCTACAAAGGAAGAAGGCAGAGAGATACTAACATTTAGTGTACCCTTTAGATATGGGTCTTCAAGATCAAGTTTAAACCTTAGTTAAGAGCAAAGGTGGGCTTAGGTGCACATCCCTTCCCAGAAACAGAAACTCCGGATGATCCAGCCTGCTTGATCGCTTGGTCTCATTGCCTCTCAATGTCACAACAAACTAGAATGTACTAGAAGAAGCCACTGCAATGGGGCTAAGGCAACTGCCTTTTTGAAATGTTATTAACCAGTGAATTGTCATTTAACTCTCAGTCTCTGTGTGGCTTAGGTCTTCCCCACCCTGACGGTATGCTTTCAGGGAAGAACTGTGGTTTTGAGTCTTTGATGTCCCATAGTGCCTAGCCCATTTTCTTACAATAAAATGGCTTGAATTAGTGAAAGTTAGTGGGGGAATCACCATCAGTTCTTCTGGTAAACCTGGTGGATGAACCTCTAGAAGAGGTTCTAGCCAAGAGCAGACAAGATGAAGGGATAGTAAAAAGGCACTGCAAACTTCTAGTCTCAAGTCAGTGCTGTCACTTAGCAATCCATGATCCTTGCACAATGTCAGCCACCACTCCTGTTAAACATGGATACCATAATGTCCAGCCTAGCAGTGCCCCCTAGTCATGTTCATATAAGTGGTAGCTATCATTGTCAGGCCAAAGATCTGAGTCATGCTTTATCATCGAAGTACTTGCAAACAGCCTCACCGGTGATGATTGACAGATGTTCATGGTGTGCTATGCTATGTTCAGTATGCACTGGAAAATATACAGCTATGGTGTTTGATGCCCCAAAGCCTGCCCCACACAAACGTGAGGTCTATAGCAAGAAAGCTATACTTTCCCCCATCCTACAGAGGAAGATAGAAGGGACAAGGGGTGTGTCTGGGAATGGCAACTTGGTAGTGCTGTGTGCCTGCTTCCCAGGATGCTCTCATTAGGGCATCCAGGTGGGATGTGAGGACATTATCCTGTGGGCATCCCTAATCAGGAAGGTAGTGTTTGATGTGCATGGATGTTAACTTAGTCATAGCCATTAGCTCTGATTTGTTTGATGTTAAATAAACCCGAACAAATATGACACTGTATGAAATGAAGTACTGTTGGCTTCCTCTGTGTAATTACTATTAATGTGTAGCTGAATGCTAACTTATAAGGACTGCAGATGTATTATTTCTCTGTACATGTGTTAGACAGGATTGTTGGAAAGTATAAAACAGTAGTATTACTTAAGAAATACCTCAAAGAGAAATCCTACCACCATCATCCTTTCACTGTCATCTGCCCATCTAATTTGTTTTCTGGTTTTCAAATTCTTGTTTTACTTAAAAGAAAAATCATATGCATTTTGGTTTCTTATTTGGCTTGGGTTTTGATTCACAGTGACATCTTATGTTTATGACTTATATAACTTTGTAGATAAAATCTGCCCATTATGTCTCAAATTATGTTTGATTTTGACAAATGGTCCCTTGAAAGAACTCCAAATTTAGAATCAGATATTTCCAAGCTAGAATTCCATTTCTTTCAGCCCAGGTTCCAACAAGTAACATTTGCCATTTTTCTAAAGCCATCTTGCATATCGGGGCCTTGAAAATATGGATCAGTCTCTGGAGAGAATGTTCTTTGTGACCGCTTATATACACCTGTAGACTTTCACACCATGCTGAGATGATAGTGAATGGGGTTTGGAGGACTTTGGAGCCAAGCTTTGTTATTCCCTTTCTTGTAGCTGTGACCAAGTTTCAAAACCTGTTAAGCTTCCATTTCCTTGGTTTTGACATGAAGATAACAGTGGCCCTGGGAGGGTCCTTGTGTGCATCAGATGAATCTATCTCTGTAAATAAGGCCCAGGGGCTCTGGAGCTGATGAGAATGGTCAACAGGAAAAGCCCAACTGGCATCAAGCTAGGCAGGTGAGTGTGCCAGGCTATGGACTATAGCCAGGCTGAGTGCTATGCACCAGCTTCAACTGAGCAGCCAGTGCTTATCAACTACCATTCACTTGCTTTGTCCCTTTCAGATGGGGAGACTCCCAAGTGTCTAGACCACATTCATTCCCAGAACAAGTGGTATATTGCCTATATCATAGATGAAGGTTGACAGCTTATGAAAAGAGGGGAGAACTGTTAGGCCTGATGTCTAGCAAACAAAGATCCACATACCAGCCTGGCAAGGAAAAAATGTGAACAACAGTTAGGAAAGAAAATGGCATAAATTTGAGATTATTCACCTCATAATTTTCTCAGATCACAGCAAACAACCAGAAAATGCCCCAAGAACTAAATCCTCCTTCTCCTTTGTCTTTCTCCCAAATGTTGGTTTGGTGGGATTTGTGCATCATAGAGACTATGTAATAGAGAACAGGTAATTGAGTCTCTGTGATCGGGCTCTGGCTTAATTCTATGATGGCGGGAGGAAGAACAGTGAAGTAGAATTTCAAGAAAACTGTTCCTCTAAGACAACTCATTGGGACATTCACGCATAGCACAACTTGTACCATGCTGGGCTAACATAACACCAGGAGTGACAGACAGAGTGGGGCTAACCCTGACAGATGGGGGCATGGGCAAATCCAACCACTAGGCACCTTTAGTTCTCATGGGTGACATCTCTCTAGGGGGCAATCCACAGTGAGACTATCCAGGGCTACAGCAAGCATCCCTGAGATCTATCTATGGCTCTCTTAGGGATGGTCCAGATGACATGTATCTTAAAATAAGTACATGGGCCTCTTTTCCATGCAATATTTGAATATGGGGGTTGAAAAGTTGTTCTTATAGAAGACAATTTGAACAATACAGAGAAGGAAGCAGAAAAGTGTGTGTATTGAATGTGTGTTAAACCTTTAACATGCTGTTCTATTTACTATCTCAACTGCAGGCCAAGGTTTTAAAGCCAAACTGTATTCTAGTTTGATATTTTTCTTGGTTGTCATTGTGTCACAAGGATTCTTTTCCTCATCCATCATTTTTTAGAAGTAAGGTTTGTAATGTATTTACAGGACCTTATCCTGGCTCCAGCCAGTGTAGAAGATGAGAACACTATTGTTTGGGCAATGGTAATTCCAAATGAGGGAAGTGAGGTGCAGCAAGAACATGCATGTGCACCCACCTGTAGTTCCAGTCTGCTCACTGAGCAGAATCCATTGTATAAGGTATCACTGTTAGGCAATTTTCAGTTGTTGGTCCTTTTGATCCCTTCATGTTTTTCACAGCAAATGAGCACTGAGTGACAGAGCCAGGCCCCAAAGACTTCAGTCTCCTGTTCACTCTCTCAGCATGGTGGAGTTATTTATTTATTTAGTTTTTATATTTGTTATAAAGCTGTTGGCCAATGGCTAGAGCTTCTTATTGGCTAGCTCTGTATTTGCTATTAATTCATTTCTATCAATCCTAAGTGTTCCCACATGGTCTTAACACAGAGAGAGAGAGAGAGAGAGAGAGAGAGAGAGAGAGAGAGAGAGAGAGAGAGAGAGAGAGAGAGTCCAGACATCTTATTCATCTGGACTCTCCTCTACTACATCTCCCAGAATCCTCCTTGTCTCCTAGTCCTGCCTATCTTGCTTTCTTATTGGCCAACAGGGCTTTATTCATTAACCAATAAGAAGAACATATATACAGAGTGGCATCTCTTATCATCTCCTCTTTTCTGTCTAAAATAAAAAGAAGGGTTTTAACTTTAACATAGTAAAATATATTAACAAAATATTTATCAAATAAGAACTATGGTTAACAATATTTAGTTCATTAACATTATCAGGAGTTAAAGAAAATATTCTATCATCCATCTTATCTTTGTGAGTCTAAAGTCTTATATGTAACTTATATTTAATACTAACTAAGGAAAGCTATAACCATAACTATCTGTCTTCAACTCCATCAAAGACCACAGAAGGATGATATATAAACTCTAAAATTGACAGAGACAACTCACCTGGTCAATCACCCAAAGTTCTTCCGTAATGTTCCATCTTTCCATCTTCAGGCTATAGGCCATAATGCTTTGCTTCTCAGCAAAGCAGGAAACTTTAAACTGTCCACCTGTATTGACAGTTTGTCAGTCAGTTTCTCTGTGTCCTGCAGACTTTCTGGCAGACTCTTCCATGAAGCAGAAACCCTTTAGCACTGACCATCTTGTTTCAGCAGTCACTTTCCTGTGGGTCCTATGTGTCCAGTTTATACAGCATAAAGTCGAACAGTCCAGACAAGAGCAGTTTCTTGCCCAAAGGGCTAGTCTTGCCATTTTGGGAGTAAACTCCATAATGAGTTTCTTCAAGGTCCATCTTCCTTTGTGACGCAGGTGGTGTTGCCAGGAGCAGTTGTGCCTCACTGTCAAGAAAAACCCTAAACCATTTTAAATGCCATATTCTGTAGGTCTCTGAAAAGTTTGAAGAATGTCTATCCATTTGAAATAAATATCTATGTATCTATAAAAACTTAACAAACCTAATTATAAGTTCTGACTATTATATGTAACTATAATTTGTACTTAATTATACATTACATTTTAAAATATGCTATATAAACACAATACTTAAACAAGAAGAGAAACATACACATCACAAAATTGACCTTAAATTTTATCAGTAAATAAAAATCCATTCCCAAAAAAAGTATTCGTTTCTATACCATAATCCTTTTTTGCCTTTTAAAAGAGATTGGTTGTGATCATTAACCATTTATAACCAACTCCATTTAAATGAAACAAACATTTATAGACAATATTTGGGAATTTGGGCATCGTTCTTTCCAAACTGCTTCCTGCTGTTTGGGGACACTGTAATACCATGGAATTCCTAAGAAGATGCAGAAATCTTGGCTGTAGTCTGCAAGGCTGCCTTGTTTTAGCTGGTTTGAATGTTGGATCACATGGGACACTGTTTCAGGGGATCTTGCTTGATCAGACCTTGTTAGCTTGGAAGGAATCCACAGCTTTTCATTTTCTGTGGAAACAGAAGTAGAAATTCTTTTCCCCAGTAACCTGTCCTTAGACTTAAATTTTTAAGTCAGTGCATTTTAAAAATATTTAAATTGGATTAATTCAGCAGTATTGATAATCAAGTGTATTTTGGCAGTTGTTCCTTCCTTAGCAACTGAGTAACTCAAAGACAACACAATAGCATGCAGTATCCAGACTTTCTGTGGATTTCCCATCTTTAGTTTATTGCTCTATTTATTTTACTTTTACTTTTATTAGTTTTTTGAGACAGGCTTCTCTGTGAACTTTTGTCTGTCATGAAATTTACTCTATACAACAGATTCACTTTGAAATCACAGAGATTTTTTTGCCTCTTCCTCCTGAGTGCTGGAACTAAAGGCATGTGCCACCACTACTGGGCCACTTTTCACCAAATACCCTTTTTATTTTCTATCCCAACACTTTATCCGAATCTGTCTTTACTGTATATTTCCACCTTTTTTCTAGCCATGAGTCTTGTATCTGCTAAACAGCATTGCTAAAATTAAAGTGGCAGTTGTCTTAGCCACTTTATTTCCAATATGGCAGGGGTACGTTTACTGCCAGCACTGAGAGCTGTGCTCAGTTACCTTGGTCTATGCTGCCATAGGCTTGGAGATATGATATGGTCACTGCCACTGCCAGCTGTCGTACACACCATTCAGTTGTTAGCAGGGCCTCTTAAAAGTGTCCTGTGGTTTTTTTTCTTCTCATGCCGAGTCAGGAAACCTTCCTTAAAGTAGCCTCAAAAGCCTCTGCTTGTCTCTAGTGAAACAGAGCCCACCCAAGAAAAATGCTGCTACCAAGAAGACTTGCTTGTCTCTGTTTTTGTTTTTTTTTTATTGTTGTTTGTTTGTAAAATCCCTTTTTAAGTGTTTGTCACATTTTAAGTGGAAGTTCTTAGCACCCACGTTGCAGGCGCCATTTTGTTAGGAGCACTTTCCTGCCAGCATTGGTCCCACAGTCACCTCAGCCTGGAAATAACACACTGAGACTCTATTAGTTATAAAGCTGTTGACCAATGGCTAGAGCTTCTTATTGGCTAGCTCTGTCTTATCTATTAACTCATTTCTGTCAATCTAAGTGTTTGCATGTGGTCTTACCAGCGGGAAACAGAGTCACAGCCTGCATCTTGACTCCATGAAGCTATTTTTATGTAGCACAAATAATAAAAACCCAGAGACAGATATTGGGGTTAAACTGAAGATCAGGGAAATAAAGTGGTCAGCCACAAGAGAGTCCTCACTTCTACCAATGCTCAGACCAGATGGGTGATCCTGTCCTCAGACTGCACTGTCTCCACCAAACACCAGACTCCCTCCCTGGACTCTATCTCCTCCCACCTTATATTCCTCTCTAATGCTAGGATTAAAAGCATAAAATCCCAGGTGCTGAGATTACTTTTGTGTGAGCTATGTTTTTCTTTTAGACTGGATCAATTTTGTGTAGCTCAGTGTGGCTTTGAGCTAAAAGTGTGGATCAGTGTGGCTTTGAACTGTCTCCCAAGTGCTGGGATTAAAGGTATGTTCCACCACTGCCTGGTTTCTATGGCTAGATTTGCACTCTGATCTTTAGGCAAGTTTTATTTGTTATGTTACAAACAAAATATCACCACATATTGGGTGTATATACCTGTAAGAGGCCACCAGCATCCTGGAAGGAACTCCCTTCCAGACATGAATTTATATTTCCAAGGACTGAGTGTGCAAGGCAGCTGCAGAGGAGTAACAAAGGCTGCTGGCTAGAGTGTGGCTGGAACAAAGAAACTAGCTCCATACACATAAATAATGAATTTTAGTTCTTTTCACCTCGTTACCCTGTCTTCTCCCTCTCCTTCTGATAAATTACTTTCTTTCCAAGAAACTCCCTAACTTTCTTGTGTGTGTAACACACTGAGTTTAATTAGTGTGCCTGTATTTTCTCCTGGTATTACCTAATATTAATATGTATGTTTAGATATTATCTTTCCTACTTAAGTAAAAGTATTACTACAAATGCTGGAAATAAGGAAGTTCTAATAAAAATGTGGGGATTCATCACATGACTGATGGTGTAAAGTTAATATAACCAATATGGAAAGTAATTTACAAATCACAAATAAAATTAAAATTTTTCTTCTAAGACAGGGTCTCACTGTTTAGCCAAGGCTGACCTATAACATATAGCCCAGGGTGCCCTTAAAAATCACAATCCTCCTGCTCTGCCTTCCAAATGTGGAGATAACAGATATGTTCCTATATGAGTGGCTATTATAGTTAAATTGCCACAGAAACTATCTCAGCAATTCATTTGCCAGTTAATACATGTAAGGAGCTACAATACAATGTTTTATTTAGCAAACTTAATGAGCATCTACTGTGTTCAAGACATTAGAAATATAGCAATAGAGGAAACTAGGCAAAGCCCTTATCCATAAAATCTAAAAAAGAAAAGACAAATAAATAAGTAGCTGTGATTGGAGAGATCAAAATGGCATGCAGAAAAATTAAACCATGAAGAGGAGTGAGGCAGGCTGATGTTTTGCATAAAGGAGGCAGTTAGTGCGTCACCAGTTAGGGGAGACATAGGACCTTGACACCCTGTTGTATTAGCTACTCTTATGTTGCTGTGACAATATATCCAATACAAACTGCTTGACAGAGGTAAACTTATTTTGACTAATAGTTTTGAGGGTTCAGACTATGGTTTCTTGGACCCAAGTGCTTAAGAGAAACATCATAATGGTTGAGAACATGTGGCAGAAGGGACTGTGTACCTCATGGCCATGAGGAAGAGCCACATACAGGCATAACCTTCAAGGAACAGCACCAGTTACATCCTTCTTACCTTTGAAGTTTTCAGAACCTTCCAGGATATAGGCCAAGCATTCAGCACATGGGCCTGTGGAGACATTTCATATTCAAAGTATAATATCCTGTCCCTTGTTCTTCAACAAGGTTCATGAACATCTCATAATGCAAGCTGAATTTCCAAGAATTCTCCCAAATCTTCATAATTCAATATGTCCCCTAAGTCCAAATTTGAGGTCTTTTAAGACTCAGGGAAAATGCTAACTGTGCTTCACTGTAAAGTCAACACATCTCCCATACCCCCAAATGGAATGGCACAGAGCAAGAATTTCAAAGAGGAAGAATGGTGGAATATCGAGGATGGATGAGAAGAGAGCAAGACAAAAGTGTAACACAGTGGAAACTAAAACCTGTGGTCACATCCCAGAATCTGGGCACATGACATCATGACAGGACTTCAAAGAGGCTTGGGTATTTCTCTCTGTGGCCTTGACATTTGAATTCTACATGACTTAGACTGGTCATTCACCATGTCTCTTTGTAGCAGATTATTTCAAGCTCTTGGCATTCCCAAGCTCCATCACTACATATATCCTCACAGCTTTACCCATCAGCTTTTCAGAGGCCACCTTTAGCAGCAGCATCTTTTCTGCACACTGCCTGGTCCCCCGCTCCTTCCTCTGAAATCTGAGTGGAAGCCCTATAAATTCACTCCCCATGCCTGAAACGTGTGTGCCCATGCATGAGAGTGCACACACACACACAGCATCACATGAAGGATGTCATGATCTGCCATCAGTTTGAGTTCTCATGAACCATTGTTGCAGTGACCTTTCTGGGCAACTGAACCCAGGAAAATGCTTCCTTAGATACCCTTTGCACACACAGCTCTAGAAGCCTCTTCTCAGAGGCTTCAAATGAGTTAAAACCTTTGTACCATGGATCCTGAGATGCCCTCAAGGTATTTTCCCCAGTGTTCTGTGTTAGTTACTTCTGCACAGCTATTATAATATATCCAATACAAACAACTTCAGTATTAATTCGGTTTCAGTGAGTTCTCTTCATGGTTGTTTGACTCCATGAACTGGACAGAACATCATGGTGGTAGTTGTATGAGGCATAGGAAACTTTTCACCTCAGAGTGGACAGGAAGCAAAAAGTGAATAAGCTCCTGTAGACTGGGTACAACCTTTAAGTTGTGCCCTGAGATGACCTATGTTGTATAACTAGGTGTCACTTCCTGTGTTTCTGACACTTCCCCCAAATAATCACCAGTTTAGAACCAAACATTCAGCAGAGTGCTCTGTGGGAGACATTTCACATTCAAATCATAGCAGAGATGGATGACTTTCCTAGCAGAGAGAGCAACCTGGCCATGCCTGAGGTGAGTTTATGTGGAAGGAGGTGACTGAGTCTCAGCAGTAATGGGATGAGTGTAAGATCAGAGAAGAGATTAGGCTAGAATCACAGAAGGTCTTACAAGCAACATAAAAAGACTTTGGTCTCGTTTGGAGTACATGAGGATCCATCAAGTGTTATTACCCCACATAAAATTATATTATCTTACATCATTCTCCTCGAGTTCCTGAACTTATTTTTTTTTTTTTTACAAAGCACTTAGTACCCACTTCTTATCACATGTATTTCTTTGTCTCTTCCTCTGCATGCTTGCATGGAGAACAGGGCTTTTCCCATTTGATATACTGCCAAAGTCCAAGCATGTAATTAATGGGCATTGGTGCACTTTGGAACAGCACCGCTCACTCTAGCTGCCTTGTCAAGAACAGTGCAGGATAGCCGAAGGGCAAGAAGACCATCTCAGAGACGAATGTAGTAATCAGGCTGTGTCAGCTAGCTCTCCATCACCATAACAAACTCCTGAGATAATTCAGCTTATAAAGAGAAAAGGTCTATTTCAGCTCCTAGTTTTTCAAGCTCCAGTCTGTGATCATTTTGCCCCATAATTTTGGACCTGTGGTGAAGTATCCCATTGTAGCAGAGAAAAACTGATTATCATATAGTTGAAAGCAACCATTGTTCTCTTCAAGGGCATATTCTCAGTCACCTGAAGACCAAGGTCCATAGCCTCAAGGTTCTGGTGCCTTCAGTAGTGGTATGTGAGGGGATCAGCCTTCAACACAGGGATTTGGGGGTGAGAGGCATTCAGATCAAAACCACAGTACAAAGCTAGTGTTGGTGGTTCATACCAGGCTGCCATGAATTTCATCTTAACCTGGGATATGGAATTTGGAAGTTGATTTGTGAGTGACATGACAATTGTATGAAGAAAATAAGCTTGATGACAACCTACCATGTCACATTCAGAAAATCTTCTAACTTTCCTAATCACTAAGGTGTTGGTTGCCATACCTCAGATAATAGAGCTTCTTCTACAAGTGCTGGGTTATGCCATGCTCATCCCCTGACATGACAGCTATATGCCTAGTGCTGAATCACATTTGCTTCATTTTGAGAAAAACTAATCCTTCATATTCATTAATTTTCTTATTGTTGTGAGAAAATACCTGAATGCATTCACTGGAGGAAGGGTTTGTTTGAGAGCACTGTCAGAGCACAATGCATTATACTGGGAAAGGCACGGTGGCAGGAACATGAGGCAGCTGGGTTCAGGGTATCCATAGTCAAGGAGCAGAGAGAGAGAGAGAGAGAGAGAGAGAGAGAGAGAGAGAGAGAGAGAGAGAGAGAGATGAGTGGCAGTATGCCTGATTCCCTCTTGGTCCAGAGCCCCCAGTGAATGCAGAATACCACCTACGTGCAAAGCAGGTCTTCCCTCCTCAGTTACACCTCTCTGGGAATGCCCTCACAGATGTGCCCAGCGGTGCATCTTCCCAGTGATTCTAAATTCAGTGGAGCTGAATGTGAAGATTAACCATCACACACTTCATTTTAATTCTCAGTCGAGAAGGGAGAAATCTGTCTTGCCCAATTGACACCCAGAGCACAGAACCCTGTCTGGCACACAGTAGTGCATACATGATACTTACCTGTTGAAAGAATGAGTGCATATGAAAATCAGTACAGCGGGGCTTCATTTTGAGCACATGGCTGTAAAGCCTTCACATGACTTAATATTGAAAAACAATGAAGAGAGGTTCCTTGTGTGCCGTGTGCATTGAAAACAAACTTGTCTGTGACTAGAGTAGACACAGTAGAAACCATTCTTCCATTCTCTTAGATGGCTTTTCCTATACTTCCCACTGCTAGTAACTGTCAGTTGCCACAGGATATTAGGGTATGTCACAGAAGTCCAAGCCACGTGTCTGCAGAAGCATCTGTCCTGCTCTGACTCCTGGGAAATTGTTCTGGTTGTCAAAAATGGCCTCAGGCATGCTCTTCAGTTTGACACCTTTATGTTTCTGCATAAATGAGCTGTGTAACTCGGGACTGCAGCAGCTTGGAAAATGACCATCACCCCCCAGAGGCATCCAGGGCCAGTTAGTCTGTTGTCTGTGAGATGGAAAGAATCCCACAGAAGATTCTGAGGTACATGTGATAAGTGCCTAGAGGTCCCTATGTGTAGTGCTCAATATAAGCAAAGGTTTGAAAGAGGGCAAAAGGTTTGGTAGCATCCTGTTGGCAGGGAAAGACTTGTTCAGTTCTGGCTTCTGCTTCTAATTGCCTTCATATGTCTTTGATGTGGTCTCCAGAGGCTCTGAGGATGCACAAGTGGAGGGACACTGACTCCCAAGAGCCAGGTCTGCTGGAGGGGATCCTGCAAGCTCAGAGTATCCATCTTACCCTGTTCCAAATGCTACATCTGCCTTAAAGTTCTCTAAAGATGGGATCCTCAGGAGTCAACTCAGAAAACCATGGATGGCTCCCAAAGATGAGATTTCAGGACAAAAGAGCCACATGAACCGGAAGATCACAGGTTGCCAAGAGCTACAGTGAGGGATGAATGGCCAAAGAGAGCACAAGGTATTATTAGTGAAGCTACGGCATGGTAGATGCAAGACATTATATACCCAAGCCCATGAAATGTTCATTACTTGTAGTGAACCCTAAAATAAGCCATGTGCACAGGGAAAATGCTTTTCTACTCCCACTGGACAGCTTGGCACACTCACTCACTTGCCCCTACGAGAGCCCTTGGGTCTTTCTGTATTCTCCTTCTGACTGTTCTCATCAATCATGTAATCTCTGGACCTGATTACAGAGATGGCTTGTGACAATAAGACTGATTCTAGCTCTTTCATGCCAAGGACAGGCTACCCTCTGCCCACAGTCTGAGATTCCCCAACTATTCTCCTACATAGGCATATCTAGCTGAGCTTTCTCCTCTGGGACTATGGGGGAAGGCTGAACACAGGGAATTAAATTCCATCTTCTCAAATTTCACACATAACAGAGTCCATACTTAGGGTAATGTTTCATCCCTCAGTGCAAACCTTAAGAATTGACTTAACAGCAAGCTGCATCTAAAGCTAAAATGGATTAAAGCTAAATGTAATTAGATCTGTGGAATGAAAGATCCTTGTATTATCATTTTGTGGTTTTTGTCTTCTAATCACCTATTAGGTCATTCCTTATTTTCCTACAATCTGTGAACATGCTGATGTCTGTCCTAATGGAACCACAGGGACAGGTGAATGCTTAAATCTTATGCATGCTGAGACAATAACCAAGCTGTTTTATTGCTTCTAGCTACCCAGATGCTACCCCACATATGCTCTGACCTGCTCTCCACATCCTGCTGCCCACTTCCTCCCTTGTCTCTACCCCATACCTCCTTCTTTTTCACCCCTGAATGAAGCATGCCTCCTCAATTATGGGCATCAGTCTTGCTGCCCCCTCCTCACCCATATGCTTTTTTCTGGCTACTGCATGGTCATCCAACACTTGGTTCTTGTGCCCTCCCATCCTGGTCCTGTTGCGTCATGTGGTCCCTACACAGCTCCTCCTCCC
The DNA here is from genome assembly GCA_030556225.1 of Cricetiscus sungorus. Lineage (NCBI taxonomy): Eukaryota > Metazoa > Chordata > Mammalia > Rodentia > Cricetidae > Cricetiscus > Cricetiscus sungorus. Next base: position 89,256,104 of record JANBXA010000007.1, read on the forward strand.
TCTCCATCCTTGCTGAACTTGCACAGCTTGGATTTTGCCCTATACTCTCTCTCTCTGCTTCCCTCAAGCACTTTCCACATCACATTGTTTCTCTCTGAGATCACTGCCTGACCCCCTCTCTCCCTTCGTTATCCCTATGTCTCAGATGTAGTGTTCTCACTCATGCTTCCAAGATGGCTGGCTCTAGATTGAATGCTTCTCCAATGTACACCCTTGACAGCTTGGCCATCTTCCTAACAAGGTCACAGAATGTGACAGAGCCACCTGCTTTTACCAATCTATATACCTCTATTACTTAGGCCTGAGCCTGTATGTCACTAGTGCTTAATATGTGTAGAGACTAAGTGGTTATGTGAATAAATATATAAATATGTCAGAAATGGCCCCACAAAGTGTTTCAAAGCAGGCATTATAATTTCTACTCTCAGGATAGCCAGAAGAGGAGGGGTCTTGCTGGGTGCCACATAACTTATAAGAAGCTGTAAAGCCAAGACTTGGCCCTCTTAGTTCAGAAAGTCTTCTTCCCATCCTCTTAGACCAGTTACTCAAGGAATAAGCAAACGTTTACATTCCCTCTTTTGCCTCAGCTGCTTCTTCCTTGCAAGGTGAAACAAGGGCACTAGCAATAATTCTACCCTGCCCTGTAGCGAAAGCATTGAAATTGTTGGGAGGTCAAACTCACGAAACCTGTGGTTACCCAGTGAGTTTTCTCTACTGTGTAAATAGAACAGCAACAATGAGAAGCAAATTGTAGTTAATCACTGTTGTATGGGAGCAGTGCAGCACACCAAGCCTGTGTCAAAATCATATTCCTTATAACAGCAATGTGTTATAATTTAAGAAAATCAGCACATGAGAGAAAGATGCCATGTGACAGGGTTCAAACAGAGGGCTTTTTAAAAGAAAAAATAAGGGAATGGGATCATAAAAAAGGGAAAGGGGAGGGGGGACCAGTCTCCAGGGATGGGAGCAGCAGGAGAGAGGAAGGAGGTAGAGAGAAAAGGAGGGAAGACAGACAGAAAGAGGGAAAGAGGGGGATGGGAAGTAGGTAGGGTCCTTTTTAAAAGGGAACATAGTGAATGTGCACAGGTGGTGCTCTTAGTGGCTGCAACTGAGGGCGTAGCCTATCAGAACCCCAAGGACAGGCCAATACAGATGCATGAATATAGCACAATGACCCTTCTCATTTGTAAGAATTTTGCAAATATTATTTCTTCCACTTTAATTTCAGCTTTCTTCTTGAACTACTTTTATTTGTTCATTTGCTTATGTTTGTCTTTGAGACAAGGTTTCATTGTGTATCCAGGGTTGGCCTGAACTTTCTACATAGATAAGGCTGGTCTTGAACTCACAGAGATCTTTCTGCCTTTGCCTCCCAAGTGCTAGGATGACAGGTGTGCACCACCATGTCTGCTGTTGGGAAAGATATGGAAGACACTGTGATAGTGTTAACAAAAATACTAGAAGGTTTAGAAGTATAGACAGAATCATTCCTTGACTAGATATTTCTAAAAATACCATTATTGAATACTAGTATTTCCCCTAGCCCTGTGATAAGGATTTCAAGATGTAATTTCATCTGATTCATCCAATGTCCAAGAAGGTAGATGGTAGCCTGAAGTAAAATGGGAAAATTCTGAGGTTGATATCCTTTAAGTGGCAAACTCTGGGCCAGGTCCTGGCTGTACTTGTATAATTTCATCTGTCAATTCATGTCTATAATGTATAATATAGTATGAAATTATACAATGTCTATAGTGTTCATATGTTAAGAAATACAGAGAACACATAAAACTCAGACCCCCAACTCTACACCCATCTTTGATAGGTCTGCCATTCAACTAATGATGATTGTAACTAGTTCCTTCTGAGATCAGAGCTCAAGTAGATTAAGGGATTAGAACTCAGAATTGACTTTTGCTACTGATGAGAAATTTCTCTTTTCTACTTTCAGATTCTTCAGAATAGGATTCTTCTGGTGTTGAAGTATAGGAATCAAGGGAAAAAATGGTTGTAGCATGTGACAGCTCATTGGAATAAATCAAACATTTTATGAGAGAGATTACAGTAGAATTCCATTAATTTAGTTTAGTAAGAATGTATGCCGAGCAGATGTAGCCAAACAAGCTACCAGTTGAAGCAAATGATGTCTAGTCCAGGCATAATCACCGATCTTCAAATCCTATGAACTGAGTACCTATTACATATAGTGCAGAATGATAGTTCTTTCTCTCTTCTTTCTTTCCCCCCCCCTCTCTCTCTCTCTCTCTCTCTCTCTCTCTCTCTCTCTCTCTCTCTCTCTGCCTCTGTATGTGTTTATGTTTCTCTCCCTTTTTACACACACTTCTCACATAGAACAGCAGTGTAGCATAGATGTCACAATCTTGTGGACTTGAGCAGTTTACTATCTGATGAATCTATAGATATCTACAATCTACACCAAAAAATGTAATAAAAATTTTGAATATATCTTAGAGACAAAATTCAAATTATTCCTGAAGTGCATACATGAACCATAGTGGTAGTGTTTCTCAGTCTTGGCTATGGCCCAGAGTAATCTGTGAAACTGTATTTAAACTACACAATGCCAAGGGTGCACCACAGATAGTCTAATTAAATAAGACTAGCATGGAGTCCAAGGTTAATGAGAAAGATAAATCTTCATAGGTGATGCTGATAAAAAAAAAAAAACAAGCATACAGCAATTCAAAACCACACTCTATGAGCTTATGGATCCATGTGGAGGGGAGTCCTTTGAAATAGGAGATCCATGAGTTCAAAGGATGCCTGTATTTCAGAAGCAGGTTAGAGCTGAGGCTTGTAGTATTTTTACCAGGCAGGTAAGAGGGGAAGATATAAGCAAGGTTCACCAAGGGATGAAGAGTTGATTCTCTAGGATACAGAAGAGAATGTAGCTAAGGAGTAGTAGGTAAAAATGCAGTGCAAGAGCTTCAGGAATTGCTTTGGTTGTTGTTTTGTTTTTCTTTTGCTAAGAGTGTGCAGGATGGCCTGGAAACATGAGGAGCTGAGACAAAAATGAGAAGTTAGAATTCCTTCTACCACTGTGGAGTGCGTGTGACAAGGGCCCTGTGTAGTGATGAGCACCCTTCAAGGGGAAGCAGCGGGACTCAGTAGTGGATTGGCTGTGCAGAGCCAGTGGATGAGAGCAGCCAGTGCCCTCTATCAGCCTAAAAGCTGCATGATTGTGAAGCCCCTCACAGTCTGTTGACCAGCACCTGGCACATGATAATCACCCAATGAGCAACAATCTCATTTTTAGTGATGAGACATGGGGTAATTGTGAGTTCTCTCAGAAAGGTCTTAAGTCCCAAATGTGAGGAATGGGAATAATGGGGTGGAGGAAGGTGATGGCAGTGGAACTGGCTTTGGAGGAGACATGCCAGGGTGCACAATGCTTAGGGTCTAGATTTTGACATCGTACTGCCATGCTAGGTAGATGCTTAGATGCTTAGTATGGCTCTTGGGGAGCAGGCAGGGGCTGGGCTAGACATGTGACCACCTTGGCAACCAGTAAATAGCAAAGGCAAGCCATTGCCTTTAAGGACCACGGACAGCTCCCACTGTGAAGGGCTCTGTTTGTGTAGCATAGCAGATTGCTGATCAGTTTGCTCTCCCCAGTGGTCTTCTGGAGGTGGGGTGTTAATGAATGCTTTACACAGACACTTCATGTTCAAATAAGTTAGAAAAGCACTATAATAAAGCAGAAAGATTTCTTCATTGCTGGTCTTTTTAACAACCCCTAATATGCTCATTTTCTCTCTGGGGTGCCAATGTACTATGAATCTTCTGTTTCTTCCTTCCTTCCTTCCTTCCTTCCTTTCTTTTTATTGTTTTCTCTCTTTGTTTTAAAAGAAATTGTAATCAGGAAAATCTCAGCATGCAGAATAGGGACAGCTTCATAAAAGTCCTCAATAATGTATTTTGATGACACAGCTCTTGGTGGAGTCATTGAGAAATATCTGAACTGACAGCCATTGTATTGTCCCCTGCCCCCCAAGGACTCCAAACCAGCTACAGGGATGTGTCTGATGTACACATCTTCTCTCAGTCCCAAGAAGGAATTTGTGTTGTGGGATATTTGATCTCATCTCCAAGACTGTGCTAATGCATTAACCTTGGACCAGGGGTGGAGCCAGCAACTAATTGACAAGAATTAGACATAGAGAGTATGGAGGACCCAGAAAGATGGATGGAGAGAGGCATAAGAAGGAGTATGGAGGGACTTATTAGAGATTTGAGTGCCTTTTTGGTTTGGGGCAGGTCTCTTGCTGGGTCTCTGGCCAAAAAGGAAGGTCAGCTGATTGCTTCTCAGTTTCTCTGATCTATCAGGTTTTTCATTCCGACATCTGACTCCTGAGTCTATTGATAAATAGAACAACATAGATAAAAGCAACAGATTTGGGCATGTGGTATCCCAGCTGCAAGTGTTTTTGGCTCTCATTGAGAAAACCATGTCAACTACTTACTCTCCTTGCTCCCCCTCCTTCTCCATCTGCCCCTTTGCACATTTCCTGTTCAATGAGCACTTAGATTTTTATAGCACGAAATAATGAAGACCCTAGGGACTCCTGGTTCTAAAAGCCAGAGTTCATTTTAAAAGTTTGTCATAGGCAGCAGAATTCCTATTAAGTGATTGCTGTCCACTGACACTCAGCCATGGGCATGCTCCAAAAGTGGGCTTTCATGTTGCTCTCATAGGAGGTGGATTGAGAATAGTATAATTCACTTGCTGTTTGATTGTTGACTGTGTCACCAGTCCTTGGTCAGCTCCCAGGGCATGGAGTGAGTGCCATCAGCTGTCTCCATGAGAAATCCTCAATTAATCCAAGCAATGAGCATGGGCCAAGTTTTTCTTGAAGTGAATCTCTCTCTCTTCCCCCTCTCTGTCTCTCTAGCTCTGTCTCTGTGTGTCTCACTGTCTCTGTCTCTCTCATAATGAGAGACAAAATCCTTCCCTAAAAGCGGGGCAAAACTTCAAGTAAAGGACTTTCTGGGGTCAAAAGTGAGGGGGGACTAAGGAAGTCCACGAACACCCAAATAAAGAATAACAAATATTTATTTGGGGAACACTCACACAATGAAGATAAAGAGCCCACATGATCATCTGCCCCTGGAGGTGTATATGCTGTGATGCAGGCCTCAGACCACCATGCAAGAGAGAGTGAGTGAGAGCTTGCTCCCAGTACACAAAACACCTGAGACTCTGCCCCAATGGGGCCAGTACCTCAAAGATTGAACGAATCCCCACAACACAGGAAAGCAGAAAGTATTTATAGAGAGGAATACTTATCTGTGACAGCTAGGTGGGGGGCAGGTAGAGACCTGAAGGAGGAAACCCTAAGCATTCCTAAAATGAGGGCTGACATCTTGGTCCCCAGCCATGAGAAGATTTGTATTAGATATGGTCCCTTCTTTGTAATGGGGGCTGTGGGTTCTCCAAAAGAAGGGCTGAATTGGATTTACCACTTTTCTCTTAGTATTCCTTATATATAGGTCAACAAAAATATGAAATGCCTGTGATGGTTAATATTGTCAGGATACAGAAAAATATAGACAGGACCTAGAATCACCTAGGAGATATATCTCTGGCGTGTCTGTGAGGAAGCTTCTAGATTATATTGTTTTGCCATGGAAGACAAAGCCCCTTCTACAATTGGCATTTAGATATTTTGAAAGGGAAATCTACCAACAACATCCATGTCTGAAGTGCTGGTGGATGCATTTATTCAGCTCTGATGTTAGATGTTTTAAAGTTAGTATTTCCATCAGGAAACATCAAAACTAAATTAGACAAGCATACTTCTGTCTTTAGATATCTTACTTGTCAGGTGGCTAAGATCTCTTGAACTGTGCAAATGCAAATTCAACCGAAAACAGTATTAGTAATAAAGTTACCTCCCTTTCATTGTGACAGAAGTCCTGTGAGGGGATTCTAGTTTGGTAAAAGGAACTTTTTCTGTCAGTGGGTTTCAGCTGCCCTTGGAGACAGATCCTCAGTATTTTTCAGTTACTCTTTTCTCTGACACTTTTGGGTTGACTTTGGTGTTGTTTATTTGAGTAGGCATGATTAATTTGAAATAATAAAAAGATTTCTTCTGCTTTCAGTGAAGGTTTAGGTTTAGTTCATTAGAACTTTAAGTCCTATTGTTCAGTCTCTATATTCTTTTCCAGTTTTTAAAAATTTTAATTAAAGAACTATTATATCACTTCCCCCTTTCTTTTCTTCCCTTCAACCCCTCCTATGTCTGCTCACTCCATCTCAGATTGATAGCTTCTTTTCTTTATTATTGGTTTATACACACACACACACACACACACACACACACACACACACACGCATGCAAGCACAAACACACAATTATGTAAACACAACTTGATGAGTCTATTCAGGGTTGCTTATATGTATATGATTCTAGAGCTGACTACTTTGTATTAGATAATGAATTAGGGGGCTCATCTAGAGGGAACACTAATTCTCCTTCTCCTAGAAGTTATTAGTTACTTATAGTTCTTTATTTAGGGGCGGGGCCCCGTGAAATTTTCCTATTCCCTACTAGCTTGCTTATTCATCCTTCCATTGTTCAAGCTTGCTTAGACTGTCATATTATTGAAGTATCATGAGTATAGGCAGCTTCTCTGTCATTTCTAGGGGACACACATATAGAAGATGTCCGTATCCTCTGGCTCTTACAACCTTTCTACTCCCTCTTCCCCAGTGTTCCCGAGTGTTGGGTGTAGAAGTTGTGTTGGAGATGTATCCACCAGGTCTGGGCACCCTGCAATCAGTTTATCTCTACATTAGGATCAATTTCAGTTTTCTATAATTGTCTATGTTGCTGCCAAGAGAAACTTCTTTAATATGGTGTGGGTATAAGAATAAGTTTTAGAATGAAATTATGTCTAATAAAGTGGCAGTAGTAGGTTCTCCTCTAAGAGCTGTGACCTTAAAAATCCTGACTGGGTTTCTGACACTAGGCACAATTTCCCTCTCAGTAAGGGAATATAAATTCCAATTAGACAGGTATTGGTTACCATCTGAGTGACATTGCTGTGCTTTTAAGGCTATCTTGCCATGCTGGTAATTGTGTGGTTCTTAGGCATCCCAGCTAGATAGCACTATTGATTACTTCCCACTCTTTGTAGCTTGCATATCGAACACAAATCCCAAGGCTAGGCATAAGAAGCCCCTGTTCAAGTTGTGGCCAGGCTAGTTCAAGGAACTCCCAATACAATGTAGTTTATTCCTGTTTCCTTGGTTGTGACTTAGAGGCTGAAGGTAGGTCCCTGGTGCTGAAGATACCACAGACTTTGGACATCAGACTCAGAAAATCCAGACTGGATCTAACCTGAAAACCTCCTTCTTGCTATCTAGCTTTCACAGTACCACAGTATTGAAGTCCCTTTTCTGCTGGAAAAAAAAAAAAAAAAAACAGTTAAAACGTTCACTAAGACCCAGAAGATGTAATCATAAAATGATAACCTCAGGCAATTCTCACACAGGTAAGACCAAGCCATTATGTGCCTTTGCCTTCTCTCTTTGAAGGAGGTGGCAGCAAAAGCCAGCTTTGGGGCCAAAGTTTTCCATTAGTGTGACCATCTGAGAGCTAGGACCCTCTGTTCTTTTCTGTGCAGCAGTTTTGTTTTGTAGGAATTGAGAGAAAAATGGTTTTGATAAAATATATCTCACCACCTTAATTTCAGAGTTTACATTTTGTCCTATCTCTGCTTCAAAATGTATTTTGTTCAAGAAGATGCCATCTAAATGAATTCAGCACATTCATCTTCCATATGAGGATGTTTCTAACAGAGCAGTTACATATTCGCCAGGACTCAACAGCATTCCATCACCATCAGGAGCCTCTTCCACTTTGCTTGCAAAATGGGAGACATAAAATTGGTTATCTCCGTTCTGAGAACAGAGAATGTGTTTAAATTACAGAAAAGATCTCTCAGGCCACATAGTAACCACCAAAGAAGGAGCCAGTTCAGCTCATCCACCATCACAGAGGGAAGCTGCTGCCATCTCCACTTCCCATTACTAGCTTCTTCATGGAAATGAGTCTACTGAACCTTTAAATACCATCATTGTCCCCATGACACAATTAGGCAAAAGAAAAATAGGAATCAAGTGCACAATAAGGATAGAAAATATTAAAGGGTGATTTCTATGTTTTAGGATTTTAGAAAAAAGGTGATAGAAAGCACAATTCGGATAAAGTAAAACTTGTTTGGAGGAGGCTGTAAACTCTGCATCTTATACTTATTACTTTTGACTAATCGTATGTTTGTTATATAGTCTGCCATAGCAGTACAAGAATTAGATGTCACCAGTTAATCACAGGAAGTATCTGGAAATCAATAGTCTCTGACCTCTGTAAGTGGGGACCATAACAAAATGCAATTTGATTTTTTCCAAGTAATTTTTAAAGATATTGAATGCAAATTTAGTAGCCATTTTTATCAGGCAATGACATTTCTCAAATATTTAGGTTTTCAGTACATTCAGATCGTGTATTATTAATCAATAATTTAACTACTCAGATTTTAAAATTAAATTGTGAAGAAGCTATCCATACACATATTCTATCCACTTTCCACTGGAGCAGTGTAAGTCGGAATTGGATGAGATGATATAATTTTAAAATTGGAAGAGGTTGTACATTTTATTAACTAGCAGACATCTGAACAGCTATTGGTTTTTACAAACTATGAAGTCTGTTCAAGAAGTGTAGAGAAATGAGTCCTGTCCCAGTATTCAAAGATAGGAAGTAGGACTGGCTTGCCTTTCACTAGACCCAGCTAATTTATTTGTGACACAGGAAAAATATTTAATCTAGAGCCAAGCATATTTTTTGGTAGCTAATGAATGAGATGGTTAGTTTTAAATATCAACTTTGGAATCACTGGAAAGATAATTAATTGTCTTTACCAAGTTGGTGCACAGGCATATCTGTGGGGGAATTGTCTAGATTGTCAATTGATGCAGGAAGACCCACATATAGGTGGCGTCATTTCCTGTGCTGGGAGACCTGCGTGATATTAGATAGGAGAAAGCTGATGAGACCTGACAGGCAACAGAGGTGCATTAGACTCTTTCTGGTCTTGACGGTAGATGTGATGCCTTAAGTTGCTGCCTTAAATTTTCACGATAAAAGACTGCAACCTAGAACTCTAAGCCAAATACACTCTCTCTTCACTAAGCTGCTTTTTGGCCAGGGTATTTTAAATAAAGCCATAACAGTAAAGCTTATTGTTATGAGCTAAAATGCACTGTGTAATCAAGGTTCATGAGTTTTATTGGTTTTGCTTTTGCTTGGTTTCCTTTATTTCTATAACATGGGGAAGAAGGTCACTCTTCCTACTTCTACCCATCAGGACAATGTTCAGGATGTTGCTATAACAGATTACTATATCAGTGGCTTAAGTCAAATCTCATTTCTTGCTTATACCTGTCACCCTGTGAGTAGGTTGTGTAGTAGAAATTCCTCCAACTGCCACACATGCAAACAGTGGTAACTTTCCAGTGCCGAGATAATTCTGTTGAATGGGCTCCATCCCATTTGCTGTAACTCCAGGAATGCTGGGCACTGAGGAGGTGGGGTAAATGAATTTTAACCATATCTGGTAACCATCATTCACTGCCACATACATACTCCTGTGCTTATATTTCTTGCTCGCTGTCCTACCTAAAGGATGCTGAACCTGAGACCAGGAGCTGATATTATAACAGAGTGATGTGGGTGTGGAGCACCAGGATAATCAACTTTTCTCTCCATCACTGAAAATGCATCAGTGACTTAATTTCCCTGAAATTCCTACAACATTTTGAAGTGGAAATTCTCCCCTGAGTTTATGTAGGGCCTTAGGTTGACAGAGGACCCATCAGTTAAAGACACCACCAGCACACAAGGAAACACACCCCCAACAGTAGAGGCTTTCTCCCATGTCTCACATTGGGTATAAACCACACCAAAACACCTTTTTTCACAGAGATCCTTTATTAAGCCAGGAAGATAAGTTAAAGTGGCTGATTTCTGACTGGGGCAGAAAACATCAGCAAATGACCTTGCAGGTATAATTTTTAAGAAAAGGAAAAATAGAGGTTTACGTTACAATGGGCTAGGATGCAGTGGTAAAGGAGACAGGGGAAGATAATATGGGAAATGAGGCAGGGCATTTGTCCTAGAGCGACAAAGGAGTGCCTCTAGAAGAGAGGAGACAGATATGGCCCATAAGCAAATGGCAGTTTATAAAGGTAAAGTGGAAAACCCTGTGTTAGACTGACGTGTTTAATTTTAACTGGGCATGGTAATTATGGCAGCCAAAGGAGGCTTTTGATTGCTGAACTTCAATACTTTTATAGCTGGACCTTGGTAGTCAGCCTCAGGAGGAGAAAGTGGCCAAATAAGGGAGTAGACCTTGGGGGTTAGCTTCAGGAATGTAATCCAAGGGTTTTTAGCATGGCAGAGGGAATGGGAGAGAAAGGCAAGCTTGCTAGAACCACATGCTTGAGTAGGCTAGTATCCCCTCACATAGTAGCTTGCATGTGTGTGGGGGGAGTGGTCTCTGAGATAGGACAATGGGCCTTGGAGATATCACTTGTGACTTCTCACATTATGGTCTATGGGGTAGACCCAGGCAGCTGTTTTGTCTAATACAGAATACTCACATCACATGTCAAGAAAGGAGAGGCAAATACAGCTGAGGTGAGTCCCAGAGAGGTACCAATTGGCACACTGCTTCAAATATTGAAGTGTTGCATCTTGTGAGGCTGTAATCTTCTTAAGAAGAAGGATATATATTTTGCTTCTTTCATGAGAGCTATCTTACCTATGTGATGCATAAGGAACTCTCTCTACCTTGTTCTCTTGGCCCCATTCTGTGGGCCTAGAGTGAAGCTTGGGTATTTATGTCTCCTAAGAGTAGTGTTTCCTGCATCTCTGTCCTAAAGTGGGTCTTCTGCACTACCCCTGTCCATCTCTTTTTTAGCAATTGAGTTAATATCACAGTGTATGATTTGTGTGTGTGTGTGTGTGTGTGTGTGTGTGTGTGTTAAATATATGTGTAGTTGTAGGTATTGAGCCCAGGGTCTTAAGTATGCTAGGTAAGTATTGTACCATTCATCCACATCTTCGGGATCTCATATGATTGTTTTATTTGCTTTTGTATTCAGGCTTTTAGGCTTTCTCTAGATTGAATATTCAGGAAGTTAGGGATAGTCCCTACCTTGTCTACCATGTTTATTTTGGATCCTTGTATTGTGTAGCTCTTTTCTCTCTGGATAGAAAAATTTCATTCTAGAGGATTTTAGAATTCAGGAAGTAAGTGAAACTTACAAGGCACAGGAAGTAAATGAAATTTACAAGGCCTAGGGAATAGAGTACATTTACAAGGCTCAAGAAGTAAAGAGAACTTACAAGGCTCAGGAGGCTGCTTAATGGTTATATAAGAAGTAACAGTTGCTTGGGAAAGGAGACTTTTCTACTGTCCAATCTGTCAGCAAGTTGCACATGGACTCCAGGGACTTTTCATGGCTTGCCACTCATGTATCATTGGGATTTTTCATGATACCGTTGCCGTGGCGTCACCCATGCTCCTGTAAGTAACCATGATAAACACTGTCCCCTAAGCTACACTTGGGTAGAATTGTTTCTTTAATGCCCCCCCCCAGGGTGAATATATGCTTGTTCACATCTCCCATGAAAAAGTCAAGCAACACCTTGAAATATGCCTGTCACACAGAGAGAAACATGTGTGATTTGTTCTGTGAACAAATAATAAATCCCTGTTTAGAAACAAGCCTTCCAGGTGATTCCAATGCAGTGTATCCACTAACCATACTCAGGTAAATACTGCAGTAAATGTTTGCCTCTTTTTTTTTTAAGTCAATAACTGCCAGTTTAATTTAATTTAACTCCACTTAACTCAACCTACATTTATAGCAGTGCCACAGGGCAGGATCTACAACTTGTTCACTTCAAACAAGGGATCCTAGATTCTTGTGCTCTATTCCAAACACTCTCAGGCAGTAGTTAGGGCACAAATACATACATTCAGCATAACAAGTGTACAGTCAGTGTGAATACATTCATTCTTTCTCTTGAGGATCATTCTATTTTTGGAACAGTACATGGGTTTTAGGAGAGGGCATGGGAAAATTCTCTGTTCTATTTTTGTAGTTCTTACTTTATAGTGAGCATTAAACTGTTGTCTATATATAACAGAGGCAGGCTCTTGATCCAAATGTGATGATTCCTTTTCTCAGTCCCTGTGTCTTCAGTAGGGCATAGACAAGCAGAACTCCAAAGGGTCTCCTTTCTAAGCACTGGTGCCCATCTGAGATGGTCAAGAAGTTCTTCCTGACCTCATAGACAGACTACCTTGCTACCCATTTGTCACTGAGTTTCTACCCACTTTTCTTCTCTCTTTCTGTTTGGGAAGACTTCTAACTAACCACTCAGTACTCTTCTGACTCAATGACTGTCTCAATTCTAGTTGTAGTGGCAACATATTCCCCTGTAAATGAACACTTTGTGTTTCCCTGGCTACATGTAGACAGAAACAGAAGAATTTGGGTAAGTTTTTTAATAATGTTTGTTGAAAGAAGAGGCTTGCCTGACCTGTGAATTTATGTCCCAGAATTATTAAGGAAAGAGTAATGCACAAATGCTCACTTTCCCTCATAGCCTAGGCCACATAGGCACATTCCATCATGAGAAAATGGATGTGGAAATATTAATTTATGAGATAGATAATCTGATCCATCACATTACAAGTGTTCACTCTTATCCAAAATATCATTTGTTTGGTTTCTAAATGTCATCTAACCCTCCCTCGTGTAGCCTAGCTGCTTTTAAAATCAACTGTCTGGTGCTTCTTACTTCAGTGCTACATACTGGTTAAGAACCTGAGCACAGGCAGCACTGAGTTTAAATCCTAGACCTGCTCTTATCACCTCACGGAAAGAGAAACAGCCTGGCTGAGCTTCAAGTGCCACACTGAGAAAATTAGAACCAAAACACTATTACTTCATAGACTCCTGGAGAGTAGGAAATGAGTTAATGCTCCTGTAATACTTGGCCTGCAGGAATGGCAATGGCAGCTCCTGTTGGCTATCAACCTGATCAGTCCTGTTAGTACACACCCTAGGAACAGTTGGTTTCTTCATCCCGAGCAGGTGCTCTATGTGTGTTTTCAGGGAACTCTTTGGGAATGTCATTGTATGACTCTTGTTTTCAACCTCATGATGCTGATTAGTCTAAAAGACTGCACATCTTTGTCATCAGAGCCCCTAATCAATAGTATTGTGGATGTCTGGAGAGGATGGCTCATTTTATTGTTTTTACAGTGAGCTACATTCCAGTGAAATGTAGTACTCTGTTCAGTGAGATTTGACACTCATGTGTATATCAAACCCAACAAGACACAGTATATTTCTGGCCATCCTAAGAAAGTTTCTCACATCTCTTTCTGGTTAATCCTCTCCCTAAAGGTAACCAATTCTTTAAAATTTTAACATCTATTGATTGATTGATTGATTGATTGATTGATTAATTGATTGATTGTGTACCACAGCATGCAAGTGCAGATCAGAGGAAAACTTTAGGGAGTTGGTTCTCTCCTATTGTGTAGGTTCTGGGATTGAACTCAGGTCATCAGGCTTGGCAGCAGTCACCTTTACCCAGTGAGCAGTTTTCCTGGCCTCCTTTTCTTTTGATATATAAAAATGTTATACAATGCTGAGGTTCCTAAGGACATTTAGATAAAGGTAGGTAGTGAACTTCCACCTTGTTCCCCCACACTCTCCTGCCCTCTCCTTTCTATTCTGAATTCTCCTTTTTGCTTCTACTTTCATGTTGCATGACAACACATGTGATTTACATGTATTTATATGAAATCTAGGATCCATAGATGACAAAAAACACAATATTTGTCATTCTGAGTCTAACATAATTTGCTTATTTTACCTGAAAATGATGTCACTTTATTCTTCTTTATGACTGAATAAAATTTTAATATATATGTGTATATATATATGTATATATGCATATGTACATATATACATATATATATATATGTATATATCCCTGAAGGACACTAGTCGCCACATCACAAATATATTTACTTGCATAATGATGTTTGTTAAAGCACTATTCACAATAGCTAAACTGCAGAACTGACCTAGGTATCTGCTCTAGTTCTCCTTCTGTTGTTGTAATAAATTACTCTGACTAAAAGCAACTTAGAACCAGAAAGGTTTACTTTAACTTCCAACTCCAGGTCACAGCCCATCACTGAGGGAAGACAAATCAGGAATGCAAAGTAGGAACTTAAAGGCAATCCTGCTTGCTATTCCATACAGCATTACCTCTGACAGAGAACTCACTTCACAAATTAAAAAGAATGGCAGGGACCATTGAGGATGCTATTTGCTAGCTGGCTCATAGGATTCAGCTACCTTTCTTATGTAACATAGGACAGCCTGCCTAGAGATATTGCCACACTCTGTGGGCTAAGCTAATCCTTCTCACATCAATTAACAATCAGCCACAACTCTCCATAGGTATGCACATGCCAATTTGATCTAGGCAATTCCTCAATAGAGGCTCTTCCTTGAAGATGGCTCTAGGCTGTGTCAGGTTGACAGAGCTAACAAGAAAGCATCCATTAACAGAGGGGCAGGCAAGGAGAGTGAGATACAAATGCAAGGCCACCTATTTCTGGTTTGTATCATTTTCCCTCAGTTTTGAGCATTCTAGAACCTTGTGCAAATATGATCATGCAGTATGTGTTCTTCTGATTGCCCGCTGAGATCTCCCATACTGAGGTTATGACTGGCAGTGGTTCATTCCTTTTTGTTGCTGAGTTGTGTCTAGTATATAAGAAGGGAAAGGATATGTTTGATGATACTGAATATTAGGGTTGTTTCTAGACTTGGATTATTAGAGGCATCTTTAAATTTTTATATTATGTTCAAATTTTCCCATTTCTCCTGGGTAATAGACTTCTGGCCTCAGAAAGAAGATGCATACTTGATTTTTAAGAACATTTCCAAATATTTCTTCAAGGTGCATAAGCTATCTAATATTCCTGCAGAAACATATACCTATTGCCTTTGTCTCATAGCCTTAGATGTTGCCGTATTTTTTCCCAAACCATGCTATTGGATTGATCATTTCTCCTCGTCCTCCACCTTCTGCTTTTCCTTCTCCACCTACACCTCTTCCTTCTCTTTATCCCATTCCTGTTTTTTTTTTTTTTTTTACTTCTCTTCCCTTTTAGTGTCTCCTTTGCGGTTAGTAAAATGCTTTTATTGTTTCACTTTATCTCCTTTGCTAACTTAAAAGTGAAAAGTGGTTTCCATGCATTTCTATACCTTACTGCTGTCTATTTTCAAATAAAATACAATTTCACAATCAAGAAGTACCACACAGACACACTATTTCACACATTGTGTGTTTCTTATATATTTGACTTCTATTCCTTTAAGCAGCTGGTAATCTTTTCAGTAAATGTTTGTGTTGCAAAATGAAAATTTAAAAACAAACACCAATCATTTTCTACTCCAAGAGCTTTCATTCTTACCTGCTAACATGTGTATCCATGCAGCCTCATTTCCCTTCAGGTTGAAAAAAGACCTTTTAGTGTTTCTTCTTGTTTAGGTCTGTTGGAGACATCTTTGTATTTTTTGTTAGAGTTTTGCTGAATGCAAATATATTGATGGGGACTAACAAGATTACTCAGAACTGACTATAACTCTAGCTCCTGGGAATCTGATGCCCTCTTCTGGACTCTGTAGATACTGCATGCACATGCATAAACCCACACATATACACACATGTACACCCATAATTTAAAAGATGAAAATAAATATTTTAGAGAATTTTACATTGGTATTATCTTGTTATTTTGTTTCCCTTTGCTCTTTAAAGCCAGAAATGTAAAGAAATTATTTTATGTTCTCACTATCAATTATTATGAAAAAAAGAAAGGAAGGAAGGAAGGAAGGAAGGAAGGAAGGAAGGAAGGAAGGAAGGAAGGAGAAAAGGAAGGAAGGAAGGAAAAAAGGAAGGAAGGAAGGAAGGAAGGAAGGAAGGAAGGAAGGAAGGAAGGAAGGAAGGAAGGAAGGAAAAAAGGAGAGACTCCATCTGAATCGTGGTCCTCTATATCTATGTTTTTTTTTTCTGCTGCTTTAAAGTTTGTTTTTATCTTGATTTTCAGCAGTATGACTATAATATACCTTTGTGGCATTTGCATTTGCTTTGTATTTACCCTTCTTTGATCCATACCTTCTATCAATTTAAGGAATTTCTCATTTGTTTTCTCTTTAAGAACACATTTTATTCATCCATTTTCTCTTTCCTCTTGTTTTGATACTTTAATGGTGCTTATAAAATTATTTAAAATTGTTCCACAGGTATCAGTTTTAAACATTTAAGGCGACAAGGAAACCCACAGCTTACTGTCTGCTTAGGGGGACTAAGGGGAAGGAGGACAGAACAAAAGAGGAAACAAAGGGTGAAGAAACAAGAATTAATCTCTCCAAAAGCCAGCCAGCTTTGTACATTACACTACTGATGATGCTCAACAGATACTAACGTTCATAATGAGGGAAACTGCTAAAGATACATATGCTGCAAAGAGCTAGATCAACCAGGACATAGCAAGAAGAATCTCTGAAATACAAGTGTCCTGAGAAGAGTTTATAAGGGGAAACACCTGTATTCTCTAACCATGGTTAGGATGGCAGGCCCTTTCCTACAAGACTCTTGGGGTGAGCCAGCTTTCATTGTGTAAGTAAAAACACCAGAGCACAGCAGCTCAATGTGTATACTAGGGACAAAACCAGAAAGCAGTTATATGTCACCGAGTCTCCTTCCCACAATCCTCTTCTCATAGACTATTGGGGATACTTGGCTAAATCAAGACTGTCAAATCAGGGTATACTTTATTTTTTCTTTTGAAGCAAAGAAAAGTTTCATGACACCAGGAAACCCATAGAACCATCTAGAATGCATCTGCACCCATTTCCCCTTTCTTTAAAGAAAAATAAAGTTTTTAAAAATGTTTTTAATTATGTGTATTTCTATAGATTTGTGTGTGTGAGTACATATACCTGTAGAGGTCAAAAGGGGCATCGGATCCATTGGAGCTGGAGCCGCAGCTTGTGAGCTGCTATGTGTGTACAGGGAACCAAACTCAGATCCTCTACAACAGCAGTATGTGGCTTTAACTGTTGAGCCATCTCTCCATGCTCACTTCATTGTTTTTCTTACCAGAAAAAGCGGCATAGTCTTTGCCAGGACGCTGGGCATGTTCTGTAGCATGGCTGTTCCCAGTAGATCTATGTCTGGGACATCAAGGACCTCTGTATGTCCTGAGCACTGCAGGTTTCCTGTATACCTTGGAAATATCCTCCTCCACCATGACTTCTTCCAAGCAGAACGGGACCATGTGGGCTTCGAGTAGGAAGTGGGGTCTGCCACTCTTGGTAGTGACAACTCCAAGCTGAGTCAACTAGGTGGCAAAAATAGATGTGTGGCAGTTGTGTTTGGCGCCAAGAGTGTTTGAAATCAGCCTGCAGTGTCCTTTGCCATCTCACTAAGAAGGGAAATGGCTAGGGCTGAGAGCAGGCCTGCTGTGCCCTGTAGCGCCCTGTCCACCTTAAAAAGCCTTGTTAGCATCAGTGTGGAAAGCCAACTTACATAATGAGCACCTATAATTCCAACCCTGGGAGGCAGAGACAACAGGATCCTGGAGCCTGAGGAAAGGAAGTCTGTCAGCTCTAACTATCAGACCTGGCTTGAAAGATAAGCTGTAGAGCAATAGAAGGTACACATGACCTCTGGCCTACACACACACACACACACACAGAGAGAGAGAGAGAGAGAGAGAGAGAGAGAGAGAGAGAGAGAGAGAGAGAGAGAGAGAGAGAGAGAGAGAGAGAGAGTTGCCTTGGACAAGGGGCCACTAATAAGCCTAGTCTGACCCCTGGGCCATCCACCAAGCCTGCCCACACACTGCCCCTCTTTGGGTCTTCATTCACTCACCAGCAGCTCCACGAAGCTCAGCTTCTCAGATTACATTTCAAATAGTGGAAAGTTCCAGAATGCTGCTTGCAAAGGGAATCAGGCTTTGTAAATGAGAGAGGATTATTGTTGGCCTCTTCATGCTCAGAATGTCCACTCCCAAATTCTAAGTTTCCTGGTGTTTCAAGTGAGCATTTTGTTCAGTGAGAGTGGCAGCCTCTGGCTGCAGCAGCATGATTCATGGGAAGCTCTGATGAGAAGTGATTACTTCCTGGAGCATCAGGGCTCCCCCCTTCCCCCCCCCCCCAATCCGAGGCTGCTCATGAACCTCTGTTCACAGTTTAGCGTCTTGCTGATCTCAGTGCATACTCTCTCCCACCACAAACCCTGACTTCTCCTGACAAGTCAATTTCAAGATGAAAAATATGTAACTGGGGCAGCCTGTCACTCTAAGATGACAGCAATGCTGGAGTGTCTGGAAACTTTGGCAGCTTTCAGAGCATTTCAGGGAACTGCCTGAGTCACCCAGGATTCTGAGTCTCTTCACACTGTTTTACTGACAATACAACAGGGATAAAAATCGACTCCATAGGGCGATAGCTGGCTTCTGCGAAGTCACATGTTAAAGGGAAAGATGTGAATCCATGACAGAATATTGTCCAGGGAATTTAAAAATTAATCTAAAACATCTGTGATTGGAAATTCCTTCAGATTCTCAAACAATACCCCAGCATCTCTGCTATGAACTCTACTTTCCATGTAACCACAGGCTCACACTAGGTCACTGATGACTGACTGTTGCTCTGGAGCTGATCAGGGTGTGACCTGCTCACTGGCTGTTAGCAGACTTCTATTGTTACTATACCAAGATCAAACCATTTTCTCCAAGTCCATCTTCTAATTCCTAAGAAGGAGTTAGAAATCCCATCACTTCCTGAAGGCCACAGGTATCATGTCAGTGACACAGTCTGTGGGTGTCAGAGTAGCCCACCAAACTCAAACAAAACCCCTTTGAGAATATAGATGACTATGATAAGCATTGCCTCATGGGTAAGATCCCTCAAATCAAGATTATCGTTTAGTCTAATTAAGGTCAGAAAAAGGAGATTATATTGAATTAAGGTCAGGGAGGAGATTATATTGAAAACCACACCTGTATGTACAGTGATGAGCTTTGGTAACTTAGAAAAAGAATGTTGGGGATGTTGGCCGGTTAAGGACCCTTGCTATGTTGTGCACTGTTACTAAGGGGCATTCAGGGGCAAAACATATGCCCTCGTCATATTCTGTCACAGAGATTTGGTATTCACTTAATAAGAAGAAATTAAATTAATGTTTCCATCTGTTGTAGAGACATGAAGGAGTAAAAAACAATCACAGTATTACCTACTAGAGGTTTTTATTAATATATAAAATTATTTCTGTTTTGCTTAAGTTATGGCCAAAGAAAAAGTACATATCTGCCCATAATGTTGCTAGAAAGAAGATAAACCCAGTATGAAGTCCTTAAAACATGGGGATTCAGTTTTCAGAGGATGATTTTAGCACAGCAGTGATAATGATAATAATAGTCCTGTTAGTGCCAAGAGGATCCAAACCTGAATGAGCTGACGGGCAAGAAGGAAGCGCTTCGTTAAGCCTTGACATGCCATAAAATGGTACTTACTCGTGTGTGTGTGTGTGTGTGTGTGTGTGTGTGTGTGTGTGTGTGTGTGTGTGTGTGTGTGGTGTTCCTAACCTTAAATGACATTCCTCAGGAGCCATCAACCATGCTTTTGGGGACCGATTCTCTCATTGGCTTGGAACTCGCTGATTAGGTTAGGCTGGCTGGACAGCAATATCCAGGTATCCACCCGGCTCATCTTCTCACCACTGAGAATATAGTTGAGAGTGTAAGCGCATGCTGCTTTTTCTGGATTTTTTGTGAATCCTGGGGATTGAACTCAGATCCTTATCCTTGTGGGGCAAACCTTTTATCAGCTGAGCTATCTCCAGAGACTCTTCACAAAAGGCCTTTGTGGTTTGCCATAAAAGGCACTAGTGTTTCCAACCAAAACCAGTTCAAGTTGTTAGCTCTCAGGTACCACCACAGCTAGGTGGTCAGAAGCGCTGTGCCCTGCTTCAGTTTTATGAACAACTGAGCTGGCTGGCCCCTTAGAGCAGGGCTTTGCAACCAGAAGCTCATTTGTCCACAGGGGACAGTTGGCAGTGCCTAGAAACTGTGGGGATGGAGGGTTCTCCTGGTATCTATTGTGTAGAGGCTAGGGAACCTGCTTAGCATGCCTTGCTGCAAGGACACTCCCACAACAAAAAACAACCTTGTCCAAAATGCCAACAGTCACTGGCCTCACAAGAAAGCAGAACTCCCTGGAACTCAAGCTTCACTCTGAGAGCAGCCAGGCTTGCAACACTATGACAGGAGAAGAACAAAGAATAATGTTTGTGGAAAGCAAACATAGAGATCAATCCAAGCGCCTCTACTGACAGATCTGACAGGTCAGCCAGCAGCAAGGAGACCCAGGGACTGAGAAAGAGAAACTCAAGCTTCAGACAAATGGATCTGAACAACAGTTTGGTGTGGTTTAGAAGGCACCTGCTCCACAGCTTACAAAGACAGCATTTCTCGACCTGGGACAGGGCAATTGTTAGCTCATGGCACAGCGTGGAAGGGAATGGACAATTACAAATCTGACTTGAGGGGTCAGAGAGATGCTCAGAGGCTAAGGCAATTTGCTGCTCTTGCAGAGGACCCTAGTTTAGTTCCAGCACTTCAACTGGGCAGCTCACATCTGCCTCTAACTCCAGCTCCAGAGGATCTACCAACTTCTTTTTTTGTTTGTTGTTTGTTTTTGTATACTTTATTTAAATTTGAAACAATCTTATTTTACATGTCAATCCCAGTTCTCTCACCCTTCTCTCCTCCCCTGTTCCTCCCACCAACTCCCATCCCCTTTCTACTCCCCAGGGAGGGTGAGGCCTTCCATGGGGAGTCTTCAAAGCCTGTCATATCATTTGGAGCAGGGCCTAGGCCCTCTCCCATGTGTCTAGGCTGAGAGAGTATTTCTCTATGTGGAATGGGCTCCCAAAGTCCATTTGGGATAAATACTGATCCACTACCAGAGGCCCCATAGACTGCCCAGTCCTCCTAACTCACACCCACATTCAGGGAGTCTGCATGGGTCCTATGCTGGTTTCCCAGCTATCAGTCTGGAGTCTATGGGCTCCCCCTTGTTCAGGTCAGTTGTTTCTGTGGGTTTCTTCAGCCTGGTCTTGGCCCCTTTGTTCATCACTCCTCCCTCTCTGCAACTGGATTCCAGGAGATAGGTGCAGTGTTTAGCTGTGGGTGTCTACTTCTGCTTCCATCAGCTACTGCATGAAGGCTCCAGGATGGCATATAAGGTAGTCCACAATCTAATTATCAGGGAAGGGCATTTAAGGTAGTCTCTCCACTATTGCTCAAATGTTTAGTTGGGTTCATCCTTGTAGATCTCTGGACATTTCCCTAGTGCCATATTTCTCTTAAAACCTATAATGGCTCTCTCTAATATGGTATCTCTTTTCTTGCTCTCCTCTATTCTTTCCCTGACTAAATCTTCCTGCTCCCTCCTGTTCACCTCTCTCCTCCTCTTCCTCCTAATCCCCCCCATACCCCTAATTTGTTTGGGAGATCTTGTCCCTTTCCTCTTCTCCAGGGAACCATGTATGTCTCTCTCAGGGTCCTTCTTGTTTCCTAGCTTTTCTGGATCTGCCACCTTCTTCTGGCCCCCACAGCTACCTGTATTCACATTCAAGTAACCCCCCACAAACATACATGTGTGCCATACACACACACATGAAATTAAGAAAGGAAATAAAGTTCTTTGAAAAGAGACCTTGATATTAAGGAGTTGGTATTTCCTTTTAATGGAGCATTTGCCAAATTAGCAGAAAAAGAAAGCCTTGCAAAATAAGTAACCATTATTACATTCTGTGTTTTAAGGCTATAAACCTTCATTCTAGGAGAAGTTGTAAAGTTCGCCCAGAAGTGGGGGTGAAGGAGAGTGACTGGAGACTTGCAGTGGCTGTGGAAAATGTAACAAGTCTTTCTCTGTCCTGCTAGCTCCCAAATAATGACACAGAGACTTCTTATTAATTATGAAAGTTTGGCCTTTAGGCTAGGTATAGCTAGCTCTTATAACTTAAATTAATCCATTTATGTTAATCTGTGGTGTATAATATGGTGTTACCTCTCATCCATCTTGCACCTTCTGTTCCTTCTGTGTCTTGTTGATGTCTCCTCTGTACCTTGATTACCTCTTCCGACTTCCTTTTTCTACCTGGATGTCCCGCCTATACCTCCTGCCTAGCTATTGTCTTTATCAAACTGACCACAGCAATATATCTTCATACGGTATATAAATATTCCACAACAGGAGACTTCTGAGGGATCCTCAGCTAAGTCCTGAGCTATAAGGAAGGAGGGTATTAAATAATAACCTATAGCATCAATTTGCTGAAGCAAAAACAATTGCCACTCTTGGGCCCTTATATCATTTACAGAGTGGAGATTTTTGCACAATTTGGTCCTGGCAGGGGATTGTGAGCACCCACCTTATATGGTAGGAACCATGTGTTATGAAAAGACCTGCCTCTCTTTGCACTCAGAGTGTGAAACACAGCACAAAAGTCCTACCTCTTAGAAACCCCTGGGAAAGTAAAACACCACTTAAGATTCTATAGTAAATTATTCTCTACAAGTTAGAATTCATTAGGTAGGACTCTTTACCCTTAAGAAATCAGAAATGCAGATCTCTTAAGGGGTGGGATGCAAATTGTGTTGGGAAATTTAAGTGCTTGCCCCTTATAGCTCTCTTCTCCCCACCAGATGTAGAACTTCTGGTTGAGCAAACAAGGTTGAGCAAACAAGGTTGTTTTCTAAACCTGCACAGTGCAGGTGTGCCTTGACCCCAGGTGTGGGTGGTGCATGACTTCCTCCTATGCTTAGCCTATCTCCTGGCTTGGGTATATAAGCCCATTACTCTCTGTAATAAACAGTGGCAGTGGCTTCTACTTCACTTCTCATGGTGGTCTGTTAAGTGCTTCAATCCTGACACCCTCCGCCAATCTCAGCCCCAGGCTGCGCGGACGCAGCACCAGTGTCCATCAATAAAAGGCCAAGGGAAGTCCATTACCATCGTGTAACTGGTGTGCAAGGTATTATGCTGACTGATCCTGTTGCTCGGGGCACAGATGGACAAGGCCCTAGATGGACAAGGAGCAGCTCCTCAGTGAGCTCATCCTGGAGGTGCTACAAGGCCTGGACCAGATGGGATGAGGTGATTGGTCTGAAACTAGAATTGCCTATTAAGAAAAGTAAAGGGCCTTTACCTATTCTTGATGTTGCCTTTTGCCATCTGAGATATGGAACCCTGTGTCCTCGTCAATGACTCCTGAAGTTGAAAGCCAAGGCAGATGAGCAGGAGGAATGGTGATCCAGTGTAAGAGAAGGTGAGTAAGGCCTGGAGTTTATACTAAGGAAAAACACACTACAGTTGCCCCAGGCACTGCAGTGCAGTTACAGTCTCCTAGTGCTCACCCTCATGGTCAAACTGGTGATTTTTCCTTGCTAATGAGAGGCCAATTACACCACTGCGTAGTAAGTTCCCTGCACCTGTGTGCACCTTTCTTGGATATAAATCTCTCTTTAGTTCCCCAAACAGGTGTTTGTAAATACTTACGCTGAATCTTTGCTCCCAGGATGCATGTACCAGTTGTTTCAGGGCGAGGCTGCTTCAGGTGAGGGGCTGGAATCATGCATGCTGGGAAGAAGCTCTTATAACCTTCTGCCCACAGAATAACACGAGTGAGTCTGCAGCTGTGGGAATGCACGAAATACTTAACTTTGTGGCAAAGAGCTGAAGCTGTGTCGACATTTCTGGAGTTTGAACTATATTATTTTTAACAAGGAGGAAAGGATAGTGGAGTATCATGCCTGGTCCTCTAGGTCTCTGGGTATACAGAATTCCCTTCCCCTTGCTCATTTCATAAAGAACAAAAAGTGGGTTCATTGCACAGAAGGAAGGCAGTACCAATTCTGTCACGTGTCTGACATGAGATGAAAGGATCGCCATTCTAAAAGGCTTAGAGTCAAAGGCCTGAGTCAGGGCCTCAGTATCCTTGAGTCTTCTGCCCTTTGTCCCACCTTCATATGAATGATTCAGAGTACATGGAAGTGTACAGTATTTATTATGCAAACAGAGAAAGGTGGAGGTAGGGAGGGATGGGAATCTGCAAAGTACATTGTTTTATCCAAATT
Organism: Cricetiscus sungorus; assembly: GCA_030556225.1. NCBI lineage: Eukaryota > Metazoa > Chordata > Mammalia > Rodentia > Cricetidae > Cricetiscus > Cricetiscus sungorus. Next base: position 89,280,449 of record JANBXA010000007.1, read on the forward strand.
AGGGATGTAATAAAAAGTGTATTGCCAAACACAAAGGCTTCTATATCTCTGCAAAGGGCTGAGAGACAAAATTAAATGGATTGTCATAATTTCTCTTATCAGTTGGTCAAATGGTGAGTTATTTCATTTGTATTTTTCTAATGGCCCCACAAGACTCCTCTGAACTGGAATAATGCTAGCTGGCCTTGAAATTTCCTGTGATGCCGAGAGTTTGGAATCATTAGTGACTGAGGAGCACATGAAGAGTACAGCGGGTGCTTCCTAAAGTCCACCTGCAAATACATCACATGCACAGTGGACCGAGCTAAGAAACCCATCTCTACTGGTGAGTAGATGAAGTTCAAATGGACAAAACCCTCAAGTTAAAGATCAGAGATGCGAAAATGGGTTTAGACTTGAACAGGAACTTTTTTTGAAAATAAGAACAAGTTCTTTATGTAGTAAAGCAAAAAGGAAGCTATTGAGAGGGAGAAGAGAATGGGGGACAGTGCTATGGGGATCCCCAACAGAGATGAACACTCTGAGACAGTTTATAGTCAGTTGAAAGTGTTCTAGCCATTGGGATCACACTCAGGCATTTGGACCCAAGTATGGTATCAAGTGTTTAAAGTAAGGATTATTTTTTAAGGCAAACACTACATCCTGCTAGCTCCTGCTGCAGCTGCTGGGGAAGTGTTGTGCAAGCAAACAGTTTAACGGAAGCTGAGATAGCAGTAGATTGGAGCGGGAGGTCTGCACAAGTAAGCAGTTTAACAGAAGCCAAGATAAGTTAGCTGGGGCATCTTGACCACAGATTCCTAGAATAGAGTTGGGTAATGTTCCATGGAGCTTCCCAGAAAGGAGATCAAATTCTAGTTAATCCTAATGTGGTCTCAGCAAGAAGACAAGGTGTAGGAACCTCTGCACTGTCACAACAGCAGAAGGGTGAACATGAGCAAAATACATGTTTGAAATGCCATGATGAAACCAGTATTTTATGTACGCACTAAAAATAAATTTTAAAAATGAACAACAGAAAAAAAAATCATTGAAAACTCTCAGGGAAATGAGACAACGGGCAGAGAACTCAGCAATAAATACCAAAGCAAAGGGCTATGGTACTAGGATAAGTTTGTCTTCTATTGCTCAATATATATATATCTGGCTATGTTGGTCATTCTTGTATGATTGGATACCTTATTATCTTGGTGCCAGTAAATAGTTTTGTAGCAAAACAATATAAATGTGCTAAGGACTGATCTACATTCATTTTATTCTGAATGTGACCATCAGGATAGAGGAGAAAAGAATTAAAATTGTAGGCTACTGCTCATACATGCCTCTCAGAAGGAAGGCATGGGTGTCGGGAGGAGGGAAGGTCTCCCCCTGCAGGCTGGAAAAACTTAAAAGAACAGAGGGTAGGGTGTTCCTGAGAAAGGTTCTCTTCACTAACTCAAAACCAGGGCCTGAGGATGGCAGGTGACGGTAACCAGAGTGAGTTACAAATGCATGTGAAAGTGGCAAAGAACACACTGGAATTTAATTAAAAAAAAAATTATAATACCATATTTTTTAAAAACCCTAATAGTTACAAAACTGGGAGATGAGCTAAGGGCGCTGGTGTACATCTTGAATCCTGAAAAGTCTGAAGCAGAGGTAGAATTCTCCATGAGTTCAAGGTCACCCTGGTCTATCCATCTCAATTGCTGTAAACTAGTCTATTTAATAAATTCTCTTTGTAATATATATTCTCTGTGTCCATTCTGTTCCTGTAAAGAACTCCCACACAGACTAATGCAGAAGTGCATGCTATCCTTTGTGCACAGTTAAGCTAGTTCTCAAAGGCAGGAGGGCTGCAAACAGTTTGGAAAACAATCCCAAGTGCTTGAGAGTGAAAATAATGACACACAGAGAAATGTGGGCATGGAACAAACTTTTTTTCCCAGAGTAAAAGACAAGTTGTGAGAGACTATCTGATATACCCATCAGTCCTTAATCTTAACTAAAACTGTAAAACTGGCAGAATGCCCATGCAAATAAGTCTTGTATGTAAAACTAGAAATCCCAGGGAATTGATGCCAGGCTGGTGTGGGAAGGGATAAATATCTATAGCTGGTACCTGGGTAATGAGTGTTATAGTCCCACATAACTGGCTGTCTGGAGCACAGACTCCAGGAGACACCATCTCAAGCCTTTCACAGAACAGAGTCTTTTTTTCTGAGGTCACAAAAAGAACACCATGAAAAAATGGATTTTGAGAGTCCATTGAAAGAAGGAATAGACAGCATGGCTTGGGTTTCCGTATTTGAAATTGATATCCATTTGCAATTACCAAGAGGAACATTGCATCCACCTGGACACCTTACAGTCTGGGTTCAATAACAAGAGTCTTGCAGTCCTTCTTAAAATAAGCACTTTTTACAGAGAGGGCTATGGCAGGGCCATGGTGCTGGCTTTAGAAATGGGTGTTGAATGCCTCATTCGTTCTGCTTATGGGCCCTGGGATACTGGAAGCAATGATGCTTAAGACAGCCAGCCCCAGCCGTCTCTTTATATGTAGGAGCTGGCTTCCTGCAAGAAATCGCCTTCCCATGAGACTTGGGTAGGACTCACAGGTGCCTTCCTCACTGGTCACAGATGCCAGAGACATCCTCTAAATTTCCATTCTTGTTCTTATAAAGGAGTAGCTATGATCGACCTGAGCAAACATTTTGTTGTCCAAACTTTGACCAAGAATCTCACCTTGCCCCAAGTCCCTGAATTTCTAGTCTGAACTAGAAAGCAACTCCCTTAATAGTCATCTCAAGAATCAGACTGACCTCAGAGCGAAGCATCCTGGACCTACCGACTGCCCAACACCTAGCTGCACTTAGACCTCCTCCCTGCAAAAGCCCTTTCGGGTGGAGCTTGGAGATGCTTGGAGAGTCTATGTTCAGATCTCCATTGTAAGCACCACACCACGCCACACCCTCCCTTAGTAGCTCCTTGCCCCCTTGTAACCCTTTTGGATAACATCTCTCCTTACTCTGGTCTACAATTGACTTGTACTTGTCAGCTACAAAAATAAAAGGAAATGGTAGTGAGGGAGTTGACCTCTGCCTAACTTCAAGTCCACGGGCCCCACTACTTTTTCTTTCTTTTTTCCTTCCTTCCTTCCTTCCTTCCTTCCTTCCTTCCTTCCTTTCTTTCTTTTTTCTTTTTCTTTCTTTCTTTCATTATTATTTTTTTATTTTACATGTTGATCCCAGTTCCCTCTCCCTCTCTCTCTCCCTCCCTCCCTCCCTCCCTCCCTCCCTCCCTCCCTCCCTCCCTCCCTCTTACCCTCTCTTCCCACTTCACATGCACCCTGACCACCCTCCCCTCCCACCCCACCACCCCCATTCCACTTGTAGGGCTATGCCATCCAGGTGGGGTCATGTAAATCTGTCAAGTCATTTGAAGTAGAGACTAGGACTTCTCTCCTGTCTCTAGGTTAAGGGAGTGTCCCTCCATGGGGGATGTGTCTGCAAGGTCCTTTTGTGCCCCAGGAATAAAACCTGGTACCACTATCTGAGGTTCCTTAGACTGCTCAATCCTTCTAGCTGAAACCCATATTCAGGGGGTCTGAGTCAGTCTCATGCTGGATTCCCAGCTATCAGTTTGGGGGGGCACTGTTTTTTCTGCTCCAAGTTCTGGTAAGAGCCCTTGGTTCTACTCCATAGGTTTCCTTAGGGTCAGGCTACTGGGATACTGAGTCAAGACAGCATGGGGCCAACAGGTACCCTGGTCTCTGTTTTCACATCTGCCAATTGCAACAGGGGTCATGTGACTGAAGGTAAGTCAGAAATTCCCTGTGCTTCAGCAGAAACATCTTAAATGAATCTTAGGTCATTTATTTCAGTTCTATTAGCTGCAACTTTTGTGATTGATTGCACCTTTCCAACCACTGACACTCTAAATTCTAGGAGTTTTTCATCCAAATCTTTTACCTAGACTTATGGCAATAAGCACAGCTATTATCTACCTGTTCTCTATGGGATTGGGGGGGTATGATTATGTATATGTTGCCATGAGGGTATATATGTGTGTGTGCATGAGTGTGTAAACATGGTCATGTATATGTTTTTGATTAAACAGGCCTGTAATATCTGTGAAGATTATTCTACACAAAGTATTCTTTTATTCCTCACTTCAGGCTTCAGCTGTATTGATTATCTCTCCTTTGTCTGCCCTTCTGGATGGCTGTGAGCAGTTTCCTGGCACAGGCATAGAGGTACATGATCTCCACATGTCTCTGAGGGCCTTCTCTGTGGTTTTCTCAGGGAGATGGCCTCTACTTGCTGAGTTGTTCTTTATTTACTGAGGTCACAGAGGTGCTCCCTGAGGATCTACAGGCCTTTCAATGAAGTGTTCAAAGCCTCAGAGATAACCATGACCATGTGAAGGCAAATATAGACCACAGACCAGAAGCAGGAATTGACAGTTACATGTTGTCTCCTCTCTAAAAGCCTTTACAGTTCCCTAAGGGACACTGCAAAATAAATCACTGATCTGGGCCAGCCACTCACCTTGTTAACAAATGAATCTCAGACGAGTTTCCTGCTCATGATTAGCAAACTGGTCAGGACAGAGCTGGGATTCTGAGCCTTCAGTTCTCCTCACATGGGACACCTCCCTCAAACTGCTTCCCATGCTCTGTTCATCTTCATGTGCCCGCCCTTCACTGAAAGAGCCCCATGCTTGACAGGTACACAGGTGTGTGTGTGTGTGTGTGTGTGTGTGTGTGTGTGTGTGTGTGTGTGTGTGACCTCTGATCTCATTGGCTTTGGGATTGAAGTATTCTGGAAGAAAAGAATGAAGCAAAAGAGGAAGGCCAAAGATTCAATGGTTGTGTGCGTTCGTGCAGTGTGTGTGTGTGTGTGTGTGTGTGTGTGTGTGTGTGTGTGTGTATGTGTGTATATTTACAAGTCCATATGCACATGTGTGCTGATACATATGGAGCCCAAAGGTCAGATGAGATTGGATGTTTCCTCCGTTGCTCTTCACTTTAATTGAGCCAGTCTCTTGTATGCCAGATCTCACTGAATCAGCTACAGTGGCTGTGCAGCATGTCCTGGGAAGCTGCCTGTCTCTGGTGGTTAATTCTCCACTTCAGTCTGAGTGTACAAACTCAGATCCTCAGGCTTGGATGACAAGCACTTCCCCAGCTGAGTCATCCCTTCACCCCACCCTACCCCTGTAGCATGTATGTTTTCCTCCAGCCCGCCCACCACCGGTCTGGGTCTCGCCAGCCCCAAATAACACACTGAGACTCTGTATTTGATACAATCCTGTTGGCCAGTTACCATTATTGTTTATGGGCTAGCTCTGTCTTAATTATTAATCCATTTCTATTTATCTAAGTATTTCCACGTGGTCATCTTATGGGGAGTGGCGGGCCCAGCACCTTGCTTCCTCTAGATCTACATGCTGACTCCTCCTAACTACTTCCTCTTTCCTCCTCCTAGTCTCCTAGCCCCGCCTATCTAGGTTTCTATTGGCCAACAGGGCTTTATTAATTAACCAGTATGAGAAACATATTTACAGAATAGCATCTCCCATCACACCCCCTTGTAGGGTGCTGATGGCTGTCTGTGGCTCTCAAACCTCTTTGAAATGCAGCTCACAGAAATGTGATAGGAATTTCAACTGACAGCACCCATTCTTTATTTTAGGGCCAGATTTCGGTCAGTTTTTAAAAGTGGATTTGCTTTTAAGAAAAATACGTCTTCTTACTAACCTCAGAATGGAGCCAGAGATGTGTAAGAATTTGAATAAAATCTTAAAGTCCAAATTGCATCATTAGTAATATACCCTGCAGGCCACCATTACTGGCTGGCAAGATATACATCAGTGCCAGGAGATTATGAACTGAAGAAGGACCACAAAATTTGCAACCTAGTGGATTAAAGAAATCCATCAGGAGGATGGAGCACTGTGCCCAAAAAACCCAGAGTCTTAAATAGTTAAGCTTATTGTATTCGGCTTGAATATCCCAGTTTAACAAGATAGTCTCTCTCTCTCTCTCTCTCTCTCTCTCTCTCTCTCTCTCTCTCTCTCTTTCTCTCCCTCTCTCTCTCTCTCTGTGTGTGTGTGTGTGTGTGTGTGTGTGTGTGTGTGTGTGTGTGTGTGTATGTACACCTGTATACGTGTGTCTGTGTGGTGGGAGTATTTTCTCATGAATGCCATGGACAGCCAAAGGCCTAGGATCCCCTGGAACTGGAATTACAGGCAGTTGTGATTACAGGTGTCCATGTGGTGCTGGGAATCAAACTTGTGTCCTCTGGAAGAACAGCAAGTGTTCTTAATTGTTGAGTCACTGCCCCTCCCCCAGCCCCAGTGTCACTTCTGATGTGAAGCACTGAGGAACAGGGGTTAGACCCTGTACCCACAGATGGAGAGACAACAGATATAAAAGTGTCATTTTCTTCTCAATCCAGCAAAGACACAAACCATCGATGTCCATGTGAGGCTCACAAACCATGGATGCCCACAATGCTATTGATGTTGATTGTCTGGTTATTCCACAGTGAGACTGCCCTGTTTTCACCCTTGTACAGCAAGGCCTTACACTCAGCTGATGGGAAAGGGCTGAGACATTGGATTCCTCAAAGGAGTAACCACTGGGCCTAGTTTTCTTTCTATCGGTGTGATAAGGACCATGAAGAAAAGCAGCATGGGGAGGAGAAGGCTTATTTGGTGGCTTACATGTCTTGATCACAGCCCATCATTAAGGGAAGCCAGGGTGGGAACTCAAGGCTGGAACCAGGGGGGCAGAAACTGAAGCAGAAAGGTAGAAGAATGCTGCTCGCTGGCTTGTTCTCCTTGGCTCACTCAGTTTGATGTTTATAAAACAGACTTGCTCCAGGCCAGTCTGATGGAGGCATTTTCTCAGTTGAGGTTCCCTGTTCCCAAAGGACTCCAGCTTGTGTCGCATTGACAATAAACAAACAAACAAGCAAATGAAAACAGTTAGCTAGCAAGCCACATAAATTACTTGAAGATCCCCTGAGTGGGGGATTTGTCTATTTCCCCATTTATTCAGATACTAGTTCATGTCAGTATGAACTCCTGTATATTTAGTTTCTACTTTGAGATACAAAGTCATTTTCTTGCTTAAGTTTCCCTTACTTTGGCCACAGGGAGCTCTTTAGGTGGTGTTGTAAGCTTTGATGCACTCCATCATTATGGGGTGTGTTGCCTACTCAAGTTCTTTTGCATATTTTGGCAGTTCAGTAGTTCAGGCTATATATATATATATATATATATATATATATATATATATATGCCCATATAATCTACATAACTCCCATCTGTGAATATTTTTACAATAGTACTTCAGTTACATTTTGCTGTCAAAATAGCTGACATGGATAACCTAAAAATCTATTATTTTCTTAATTGGTGTGTGTTGGGGGGGGTTGGGTAAGGGATGAGTTTTCATGTAAGCCCAGGCTGGCCTCAAACTCTCTATGTAGCTGAGGATGACCTTGAATTTGTGTCCTCCTTGCCTTTGCCTCCTGGCATTACAGGTGTGCACTACCTAGCTTTTGTGGTTCTGGGGATTGAACCCAGGGCATTGCACATGTTAGGCAAGCCCTCTACTGACAGAACTACATCCTAGTCACATTTGTTACTTTTACCATCTCTGTGAAGGACCATGATATTTCCTGTAAGCACGGTATTAGTTCTTTCCTACAAGTTTTACATTGGCTTGTTGATTCAACTTATTGACATTTTGTTTGGAAATGTTTTGTGTATGTTTGAAAATGAGTGTCAGTCTATCCCACACCCAAAAAAGTTCAGGGAACATAGTGGGAGGTGGGGAATATAAGAGTCCGTGGATAGGGAGGTATGCTGAGCAATGCTGTTTTCTAGGCATGAGATCTATACACACACATAGCAGCTGGTGTTACTATGTCATCATCCAAGTCATCATCCAAGTTCCAGCATGGATGGAGTAGATGCACTGAGGAGCATTGGTGGCTTATGTGGAAAGGAGAGTCGCTCTTTTGTCGGGGGGATGTGGCCACTGGGAGGATTCCCATGCCCACAAGGGCAGCACCAACTCTTTTGACTTAGTGGGTTATTTAAAGAAAAGACCTGAAGTTGGGAGGAGGTCATGGTGGTGGGGCTACAACAAAGTAGGGATGAGGAAATGGGGGTGAGTATGATCAGGTGTCATTGTACATATTATATGTGAAATTCCAGAGAACAAACAACACATTTTTGAAGTGTATATGTCCTTGCCACAGTCTCTGGCTCCTCACTGCATGTCTAACAGTACTACTATTCTAACAATGCTGCTGGAATCTTCTGGATCTTCACTTGTGCCTTCATTTGTTCATCCAATAGCTTGTTGACAGAAAGTCAGATCAATTTCTCCTTTGTGATGGCAGAGATTGAGAGTTGGGAAGACTCAGACATTAAATGTCACCCTTGTACTTTACTGTAGGAAGCACAAAGCTAAAGAATGTTCTCTACTGCTATGCCCTGAAACAGTTTCCATAATGTTGTCCAATTATCAATATTTGCCTGAAATTTAATTTGCCCAAGATTTAACAACAACAACAACAACAACAACAACCACAAAACCCCCTCCACATGTATCAGATTTATCAAGAAGGGGGATGTGTTTGACAAGGCTGTCCTTTAGGGTCCACTACACAGACTGCGAATCTCTTTCCTCCTAACTTTCCCTAGGAAAAAGTATGGAAGACTTTGGCTTAGACTGCAAAGTTAAAGTATTATTAATTTTTGTTTATTTGTTTGTTAGGGTTTTGTAAGAATGCTGTGTTCCTTAGAAAATAAAGATGATAGTAAATAGATTTGCTGTGTACTAATTGGAGTTCAGGAAAGGATGTCTTTCAACCACTCAGCTATTTCATCAGTCACTTAATATCCAGCATGTGTAAACATGAATTCCTATCTACAGATGCTATTTCTAAATTTATAGCTTCCAAACAGCCATTAATTTTGCTACCATGTGGGTCACAAGAGGCGAGCCAATAAATCTCGCATCTGCAACAGAGTAATGCTTTCCCATATGCACATTTATTTTCAGAATCCAAGTGTATTTCAGCCAGGGTATGATTGATCTCCAGCAAACACTGCTCTGGTGCATGGAGGGAATCAATAACACGCTGGACCCACCTGCTCTTCATAGTTAGTCTCCCTGAGTTTGCAAAGGAGAATCCATGGTGCCTCTGACTGCATCTCATCCCACATAACAACTTTCTTTAAAAAGTCAATGCATAATGAAGTTTGACCTTTAAGTAGACAGCAGCTTGCACCCACTGGGCAGTGAAGTGACCTTCCATAATCAAGAGTGTGATGAAACATTCCCTCCACCCTTGGAACAAAAACTTTTCCCAGAATTAAAATATTATCAAATTCCCCATTTCTTACCATCAATAATAGTCCAAATTAGCCTCCCAATATATTTGCTTCTAACTTACCCTATGACACAGTAAGAACTAAATCGGATGTTTTTCTGGTCAATCCACTCGTGGTCAATCCATACATTTGCATGGCATGCATGAACGTAATTTTAAATATTTGGTAGAATAACTATAACAAGAACAAGATAATCCCTGAACATAGAACAGAAGGATTCTTAATGCTCTTTAGGATGCTACTGCCTCTAGGTGTTTAAGGTAGCAGATGTGGTCTCTGTCTCGTTAAGAGTAAATTTTAAATGTCTTGCAATTAAAATTGTTTGGCTTTCATACCCCATCAAGTGTAGCTCTGTGAAATATGAAGGCTATTTCCACATTCTCAGGGAAACTGAAGCCCAGAAACATAGATGATGATCTAGAGGACACAGTGTCTCAGCACTGAGCTGGACCAGGGCTCAAGTTTTCTGCCTTCCAAGTGTTTTTCAGTTTCATGTTGCTTCTTCATATGATTTTTCATTCTCTCTGTCTCTCTCTGTCTCTCTCTCTCTCTGTCTCTCTGTCTCTCTCTCTGTTTCTCTGTCTCTCTGTCTCTCTTTATCTGTCTTTCCTCTCTGGTGTGTGTGTGTGTGTGTGTGTGTGTGTGTGTGTGTGTGTGTGTATGTGTGTGTGTGTGTAACTGTATGTGTGGGGACCAGATGTCAACTTCTGGTGTCATTCCTCAGAAGCAACCCACTATGTTTGTCTCCCCCTGAGACCTGCTTGGAGCTCACCCATTAGGCTAGGCTGGCTGACCAGTGAGTTCCAGAATCTTTTTTGCCTCTACCTCTCCAGATGAGATTACAAGCATATGCCACCCTGCCTAGGATATATATGTGTGTGTGTGTGTGTGAGTTCTGGGAATCGAACTCAGATGTTCATGCTTGCTCACAAACTGAGCCAGTTCCCTAGTGCTGGTGCTGGTGTATTTCTTGCCTGCCTGCTAATTTCCACAAGCCCCACACCAAGGCCTTCTAGAAACACCAGCACACACTGGGTCATTGCTGTTCCTAGTCTGTGGCCTTCAATTTCAATACAACCACTCATACTAAGATGTAAGTCTTGGTCATGCAGGTGGATGCCTGTCATGCTACTTCCAAATGCAACCAGACACTGCAGATCAGTGCGTCCTGTCATGAGTTAAGGCTGGTGGGGGACTTGGCATTGACTTCCATGGAGAAGAAGCTGTCCCCTCTCCGTCAGCTTGGGACACTTCCATACTGCTGCTGTGCCTTTCCTCGGTGGCTCCCTCAAAAGGACAAATCAAATGCCCTCAAGAGCATCTTGAGGTAAAGCCACAGTGTGTTGGCGTCCCTACATTTGCATGGAAATTAAAGGAAGACGGTATTTTTTTGTTACAGAAATAACTCTGTAATAACAGCTTGACATGAACTAATTGCTTCCATGGCTTTGCAGGGCCCCCTCGGGAGTTCCTCCATTCCTGCTGCACTTTGACTGCAGGCCGGGTGAACCGGAGAGGTGCCCCTCCGCCATAGGCATGCACATTCCCCACAGCTTTATTTTTTCGGCAGATAAACATGATGCCTCTAAGTAGCTACTGTATAAGAAACATTCCTTGTGAGCTTCCAGGGGTAGGGGGCAAAGGTTAGTTGAAAAAAACAAAATCAATGTTGGGCCGGGGAGATGGCTCAGCTCAGCGGGTAAAGCATATGCTGTGCGAGTGTGAAGACCTGAGTTCGAGTCCCCCAAACCTACATAAAACTAGACATGGAAACAGGTGATTAATTGCAGTGTTCCTTCAAAGAGAGAGATAGGAGGTGGAGACATGGAGTCCTGGAAGCTCCCAGGGCCGTTAGGCTGGCATACAAAATGGCAAATAACAAAAGACCTCCTGCCTCAAAATAGAAGGCGAGGACCAACACTGGGGCTGTCCTGTCACATTCATAGTGTGCCAGGGCACAGCAACACCTGCTGTCTCATGCGCACTCTCACACACTAATGGACATGCGCGCGCGCGCACACACACACACACACACACACACACACACACACACACACACACGATTATCAGTGGCTAGCTGGATGTCCTTTGGTGATCAGTGTGCAGAAACTTCTCTACTGGCAGGAAGTATTCATGTTTGCACATCTGGCCCATTTATTGGGTGAAGTCTCTAGAGTGAACAATGGTCACCTTAAAGAGAAATTGAGTCAGTCTCACTTTTGGGATGAGAATGATAAAGCTCCTGTGATTCTGTTGAACAAAGCAGGGCTTGGCCTGAAGATGCAGGTGAATTCACATAGGGTCTTTCCAGGCACCAAGACAGTTGAATAGGGGTACAACATGGTTGAAGCAGAACTGAGTATGTCAAACACACATCTGGACCTACAAAGCAAGTCTACTGGTTTAAATGATTTTTTTGTTATTGTTTTTGAATAAGAATATCACATTTAGTTTAAAAAATGATTGTGCTCTTACCAGTTTTAAAAATGTGTTGACTGCCCTAAAACCCAGGCTTCGGGGATATTAATTAGGAACAGAGGCATGGGACAGGGCAGAGAAGAACCCCGAAGTCACACCCATCTAGGTGGGAGCAGAGTCTCGGCTTCCAATTTGCTAGCCCAGAACTAGCTAGAAAAAATGAGATGAACCTAGTCCATTTGCAGTTTTAGAACTAGCTGATAATATGACTAGAGAAATCCATTTTTAAGGGTCAAAAGTGGTAGGGAGTGTTAGGTGGAGTGGGGATGTACTTTAGGCTCAGAGGCTGATTCTGTTCCCATAGATACCCCCAGGAAACTTAACATCCAGTTGCATTAGCAAATTTATCATCTGAGTAACCAGGGCCTTGATTAGTGTTTTCCTTGTAGCAGTGGTGTGTGAACAGATTCTGGAGCCAGTGTAAAGAATTGGTGTAATATAACCTTGGAGTTAAGGATGTCTCTGGTAGAATCATGTGCGCCATCTAGTGGACAGAGGAGGCATTTTGTCTTGCTGTCTGTTAGGGTTTGCCAGCCTTGGGTAGATAGTTAGAAAAGCTCTTGCTGCTCAAGCACAGCATGAAGGCCTGAATTCAGTCCTCATCACCCACACAATAAGCTGGGTTTAGTGGTGTGCACTGGCCATCCTAGTGCTGGGGAGAGATTCAGGGGCTTCCTAATTGGTGAGCCTTCAGTCCCACTGGCTTCTGTTCTTGTTTTCTTTCAAACAGCATGTGCACACACACACACACACACACACACACACACACACACACACACGAGACAGAGATCATGAGAGAGAGAGACGAGAGAGAGAGAGAGAGAGAGAGAGAGAGAGAGAGAGAGATCAGTGGTGGTATTTGCAGTTGCAGAAAGAAAAATCTGGTGTCATGCCAAGAGAAAACAGAGGCGGGACATCTATCTGTGTGTTGGGTACAATGGTGGCCCATCCTGGATTCATAAATGCAGGCTTCAGTCATACACAGTGATTGTGTAGCAAGGAAGTTTTGAGCTGTGATCTGTGTCCTGGATGACTGTTGAAAGGCAGACAAGTGACCGCTGAAGGCGATGCCCAAGGATGTCTTGTTGCTCCAGGATTCCAGCAGCTTCCATGCAGTAGCCACTTGGATTTGAAGGCAGGTTGGTAGTAACTGTTTCCTTGGTGAAACCGGCAGGAAGAGGAGGAGGGAGTGGTATACAGTCAGAGAGCTTGAAGAGGGCAAATCTTAAAAGAGAGCATTCCACAGTGCGCAGGAGTCCTGCCTGGGCTGAAACCTCTGCCATTGTGCGGACTTGGGACAAAGGGAAGAAAGATTAAGTCTTCAAGAGGCCTGTGAGGGAAAAGGCTGCCTACCTACAGGGCTAGGGAGCCAGCTCAAGCACGATAGTGCTCACTGAGCCAGCATGAGAACCCAAGTCTGACCTCCAGAACCTGCATAAAAAAACATAGATGTGATGCTGCATGACTGTAGCTCCAGTGCCAGGAGGTGAAGACGGACAGATCTCAGGGGCTAAAGGGGCCGGTGAGAGAGAGACTCTGCTTTAAAAACAAAATCCAGGGCTTTCTTGAGGAATGACACTCAGAATTGAGCTTTGGCCTCCAAACATCAAGCCCGCATGTACCCACACATACTAGAACAGGTACACACACACACACACACACACACACACACACACACACAGAGAGAGAGAGAGAGAGAGAGAGAGAGAGAGAGAGACAGACAGACAGACAGACAGAGAGACAGAGACAGAGAGAGACAGAGACAGAGAGACAGAGACAGAGACAGAGAGACAGAGACAGAGACAGAGACAGAGAGACAGAGAGAGAATCTGCTCACATGTGCTGTGAACGCCTTCCGCACGGTGCTTACAGGCAATGCTCATCAGAGGACTCAGCACATCCATCACTGGTACTGACATGAGAGCAGCCCCTGGGATTTTGCAGGGTGAGCTCCTCTCCCCATGGCTTATACAGAGCAAAGATCTTACTGCAGCTCCTCGGAACCCTCTGATGCTGGGGTTTCTGCAGCTAGAATGGAGCTGAAGAGGAATGGTTCTAGAACTTCCCCCCCACATCTTTGGATCTGAACACTGCCTAGAATATCCCCTTTCTGAATATTTAGGTACACTTCATTTCATCTTACCCACTTACATTCGGTAGCCCCAATATTTTTGCCTTGGGTCATTCTAAAACCATCCAAAGTCAAACTCAACCTTGGCTAATTTTGCAGTTAATTAACAAACTTCCTTGGGCTCTTCATAAGGAAAAGGACAACTGCCTCTCCCTTCTTGCTGCTAGTATCTAGAGGAGTAAGAGGGAATTACTGTAATTTAATGCTAGGTTTAAAAACACCAGCCCTGGGGAACTAGCTACCATCTTTCAAACAGAGATGAGCGGGAGCCCGAGAGGTGATAAAGGACTTAGATAAATGCAATTTAGTATGTGAGCAGGGAGAAAACATTAAGAAAGCAAGAAATAGGTCATTGGCACAGCTCACTGGCATGAAAATTGGAAGCCATACTTCTGAGCACTCTATTGGGTAAAACAAGTTTGTAACTTTTAACCAAATATATTATAACCAGCTATGTTTATAAATATATATTTGTGCACACACACACACACACACACACACACACACACACACACACACACACACACACACAATCCCTGACAACAAAGGACAGGGGTCTGAGGTATGCCAGCCTCTGTGGTTTAGATAATCAGTCTGGTTCCTACTGCTCTGTCCCTCAGTGCTTTCCCTACAATCCTTACTTTGAAAAGCCCTGTGCTTTTCTACAGCCACTGTTGGTTTGTGTGGTATCATGGAACACTGAGCTGAAAAATCTAAACTTCACAGAGCTCTGGGGACCTCTCTCTCAAGCAGAGGAATACATCTTTATTTCGGGTTGCTTTTATGGCCAGTTTTAAGAACAATCAAAACAAGGATCGAGAGGAAGAAAAGCTGAAGAACTAATAGAAGGTGAAATGGAGGGTGTGGGGGAGGCGTGGAACAACGCCCAGAAAGCTGCAATCCATCAATAGAGTAAGTGCTTTTCCTAGAGGCTCATGGGTCACTGGTCCATGCCATAAGAAAGAGAAAGACCTGAGACATGGGGCCTGACTCAGCAAACACATTATCCTGTGAGATCCCTGCAGGGTTGCCTGTGGGAAGAATGGGAGACAGGCATGAGTTCTGCATCACAGATGGAGAAATGGATTAACAGGGCCCATCCACCAGGGACTTCTGGTCCAGGGTGGCTTAGCTTTTTTGCCAACATTGCCTCCCCAAGGAGTATCGTTTTCCTAGCCAATTCTCCTCATAAAACCAGGGGTATGAGATGCAGCATCTATGGACTACAGCCTTTGGAAGATCAAAACATTCTTATCTCTAAAGTTTTCCCTCAAGAACCAATTTTGGCCTCTTGGTGCTTGCTGCGGCCTTAGTCAATAATACATCTCCCCTAGGCACGTAGGATATACCTTCTACTACTTGCATTCTTTTATGAGATCCACTATTCCCACTCGCTGTACATAGTTTAGGAGGGTCTGGTGGCCTCTTTTAGGACAGAAGGGAGTGCTTTGATCCTGAGCTTCAGTACTAGCCTGTCTCCTTAATTGCTATACTTCCTCTTGGGTTAGGAACCTCGCCCCTGATTTGCCTCAAACCATCACACTCTCCTGCCCTCATTCTGAGATGTCAGACTAGTTGAGCTAGAGAAAGAAGACACACACACACACACACACACACACACACACACACACACACACGTCACACACATATATATCCAACACATGTGGGAGGAGAGTGTATGTCAAAAGTCCAGTAGAACTATCACAATGACTAGCGTTGAAAGTTTAAAATATTTCCCCCTCTTTTTCTTAAGACTTAAACTGATTTTTCACTATAGGGGAAAGTCCAGGCAGACTCTTAGTCATGCTTATTAAAATCCCTAGGATGTCAGGGCCCAGACATTAAGAGAACTTGCTGTCCTTGTACAGAACATCTAAGTTCAGTTCCTAACACACACACACACACACACACACACACACACAGTCTCATAAGTGCCTGTCATTCCAGGTCCAGGGGATCTGATACTCTATTCTGACCTCTGCAGGCTCCTGCATGTATATGGCACACATAAACTCATGCAGGCACATGCACATACATATAAAATTTTTTAAAATTTCAAGAAAGCATAAATCCAGATAGCATAGCTCTATTTAACACAGTAGAATGAGGACACAATTCAATTCAGAATGGTTCTGTGGCTTTCTCCTGTGGATCTGTAGATGGGATTTCTTTTCATATTGAACTACAAGGATAATTGTTTACTGAACAGTCCTGGATTCCTCTGGACTCTATCGTAAAAAGAATCAGAAGGCATGGGTTGCGTCCCCATGTGACTGTCACCCCATCTTACCAAACTATCTTCATCTACTGTGATTCCTTGTTGAGGATGCTTATACCAGTTGTAACATCTATCTAGAACATGCTTTAGATATCCAGGGTTGTCCTCTAGTTTTATCTCCTTGGTGACAGCCACCCTGACCACTCTAGTTAGCATTGCCATCCACTCTGACTCCTTCATGTTCTGTTATCTTTAAATCGTGCTAATCCCTTTACTTGTGTTTTGTGTCTCTCCTTCTAGAATGGAATCTATATAATCTTTTACCAAATGTACTCTATACATAATTCTTAGCCTATCAAACTCAATATTTTAATGTGGTACCTATCTCTCATTAATAGTATGCATTGTTTTGCTTATGAGACCAAAATCTGGCCCATAGGTGGTTTCTGATCAATAGTTGGCGCCTCAATTATTTGTTTTAGTGTCACTTGACCCTATATTGCGTGGTGGTTTTTTTTTTTAACAAAGTCATTATTCAACCAGAGCTTGAATTTTTATTCTGTTTGAAAGGATGATAATGAGATCAACTAAATTTTGTTAAAGAGCATAACTGAGGTAGTATGTGGGAAAGTTATGCACACTACAGGTTAGAAAATTGTGCTAAAACATAGAAATTTGCAGAATCATATAGGTTTAATTTATAATTTAGGCACAGTAATAAATTAACATCAATAACCGATAAGAAGTCAGAACCATTCAGAAAATTATTACTACATTGTATCACTGCCCTTGTTCTTCAGGGTGTTGCTAAGTAATATGAAGGTTACTTGAACCCAAGCACTGCAATGCTTGTGCAAGTGACCAACAGGCAGGTGTGGTATACAGAAGAGAAACACTGGACAAAGGATTGAGTCCTGTCCTAGTTGAGACAGAGCAGCATGGCTCACTACTCAGGATGGTATGTGGCTCAGAACGTACAAAACCACCCAGAGATAGCTGGAATTTTCCTTTTAATATTCACAGGTTGCAGTTGATCATGGGTAACTGAAACTGCAGAAGGCAAACTCATGGATAAGAGGCCTCCTGCAATGCATTTAAATAAAAGATCTTTTTAAGGCAGCATGAGTGAAGCTCCCCAGGCATTTCTAGAAGGTACAACTTCACAGCAGATTTCCTGGTCCTCTGGATCTTACAGTCTTTCTGCCTCCCTTCCATGTTGTTCCCTGAGTCTTAGATGCAGGAGTTGTGTTGTCGATGTAGCTACTGGGGCTGGGCACCCTCTGTTAGTTTCATTGTTCTGATGAATTGGGGTTTTCTGCAATGGTCTCTCTGTTGTAACAAGAAGCTTCTTTGATGAGGGGTAGGTGCTACACTTACCTGTGTGTTTAAGGATCGCTGTTTAGAATGCACTTAGAAATTCTGCTGGTTTAGTAAAGTGGCAGCAGTAGATATTTCTGAACCTTTTCACCTATAAGTGTAAGAATGGAACGCCAGAAATTAATCAGTTGTGCTTGTTAAATGGTGAGTCAGCCCGCACCAATATACTCATTCCAACACATTCCCATTGCCTTGGAGTGTCTGGTGATGCATGGGCCAGACAGCTGGAAATAATGTTTTGTCAGATAAAGGGCATCTTCACGCCACCAGCTTCTGCCCCAGCCTCTCCTTCCTCTCAATCATCTCTCGCTTCTCCCCATTCAGTCTCTCTGTGCTCTATTGTTTTGAAATGAGGGACAAGGTTTCATGTGAATGTTGTGACTGTTTCCACCCCATGTCAGCACAGTCCTTGTCAGCAGTACCAAGCATGTCAGTTGGCTTCACTCTTTGCTTACAAATGATCCCAATGGGGGATACACACTGTGTGAGTACAGTTGACAGGAGCTGGTCCTGGAAAAAGACCACTCTGTGTGAATGACAGGGAGGACATCAAGGGCTAATTGTTCTACCTTCTGAGACATGGATAAATCCAATAGTAGATCTTGAATGCTAGCAGAAAACCCACCAAATGTCTGGGAGACAGAGATGAGTCAACCTGACAGGCTTGGGTCAAAAGTACTGAAAGATAGTTCTAAGAAAGGGACATTAGATTTTCTTTGACATATAATGGACACATAGGAAAAAAAAATAAAAAAGCACAGTTTAGTTAGTAGTCACAAGCAAAAGACCCATGTAACTACCACTTAGGCCAGGTTTGATTGCCACTCCCTCAAATAGCATCGTTGCCTCCTACCAAACACCTGTACCCTTTCCTAACATCTTTCATTCTACATCATATCTGTAGGACTTGTTGGTGCTGCTGTGTATAATTGTGTTTCCTCTTCCAGCAGCTGTAGTGTCCCATTATGTAACTAGGACACCTCAGTCACTCTGCTGCTGCTGCTCATTCACACAGTTCGCATGGTGCTGGTGGGATCATTCTTGTCCCTCTATGCTGGTCTGCTTCTGCAGAAGTTTCTCCAGGATAGTTTTCTGGTGGCAGAGAATCTGGATGATTGCATGTGAGTGTCTTTCAAGTTTAAGAGAAATGCCAAACTTTTCAAGGGGAATATATCTAATCTCACCACTAGCAATACTTTTGAGGCAACTCCTCAGTGTTCTCTGCGGGACCCCAACATAATCTCTGTTGTCTGAAAGCAGGGAGCTTCAGATGATATTTGGAGATTATTTCACACACAGGAATGTGGCATTTTTTCATGCATTTAGAATTTAGCTTTTTCCCTTTAAAGGATGAAAGAGCATTATACCAGGTTAATCCAAATGTCACTCATCTCCTTTGTATAGGAGAAAGGGCAATTTGATTGCTATCACATAGATATTTTTCCTTTTAAAGTTGTATATACAGAAGTAGAGTTGTCAAAAGAGCATAAACAGAAGACAGATACCTGAAATAATAGTATGGTTTCTTTCTTGGATTCAGCCAATTTGCTTCATATATTTCTGTGAGAAACAAAAGATTCAAGTAATGTATTCCACAGAGGATCTGAGTCAACACCAGTTACTGTTTTCTGGTTGTAAGAGAATGAAACAATCAAGAAACACATTCTGAGAAATCTAGTGCCAAGCCTGTCTAGAGAATTTTCCAAGGAGAGCGTATCTTGTTTTTACCCTTTTCACGGTGTGTGATCAGAACCAAAGCTCATTTTTGTGGAGTTCCAATATTGCCCTTTGTCCAGGTAAACAAACGGTGGGACTGACCTGCTAATTGTTTCTCCCTCACTCCAAAAGCCTCAACACACCAATGGAAGCCAAATGAATACACAAAAAGATATACTTTCGTATTTTAAAACATTTGGCTGGCTCACCTTTTCTCAAAGAGATGTTTTTTGTTTTGTTTTGTTTGATTATTCTTCCAAACATCAGTTACTAAATTTGGTAAAGCAAAAACATGAAGGTGACTCGGTGCCTCTCTTGCCTTTCCCTGGCCTGCTTGTGGGATGCTTTCCCCTATGTGATTTCTGACATCAGTGTTTGGAGATAGATGATACCCTGCACCAGCTCAGGCAGAAAATATCTTTCCAAGAGGAGATCCTGGGTCTACAGGAAGTACCCCAGCTCCAAGGAGAAGCTGATAACAAGGATGGAAACTATCTGCCAAGAGGGCAATAAATCTCCTTAATACACCTCTAACAAGAAGGACCACAGGAGCCTCAGAGCCATGAGCATACAAATTGAATCAGAGGGCTGTCTTGTTGACTGATAGATACTGCAGGAAATCAGATAATTGACCAGGCATGGACTGATAATGAGATACTCTTGGATAATTAGAGGAGGAGCAATGAACTGAATCCAAATGCAAAGCAGCTCTTCACAGAAGCTATTGTAGAGGATTAGGCAAGCATTCAGAGAGCTGGAAGGGTCTGGGAGTGGACAGTGCATGTCATAATATTCGTCATAATCTGCCAACGAGCTCAGATCCCAAGTGTTCAGGAATTTCTTCAGGTTGGTGTATAATACAAAAAGCTAATAACGTCCAAGAGGACAATTAAAAACCCAAAACCTCTGGGTACATTATTCCAAGAACATCTTTATATTTTTGCCACAGTGTCTCACAAGTGTAACTTGAGACTAGAAGTATCAATTACATTGGAAGGCATTGTAAGTCAAACTTCATGTTGAACATGGATCCAGAAGTTGGCTCCCAGAGAGGCTCATTTGACCCACAAGAACTCATTGGAATGTTGTATGTTCTATACATGTTGAGGACACAGTATAGGTCAGCATTGTTAGGGGAAGCAGAACACCTCACATCACTGTAGCCAAGAATAAGAGAAGGGAGGAGGAGAAAGAGGACAAGGAGGAGAGGCAGCCACCTATGTAATTATAAATTATATCACAAAACTCTATGTTGATTTTTTCCTATTACACCTGGACACCTAGCCAATGGAAAGGTGCCACAAATATTCAGAGAATAGTTAATCATCTGTGTTAACCACACATACACACATACTTTATTAATTGTGAGGTGCTTCTTGTAGAGAGCCGTGAAGTGCCACGCCTTAAAGTGGCGCTGGCTTCCACCTTACACCTTCATGTTGGTGAGGGCTCTCTGGCATAAACAAGCCTGTATTTGGTTAAGTCTGTTCAGCCTGTCTGCTTCCGCGTTAGAGTATCCTATCTGCAGGGTCCACGTAGCTCACTGGGGTTGGTTAGCGCAAGGGTATTTAAGCCTGTGCAGGAGTCCCCCGGTCTCTTGTGGGTCAGAAGAACATGTTTCAAGGATCCTGATTAAAACTGCATGAAGAAGATCTTCCCGGAGTCGCGTCGTCCTTGCTGGCAGGGGTAGGCGTGAACACTTTTCAGTCCAGCCCAGTTAACAATCAAGAGGACCTGTGATGTAGACCTCTCCAAAGCAGAGCAGTCCATCCATGGCCAACTTCTTGCTAAACAAATGGCTTTTGTAATCCCTTTCCTCCATCACTTCATAGCTGTCCATACTTTTGATGATCCTGCCTTTGGTTTTCAGAAGCTAGCCACTGTGTCTTATCACATATATCTGTGTGGCCACTCAGATATGCTATGAGATAATGCGGTCTTAGATAGTTGGGTAGACCATTAATGAATGAACCTCAGTCACATGTCCATCACTGTCCTTTCCTTTGTTGGTCAAGGGACCTGCGTAATGGCTTTGTGGTGAGCTTGGTGACAGAGCACTGGCCTGGAGCATAAGAGGCACTGGCTTCCATGTTAAGCTAGAGAGGAGGGGAGAAAAAGGGAAGAAGGGGGAAAAAGATGAAGAGGAGTAGGATAAGAGAGAATAGAAAGAGGAGAAGAAAGGAGAGGGGAAGAGAGGAGATGAGAGGAGAGAAGGGAGGAGAAGGGGAGAGGAAGGATAAAGGAAGGGAGGAGGAGAAGAGAGGAGAGGGGAAGAGAAGAGAGGAAAAGAAAGGAGAGGGAAAACTGAGAAAGGAAGAGAGATTAGGAAAATGGGATGAAGGAAGAAAAATTGTCTTTCATAGTAGAACCCATCTTTTATGGGTATAGAGCTAATTTTGCATCAGAAAAAAAAAAAGTTTACCTCTTCTGAACAATGATACCGTTGGTGGACACACTGTTCCCTATTCATGTAACTCTTACATTTTAAGGGCCTGGATATCTAGCTAATATTGATACTGGCGGCAAAAATAGAAGTAACCCTGGTGATACAGTAAAGATTTTGGGTCTTGAGGGACTGAGGTTATTGAAGGGAGTGGCTCTCATCTTTGCCACTCTACATCAGTAGAAAGATGAATCTCTTGAGGGATACTTACTGCATGTATGACTTGGTTTGTGAGATTCTCCTAATTATTCTCAGAGGGATAGTATGAAGATCACAGGATATTCATTTCTGCTGGAGATTTCACAGCTTCTGAAAAAAAAAGAAGTAGTTCAAACAAAATAATTTTAGACTTTGTTCTTCTGCACCCCAGTCTAGAGATCATAGAGCTCTGGGTGATTAGAAACAGGGGTGGTGTGACTGGGCACACTGGGAGAGCCCAGTGGGCAGACTCAAGATAGAGAATACACTGAGCACTTATGTGGAGCTTTACTACATTCAAAGTACATCCCCACATTTTAAGCCTCTGCTTATCCCAAATACCAACCCCAGCTTGCAGAACAGAAGAAAAAGTCTTAACCATGGTCATTTCTTACCCAAGTCTCCATTGGCAGTAAAGCCAAATCAAGGTTAACCCACAGAATGCATCCCAACCAGGGGCTAAATTCCTTGCCCCAGCAGGTTATGAGTTCATTGAGAAAAGTGGGTTGTAGCAAAGCATTGTGATAGAGGCATGGTGAGTGCTCTGTTCACAAACACCATGAAACTGCACAGACTGGGAAAATGTACTTTCCAAAGAGGAAAAACCCTATTAAGGCCACTTAGAGAGTGCATTATTGTATGATAATGACATATTTGGAAGATGATTTGTTCTCTGTCACCCATCCTTGATACTGAATGCTCTTCTGAGGCCAGCTCTCCCAGTGCTGGATGAAGTAAATTTGTGTTTTGTTAAAGCTCAAGGGCACTTTGGTATCACTGAAGCATTTCTAGTTAGGACCCTGGAATCCAGAGAGAGCTCATGATCTAGTAGGACTTAAGAAAAATGTTTCCTTTGGATCCAGAGTGAGTATGGAGAAGACTTTGGGGGATGTCAGTCCAGTGACAGATCCATGATAATTAACCCTGTCCACCATTGCACCTGCCACACATAGGTACACACACACACACACACACACACACACACACACACACACACACACCATAATGCAGAAGCAAGGGCCCCAGGAGTCACATGTCAACAATGTAACCTTGTTTGTCCAGCTGTAGGTGACTAGACAGCTGTGACCCAAGCCCACGTGCTGCTCCACCTCTCTGATAAGAGACAAAAGGACACAGGAAAATGGTCAGTAATGAAGGAGTCCAAAATGTGAGCTGTAGAGGCTCTGACTTCATTCTTCCTTCTTCAGTGCCTGGTGTCCAGCTTCTTTGAGGTCTGCTGCCTCAGGGTCCTACAGTAACCTCCAGGACTGAACCCTCAGCTGTTTGCATGGGCTTCTGACACTCACATCCAAAGAATATCTGCTGTTTGAGAACCCAGACATGTGACACACACCTCTCTGAACACATATGTAGGGCAGACTGATAAGCAATTAGTTAAATGATTAGTCAATTTCTATAGATTATTATCACAGACTGAAGCACTTATTAAAGAGTAAAACACTGCCTTAGTAGTTTGAGCTCTCTTAATGAGCAGCTATTAAAAAATGTCTCTGCTCTCTGTGCTTGAAGTTATGGTAAATTTCACAGGCAGTGACAGCCAGAAAAGTAGGCTCATTGACATTTGGGGAATAAGGTTTAAATTTAAAGTTTATTTATTTATTTTTGGTTGATTATAAGGTATTATTTACTCATTACAGAAAATTTGACATTAGCTAATAATTATATGGCAGGCATTCTGCTGGAGGGCTTTCTTTTTAGTTTATCTGATACCAATCACAATTTGTGAGGCAAGCAGGGAATGATTATTGCTGTTTGGAGATGAGAAAATGGGGTTTGGGGAGTGTATGTGGTGAAAAGTGGTGTTCATCTAAGTTGTTCTATTACCAATAAAGGATCAGGAGTCAAACATCGCGTGAAAACCTGATAGGTCAGAGAAGCAGAGGAGGAGCGACCAGTTAGTTGACTTTGTCTCCACCCTTCCCAAATGGAAGAGACATGAAATCTCCAAGTCTCTCCCTGTTCCTTCATGTGCATCTTCTCTATCCATATTCCTTGTTTCTTTGTGGCTAATTCCAGTCACCTAGTTGCTGCCTCCACCCCCTGATTCACATTAATAACAGTCTTGGGATGTTACAGTGCAATCAAATATCCCACAACATTTCCCCATTTTTGTCTAAATAAAAGGAAAGGTTTTTAACTCTAACACAATAAAACTATGTACAATAAGAAAAATGATCAGGTAAGAATTATATTCATAATGTCCAGACCGCTTATATTTGGCAAACTTGGAGAAAACACTCTATTATCTATCCTATCTTGGTGAGCCCAAAGTTTGATTGATAAACCACTTTCCATCATAACTTGTATTACCAACCTAAAAATATTGTTTTGACCTTAAAACATTCTTTAAACAACTTAAACTTTTATGTCTCTCAACTTTCATAAACTTTACATCTCTTTTTTCTTTTCTGAATTTGGTAACAAAGTAGATGGTATAACTATTTGGTTTCAGCCTCCATCATTGACCTGAGAAGATAGAATATTACTTGAATAAATGGGAAGTACAGAGTAAACAACTTAGAAAACTATAGAAATGACAGAGATAACTGGCTGCCTGAACAGTCACCCAAGGTTCCTCTGTAATGTTGGGGCATCCATCTTGGGCCCATAGGCCTGGAATATCTGACAGACATTTCTATGAGGCAGGATATTCTGAAGGGCTGCCCTATCTTGTCTTGGCAAAGTACAGTAGTTACCTTCTTTTGTGTCCTGCTTGTCCAATTTGGACAGCATACTGCCAGCATTCAAGGCAAAGGCAATTTCTTTGCTCAGTGTTTAACTTTTCCACAACAAAAACTAACTCCATCAGAGGTTCTTTGATGTCCATCATCTTTTTTGAAGTGGATTGGTACTGCCAGGAGCATATGTGTCTCACTGTCATGAAAAGCCTTATGTTATTAAAACATCTTAAATGCCATGTTCTGTAGATCTCTGAAGTGCTTGAAGACCACATATCTATCTAAAAAAAAGTCTGTTTGACCTTGACAACATACCTAATATGACTACAAGTTTGATTGTTATAGATGACTAGCTTACTCACTTGAATTTCTTAAGTACCTTAGTTTGTAATAATAACTTCCAAGGACTAGAACTTTACATTACATTTTTAAATGAGCTTTATAAGTACAATACCTAAGCAAAAGTAGAATCATTAATACAGTATAACAAAAATAACCTTAAATTTGTGTTAATATGCAAAAATGCCTTAAACAAGAGTAGAGACTAATATGTTATAACAAAAATAACCTTAAATTTGTATTAATATACAAAATTCCACACCAATGTAAAATATTTAAAAGTAGTAATTTCTTTTTAGTTTAAGAGTAGATTCAACAATCTACCCTTTTATCCTATCATTTCTATATGTTCCCCCCCCCTTTTATTTTCAGAAAGAGTGCCCTGATTCTAACCTCCTTTGCTTAGTTTCTTCCTTAACTATGACCAGTAACATTTTGAAACCAACCCTCTGAAATGATGATGGATATCCACAACCCATCAATTTACCAACCCCCCCACACCTCTCAGGAATGTGGGTGTCGTGTTCTTAAAATTACTTCCTGCTGTGATGGAATCTTTAGGGGTCAAGTCCTGGGAGAGCTCACTATTGCCCAATCTTAGTGTGTGTGTGTGTGTGAAGAGAGAGAGAGAGAGAGAGAGAGAGAGAGAGAGAGAGAGAGAGAGAGAGAGAGAGATGGAGAGAGAGAGAAGAGAGAGAGGTGGTGTTTGTGTGTGTATGGTATATGCATATGTTAGAAAAACCATAAAACTATATGAAAGAGTAGGGTACTACAAATAATTTACAATACTTTTAGTCATTTGGAGAAAATGCATACAACAAAACAATGCCTCTTTTGGAGAATCAGTTCAGATCAGTCTGTGTGATTGATGTGAGGGTGGAAATCATTCTAATCCCTTGTATTGTACTTGATGAGAACAAGGAAGGTGAGGGGGTACCCATGAAACACTTTTACTGCTCCATAAAAAATAAAAATTTTCAGGCAGCTTGGTGCTTAGGGATGTGTCCTTTTGTCACCATCAACATCAGCATTAGCATCAGAAGCAGGTCTCCTGAAGAATGGGAAGTGTGGCTTTGAGCTGAACTATGTTATATGCCTGCATACAAGAAGCAAGGGAATTATAAGGATCCTCTCAGTTGTTAAGTTGAAAATTAGGAGTTGTTCCCTTATTTGAAATTTTAATATCATTTGGAATATATGTTAACTCAAAATTTGAAGCTAAAAACCAATAAAAGTTACCTCTTCTGTTAATATCTAGAGGAATGTTCTTCCATCCTTTTCAAAATAACTATATGGAAGCAATATTTTATAAATATGAAGTCATCCCATCCTGCCATCTGCTTCTTTTTATTTTCTAGTATCTTATCCATGTCTTATCGTTATGGGAACACAGTTCTCCAGAAGTCTCTCACATTCCCATGTATCTTGTAAGCAGAGGCATGACTGTCTCCATCACAGCCTCTTTCCCTGCATATCTATCAAAATACAGATATAATATTTCCCTTGGAAATGAAGAGAAGATCCATTTCTAGTTTTGGTTATTGTTATTTTAAAAATGTGTTTTTCCTAAATTCTCCTATAATGCAATCCACCAGCAACAGCGAGGCATATGTTACCTCTTAATGTCACACTGTGGGAACTGGGGCTTGGGAAGCCAGGGGAGGGGGTTTTATACTCTAACTTCTACTGTTTCTGTAGAGTTCCTGCCTGTGACCCCAGAGTCCATGTTTTCTATGGTGCTGTGGGTGTGTGTTCTTCCAGCACCATACAGAGATTGTAGGAATGGGGAGAGAACAGTAGTTCAGGGATAACCCTGTTAGGTCTCTGCCCAGGACTCCTTCCTACTCCTCCCTAGATACTGTGTAGAGTGTCCTACCAAAGTACCTTCCTCATTAGAAGTTGTACTGTGTGGGAACTGCAGAGCATAGGAATTTGGCCCACAGGGCTCTGTAGTTGAGTAGACATGATGACAATCTCGGCTCTGCAGTAGCCTTCTGAAGTAGCTTTCTGCAATTCTCGATAAACATGTGGATTTGTTTCTCAGAGCTCCATTCTCTTCCAAGCTGATGGAGTAAAAGGGATCTGCCTCACAGGGTGAGAGTTGAATTCAACACAACAGTTGTGGGAGAAAGCTTGCTGGCATGTGGTACACAGTTGATGCCCTGTGGCTGAATTGTACCTCCATGTTGTATGACTTTTCTTGGGAAGCTGATATCTACTCACCCCAGATTTTAAAAAAAAAGTAACAGATAAATGGTTTCATCTAAGTCCAGCTTGCTGATCCAGTGTATTTACTATGGGTACTACAGGACCATGGGTGATTCCAAAAGCTATATCCTGGAAAAGTCCGTCCAGAATGGGTAAAAGGCAGGAGCTGCAACTTGCAGGCAGATACACTACTGAAAACTCTCTATTCCCCCCCCACACACACACAAGATGTGCTTATGTAACCTCAACAAAGGACCTTGTGGACTTTGTTAGTTTCTTATGAACCTCATGCACCCTGTAAGCCTCCCTGCTTTATCCAGGTGAGAATGTTTCAATTCTGAGGAAACAGTAACAGTGAATAATAGGTCTGGGGATGGGGGATGCATGGGTGTATCTGCGGTTTTTGGGCATCATCTCAGTGGTGAGCATAGCTTTACATCATAGTTGAGCTACATGCTGTGCAGGGAGCAGAGATACTGATAGCCATATGCTTTCATGTCCAACATCTTAGTTAAGGAAAGGGAAGAGTTCTTTATTTCTGACAATAAACTCTAAAGATAAATAAGCCAAAGCTATGAACTATGTAATGACTACTCTCCATCTTTAACTCTAGCCTACTAAGGCTGATGCTGTGGCCCATGGGTTAACCCATAAGCATAAATGAATCAGGATTGAGATGAGTTGATGGCCCTGGAGATCTGGAAAATCCCATAGACATTCTCAGGATGGTAATGCTCTTTGAAGCCATAACTCTGATATGCACAGTGGCTATTTTCCTCTGATTTTTTTTAAAGATTTATTTTTCCCTCTTTTTTTTCATTTTTTTATTTAAATTTGAAACAAGGTTTTTTTACTTGTCAATCTCAGTTCCCTTTCCCTCCCATTCTTCCCTGTAGAGAGCTGCGAAGTGCCACGCCTTAAAGTGGCACTGGCTTCTGCCTTACTCCTCCCCGCGCGGGTGAGCGCTCTCTGGTGTAAACAAGCCCTTAATTGGTTAAGTCTGTTCAGCCTGTCTGCTTCTGCATTAGAGTAGCCTATCTACAGGGTCCACGTAGCTCACTGGGGTTGGTTAACTCAAGGGTATTTAAGCCTGTGCAGGAGTCTCTCTGCTCTCTCGATGGTCAGAAGAACATGTTTCAAGGATCCTGATTAAAACTGCATGAAGAAGATCTACCCGGAGTCGTGTCTTCCCTGCTGGCAGGGGTCAGGCACATACACTTCCCTATCACCCCTACCAAACACCAGCCCATCCCCTTTCTACTCCCTAGGGAGGGTGAGGCCTCCCATGGGGAGTCTTCAAAGCCTGTCATATCATTTGGAGCAGGGCCTAGGCCCCATAGACTTCCCAGTCCTTGCAACTAATACCCACATTCAGGAAGTCTGGGTTAGTCCTATGCGGTTTCCCAGCTATCAAACTAGGGTCTATGAGCTCCTCCTTGTGTAGGTCAGCTTTCTCTGTGGGTTTCTTCAGCCTCGTCTTGACCCCTTTGCTCATCACTGCTTCCTCTCTGTAACTGGATTCCAGGAGTTTGGCTAGTGTTTAGCTGTGGGTATGTGCTTCTGCTTCCATTAGCTACTAGATGAAGGCTCTTGGATGACATATAAGGTAGTCATCAGTCGTGAAAGGATATTAAAGTTAGCCTGTCCACTATTGCTTAGATTGTTAGTTGGGTTCATCCTTGTAGATCTCTGGGCATTTTCCTAGTGCCAGATTTCTCCTAAAATCTATAATGGCTCCCTCTATTATGGTATCTTTTTTCTTGTTCTCCTCTATTCTTTCCCTGTCTCAATCTTCCTGCTCCCTCATGCCCCACCTCTTCCCTACTCTTCTCCCCTTCTCTTTTTCCTGACTCCCTCTCCCCTCCCCCCATGCTCCCAATGTGCTCAGGAGATCTTGTCCCTTTCCCCTTCTCTAGGGGACCATGTATGTCTCTTTTAGGGTCCTCTGTTTCTTAGCTTTTCTAGTGGTGTGAATTGTAGGCTGGTAATCTTTGCTCTATGTCTAAAATCTATATATGAGAGAGTACATACCATGTTTGTCTTTTTATGACTAGGTTACCTCACTCAGGATAGTTTCTTCTAGTTCCATCCATTTCCCTGCTAATTTCAGGATTCCATTGTGTTTTTCCACTGAGTAGTACTCCATTGTGTAAATATACCACATTTTATCCATCCATTCTTCAGTTGAGGAGCATCTAGGTTACTTCCAGGTTCTAGCTATGACAAATAATGCTTCAGTAAACGTAATTGAACAAATGTCCTTGCTATATGAATGTGCATTTTTTGAGTATGTGTCTAAGAGTGGGATTACTGGGCCTTGAGGTAGACTAATTCCCATTTTCTAAATATTTTTATTTATATGCATATGTATGCATGTGTGCATATGTGAGTATATGCCACATGTGATCAGATGTCTGTAGAGACCAGAAGAGGTGATTGGATTCCCTGGAGCTAGAGTCACAGGTGGTTGTGAACGGCCTATTGTGGGACTTGTGAGTAGAATGCAGGTTCTCTAGAAGAGCAGCAATTCTCTTGGTTGTTGAGCCATGTCTGTTGCCTCTTCCCTCTGTTCTTAAGAACCCTTGCACTGCTTCACGGTCAGAGGCTGTGCTCCAGGTGTAGGATCGAACTTGTTCCCCTCCACTAACTCTAATGCTCTGCAACTGTAAGAGTAATGGACCACTAAGATGGATGAAGTTACATACAGAAGCTCATTTTCCCAGGGTTGGTGTGCCCTTTTGTAAAAGTGACTGTTCCGCATTAGAAGTTATGTATTTCCCAACACCTCCCATGACATGCAAATCAGAATGCACAGGTTTCCAGCAGCTTTCTTATATGTTGACACGCTGAGATTTGTGAAAAGATCATTTGCCCCAGAGTCAGAAAAAATAAAACAAACAAACAAACAGCCAGTTATGAAGTCTGAGGATATCACAATTGACTTACAGTTGTACCTGAGTAATTCCATGTAACTGGTGACTTGACTTTCCTGAGAGACATTATTAATCCTGGTATAGAATCTCCGAGGGAATTGGATTCATTGGGGAAATCAAACAATTGGTTCTCAGAGTGTTTTCAAAGATTACAGGCAGATGAAGGGCCCTGCAAAGTGGCCTTTGAAATGCATCAGAGGATGCAATAGGTACAAATAAAAACACGCATAACTTTGTTCAGAGTGAGTCCTTCTAATTATCATTAATTGGCTGTTTTCCAATAAAACATTCTTCACATGTATTACATATGCAAATCATCTTTATAATGTTTTAGTTACGGATCCTCTAAGATGAAGAAAATGACCCATTTTAAGAAATAATCACTGACAATATTTTGCTTAGAGATACAGTTATTGCATTCATAGCTTGGTTCTGACTCTTATTGACTCTGGAATCTGGGAAATTCACTTACATTTTCTTTGATACTGTTTTTCTCATCTATATAATTGGGTCTTAAAATATTACTTTCTTTATAATGTGTTGGGAGGATCAAATTAGATAATACATGTAAAGCCTTTAATTAATTCCTGGCATTGGTAAATCTTCAATAAGTAGTAGCTATTTATGTATCTTATATAAATGACATACAATTAAAAGGGGTTTATCAATGCACTCTTTTGTACCCAAAATGCACTCTTTTGTTATTTTGTGGCACTTGTTAAAAAAGAGTTTTGTGAAAAGAGATGCCTATTTCTTACGTGTTTCTAATTGCTATATACACTATCATATGAGTTTTTGACAAGTTTCCAAATAGGAAGCTAAGTAAAGCTACATTTCAAAGAAGGCAAATCTTCAGCCCTTGCTCAGGGCTCCCTGCTGGGCAAGAGCTGACTGTCTTTACCTTTGTTGAAACCCTGTGAGGCAGTTCTCATCTCCGGGCTGCTTACAATGATGGAATGTCCACTTCAGGAGGCCCTGGGGATTCCCAGCTCTTTGTGGTTATGCTTTTTGGAGCTTGCCAGAGAAGCAGCCTTCAGATGAACCAGCACCTTAGCCATTCATCAAAACTTTTGGAGAAAGGTCAGCTTCTTCCAAAGTGGCTGAGACTTACTTAAATAACCAACTCAAATTAATTCAAGCAACACCATAGTGTGAGAGCCAGGAGTGTCAGGCCTGTTTTGGCCTTAACCCCAGCCAGCAGGATTGTAGAGCACAGCAGCATGCATCTCTACTGCAGATGGTAGGAGGCTGGCTGGTCCTCCTTCACAGGGGAGAGGATGGAGACAAAGCAGGGAAACTCCAGATGCTTGGACTTCCTGTACTGAATGCTTTCCATTTCGTGATACTCCTTTCCACTCTGTCCTCATCAAAGAAAGTGGCAGGGGAAAAAAATCAGTTCTTACACCATTGATCTCTCATCTGCCCTCACTGTGTAGTCTTGGGGAAATAAAAATGGGCAGAGGGACCCGGGTGGGAACAGACATAGAGCATCAATTAAAAGGGACTGGTGGAGAGAGGAAATTATGTGGCCAACTGTGGCTTCGTTGGTCTAAAAAGTGTCTAACTCAGCCATAGCAAAAGTTTTGGGCCTTTACCATGTGGAAGATTCTGTCTCAGTATTTGCTGTGTGAAGACAGGAAGTTCAGCTCTTGGCAGGAAACAGGAAAACTAACTAACTAGCTTGTTGGAAATACAGTTGTCTCTGACCTAGCAAGTTCCTCAGTTCCTCAAAAGCAGATGCACAGATGCACAATGCTTTTTTTTTTTTTTGTACTTGAATCCTTTTATTTATTTATTTTTATTTTACATATGGATCCCAGTTCCCTCTCCCTCCCTCCCTCTTTCCCTCTTTCCCTCTCTCCCACCCTCTCATGCCCTCCAACCACCCTCCCCTCCCATCCCCCCCCAACTCCACATGTAGGATGATGCCTTCCAGGAGGAGTCATCTAAATCTGTCAAATACTTTGGAATAGGGACTAGGCCTTCTCTCCTGTCTCTAGGTTAAGAGAGTATCCCTTCATGGGGGATGTGCCCCCAAAGTCCTTTTGTGCCCCAGGGATACATCCTGTTTCCACTGTCTGAGGTCCCTTAGACTGCCCAGGCCTTCTAGCTGAGATCCCTATTCAGGGGGTCTGAGTCAGTCCCATGCTGGATTCCCAGCTATCAGTCTGAGGGCCCATTAGCTCCTCCTTGTTCAGGTCAGCTATCTCTATGTGTTTCTGTAGCCTGATCTTGTCCTCCCTCTCTGTATCTGGATTCCAGTTCAGCTCAGTGTTTAGTTACGGGTGTTTGCTTCTGTTTCCATCAGCTACTAGATGAGGGCTCCATGATGGTAGATAAGTTAGTCGTTGATCTCATTATCAGGGAAGAGCATTTATGGTAGCCTTTCCACTGTTGCTCAAATTGTTAGTTGGGGTCAGTCTTGTAGTTCTCTGGACATTTCTCTAGGTTGTTTTCCCTTCAAACCTATAATGGTTCCCTCTTTTATGGTCTTAGTCTCTCTGTCTCTGTCTCTGTCTCTCTCTCTTCTCTTGTCTATTCCTCCCCTGACTCAATCTTCCTAGTCCCCCATGCTTTCTTCTCATCCCCTCCTCTTTCTCCTAGTTCCCTTTCCACTCACTGTCCCCCACCCCCACTCCCCATGTGCTCAGGAGATCTTTCTCCTTCTGTGAGGGACCTTATATGAATCTCTTAGAATCCTCCTTGTATCCTAGTTTCTCTGGTGGTGTGAATTATAGGTTAGTGATCCTTTGCTCTATGTCTAAAATCTATATATGAGCGAGTACATATCATGTTCCTCTCTTTGTGACTGGATTACCTCATTCAGGATGGTTTCTTCAAGTTCCATCCATTTGCCTGCGAATTTCAAGAGTGCATTGTTTTTCTTGTCCATTGTGTAACTGTACCACATCTTCATTATCCATTCTTCAGTTGAGGGGCATCTCGGTTGCTTCCAAGTCCTTGCTATTACAAATAATGCTGCTATGAACATAGTTGAGCACATGTCTTTGTTGCATGGATGTGGATCATTTGGGTATATGCCTAAGAGGGGGATTGCCAGCAATGCTTTTTAAACGTGTTTCAAAATGCAGACCTGATCTTGTCACTCTCTTCCTCAAGACCAGCCACAATTCTCCTACATCTTCTGCAGAAGAGAGGAGTTCAAATGCTTATGAATTTTTGAATGCTGCATTTGCAGAGGGATGGAGCCCCTGGGAATAGTGCCTGGTGGAGAACAGCCTTGGAGAAAGCAGCCTTGCCTTGCAGAGTAGTCTGATTGCAGATAAAAAGACAGAGAGCAGCCCCTGGTTTTTCCAGCCCCTCAGCCTCATGGATGTGGGGACAGGCCCTTTTCTAAGCACACCCAATAGAAGATGTACATTGTTGAATGTGCTCAGTTTATAGACAAAGATATTTTAATATAGACATATATATTCATTTTACATTATTATGTATCAGTTTATCAGTGAAGGTTCAAGAAGAAAAGATAGGAGTTTAGGAGACTCATTTCTAAGAAGGTTTAATTCAATATCATGGAGCATATTTTCAAAAGGCCAGAGATGGCATGTGGGAACACATCTGGGTGTGGTCAACTCACCAATGCATGGATGCTTTGATGGTGTGTTAATGCAGGAGTTTGCCCCTAAGATCACTTAATTCATTTGTTTGCTAGTGCTAGTTCAAAAAGAAACCCTAAATGCTCTTGGAGACTTTTACTGAATAATAACTTTAATAGCTAATTTTGATTAAGCAATTGGGGCAGGAGGCAAAGCCTTGTCTCTAGAGAATCATCAGAAGTGAGTTGACATAGAGGGACCTAGCGAGAAAGAAAGTTGACATGATCAGAGAGCAGTAGAAGAAAAGAAGCAACATTCATAATGACCTGGATAGATAGCTTGGGAACAGGAGGTGTCTGCAGAAATGCTGTTAAACTTGGTGTCCACTGTGTCACCAGCGATTTCAGAGGATAATGCCAGCAAACATCGTAATTCAGAGACACCGGAATGGGGACATGACAGATGACATCAGCAGGCACAAGCAGCATGTACTGTTTGCCAAGGTTTGGCCAGAATCCTTAGAATCCTGCAGTTTGTTTCTTCCCCTTCGGTGGGTACTTCTGTTACTCCTGTGGGCAGGCATCCACAACCTCTTCGTCTCCACTGTTCAGATCCATTACCAGAAAGACCAAAGCAAACAGCTTAGTGGGATCCTCTTCTTCCACATCCATCAAGGACTGGAAAGTAAAGAAACTGCTGAGTTTATTCCATGTGTGGCTGTGCAGAGTCCAAGCATAGAAAACAGCCCTGCCAGAGTTGTCAGTGGGTGTATGCTTAATGGTTAGTATTGACTGTCCACTTGACAGATGCTAGAATTGACTGCTAGACCGAGCTCGGGGCATGTCTGTGAGGGGGCTCTAGATAACTCAAGTGGAGGGAAGCATATTAAATGTGATCAGCACCATCCACTGGCTGGAGGCTGAATAGAAAGGATAAAGCGAGCTGAGTACCAGCATGCATCTTGCTCTGCTTCCTGACTGTGAATACAATGTGACCAGCCACCTCTTTCTCTTATCACCATGATGGGCTGTACCCTCAAACTGGAAGTCAAATAAGCACTGTTCTCTCAGTGCCTCTTGAATTGCCCGCTTGTATTAGTGACTTCCCTCACTATGTGACCACACACCTGACAAGGAAGGAAGTGATTATTTTGGCTTACCATGCAGAGGGATTGTTTCATTGTGAAGACATGGCAACGGTTGGGAAAGCAGGGCAGCAGGAGCAGGAGCTGACTGGTTATATTGTATCCCTATTGAGGAAGCAAAAAAAAAAAAAATTGAACAGGAAGTGGGACCCAGCTATTAAACCTGAAGGCCCACCCCCAATGATGCACTTCCTCTAGCACCTTTCCATTTCCAGAACAGCACCACTCACTGGGGACCAAATGTTAAACATTCCACGTTCAACTATAGTACCATGGGAGTCAATTCTGATCATCCGTTATCTACCGATAGTAGTAAAACAAGATGGAGCTACTGCTCTGTGTCAGGTTGTGCACGGCTGAGTCTGGGACTAAAGGCCCTCTGTTCTGTGTTGTTCATGGCACCTTCCTGAGACTGCATGAGATAACTATGAGCAACTTGGGGCTTTTGTCAAACTAAGACTGGTCAGACAGAGTGGCATTCTTTCTGTGCACGCCCTGTAGACAGACTCTGTTAGCCTCTGAAATCTTCAGCTTGGTGCTTCCCAACTTACTTGTGTAACATCCTCACCCTCATCCTCCTTGTGCTCTGACCTGGCCTCTCCCAGGCTTGCACCATGTTAACCCTCAGTTTTAGAGCAGTTTCTGGCTAGGCATGTTTTGCAACTATCATTGATTGCAACATACCACTGGTCATTACTAATAACCTTCCCCTTCCCTGAGATATTTTTAAGTATCCACTATGAACCCATCCCTGAGAGAACCCTCGAGTTATGGAAGAGTGAACAATGCTAGTACATCTGTCTAGGCCTTCATATAGCTGCCATCTGATTCCAAGAAAGAACACTGGAATTCCGAAGAGAAAGGTTGCTGTACATTCACATAGGGAGCAATAGTCAGGTCCAGCAGAGAGCCATCCCAGACAGGTTGAAGGAGGGTCTAGGAAACAAAAGCAGTTTGCATAAGGTCCTGAATTAGTTTCCTAGGACTAATGACTGCCAGAACTTATGACCACAGACAGGGCAGAGTAAACTACAGAAATGTATCCTCCCACAATCTAGGAGTAAGGAGTCTCAAAGATATTGTCAGCAGGACCCATGAAGACCTTGGAGAATCCTTCCTTGCCTCTTCCTCCTTTGGAGCGTTATTACAACTCTTTGCTTGTGTGGCTTCTCTCTGCCTTTATCAGCTAATGGCCCCTTTCCCCTACTCATGTCTCTGATGCCATGGCTCTGTTCCATTCATGTATCTCCCCTTCACACTAATCCAGATGTTAACTTCTTTATTGAATACTTCTACAAAAACTATTTCCAAACAAGGTTTTAGTCACATGTGTCTTGGATTAGGACATAAACACATCTTTTAGGGGATATTGCTTACCCATAATTGGCCCTCTAGGGATATAACAAAGAGCCAGACTGTTATCAAAAATCACAACTTAGGGATTGAGGATGTAACTAGGTCAGTAAAGTGCTTGCCTAGTATACAGAAAGCCCTTGCCCTGCATTGTCTAAATGGGCATGGTGGTGTATGTCTGTAACCCCTGAATTCTAGAGGTGGAAACTGGAAGATCAGAAGTTCAAGGCATCCTCAGAGACATAGTGATTGAACCTTGAACCCTGTCTCAAAATATAAAACAAAGTTAAAAAATAAAATATGACACAGTCAGTAAAAAAAAAAAACTAAGCTATCACCATCAATATTACTTTTAAACAGTTATCTAGTCCTCCCATCCCACTGAACTTTCAGCTCAATATTTTGATGTAGCAAAAGTTTATACAACCAATAATTTGTATATTACTCATATCCAAAGCACAGTGTTATGTATGTGATCTTCACAGAAGCCATTTGTTGAACTGTTGCCCACTCAGAGTCCAAAAGAGTATGCAAACTCATGATAGCTTCCCAAACTTCTACCCAGCTACCACCTGGGCTATCCCAGATCTTCCTTCTAGTCTCCAAGGCCACCATAACCCAAGCCTCTTTCTGTAGCCCAGAAGCATAGGCCTTATCCTTAGCTCTGAGCATCACTCAGGCTCTACCCAGAGAGTATGGCAGGCACTAAGATGAAGAAAGCCACAGTCCCCGCAGATATTTTGGCCTTGAGCTTTCAGAGGACAAATAAAGCCTCTTCCAACTAAACCAGCCACCTTTAACTCTATAGTGTTATTGTGCCATCCCCCCCAAAGTTTTCCACCTTTTTTATTAATCTTGCCAAAGG